>OU015656.1:11858370-12477826 GCA_907165275.2 Zygaena filipendulae | reverse complement strand
AAATTGGCAGCCCTACAAATTATGTTGAGACGCGACTATATTGCGTGTGCATGGAACTAAGTTTTTAGCGCCATGGAAGCTGGAACGCTCAATACGATCATGAAACTTTCTACGTAGTTATAAGTTTAAATGAAAGTGTTATAGAAGGAAATTAAAGTCGAAAGCGCAATAATAAAGGTTTGTGGGCTGTTAATGTATTTCATTCATTTTAACCAATATATACCCACTATATATACTTATAATATACTCACTGACCACAAGGTCAAGTTAAATCGGTGGTTACGTAATACTTGTAGATTGTTTACTTAACGAACTTTTTTAAAACTCAATTTATTAGGTACAATGCTCAACTTTTGCGTGTAATCTTATTATGTTAAGTTGTATTAAAAGGAATTTTATCGTTGACGTCTGACAAACTTCAACAAAGATGGCACGTATAGAGCCTTAACGAGTAGGTAATCATTTTAAAGAACACTGACTTTATCAAGTATTACTGCTCTGCCATGTTTTCCGGGAAATATTCAAGCATGTCGCTCGTTCACCAACGTTTCTTACGAATGTTGTAACGTTTGCGTTAAAATAATTAGCGGGATACATAAGGTGCTTAACTGTGCTTGTGGTTGTGGTTGTTTTGATAGATTTCTTCTAATACGGTGAGCGCATTTCCTTTGGAGGGATTTTCCTCGGGAATCGCAAGTGAAAGAGAATGAATGACTATGAATTCATCTGTGATTTTGCATTATATCAACATGTAGGATAGAACCTGAGATAGTAAATCACCATCCTTAAAAAAATCGTATCTGGGGAAGGCCACGTTGTTGTGGAATTCGCTGCCGCTCGACATCCGAAGCGCGAAAAACATCGCGTCCTTCAAATCCGTATACTACGACGTCATTACCTTTCCTACAATGCTCCTATTACTTAGTAACATTATAGTATTTTATGGTTTTATATATTTTTAATCCTTCTTATCTTAATATTTACACATTGGTTAAGTATATATAATTAGTAATATGTTATATTTATTTATGTATATGTAAATGTATGTGCTGCATGAGTATAGGTAGTTGGTATGTAATGATTTTATATGTTTAAGTATTGTCATGTATTGTGTAGTTGATGTATTTGTATAGTACATAGTATATATTTATTATGGTATATGATATATATAGTATAATGTTTGAAATGCTTTACCCAACCACCCGTGTCTATGTATTTTTGTTTGTCCTTTCGCATAATTGGCTGTCTGGAAGAGATCGCAACTATGCGATAAGACCGCCATTTGCTTTCTCCTTTTTCTTTAGGTACTGTATCATTGTTATTTTATGTGTAATAAAGGATTAAATAAATAAAATAAATAAATAAATATGGTTCTTTCCAAGTTTGGTATTATAGTTTTGTAAGACAAGTTTATCTCTCTCAACAAGTAAGTACATCTTTTGAATTATTCACTAAACAAACGTCACATAACTGCAGAATATTCTGCCGTACCTACCTACATATACACACCGGCAGAATTAGCGGAACATAAAAAGGCAGATTATAGAAATAGTTACGTATCTATATTAAAACAAATAATAATTAGACGTGAAGTAATAAATTAATATACATCTTTTAACACTTTAAAAGTTTGTAATTAAATTATTAAATTTTATTTAAAATAATAATAAAAAAAACACTTTTTCTCTAATTTGTGGGTACACAAATAATGTTGCAAATTAAAGATTACTGTGATTTTAACACTAAATAAATGAACGATTAATAACGTGTGTTTCCCCTTCGTGATTCAACTTTTATTTGCAACATTGTCTGAGTTCTCACAAACTAGAGACTTTTTTCTTTTTTTTTAATTTTGATTACTTTTAATAAAATTTAACTAAAAACTTCTTAAAGTCGATGTTAAAAGATGTATATTAGTTTATTACTTCATGCCTGATAATAATTTGTTTTAATATATATACGTAATTATTTCTATACTCTGCCTTTTTATGTTCCGCTAATTCTGCCGGTGTGTATAGTTACCAATTCGAGTTTTCCTTTGCCACGCCGCCGTTAAGTCAGAAATCCCTGGCCATTACTAATTCATTCTCGGTCCTCGCACTGTATCGACGCTAGGAGTAGCTACAAACAAAATGTGTCAAAGCACCTAAGACATAATGTAATCAGGAGTTTTGCGTAACAAAAGCCTTATAACTACACTGGTGATCAAATAAACGGGACCGCCTGCTACTTTGGTACAAAAATCTATATTTTTCTCAAAAGTTTCTAATCTATAGTTACTTCTTCTTCTTTAATAATGGCGTCTATAATTATAATTTGCCAATGAAAACGTTTCTTAGTGATAAAAATTTCTTCTTATGGCGAAATGATAGATTGCTCTCCAAATTAAAACATGGCTCTCTTCAAAGCCAGTTTCCTGCTCGGGGTCCAAAATAGATGCTGAAAAGTGACTGAAATAACGAAGACCTCAGCTTTATCAAAAGAAAGAACATTGAATGACAGGTAAAAATGAAAACATTGGGTTTTCTCATGTTTTATCTTTTTTATAAATCGCCAATGAAAATACGACGATTGAAATCATAATTTTAATAGTCATTAAATGCTCTTCCTCTTGGTATAATTTTGATGAATGTATTTATAATTTTTGGGAAAAAAATTGGGTTTTTGTATCAAAGTAGCGGGTGGCCCGGTTTGTTTGATCACCAGTTTCTAGTAAGCGTGTAGGTACGTAGTTTGGAAATCTGTGAAAATGAGCAGCAGGCTTGCGAAATATCCCTCATAATCAGCTTACGGCGTTGTTTGCTGGATGTGGTACTGACATCGCATCGCGACTTTACTACCGGTTCTAGGTACTACTTTAGCTATAGTAACACTAACGACAACAGTAAAGTTATCGTTGTTTGATGTGTAGTTAAAATATATATATATTAATATAAAAATATAATTTAAGTTTTTTCTCTTTGTTCACATCCGTGACGCCACATGCGGCACCAGCGGAAGATCAGCGTCGGGCCCCCGGTTCTGATCTTCCGCTGTTCCCGACTTATGTCTTTTTGTTGCGACACGCTGGTTGTGCTTGTTTTTGTTATTGCATATATTAACGGTTTTCGTAACAAATAAAGTTTATTTCATTTCATGTGTGAAACGTTCTCCATTGATAAACGAACTTGTCTACGGATATTACTAATAGTTACTCTAAATGCGAATCTAAGTTTGTTACTCTATCACGCTTTTACTACTCTACCGATCATCATGAAACTTTGCATAACTACCTACATGTTGTCAGGGGTACAAAGAAGAACAAAAAATACCTATAAATAGTTCCATATAAATTCCAATTTATTATGCGTATGAATTCCAATTTAAGTATTTATTAAGCTATGAACTGAGCTGTACTTGCAAATTTTTGTAAAAGTAGGTAGGTATAGGTAGGTAAACGATTTAAAACAGTTTTTGGGAATAAAAATGGGCAAAGAAATTCAAAAGTTGCATCATACTTACCGCCGCACTCAGAGTCGACTTTAATGATTACTTAGTTAAGTATAGATTTTTAAAACAAAACTGCCGCAAGTTTAATAAATTAATGTTAATTGACATTTTACTAATTAAGTTACATCTCATTAAATGCCAATTAACATTAATTTACTGAACGTCTCTGATTGCGACAGTTTTGTTTTAAAAATCTATACTTAACTAAGTAATCATTAAAGTCGACTCTGAGTGCGGCCGTTAGGTATCTACTAATATTTTGACGAACGCTTTGAAATCGTCGTAGGTGATGATTTATTGAAAGTAGGTAATCGTAGTTCACGTTATAATCAAACACTTTTTTCTCATGCTACTGCTACACCTGCGTGTTAACGCGTAAATTAGTGCGCTAATTAAGGCATTACGTAGATGTGGCCAAAATTTTATCGGGTTAACTTATTAACGGCATTACTAATGACGTTAAACGTTAAGGTGGCGCGCCACCATATTATGCAGCCTCTCAGCCGATAGAGGCCGCGGGTGGCGCTATAAAAGTGTTTTCTCAATTTACAGAGAATCGCGAGCTAAAAGATAGATTTTGATGATAAATGCGACAGGATGAGTGTTTAATACATCTTTCATTTAAAATTTTTATATGGTCTTACGCGCATTATTATCCTTTAACTACAAGAAAATTAGGAATAACCGCCCGAAACGTAGTCACACACACTTGCAAATCGATTAGTACAAGCGGAATCTGATTCTGAATTTGACTTATTATGTATGAGTCTCGTTGGCGCTGTGGTGTAATACGTCTCTTTTTGTAAATAATGAATCGTGAAAATCTCGTGTTCAAACCTAAGATTGCGATTCCAATTTTTGTAACTAATTTTCTCAAATTTGTTTTTATATACTTATTTATAGAACTACAAACGATTTATTTTTCGTTCTGTTTTGGAATTTATTTTAATTCCAAAAAAGAAAATTTAAAGGATATAGAATTAGAATCTAAGAAAATATAAAGATGGATAAAGCTAAATAAAAATATTGGACTTATTTTTAATACAACCTTTCCCTGCAGGTTACACACGTACCTACTTGCGTAAATATTGGGACTGAAAATAATTTTGGGTATAAAAAAAACTCTAGGTCCTAATCTAAATTTCAAGATTTCGGGATTTACTTGGTGATAAAAAAATTGAAATCTTATAATATCTCCGACACTATGACCACAATACCATCATCTATGTATTTCAGCAGTCTATGTAATTTACGTCATCAACTACGATGTTTGTAATTTTAGAAAAAAAATCAATCATAGAATATCCAATACTAAATAGAATCGCAGTTCAACTCAAAACCTGTATGATTCGTGATAACTTTACAAAAAAAGTACATAATTCCACAAAGACACTGACATTACAATCCCTACTAAATACTAATAATATTATAAATGCGAAAGTAACTCTGTCTGTCTGTTTGTTACGCTTTCACGGCTCAGCCGATCATCACGAAATTTTGCATACACGTTGTCAGGGGTACAGAAAAGGACATAGGGTACTTACTTTATATGCCGGAATTCCCGCGGGAACTCCAAAATTAACACCGGTGAAATCTAATGAGATTTTGCATATACGTTGTCAGGGGTACAGAGAAGGTACCCTATATACATAGGGTACTTTATATTCCGGAATTCCCGCGGGAACTCCAAAATTAACAACGGTGAAATCCAATGAGATTTCGCATATACGTTGTCAAGGGTACAGAGAAGGTACCCTATATGCATAGGGTACTTTATATCCCGGAATTCCCGCGGGAACTCCAATATTAACAACGGTGAAATCCAATGAGATTTCGCATATACGTTGTCAAGGGTACAGAGAAGGTACCCTATATGCATAGGGTACTTTGTATCCCGGAATTCCTGCGGGATCTCCGAAATTGCCGCGGGTAAAACAGCGGGGAACAGCTAGTACTCTTATAAACCGAGATTTGAACCGTAATTCTATAAAAGGATTAGAGCCAGACGTTAGTACGCATAGTGGTTATATACTCTTTGGTCTAGCCACTCAACCTATATACCGCTTGGTGTTATTACACGAAAAAAAAAACATAAACACATTCTGCCGTTGTTCCATTTCAAAATTTAAATTTTGACATCTTGTGATAATAATATTTTATATTTTATTGAGTTTCATCAGTAGGTACGTTGAGTTTGTAAAGTATTTTATTTTCTACTAGCTGTGTCCCGCGGTTACACCCGCGTGAAACATTTTTATAAAATTACTACTTATTAGATACTGGAGGATACTGTAGTTTCTTATGAGTGAAGTATTTAAAATAACTGGTTCTTTACTTCTTTATAATAATACTAGCTATTTTTCATAATATACCTAGAAATTAGCGCGGTTTCACCCACGCTAACTTCAGAGTTTCTGCGGGAATTCCGGGATAAAAACTACCCTGTGTCCTTCTCTGTGCCCCTACTAATAAAGTGTATGCAAAATTTCTAGATAATCGGTTGAGTAATAAACCGTAACAAACAAACAAACAAACTCATATTCGCATTTCTAATAATAAGTTTATCTAGAAGTGTGCATAATGTATATTATGAAAAAGCAGTTTAGATTTGAAATCGTAAACAAAAGCATAAAAAATGACAGATAATAAAAAAAAATATCTATACTTCTAAACTATAATAAAAGAGTAGAATCCGCGATTCTGTACATTGAATATTTTTACCTAAAATGGAGAGGGGTGATAAAAGAAGAGTAACCAAGCACAAAAAAAAGTTTTTGAAATTCTTTTCTGTCTGTCTGTCTATTTGTTCGCCATAATCTCCAAATCAACTGAACAGATTGTCATGCGGTTTTCACAGGTAGATTAAGCTTAGCCTGTAGCTACATAATATAGGCTTTGTTTCATTCAAATCGGATATCGGCAAAAAAAGTTGTAACACAAAAACTTTTCACGCGGGTGAAACCGCAGGGCACAGCTAGTCATATAATATTGAGACTTCTTCGGAAGTTGTTCTAACCACTGGACCATTATCGTATAGTTCCTCCTGCCGAAAAAATTGTATGCATTCAGCCGTCGCGCGTCATTTGAATATATTGATCTTCTTTTATTTAGTTTCGTCAAAGCAGTGCGTTGGGAAGATGGATTTATTATAATATTGTATTATTTGTAAAATATAAATATTTTACTGGCAGTTGGTCCTGCCGCGGTTTTGCTCGCGTCAGTTTTTATTTTTATTTTTTTTTGATTACAAAATCAAGGAAATAATAAATAACAATGAGTGAACAGTTACATCATTTCGAAAAATTTACAAAAGTAAAGTCTTTATTATACAGGGTGTAACGTTACGAGGGTATTTTTTTTGTAAAAAGACATGCAATATTCGATTCTTGTCTCTAATAGCTGACTAAAAAAAAATTTGGAGAAAAAAACTTACTAAAAAACCACGTGAGTGTCGTGTCGTGCTCCGCTCGTATTGGTCATAGCGTGATGTTATAGCCTATAGCCGTCCTCGATAAATGACTATCTAACACGAAAATAATTTTTCAATTCGATCCAGTAGTTCCTGAGATTAGTACGTTCAACCAAACAAACAAACAAACTCTTCAGCTTTATTATTAGTACCTATAAATTAACAAATACAAAGTAGGTATATGCATAGGTAATAGTAAAAAATATTATAAGCTTTTGAAAATTACTTCACGTGATCACATAGATATCACGAAAAGATGAAGTTTGACCTACCAACACGATGAGTCTGTAACTTGCAGTTTCGGAGGTATGAGCTGTCGAAAATTTGACCATGTGATCACATAGATATCACAAAACATGAAGTTTGAGTACCAACGTGATATGACTGCGTCCTATAGTTTCGGAGTTATAAGCGTTCAAAAATTTTGTCACGTGAACACATGACACCACACCACGAAAAAATGAAGTTTAAACAGCAACATGATGGGGTTGTCTCATACTAGTTTCGAGGGTATGAGCTTTACAAAAAAAAAATTTTTTTTTAAGATATTAAAAATTTGATCACGTGGTTACATAGACACAAAAAAAATATGAAGTTGTACCAACATAATATGGCTGCGTGTCATTGCTGATTGCATCGAAGATAAAAGTTAAATTACCCTGGGCCGTGGTGAGATACAACCATTCGAAAATATGGTCTCTCTCTTTTACGCATCGAGAAAACAAGAAAGAGATAGCAAGAATTTATGCAACACAAAAATATAAAATACTTGTACGGGCTACCTGTAGCTTATAAGGTATACCTACTTGTACGGGACTCAAAACAAAATGTAGTTATGCCTTCGCTCCGGCTACTAAATACCTACCAACTACATCAGTAATATGTATATTCCAAATTCAATTCTAAATTATCCCGGTAGGTAAAATTGTCAAAACTCACGACTCAACGCCGCGACACCTTTCGATCCTTTTGGAACTCACTACAAACTACTGCATTCGGGGGACTTGTCAGTCTACAGCCAAACCACAGCTGTTTATAGACCGGCCCGCCATTTTCGTACACATATACTGTATACGCTCTCACACAAGTAAGAGATTCGACCAAAATTTAATATTTTTGAAATGCTTATAATTATGTTATTTTTTCACTATCTGCAAAGATTTGGGACTTATGCGGCATCTAGACCAGTAGTAGTATTTTATAAAATAAATTCTAATTACCATAAACAGCCGTAGTGTAAGAAAACTCGGTAGGCAATTTGTATGAAAACTAGCCCTAACACCCGCACCTTAAGCGATAGCTCGGGTGTCGGTTTTTTGGACACATCAAAGGGTTTTAGCGCGTTATTTAGCGCACTAAGCGGTGTTGGCTACATTAACGCCTTCTCATTCTGCGTGGCGCACGCGCGGAGCAAGACCGTATTTACTTTGTTTTGGCGGGAACAATAAAAATACGACAATGAAATGGTCTAAAATTACAGCTGCTTCTACCGCCATTGCAAAAAAACAGCTGTTTGAAGCTTCTACCTCCATTTTGTTATTTCACTAGAAATTAACGCTTAACGGCACGTTGCAAACTAAATATAGCCAACACGTATTTTAATGCCTTAATTAACGCGTAGTTGGACATTAAAATCAACGTTAACGTTAATGCAGGTGGAGCAGTAGCATCACTCGCAACATTGCTAAAAATGTGGGCCCTTATTCACTATGACCAACAACATTCCTTGCCCGTAACGCCCGTCCCAAAAACGCAATCCTAAACGTTCTAGATATAAGAAAAGTATTTGTAAATGTATTTTTTTGGAGTAAAACTTCATTGATTACGAGGGAAAGACAATTTTTGTGGCGTCTTATCTTAACGCGGCGTATTATGGTAATGGTGACCTATTTATTGGGATCAGATTGTTTTCTAATAACACACCCAGCGGCAAAAGCGAAATGAATTAAAAGCTTGAATTCATCAGTAACTCATGCTTTTAAGAATGACTTGAATGAATTTACTATTGTAGTTAACGTGACTGGATATACAATAATATACATAGGTATAAACAGTAAGGTCCATACTTCAGGTGCAAAGCCGCTTTGTGTCTGCTGTGCCGTGTCGCACTATTCTACACCATAGAATAAAATATATTAGGTGTTTTTAATATCTAATATTAAAGTTATTTGCTAGATAATATTTTTTAGTCATGATAACAACTTGACTTGCTTAGCTATCGCCGAAACTATACGCAAATATACCTTCTAAATATATTTTACTAGCTCTCCTCCGAGGTTTCACCTGCGTTAAATTCGGAGTTCCCGCGGGAATTCCAGGATAAACTATACGTATAAATAAACCTTCCTCTTGAATCACTCTATCTATTGCTGAAAACCGCATGAGAATCCGTTGAGTAGGTAGTTTTAAAGATCTAAGCATATCTATATATGCTTAGACATATATCTATCCCTATGCTTATATACTTAGATATATATCTATCCCTATGGATAGATAGATAGCGGGAAGCGACTTTGTTTTGTCGCTGTCGCACAATATGTAGTGATAAAATAATGTTGCCTTAAAAATCACAGCATTAGGATTAAGCTTCACATAATAATATTATGAAGGTAGGTAGTTTTGTGTGTGCGCTACTTTTCAATTAACAGTTTCGTTGTAGGTAAAGTATATATATCTACCGTGGACCAATAAAACTACCTACACTCAGATTAGAGCAGGTATTTAATCTTGTGTCATTAATTTCCAGCATACAAGTTATTTCATTAAAATTTTACAACGGATTATCATAACTTTGGTGGTAATTTTTAGTTAATTTCGCAGGGAGAATAGTTTTAAAATGACATAGAACTGATCCGATCTGTGCAGACCCCAATCCGGATTATCAGATCGCCTAGCCCTTTATTGGGCGCACCGATTCCGCAACTGGACACTCGCCTATTAAGCCTTAATCCCTTTGGGTTTATTTCACTTGTCAGATAACGTACTTGGAACCTTTACCTGGAAGGAAGGTAAGTTGCTTGATAACAATTATAATTCACAAAACTGTTTATTATGGACTCACAGTGAGGTAGTTGAGACCCTAGGTGTCTCACCCAAATAGCATAATAATAGGGTCACGTGAAACAAAACTTGGGACTTATCTTGCAATCTCTATTTTATCATTCCGCAAACATGTTTTATCTGAATAAAAATAACATCTATGTTTTAATGTAAGTAGGTACTAGGTATGTCTACAAACATTGCAAGAGCCAACCAATTTGAATTTTGGGATTCCCACGGGAACTTTAAGATATAGCTACTTACCTAGCCTATGTCCTTCCCAGGTTGTAAAATATCGTCATAGCTTAGGTACGTTTCATTCGTTCAGAGTTATTTATGTGGAAGAAAAAAATCCGAAACAATTTGTGATGCACTTCATCCATGCTTTATAAGCCAAGAATACCTACCCTAGTTTATACGTGAAAGACTGAAAAACCAGGTTCTCTCTGTTTATTATAATTTGTTTGCGTATGTGCGTGATTTTTCAGAGTACCTAATATCTTTACTTATAAGTGTATAAAAAAATAGGCGTTTAATTTCACTGTTTTCCCACAGATCAAATAAATTAACTAGAGAGGACATGTAGGCGGGGCAGGCGCGCTACCGTTGCAAAGGAAGTAAGAGCAAATGCTCTAACTTGCCCAAAACTTTTTTGCTGCCATCCCACCAAGTATATCCCACAATATTCCCAAAACTGTGAATTTTGAAAACAGTCACTAAATAAAAAAATAACCATAAGCGTTTAATACATTTCTTTAGTGCGTGATGAATAATTTTGCATGCAAAAATCACCCGGCGACACTGGTTTTCATCTGTTTTCATACTAAACTGAGTTGATGTCCCTTCTATCTGTTATTTTCTGTTCTGTGTGTTGTCCCAAATAAATTTTAATATTTGATTTGACTATAGGGAACGTGCACGAACTATAGGTGGCAGCACTAAATCGACAAAAGAGACACTATGCGGACAGTAGAGTAAACTTATTAAACTTGTCATCGTGCTTTCGGAAGGAAGATAATAATTGAAGAGATAGTTTTGTTTTCATAATTATGTAAATAAAACTATCTCCTCGATTAGGTATATTATATTTTTGAATAGGTATGATAAAAGTTATAAAGTATGGGTTCCGGTCTATCTATATCTAGGTATATACTTATAATAAAACTGTAGAGGTCAATTCTGTACATTGAATATAATATATTCAAAATTAATATTGGAGGATGATGGTGATCGATACTGATGCCAAAAAAGCAATCAGTAAATTTTTTGTCTGTCTGTCTGTCTGTCTGTCTGTCTATATGTGCACGCATGGGTCAAATACTAGTGAAGGGATTTTAAGCAAACTTTTGTAGTCCATACTCCTGGACAGGTTATAGGCTATATAATAATTATAATATCATTTATAATAATAAATATAAAACGCTAAGACACATAGGAGCTTAGAGGTGATGATAAATTTGAAGCAAGTCGGATGAAAATGCGCTTTCGAGCTCTTATCCTCGTATACGTTTACTCAATCACGCAAAAACGGCTGAACGGATTTGGATGAAATTTGACATGCACGTTGTCTGAGGTACAGAGAAGCACATAGGGTACTTTTTATCCCGGGATTCATGCGGGAACTCCGAAATTATCACGAGTGAAACCCCGAGGCACAGCTAGTCATCATCAATAATATAATAATAAATGATCGTCAGCGTGGCCAAAATATGTCAAAAGGTTTTAAGCTTTTGAGGCCGGCCATGTACCTATTGGAGGTTGAAAAGATGAGGATGAGGAGGATGATCTAATGAAGAACATGAGGCTGTGAAAACTGGTAAAATTGTCGCACAAACTAAAATATCCAATGTTTACGATAAGAAAATAATCCTTACTATCCTTACTAATATTATAAATGCGAAAGTGAGTTTTTGTTTGTTTACTTGTTTGTTACGCTTTTACGCCTGAACGGCACAACCGATCATCGTGAAATTTTGCATACAAGTGTTCAGGGGGTTTATTTACTACTAGCTTTTCGGAATTCCTGAACTCCGGACTGTCCGGAACTTCAAACAGTTAATGGAAAATAAACCCCCTGAAAACTTGTATGCAAAATTTCACGATTATCGGTTGTGCCGTTTTATTTTTTGTTATTTTTTGTCGATGTATTGATAGTTGATACATCCAGAAATACAACAATGAATTGTGATTAGCTAGAATAATAATTTTCACTAGTAAAATTAATCCTGTTTACTTGTCATAAATGTGAATGGCAACTATCAATTGATTCGGATTGGCGACGCCAGTTGGCAGCACCGTCGTTGTGCACGTTCCCTATAATAATCCACATCACAACACACAGATCTACTTGATCCCACAGTAAGCTATTATTAACTTGTGTCGTGGAAAACAAGCAAACGTGGTATATACTACATAGAATTACTTATATATTATTATATTATACTATAGATATATAAACACCCCCAGACTGGAAAATGGAACCCTTTGTTCATCACACAAAGTCCACCCCCAACGGGAATCGAACCCGGAACCCCTTGATTAGCGGGTAGGCATGGTGACCTCTGCGCCAATCGGGTCGTCAATTATATGGTTGCAAATAAGATTTTAAATAGTGTTGATAGAGAGTCTGTATATAGACAGTAAGACCAAAGGTAAGACAGACACCGTGCGACGTCAAAAGCGTGCTAAGTTCAAATTACTAAAGCTGTTTAAAACATTGTAGTTAAAATTTAAGTAGGGATTTCGAGCACGTCTCAACGCGGGCGTAAAAGCGTGAAAGTTTGGTTTGTGTAATAAAAAGTTAATAGGCACTCAACGGTTAGGGGTTAGGATTGCGCATCCAAGCTACATTATAAACAAGGCTCCAACGACCCCCTCTTAACCCTCCGCCCGCCGCCCGCCGCCGGTGGCATGCATAATTAAATCAGCCCGGTCAAATTAGCCACTTCGACCCCTAACACGACATAGTTGAGTTTTACTCGCTCTTATTGTGGCAAACAAAACAATTCCGTGTTCAGTTGCTCTATACTCTATAGTTTTAGAATTACTTAAAAATGGACATAATGACGTAGGTATTCTTTTTTTGCGTAGGTACCTAATTTAAATTTTAAAACGTCATAAAGATTTAGGTAATTTTTTTTTTCGTTTTTTACTCATCGACCGGTCCGGTCCGGTGGTTAATTAATTAATTTAATTACAAACCATTCCAGTTTCCGCGATGCCACGTTTAATTTTCGTCTCTAATAATCCCCAGAAACAATAGGTAATACTTTTGTAAGTGTTTTATTTTAAATGTCCTTTTGCAATCGTATAGAATTATTATCGTGATAGTAGATTGAAAAATAAATACAGCATAATAATCTACAGTAAATATGTCTTATCGCAGTATAATATGGAGTTATACAAATCCGTGTCGATTGCTATTCCGCCAATAATCTTATTATAATAAATAAGATAAATTGCAAGTTCACAGCGACAGCGATATCTACACAAAATTTTCCGTTCGCTTCTCTCATCGAGCGAGACAGCGCTATATGAACTATGTCCGACAGTCTTGTTCTTTTAGGGACGTTGCACTACCGATAGAGTGTCTAGATGCGGGATTCAGTGAGATTATAATATATGGAAATGCAACAAATGGCTGCGCTCTAGCAGCGTGCTCTCTGACGATAAGGGGTTTTAGAGATGCCCTCAACTGAGTGTTCAATATTCCCTATAAAATGTATGATATAGGTATATCAGATTTACATTCGTTTTTCCATTCAGGTATTTATTTTGAAATTGAACGCGGTTTGACTCATTGATGTTTGAATTCATTGATGTTATGTTTTTAACGATATTAGAAATATGCATTCATATATTTCAATGATAAATTTTACTCATTAGTGCCTTTTTGGTTGTGTTTTAATTAGTTTAAATAAATTGCTCTACCTACTCTGAATTAACCGTTCGATATAAAAGAAGGGACAAGCTTACTAATAATTATATACCGAACTCCGAAGGTATCTGTCAGCCATCATTCATCATCATCATTGTTTAAAAAAATATATGCGTTTACGTTTTCACTACACTTGCGTTTTAACGCAACAGACACACACACACACACACACACACACCACACACACACACACACACACACACACACACACACACACACACACACACACACACACACACACACACACACACACAAACACACACACACATACACACATTACAATTTACAGTATAGACTGTAGAGCAGACCCCTCTTTCCCAGTGGGAACTTTGGGTAAGTGCCCAGGGCCCCGCGATCGATAGGGGCCCCCCTCAAATCAAATACAAAGTCCCTAGTTCCTGTCAGATCACCAAACGATAACCAATATTTTATTACCAAAAAACTTATATAATTCGAAGAAATCGAACCTAAATTGCAATACTATTGTGGATTATATTACATTTATGTTTCATGTGATTGTTTTAAAAATAAATATTTAACCTTGTTTATCTACTTTCTTTGTCTATTCTAACAAAATAGTGTTCTGTCAAAGTTATAGGGGCCCCATCATCCTAATAGTTATGCCCAGGGCCTCCAATAGGTTAAAGACGGCCCTGCTGTAGAGAGAACTTAGTGCACTTCAACTCTATATTAATTATGTCGAATGCTACTGCTCCACCTGCGTTAACGTTAACGTTGATGTTAATGTCCAACTACGCGTTAAAATACGTGTTGGCTACATTTAGTTTGCATCGTGCCGTTAAGCGTTAATTTATAGTGAAATAACGAGTTAACACAAAATGGAGGTCGAAGCTTCAAACAGCTGTTTTTTTTGCAATGGAGGTAGAAGCAGCTGTAATTTTTGCATCAATCAGTGTTTTAAATTATTGAATGTATATATGCAATTTAAGAAAAAAGAAAAAACCACGCAGAATGAAAAGGCGTTAATGTAGCCAACACCGGTTAGTGCGCTAAATAACACGCTAAAACCTTTTGATGTGTCCAAAAAACCGACACCCGAGCTATAGCTTAACGTTTTACGTCATTAGTAATGCCGTTAGTGATTTAACCCATTAAAATGTTGGCCACTTCTACGTATCTAATGCCTTAATTAGCGCACTAATTTACGCGTTAACACGCAGGTGTAGCAGTAGCATAACTCAATCACATGCACAACAAAACGCGTTGCCCAGCCATTATCCAATTTTGCAACTTCCTTTTGTCACGTATCATTGTCATTTTCTCTCAGTTTTCCAAACGTATAATGAAAATTTCCTAAAAAAAGTGAAGTACAATGAAACCAACCCAGCTCGCGTCCACAGAGTTATATCTCGCTAACAATGAGGCACTGTACAGTTTGTTTGTGTAATCTGTAACGTAATAAAAGGAAGAAAAAAAAAATACACCAGCTTCAATAAACATTTTCCCGTTTCGAAAGCTTTAATTTAAATCAAAAATTTCCGTCTCGCAGCCACGTAGAAATTCATTTAAACTTTGCATTTAATCTTGTTGGCCGAAGAAAGTTTGGAAGTGAGATTAAGTATCACCTAAAACAGTCGACTTACCTAACATTATATCAAAGATAACGAGAGGGACATACCGTTTCTGTGATCGAATAACAACTTCGTCAATTCGTAAACTTGAAATACTCGTATTTCTAATCTATACTACTATATGGAATAGATAGGTATAGGTGTGGTATATGTATAGGCAAAGAAATTTTTTAGCCAAGATGAACGCATTTTTCTTTATTCACTACTAGTTATTTCCCGCGGTTTCATCCCTGTTAATTTCGGAGTTTCCACAGGAAATATGGGATAGAGAATCTCCGATAGGATATTATGTCCTTTTCCGTATCTTCTGTATCCCTATAAGCACTAACGACGTGTATCCAAAATTACATGATCATTGTTCAAGTAACAGACAGATAGATAGTTGCTTTCTCATTTATAATATTAGTACGGATAATAATATTTTTCTTAAAATTACTCTCATAACTCTTAAATACTTATGTCTTATGATTGGCGTAGTAGGTCACCATGCCTGCCCGCTAATCAGGTTCCGGGTTCGATTCCCGGTGGGGATGCACTTTGTGTGATGAACACAGGTTTCCACTTTTCAGTCAGTTTCTATGTGGTCTATACCACGTTTGCTTGGTTTCCACGACACAAGCTAATAATAGCTTACTGTGGGATCAAGTAGATCTGTGTGTTGTGATGTGGATTATTATTATTGGCATACTCAAAGGATTTCTGCTAAGTTGTAAAAAAATATTAATTTCAATATTAGTTGTCCTATGTTAACATACCATGTAAGATATTATAAATTAATAAACGGAATTCGTACAGAAGTTTCCCTAAGTAATATTGGTTTTCACACAAAGACGATGCGTCGAGCTCTCTACATGGATGTAGAACTTGAATAATATATTAAACGTATTTTTATTAAAGAAGCACTTGACAGATACGTTAAAATATTTAAATCTTCTGTATATATGCTACATTTTTATGCGTTTACTAGCTGTGCCAGCAGTTTCACCCGCTTGAATTTCGGCATTCCCGCAGGAACTCCCAATTTTCTTTAATGCAAACCGTCTCCTGATAATTAAGAATATAAAAAAAATAGTTATTCACGTCGGTCCAGCCATTTTCGAGTTTCAGGGAGACAAACTAACAGCAGTTCTTTTTTTTGGGAACTATACTTCTAAGATGTATTGTTAAGAAAATCAAGTCACTTGAAGTAGGTAACGCCCTTAAAAAAGGGGAAGTATTTAAGTTTGTTTGTGTGCGATATTTTCAAAAACTACATGACCGATTTTAATGCGAAATGCAAAAGTGATTATAAAATATTATCTAATATTTGAAAGTTTTTTTAACTTCAGATGCAAGTAAAATAAAAATCTGATGAAACATCTACGACAATTTTACTTTAGATCGTAAAAGTGATTCCGATCATCTCAACATTTCACTTTTTTGACAATACCGTTATCTACCATTTGTGTTGACAAACCGATTGGTGCAGTTAGGTCACCATGGCTACCCGCTATTCGCTAATCAAGGGGTTCAATTCCCGGTGGGGGTGAACTTTGTGTGATGAACACAGGGTTCCATTTTCCAGTCTGGGGGTGTTTATGTATCTATATTATAATATATATTATGTAATGTATATAATATATAATATGTAGTATATACCACGTTTGCTTGGTTTCCACGACACAAGCTTATAGCTTAGTGTGGATCAAGTAGATCTGTGTGTTGTGAAGTGGATTATTATTATTATTGTTTAAATGAAACAAATGGAGCCACATCCAGCGTATTCAGCCATAAACCTATGTTTTGTTTGTATTAGCGACTAATTAGACTAAGTTGGGAAAGTTAGGCTCTTGTCACTCTACTTGCGCTTGTTGGTACTCTAGGGTTAGTATCTCCCAAGGGACCCTCTAAATATTGAAACTGCCGTGGAAATTTGAAGCGCATGACAATGGCGTTAAGGTTGCTTTTTGTAAGTTGATGATATCGTTTTTAGAGTAACAGTTGCGGATTTAATCTACTTGTATGTCTGGATATAAGGATGTCCCACACAAAGGACAGTGTACCCTTGGGTTTGAAATTTGCACATTAAATGAAAGGTTTTAATAAAGCTTAAACCTATCAGCCTTCGTCGGCTAGTGGCTTAAGTACCTACCCTCTTTATTCATCATGTTTTGTTAACTATTACTCAAAAACATTTGATGCATTATCTCCATGCAAGAAGGCTTATATACTTACTGCTGGGACTTTTTCCTACCCTTTCGCTGAGGGTAGGTAGGTACCCACTTCCGACGTAGGTATACTAACAAATATACCTTATGTCGGTTTTTTGCACAGCTTGTGTGTTTTGTTGCGCAGTTTCTGTTTGATTATAGAACTAGGAAGTTGTGATGGATGGCGGTTTTTTGGACGGGTTCTTTAACGTCGTTAATAGTCAAACTAAATGGCCAACTTTCAATGAAAATATTTGACTGATATTTCGTCGGATGGCAGTGTTGTAGGTGACTGATTAAATCTACATGTCGCATTTTATATGTCAGTTTTTTAAAGAAACGGAGCGATTTTTTTAAGCAATAAACTGATGATTTTGATAAATCAATTTTTCTTTATTTATGGTTAAATATAAAGTTGATTAAAAGGACTAGTCAGGAAAAGGATGATCCATAATATTTAGGTATCATAAATCATTTCAACTCTGCATAGTTGGGGAGAAATATAGGAGTTTCCATATCCATATACAGGAAGTTTGAAGTATGGAATGATTCCACAATTGAGATCGGATGAAATAAAAATAATATCGTAATTATTGTGACACTCACAAAGGTGCATACAAACAAGCAAAAGGCCAACCAATCCTCCAAAAAAATTTATCCGCCACACCAAACACCCTGTATATATGACTTAATAATTGTAATAACTTTACCGTCATAAATTAGTTACGTCGCTATTATAGTACCTACCAATTCTCTTAAATGTGTCAATCCATGCACGAAACACCGTGTACGTATAGTCACAATGACAACTTTTGTCCGTGCTATAGTATACTTTACCGTCACAAATTAGTCACGTCGCGTCGCTATAGGTGCCCAACAGCGTCGGTGGCGCAACGCAACGTTCACAACACGCCATCCCAGGGCGCGAGCGACAAAGGGCCACGGGCAGATATAAAACGGGATCTTAGAACGAAAACTTTGTCATTGTAGCGGGCCACGGGTCGCGGCATTGTTCAACTTATATTAAACGACCCTTTACACTGTACGACCAATGCGATGCAAGATAACTGGTATTGGTGACAGACTGAAGGAAAAAAAAAGGTATTTATTTACCGATTAGTTGTTGCCTGCGTTAATTTCCGGGATAAAAACCACCCTATGTCCTTTTTTGTACCCTTGACAACGTGCTTGCTAAATTTCATGGTCATCGCTTGAGGCGTGAAAGCGTAACAAACAAACAAAATAACTCATATTGTGAGGTCTAAATCGCAATTCGGCTAGATCTTGTCTAGAGCCTAGGCGGCTTGTTGGGAGGCAATTTATGAAGCGACTAGCAGCACGGCAAAAATCGACCCGTGTCCCTCTTAAGGATTTAATCTAACGTATTAGGGCCGGCGCCCATTATCGGCATCGGCAAGGAAAAGGATTTTTGGTGGCAAATAGCAATATACTATAATATAATGGCAATAAAGTAGAAATTTCCGTGATATGTGGTCGTAATAACAAAAATACCGCTTCGGTATGCTTGAGGCTGCTGTATCGGCAGCCTTGAGAATGCTTCGGGATGCTTCGGCATCCTTCGGTCCTTGAATTCACCGGACATATGTCGTTGCTTCCAAAGGTTTTTCACCCAAAATCTTCTTGATTGATTAGATTTCTCTTCTTCTTCAGCAAGAGTTGCTATGAACACTAGATCCCAGTCCACCATATTAAATACAATTCAGACAACTAGCTTGTAACAACTCTGAGACTGTTATGACGAGAAATACGATATTGAAACGCTTCGGCAAGCTACAGGACGGTGCGGCATCCTTAAGGACGCCTCGTCATCCTTAAGCATGCCAAAGCATAATTGCTGATAGTGTGCGCTTGCATGTAGGATGCTGAAGGATCCTTTTCCTTTCCGATGCCGATAATGGGCGCCGGCCCTTACTCGTAGGTATATCGTGTCGCCATCGTGTCGTATAGTGTAAAAGTCTGAAATGAGAGAAAGTTTAATACTTCAAAGGATTATTGTTATAATGTGGTCAGGCTATTATAATAAGCAACCCTATTCCCCTGGACCGAAGGGTTTCCGAGAAAACTCAAACAATAGGAGGGATCCGCCATTTTGTGATTCCCATACATACTTTGATCGCTGGGTTACGGTCACATCGGGGAATCGCTTAATGCCTTTATTGTCCGATTTTCCTAAAGGACATTATTGTTTATTATACCTCGTAATCGATATTATTATCTAGAAAATAACATAAATCTGAAGGAGTGATAGTTTCTCAGTAAGGTTTAACACGAAAATGCTTAGGTACATTGTGCATATATAGAACTATAGGGCTCGCTTCGTTTGCCCAGATATTAAAAATTTAACTTACCTAATTAGTTAGCGGCCGTAAGTCATAGACTATTTAAAGTCTTTCATTCAATTACATTCAGAAGAAGAAAACTCATTCATATTTTCTCTGCATAATTTTAAATATAATTTTATCTATTTAAAGATATATATAGAAAAGATGTATGTCCGTAATTTGGCGGTTAAATCTGCGTTCTAATGAGCTCAGAGGGTTATTTATTTATGCATATGCTTAACATGAATGAATATTTTAAAAAATCCAGTTTGCTCGGACTAATCTTTGGAGCGACTGTAAGGAATTTCGTGAAAGGTAGGTAGGTATTCCATACTAATATAAATGCGAAAGTGAGTTTGTTTGTTAGTTTGTTACGCTTTCACGGCCAAACGGCTCAACCGATCACCACAAAAGTTTGCATACACGTTGTCAGGGGTACAGAGAAGGACATATTACTTTTATAGCTACTTTTTATCACGGAATTCCTACGAGAACTCTGAAAAACTACATTAAATTTTGCATACAACCTACACTTTGTCAAGGGTAGGTACAGAAAAAAATATAGGGTACTAAGTATAGTAAGTACTTTTATCTCGGAATAGCCGCGGGATCTCCGAAACTAACGCGGGTGAAACCGCGGGGAACAGCTAGTTATACAATAAATGCGAAAGTATAACTCTGTCTGTCTGTTCTTTTGTTACGCTTTCAGGCCTTAACGGCTTAACCGATCATTGTGAAATTTTGCATACACTTTGTTAAAGGTACGGAGAAGAACATAGTAACTTTGTATCCCGGAATTCCCGCGGGAACTCCCAAATTTCCGCGGGTGAAACCGCGGGGAACAGCTAATAATATTATAAGTAGGTATAAGTTTATTTACTTTGGACATTTTCATACCGAACAATGTGAGTTCCCATGGGAATGCCGAAATTCACGCAGGTGTAAAAGCCGTGGAATATAATGATTTAAATTCTTTTTACGTTTCACCCAGATTCATACATGCATGAAAACAATTGTCACAAATATTTGAACGAATAAACATAATGGGGATGTGGACTAGGTACTTTTGAAAATCAAAATTCTAATTAGTCCGTCAGTTAGAAAATAAAAAACAATAGACACGTGTTTTTTGCTTTTTCAAATAAATAAAAATATACAGAGATAAAGCGCATTAAAGTTTAGGGTGAAAGGGTCGTGACGTCACTAACCGCTAAAACCGCCATACACACTGTCAGAATAGTGACGTCACGCGAAATTTCAACTCAATATATCGCCGTTATTTTTTGATTACGTAAAAAAATAAAAAACACATACGTGTCCAATATTTTTTAATAATCCACAAGACGGACTAAAAATAAAATTAGTCAACATGGGCATTCGGTAGGTACCTAAACCTACGATACGAAGCTATGTATTTAAAAAATGTGTTAGGTACCTAATCGAAAAGAAACTACAGATCTAAACATTTCAATTTGGAGGTTGTTTTTCGGAGAGCCTTTTGTTGATTCTTGAGTATGTGTCTATTATTGGGGGTGCCTACAAACCATATGATGATACAGAATTTAGATGTTATATCCATACTAGTTGTTCCCCGCGGTTTCACGGTAATTTCAGTGACCCTCCGGGAATTCCGATATAAAAAGTACCCCTGACAACGCGTATGCAAATGCAAAGTTACATGATGATCGGTTCAGCCGTTAAGGCGTGAAAGCGTAACAAACAAACAAATAAAAAACAAACTCTTTTTCGCATTTATAATAAGTAAGGATATAAATAAAAATGAATCCCTATTTCCCTTGGTAACGGCATCACCACAGATAATGGCTGGACCAATTTAGCTTAATATTTTTTTGTTGTGTTTATTATTGTACGGAGACGGAGAATGTGAAAGAAGTTTGGAGTTCCTGCGAGAATTGAAACTCACGCGGGTGAATCTCCGAAACGGTTGGACCGATTTTGACGGGACATTCACTGCTAATTTTAGCTGATGTTATAAGGTGTAAATTAGGCTACTTTGGAGTTCTTGCGGGGAGAGGCACGGCTAGTATGGTATAAAGAGAAATAGCGTTCCAATCCCCTCACTTGTTTATGAATTTTGTGAGGCATGCAACATGAACAAACTTTGTCGAGGTCTTCAACTGAAAATTCGTTACGGTCCACAAAGCAATATTTTAACTGCATTTGAATATTTTTTAATGCACAGTTATTTTTATGAACACACAAATTTTTTATACAGACGGCAATCGAAAATCTTCAAAATTCACATCTGGATGCCCCGTTCATTCGGTAATCGAGTCATGAAAAAAATTGAACTGGTACGTGTTTTTTAATCGAAAATTCTAGAATTATAGGTATTTTTTTTTCCACTGTAATTGAAAATTCCGTAGTTTTTTTAGTTTTAACGCAAATAAAAGTCTTTAATGATTTTTTGAGTATGTATGCGTTCGTGTGGCTTCTAAACTCAGGGCGTATAATATTAAATTAAATATTAATTTATACATATACTATGACACTTCGCTCGCTCGGAACTTTTTTGGTCTCTTATATGATAAAAAGGATAAAAAATTTCGTACGGCCACACGTAAATGTTATTTCAGGACATAAGTTTAATAGTTTTGAAGCGCATATCTTACCAACTATTGAAAAGACTCCAGTACACAATGTCCTGTGATGGGCCATGGTTTGCAATGCACAACTGTAGGCCACGATCACTTGGTGTGTCACACAATGGCACATGCCTCATTGCTGTGGCGAAGCACAGAGCACTTGCGATGGACGTGGAAGTAGGTAAATAAGGAAGTGTGTACCGTCACAAAGTTATTAAAACAAAAAATGGCGCAGGAGGCGATGGTGGATACTGACCATTCACGATACTGACATTTGGGCGATCAAAAATTCAAGTACATACATACTAGCACGCAACAAAAAAGTGCACTATTCCGTGTATGAACACACAGGCCACGTTGCGCCACGATTCCTTTGAAGTGTGCCCAAAAACCCAACAGCATCCCGAATGCGCGTCGCGATTGACAATTTGACAAAATCCGCCACTATATACCATTACCCCCTGTACACAATGGCGATTGCCTGAAGTGGGCCAGCATACGCCACTGTGTACTGGACTCTTAAGAAGTTTGAAATGTCATTATGAGTTTTAAAGATACCTATATAACAGTAAAAAGAACAGAATTTCTCTAGTGTGTATTGAGCTTTACATTGTCAAATAAGCGATGGCATTTTGCGGAGTCAATATTGAATGATCTCCCATTCTATACCTAATTATAGATAGGGGAGACAGAAAAGGACCGTTTTCGGATTGTTGACATTACATCAAGATTGTGTTTAAGGAAAGAATAATGAGCCTTTTTCTTCGATATGTGAGTACCTGGGTACATTTATAGAGATTTTTTTGCTTAAGTGGTACAATAATTTGTACTAACAATAAACAAAATAAATGATTAAAGACAGTGATAGCGTATTATGTGAATATATGCGGGAGAGAGTGAGCGCTGCTTATTACGCGTGTAATGAAGTAAAACGATAACAATTAAAGAAAAAACAAACATTGTGATTATTATTTGTTTTATTACTGGATTAAGTGAAATTCGAGCTTTATCAATATTTACTATTTAGTATCCATTTCATATTTTATTAAGTAAAGTTTCAAATTCCATTTATAAGCATTCTGTATTCCTGTAAACAACTTGCTTATAATTTACAAGCATTCAGCATTTCTGTAAACAACTGTTTATAATTTGCAAGCATTTTGCATTCCTGTAAACAAGTGCTAATAATTTACAAGAATAGGGTACTTGCATGATTTTTTTTTCAGTCTATTTTAAAGATATATGGCCTACTTAAACAAAGAAAGAAAAAGAAAAAAAATATATGCATAAATTAATTAAATAGAGCGTTTCAAAGTTCCTACTTTAGACCTTACCGCCGAAACGCGGAATGACGTCACTTGTTCAAAACTACGCCTTATTAATCTGTGATAGAAATGTCACTGTCGTATTGACAGGGTTATGTGACACTGACAGACAGATAACTTCAATATTCAAAAGCGAAACTAAGGTTAACTGTGTCGATTTACTTCCAAAAGTTCCTGTAAAGAATCGAAATGCATCTTACCGATGCATTTTAAATTAAAAAACTTCAGAAAATGGAAAATATGCGTTGTCTACATGCACTTAGTTTCTTTTGTCTTCTCTGAAAGAGGTAAACGTTTCCTAAAAAAATAAAAGTGACGTCATGTGTCAAGCTTGGCTGTGATTGGTGTTTCGTTGCAACGTTCCGTTTCACAAAATTAAAAGTTGAATATTTTGGAAACTATTGAATTTTTTTTTAGTAAATCTTTCACGATAACGCTTTTCTAAGGCTCTATTTTTGAAATATTGACACAATTTCTTATTATAAATTTCATGCAAGTACCCTAGTCAGCATTCCTGTAAACAACTTCCAACAATTTACAAATATTCAGCGATAAAAGCAGAGGCAAGCAAGCATAAATTTATCGTAATTATGTATTTTTTTAGCTTTGATTAGAATTTTAATTACTCACTAGCTATTATATTATGTAAATTACGCGGGACTTGAACACGATGTTTTTTATTACCTTTTTTGCCTGACGCCGTCCGGAACCGGTGAATGCGGACCGAGTGAGTGTAGTGTGCAGGGACCTTAAAAGTGCATCTAATAAAAAAGAACATCCAGTGAGGGTAGATGTGGAATCTGCCCGCGCGGCTCGCTATCGACGCCGCAATGCTTTAGTCAGCCTGTGACCACGGCGTGATGCAACTCAGCCGAAACGTCAGGCAAAAAAGGTAATAAAAAACATCGCGTTCAAGTCCCGCGTAATTTACATAATATAATGTGCTCAAAACGCGAAAATCTAAAAACTTTAATTACTCACTAGCTAGATTAACATAGGTAGGTATGTCCGAAATTCTATTTTAGCGGGAGCAGGATGGATGATATGGCTCGACCGCCACCAAAGGGGAAGCTTCCCGCCGGGCGAGGTGGTATGCCTGGGGAACCGCGGCTCCGACTTGTAGATCGTTGGAGGTCGTATATAGGCAGCGTAGTGTGAAAACTTCGTTAGCGCGATTCAGGACTTCCATATAGCCAGTACTCGTCGCTTCGTTGTAGTTCGTGACTTGTGGCGTAGGGGTCGCCACACTATTAGGCTCATAACAACCAATTTTTATTTACATAGCCCCGTAACGTAGCTGTGTGAATAATTAGTAATCATTCCGGCCATAATAATTAGGAATCATTTTAGAACGAATCATAATTAATGTCTTTTTGTACTATAGTTATAGGTACCCTCGATAACTTTTGCTAAATTCTACTAAAAATATAAATACAAAAGTGGTATAAATAATAGAGAAACCTTAAATTTTCTTTAGAAATTCTTGGTTTCCAAATAAAAAGTAGGTAGGTATCCTTCGTCGCTCTGGAATACCATAGCGTCCTGTCGGCGAATGCATTTTTGGAATCAGTCCAGTACCTATCTATGTATTTTCAAATACTTGACATTCCCTTCCATCCTTACTTATTAACTTTACCTCTTTATATTAATTATTCACGAAGACAGATATAAAAATTATTAAAGATTTTCTATTATAAAAAAAAATTGAAATAATAATCTTTTCAACTAACCCAGTATATTTTCTCCGGAAAATACCACACAATATCATAATTATAACAGTGGCGGTCCTTCCATACAAGCCGAAACACTTGCCACAGAATATCAATATTTTAATAAGTATAAATAAAGTGAATAAGTATAAATACTTATTAAAATATTTGAAACTCTACAATAGTCTTTCTCAAAGTGGGCGATAACGCCCCCGCCCCTGGGGGGCGTTGAGGTGGTTTAGGGGGCGATGGTTGATTTGTAATTTCATTTACTTTATATTTTAAAATTCACTAAACTTCACTTCTTTCGTTTCTTTTCTTTCTAAAAAGAGCATGTTACCGAACGCGGCGGCGACTTATCGAAAAATCGAACCTGATTTCAACAAACTTGTTAAAAATCATCAAATCCATCCATCTCATTAGATTAGTTTTGAAACTAAAATTGATTACTGATCTATATTTTTTTTCTTATTTGATAAAAATATATTCTTAATATTATAAAATGCTTTTTAATTGCTATCACTGGTAAAAATTTCTAATTTAGAATGTAAGTTTAAACACCAGCACCGACTAATATTGCAAACTATAACTAAATTATATAAGTAATGAAATTGTTTTTTTTTTTTTTAAGTTTGAGGAGTATATAAAAAATTGGGGGCGCTGAGAAATAATTAATTTTCAAAGGGGGCGGTAAAAGAAATAAGTTTGAGAATCTCTGCTCTACAAGCAAGCGTTTCAGCTAAGCAGCTTTTGGGCTTGTATGGAAGGAACGCCAGTGAATTATAATAGTAGTATGTGTTAAAAGTTATTTTATTTCAATTCATTTCATAATATGTATCAACATCGAAACTACTTATATGTATAAACGAGAGACGTTTTAATGAGCCCACTCGTGTTTTAAAACTGGAAATATGAGTGATGACGTATTCAAAGAGAGCCTGTAAATTTACTTGGCTGGCATTCAGCGCTGAGCCACTTGTGCGGTGCAGTGCCGCGGCCGTCGCGCGCGGTGGTCGAGTCAAGTGGCCGAGCACTGGCGCGAGTGGTCGTTTCGCTTACTTGAACGTCTTAACTAGAGATAGTCGTGGCATGTTGGCAACACACGCGTCACACCCCTAGGTACTTGGCGAATAGAAGTTGTTATATTTTTGAAAATTCATATCGAAATGGAGCTTCTTCGAGTAGGTATGGGTTTTTTTTTGTGACGGTTGATTGCTGCTTAAAATGCTTAAAAGATTTCATGTAAATTTAAAAAATTGTTTATTAATTAACTACCATATTTATTACATACCTACTTTCATATGCACTAAGTGAAAAGCTGTTAATTTAATTTGGAATTACAAACAGACACTTCAATTTTACATATAGATGTATAGATGTCAATCAAAAAATGTAACCCGTAACTTTTAAATACCTCCTATCCTATTATTTTTCTAAAACATTTTTAACTAGCTGTGCCCCGCGGTTTCACCCGCGGTAATTTCGGACTTCCTGCAGGAATTCCGGGATAAAAAGTACCCTATGTCCTTCTCTATACCCCTGACAACGTGCATGCCAAACATCCAAATCCGTTCAGCCGTTTTTGCGTGATTGAGTAACAAACATCCAAACATCCACACTTTCACATTTATAATATTAGTAGGATGACACTGTGTGAAATTCGAATCCACGAACTCCTACGACTATGGCTTAGGTAAACACCTGTCGCCACATCACAACAACTTTCTTTATTGGAAAATAACGTAAATTTACCCGTAGTTTTCTTAGATACAAAGTCACTTATTTGAACTTTGCGCGTTTTAATGTTACGCGGTATTTACAAATTGCTCTTACGCGGATTCGCACGCGCAGCGGCGATAAGCAAGTGGATTCAGTTTCAGATTCATGCAGCTACCTACTGCGGTGGTCTTTGAAATGGTACCCCTATTGTCCCAATATCACTTTATAAAAAAAAACTCACAACAAAAAGCCGAATACTTCCACTTACAAAACATTATTCCGTTAGACCTTGACAATAGAAATAACATATTTTATATATTTTACCTATTGTGTATTAACATGGGGTCTTTGGGGAGGATTTACCCGTACTGAGTGAAGCTGGGCATGACTTTCCTACATACATACCTACATTTGGTTTGAAACTAGCACAGTCTTTGGAAACTAGCTATGCTCGCGGACTTTGTTTGGTATAATAGAGATACAAGTATATAGGTGAGCACTTAAAAGGATGTCCAACAAACCGTATTTGTAATTTGTGTTTTAATACTAATTTGGCATTAAATTTATTTTTTGTCATAAATATATTGTATACTAGCTGTTCCCCGCGGTTATTACGGAGTTCCCGCAAGAATTCCAGAATGAAAAGTTTCCTATGTTCTTCTCTGTACCCCTGACAATATGCATGCAAAATTTCATAATAATCAGTTGAGCCGTTGTGGCGTGAAAGCGTAAAGAACAAACAAACAAACTCACTTTCGCATTTATAATATTAGTAAGGATGTAGTTGTAGGTACTTTGTAATATTCTTTTTTGTTCTTATTTTAATGTAATTTCGATGATATGAGTACAGATCCTTTCTATAGGTACCTATAGAGAACTGTAATCTATGTATGTATATAAAAATGAATCCCTAATTCCCTTGGTCTAGCTCGGCATCACGCGTGAACGACCGGACAAATTTCGCAAATTCTTTATTTGTTGTGTTTGTTATTGTAAGGAGAACAAAAATAAAGGAAATTTGGAGTTCCTGCGGGAATTCTGGAACTCACGTCAGTGAATCTCCGAAACGAGCGATTTTGACGGGACTTTCACTGCTAATTGGCTGATGATTTATGGAGAAAATTAAGCTACTTTGAAATTCTTGCAGGAATTTCGAAACTCACGCGGGTGAAACCGCGGAGCGCAGCTAGTAATATTATAGTAATTGACCTATATAACAACGTAGTACTGTTTTTCCTCAAACTCATATTATTATGTGTGATTTTCGCAAAACAGATCCCCTTATTTTTTCCATTCGGAGACTCCTTCATGCCTAAACTGAAACGTTTGATGAAAAACAGGATGATGTTGAGGTGAAAGTTCCATCCAGCCACCGTCGTTTGTTATTTACGAATGAAGAAGTCTCAAACGAGATTTTCTGCTGCCAGCGTATGTTCACGGGCTCTCCTGAAATTTATTATATTTTTGCATATTACCTTGTTATGATGCGAGATATTATCCAACTGTAATTTGTTGCTAGTATTTTGATGTTTCATCGCTTACATATTTTATTATTATACCAGGTATATTACTAGCTGTTCCTCGCAGTTTCACTCGAGTAAATTTCGGAGCTTCCGCGGGAATTCTGGTATAAAAGTATCATATATTATTTGCTGCACCCGTGACTGCGTGTAGTACGGGCTGCCAACTGAAAACCAGCGCTAGGTGTACCTGCACTTAGCTAATGCTGAGTTGGTGACCCTTTCGGCAGAGCATGCAAGATACCAATGGGTAAACCAACTTGCTCAATGTTTGTTTGTTTTTTCTTGTGTGTTGTGCTGGAATAAATGTAGTATTATTTCTTCTTCTTTCTTCTTTCTAAATGCGAAATTTGATGCAATTTCGCCCACGTGAATTTCAGAGTGTCGCGTCACGTCACAACGTGCTATAAACTGTAACACGGTGTGACGTCACGCGACATTTCGACTATATTTTTTATTAATCTACAAGTCAGACTAAAAACTAAAAGGTTGACAAGCTCATTATGTACTAACCAATTCCCACGGTTTAACTTGCGTTACACGCGTTTAGGGTTTGAAGTAAGCTTAGGCACAGATAATATAATACTATACATATATATGAGCAGTGGACACCCTGTCAAATATGTAGTACCTACTGATCTCTGATATATATATATATATGTATTGTGCTCCTACCACAATGCATTTTCTGCCCTTGGCATTATATACATAAATGTCTGCGATAATAATATAGATAGAAATAACAAATAGCAAATACTAAATACCTGTATATTTACTCGATAGTACATGCCCAGTACTCAGGTCCACAGAAGGCAGTGGAAAATATGAAGTTTATTAATCTGAAGCCATTTTCCGTACGTTGCTTTTAGTGTGATGAAAGTTGCGAGCGGGGTCCCCAGCGCCATATTAGTCCATTACGTAAATGGATCGAGGTAGAGACGAGAACTCATTTTTAATTTACTTGTCATGTAAATAATAATAATGGGTCCCTTGTTATGCTTTGTGCTGGTTTTTTTTGGCCATGTCTCTCATTAATTGTCACTTTCGCTAAATTAAAAGGTGTGCTGCCGCAACTAGTGGTCCGAGTTCTATTTTCGAGTTGCGTTTGCTATTCGAGAATGTGAAGTTGTTATTCTTTAGTACGATTGAAAAACAAATTTCGTAATTTAAGCGGTAGTAAATGAATTAGTTTTTCCCGCGGTTTCACCCGCCTTGATTTCGGATTGTCCGTCGCACTTCCGGGGTAAAAGTACCCTATACGCTTCTCTGTACCCCTGACGACGTGTATGTAAAATTTCATGAAGATCGTGTGGGAAATAAAGGTGTGAAAAGGTTACAGACAGACAGACAGATAGAGAGACAGAAGATACCTACTAGTAGGTATGGACTGTAGTGTAATCGTTTTTATACCTACGTACTCGTATACCTAAACGTGAAGAATCCTAAATTTCAGAGGTAAAGGTAAGTTGAGAGATAAAGGGATCAGCATTTAAAAAAATATAAATGGAAATGATTTGGGTAATAAATACGTATGTTCTTAGGAAAGATTGGTGATTTTTTTTGTCATTATTACCGTAAATAACGAATAAATAAACAAACAAAAGAATTTAAAAAAATCGATAACGTTATGTTACTTTTTCTCTAAAATTACAGATTAACGAAAGCTATTTGATGTTTCGTTATACCGTTATACCTAATAACGATAATTTTACGAGCTTAATTGTGTAAAATGGATAAAGTGAAACTTTTTGCCTTCAGAGGTTACTTGTGTAAATTTTAATTAACTTTTACTTTGATTCTGTCCAATTACAGATTTTAAAGGAAAATAATAATATGTTATAATTTGTTTTCGTTCCAATTTGGTTCTTCAACATTAGGTAAGTTGGTAGTGGTTAATAATAAAAATGTAACTGTAAAAAAATGTAGTTAAATATAACTAATAGTTACGGTTAGAACTTTGTATTAATTAGTTTAATTCGAATATAGGGATAGGTATACCTATTAAGGTTCTTCAATCCTGAAAAAAATCTGACTAACGATAATTAACTTGAAACCATTTTTTAACAACTAGCTGTGTCTCGCGATTTCACCCGCGTGAGTTTCGGTATTCCCGCAGGAAGTCCAAAGTAGCCTGATTTAGTTGATTTATTTATTTATGTATTTATTTATTTATTTATTAATTGCACATCCATTAAGTAACAAAAAGGTCTTAAGATAGTTAGTAAACAGTTCTTTATGGACCCTGTTTATAGGCATAGCACAAAACAATGCAAATTTACTACTTATAACATCAGGCTAGTTTAATAATTAGCAGTGAAAGTCCAGTCAAAATCGGTCCTACCGTTTCGGAGATTCACCCGCGTGAGTTTCGGAATTCTCGCAGGAACTCCTTCTTCTCCTTTCAATATATCTGGTCCAGCCGTTCATGCGTGATGCCGTGACCAAGGGAAATAGGGATTTATTTTTATATACACAATAAATAATACCTAACTTCACAGAATTTCCTGGTGAAAAGAGTTTAGCACTTTATCAATCACACAACTTTAGATCTGTAGTTTAGTTTTTCCATTGTTTTTTTTTTAGATTTCACGTTTTCTTTTATTCCCGCTGTAGGTTCTCTATTGCTGTTCACACTAGATAATAGAATAATGTAATAATATAATTTTAAGTAAATTTTTTTTCTTATTTTAAATAGTCTGTGAGTTAAGTACCTATTGGTTTTCTATCTCTACCTACTTCTTATATGGACATAGATAAGCAATAGTGTGTTAATCCACACTGGAGAAATTTTGAGTAAATCGTGTTTTAAAAGTAGGAGCGCCATTTTGTGTCAACATTTTTTATGTTCAATATTTAGTCACATATTCAAGCAATGTAATAAGGTAAACACACAATTAAAAAACGTTCCCTAACTCTCAATAAATCGTTCTGAATCAATAACTTCATTTGGTGGGTTAACATGTTATTGCTTATCTGCGTCCATATGGCAGTACTCGTACGTTTTATGAGACTATTATTTTGAAATTTCTCTAGCCATGTCCAATAAGTTACCGAAGTGACTATCTGATTTATAGACGATATCATATTTTGATGGTTTTTAATATAGATTTTAATTTGTTGAATGTTTCCAGTCTAAAAGCGGGATCAGAAGTGTCCAATTCCAAAACCTAAAGTAAACAGTAAACACCCACCGCACTCGATCACTGACACCCCTATTCACCCCCAGGGGCTAAGCCTTAATAAACGTGATTAACGAATCTGCGTTACGTAAGCGTATGTTATTAATTTTATTTTCAGTTAATTTTAATTCAAAATTAAAAAAAAAAAAAATAAATAAATAAATAAATAAAAAAAAAAAAAATTCAAATTATGGTTTCTATTAAAAAACATTACCTACTGGATTATTTTTTAAAGCACCGGAGTTCTTGTGAGAATTCCGGGATGGAAAGTACCTTACCTATGTCCTTCGCTGTATCTCTGGAAACGTGCATGCAAAATTTCATGTTGATCGGTCGAGCCGTTAAGGCGTGAAAGCGAAACAAACAAGTAAACAAACAAACTCACTTTCGCATTTATAATATTAGTATAGGATAGCCGTTCCCCCGCAGTATCACTCTTTTCGCTCCAAGGAGCACATTTTTTTTAAATGTTAGCAGGGAGTCTTCCCTGTTTCTGGATCCATGCAGCTTGGCCAGGAGGGACAAGTGAAATGGCGACTTTTGAAACGTTTGTTTTTATGGCATACAAAATACCACTTATTATATACTAGCTGTGCCTCGCGGTTTCAACCGTGTCAATGTCGGAGATCCCACGGAAATTCCGGGATAAAAAGTACCTATGTCATTTTCTGTACCTCTGACAACGTGTAGTATGCAATAATTAATTGTACTTCACCCGCGTTAATTTCGGCGATCCCTCGGGTATTCCGGGATAAGAGGTAGCCTATGTTCTTTTCCATGTCAAAGGCTACATGTATGCCAAATTTCATCCAAATCCGTTCAGCCGTTTTTGCGTGATTGAGTAAAAAACATCCAAACATCCACACTTTGACATTTATAATATTAGTAGGATAATTTCTCTCTTTGTTTGATGTATATTTTTTGTTTCATATTTGCTATTTATCGCACTACTGTTTAAGGTTATTTTAAATATAAAGACAGGGGAAAAGTAAGACAGCAATTATCATATATCTACTTTGTTCAAAGGGAATAGCCAACTACTTTCACTACAAAAACTTCGAGCAGATGAGGCATGAATTATTAAAATTCTCGTTCTTCAAAGCATTGCTTATAAAGGATGACTTTGGTAACTGTTTCTACACAATTTAAAAGGGCGAAGTTTATGCTGGAAATGTACCTACATGATGTATTAAATAGGTCAGCCAATAACTCCCGAAAAAAAAGATAGGTACCCATGAGAAGAAGCGCCATATAAAGCACCGATTAAGCCGGATTTTCATGAATGTACTGTATGTATGTATATAGTATACTATAGTTTACTATATACATACATACAGTATACTTTGTTTGAAGGCTGGAAAGAAGGAAGGTTACATAAATACTTTTAGGTATGTGACAGCACACATATCTATATCTATATTAATATTATAAAGAGGAAAGATTTGATTTTTTGTTTGTTTGTTTGCTTGTTTGTTAGAATTTAACTCAAAGACTACTGGATCGATTTCAAAAATTCCTTCACCATTAGAAAGCTACATTATCCCCGAGTAACATAGGCTAGGTACATTGTAATCCGGAATGCCCGCGGGAACTCCGAAATTATCGCGGGTGAAACCGCGCGGGACAGCTAGTTGTGTTATAATCATAAAACTAATTTTAATTTGGGTCAGTGTCAATTTTTCGGTTGTTTATCTACGACCTTTTAATGCTGAGTGGTAGCCATTTTGGTACCAACTATTCTAGTTTAAGACTCAAGCTTGTACTCATTTTATCTTTATGGTATTAAATAAACTTTTTTCTATTCTATTCTATTCTACCTTTTCTAATGTTATTATTGGTATCGAATTTTTTTTTAATGTCATAGGGGGACATCGGGCACACCTGGGCTTATTCACTATGACCATAACACGCCGCGCTAAGATAAGACGCCGCAAAACTGTCTTTCCCTCGTAATCAAAGAAGTTTTATTCCAAAAAAATACATTTAAAACGTTTCTTACGGCATAAAGAATAATAATTTCTAATATCATCTAGAACGTTTGGAAATGCGTTTTTGGGACGCGCGTTATGGGTAAGGAAAGTGTGTTGGTCATGTGAATAAGGGGCTGATGGTAAGTGATTACCGCCGCCCATGCCCATCCATGCAGGTGGGTTGCCGACCTGCAATGGGAATGAAAACCGACTTTCTAGTGAGGCTGCCGGAACACACCGTAAGGCGTTTGGCGACAGATATGGTAGCTCTCTTTGATGTAAATTAAAAAAAAAAAACATAGCTATAAACTGGAATCATGTTGGAAATTTTTTTCAGTTATTCATCATCAACATAGGGTAAAACCAGGATAGTTGCCCTGGGGGTATAGTTGCCCCGATCGTAATTACTCTAGTTTCGCAGATGAATTGCGTGATATTTTATTTATCTATCAAAAGACTTTCCAACTACTATTAAGTGGACCGCGTCTCATGTCTCTGTGCGATTGCACGGGAACGCAAGGTGCGATCAAAGATTTTTCGGGATAGATGCCTTGTTTCTCGACGGGTCGTCTATCCTAAATGTAATTTATATGGACTAGGCAACTATCCCATATATGGGATAGATGTCACAAAAAGTAGAGGTCCGTAGAAATCGCTAATACTCTAGAAATTTCAAAGATAATGTCTTTTACATTTAATAAATTTGTAGATAAAGAACCAAAGTACTTGCCAGTTTAAAAAATAAAATATTTTGATTTATGTACTGGGAGATATAAAATGATTTCGAAAAGTGTGGCAACTATCCGGGTTTTACCCTATAGATATGGATTATCACAGATTGGTTCGTGGAACAAGAAGAAGGCATGGTGATCTGAATGAGATGCATTTTCACACGATAGAAAACAATGGGGAAATACGTTGTTTGCCCAATAGCGGGACATAGAAGAAATGCAACATATTATATACCTATCGTCGGCTACTGTGCAATGATTTGAATAAACTATATTTTTTTTGCAACACGCAATAGTTCACAATATGGTGCTGCGTTTGTTTTGGAGAGGTCCGCCTAAAAAAAAAACATGAGGTAAAAAATGCTCCACCCGTTTGTGATACAAATTCGCAGCTTCACAACGCTGCATGCAGCCAACACCGCAGAGGGTATTATGCAAAATGCGTGCCAAAACGCGCCAGTCGTTTCGACTGTTTCACACCACTTTTGCTGTGCCTGGCGCCGCACCATGAGTTCTTAACTAAACCAGATTCACTAGGTGTAATGGCTACTTGTATTAAGGGGCCATTCATATGTTGCGTAAGACTATTTTCGCTAGTTTTTGACCCCCTCGGGCCCCTATTTTAAGAAAAAAATAAGAATAGGCCGACCCTTCCCACATATTTATTACGTAAGAATCTAAAGGAAAAAATTAATACACATTTGGTTTGTTTTTATGTTTATTTTTCAAAGTGACACCTTTTAGAATAATGTTTATTTGTACTACTTACAAAGGTACTAATAATTTTTATTTTTTGGTAGTAATAAACTTTGGTTTTAATCATTCATCTTTTCCTACATAAGATTTTCAGTCAAGGGGCTCAAAACCCACTCGGAAAGTAGATCTGCCACTGGAACATCTCTAACAATAGGAGCGAACCTCGGCACTCGCGTGGTTGGCCACGTTTTTTCAATTAAAGTAGGTGGGTATAATTTTAACTTTGTGTAGTTTTGTGATCTTACGTAAGATCACAAAACTACACAAATCGAGACTCCATCGAGACTCCATCGAGACTCCCTCCCACCCCCAAATAAGACATGGTCGTCCCTTCTCCCCCCTCCCCCCTAAATCGTCTTACGTGATAAATAAATGGCCCCTAATATAAGCCTTTCCATAATATCTCATCATATACACGGCGTGCATTAGTGAAAAAATAAAAAATGGAAAAGATTAGTATAATTAATAAATATTACATACTGGTTGACCGATTTTATTTATTGACTTAATTATAGATACTCCATTTAGGCCCAGGCATAAAAGATTTTCACGCTTTGTTCTAGAGGTACCTATAATATAGCTGGAAAAAAAGTGTGCGAATCTTTTATGCGAGTTTTTGTCATAATTTTATTTTATACTAGCTGTCCCCCGAGATTTTACCCGCGGTAATTTCGGAGTTCCCGCGAAAATTCCAAAATAAAATATAGATATAAACCTTCCTAATGAATCACTCTATTTATTGGTGAAAACCGCATGACAATCCGTTGTGTAGCTTTAAAGATCTAAGCCTACACAGGGTCAGACAGACAGCGGGAAGCGACTTAATTTATACTATGTTGTAGTAGTACCTAGTGATGGATAAAAATCCTTAATAGGTACGATATATTTAAGTATTTTAGCTTAAACGCTTGTTACACTTTACAATTTGTCAGACACCAATTTAGGAAATCTGAAGGTGTAATCGAAGTTACAACGGTTGGTTCCAATTTAAGGATCAATGAGTAAGAAAGCGAGTGATCATACTACATTAAAATGTACCCTAGAGCAGTCAATTTAGGGTACAATTTACATTTAGTGTAGTGTGATCACTCACTCTCTACTCACTCACTCACTGATCCTAAATTGTATCCGATTTAGATTCCCTAAATTGGAAGTAGTGTAATACGCCCAAGCTTCCGATATAATAGGTAAGTGATAAGTATTCTCACAGTACGGGCGCTGTTTTTGAACGCGCTTTGTGCTTGTGTACGTAGGTATATATGGACGCAGATAAGCAATAACATGTTAACCCACAAAATTAAGTTACATATTATGCAGAACGATTTATTGAGAGTTGGGGAACGTTTTTTAATTATGTGTTTACCTTATTACATTGTTTAAGTATGTAACTAAATATTGAACATAAAAAATGTTGACAGAAAATGGGGCTATAATTTTAAAACACGATTTACTCAAAATTTCTCCAGTGTGGGTTAACACACTATTGCTTATCTATGTCCATATAGCAACAAAGTGGTGATATGGGTGGTATGCGTGGACAATCCCACGGCGCGCCCGCGGCACAATGTGTTGCTCCACATGATAAATCGTCGACTGATTGCGGCGGGAATCGCTAATTAACAATGATTTGCGTTTCGTTCGTGCGTTCCCCCATTGCTTTGTTGCGGTTAGTGGGCGTTTCGTTGCGAACGAAAATATCTGGACGCTGTCGTTGAAATGAATGGTTTATTTTTATTATTAAAGTGGCTACTACTTTGGGGCGTTTGTCATTTTTTTGATGGCGGAAAACACTGAAAAGGAAATAGAAAATATTTATTTAGATACAAAACACGAGATAACTATAACAAAACAAAATGAAAATAAACATTTTCATTTTAGTGTTTAGTGTTTCTTTGTAATCTCAAATTAACAGCTTTTTACTAAATGCATGCGAAAGTATATAGGTATACGGTACTTCATCAAAAAATCTATTTTTTAAATTGTTCTCTGTCTGTTTGTTTGTTCCGGCTTATCTCTGTAACGGCTGGACTGATTTTAATGGGACTTTCACTGGAAGATAGCTGATGTTATAAGGAGTAACTTAGACTACTTTTATTCCGAAATTCCCGCGGGATCTCTGAAATCAACGCGGATGAAACCGCTATTGCAAAATATAACTTCAGCTTACAGTAATTTATGCATTTTGTTTTCGGTTTTTTAATTCAATTAAAATTTTCGGACACCGTACTTTCGTATGTCACCGCAACCAATTTATACCGGTTTACCGAGGCCTTTGTCACAGCATGTGCGTGGCAATTGCGTCACAATATAATATGCTCGTGAAAAAAGAAATTGCGTGTGTTTCCCCCTTGATTTGACTTCAAAGTTGAGGATGGGAGGTTAAGGGGTTTGCGAGAGTGTTTATGAGTGAGCGAGTCCTCACTTAGCGTTAGAAAGCCTTTCATAAAATTGCCACCTGCCGTGTTAGTTAAATTAAAACATCGAGTTGGCTAATTGCATAATTTTTTTTTAGAATTATAAAAAATATTGGACACGTATTTTTCTTTTCTTACGTAATCAAAAATAACGGCGATACCTACATTGAGTTGAAATTTCGCGTGACGTCACACTCCGGTGCAGTTTGTACGGGGCCCGGGGCTTATACCGAATCCCTCATTTTAAACTTTAATGCTCTTTATCTATGTGTATTTTCATTAATTTGAAAAAGCAAAAAAATACCAATAGGTGTCTATTATTTTTTTTATTTTCTAACTGACGGAATAATTAGAATTTTGATTTGCATACCCTGAAAAATACTCAATTACCTAATAGAGTACTTCTATTTTTTACCGACTTCCAAAAAAGAAGAGGTTCTATGTTCGATTGTATGTTTATTTTTAGATGATGATTCTTATTAGTTAACTTTTAAATATGTGATAGTACAACAAACTCCCAAACTATGTAATTAATTTGTCAATTAATGAATTCAAGACACTTATTAAACACAGATTATGCGATAAAGCATATTATAGTGTGGTATAGACTATTTAAATGATACAGACGTTTGGGAATGAATTGCTCTATCCAATTACTATTTTTTGTTCTCCTAGTTTATAAGTATGATCATTAAAAGACAGCGCTGCTGAGTTTCTTGTCAGTTCTTCTCAGCAGAGGACGTATTCCGAACTGACGGTAATTTATAGTTCTAAGAACCAGCTGACGATTACAAGTGATTGTAACCAATCCTAAGTAATAAATAGCTTTTGAATTTTGAATTTTTTTTTTGAGTACCTATTAGTATATTATTTAAGAGTGTTGTAGTTTCTGTGGAAAATTAAGGCGACGTGCGCGCAAATAAACATATGCTGCATAAAATAGAGACGTAGTAACTTAAGCTGGTTCCTATACTCTTAAGATTGCATGACACTGCGTCCGCTGAATGCGGTTTTACACCACTTAATTATAATGTGTTAAATATAATCTCAGACCAAATAAAAACTAAAGACGGAACGTCTCGAACCCGAAGCCGGTTGCGTATGCATGTGGTGATTAGGAAAGTGTATGGATTTGCAAAGTTTTCTTAGGATTTATGGGGTCTTTCTCTTGTAAGTGTGTGCGTGTTTCTGTGTACGTGCACGGCGATGGTGTTTTTTTCCTGGCTTCACTTGTTTGTTCTACGCGTTCCGTCTTTAGTTTTTATTTGGTCTGAGAATATAGTCATCATTTCAAAACAGAAATAAAAATCAATTAATTAGCCATAGCCACTGGCGTGACGTGGTCGTCGACAACGGCTCGTTTTTGACGTTATTTACAAACGCTATCACTGACAAAAGGGGTTAGTGAAGTCAATTAGCCATCGGAAATATTCGCCGGTGACATTCGGAGGCGTAGGCTCGGTTTGTTTGTCATTAATTTGTGAAATGAGGTGACAGCAACGCGGGCGCGCCGCCCGACAAATTAGCTCGCCCATCCATTATTTGCCAACTGTCTTGTGATTGCTTCGGCGTTTAATGTACTCAGTTGTGTTTGGACGCCTCCTGGCAGGTTATGATCCCGGGGGGCGGTTTAGAAAACGGGAAGTCAGTAAAAAGTTTCACGACATTTTTACGGAGATTTCGTTCAGCTTCATCGAATTCTATGGTTCACCTAATTCATTGAGTTAAGTAATAATAGGTAACTGAAAATAGCGATTTCTTTTATTAAAAATGATAATAGCCTTTCCCTGCAGTTTTTCACCCGCGGTGATTTTGGAGTTTACGCGGGTACTCCGTGAAATCCGTTTTAACTGATGCCTCCTAAGAGACTTCAAGTAAACAGAATGAAATCGTAGAAAACAAATATGAAACGTCAAAATAGATATCAAGATAATAACGAAATTAAAAAAATAAAACCATACATTCAGCCGAATGCAGAACCTCCTCCTTTTTGGGAGTCAGTTAAAAAGTCAGTAAAGAGGAAACAAGATATCATTAATAGTGGCATAGGTACTGCCTCTTTGGACGACTTTTGGCCTCTGACATATCTCACAAATGCTCTAACAACTGAAAACTAGAAAGTAATTTGCTCAGAATCGACTAGCGAATCGATCGCACTATGTTTTAATATAGGTCATTTTTTTTTTCATTTTTACTAGCCCATGTCTAAATTATTTATAATACAATATTTGGCACGTACGCCGCCCGCAGCAAAAAAATTCGAACCAGTAGGCGCGGGCGTAGCGCTTGGAATTTCGTAGATAGGTCACCTCCAAAGTAATGTTGAATAACTTTTAAAGTATAAATTTTTTCGACTTAAAATATATTTTAATCATATTATTTTTTATTTTTTTAAATGGGGAGTATCAAGTTTTCAGTTAATTCATTAACACGTTGTATATACATTATACCTACCTACTTTCTAAGTCGCTCATGCACTTATCATTAGTCCAACATATCAGTGGTATTATTATGATGAACCTTCATTAGCATTGACCGGGAATCGGAATCGATATAGGATTGTGTATTTGTCGTAGGGAAATTACCTACTAATTAGGGCACGAAGATTTTGTGAAATCCCTAGGTAGAGCTTATCTAAACTAAAATGACACGCCCCACTACTCAATAAGCAGTTTTAGATGTGCGATATCATGTATTGATAATATCTCTTTACTAGTGTGAGTGCGGCGACATTATTTAGATGTGTTGTATCGATATTTTAGCGGTTGTGCGTTTGCGTATGCCCGATGGAGGGGCGCGTCATTTTAGCTTAGACAAGCTCTACCTAGGTATATCTAGGTGTCGAAGATTTTAATTCATTTTATTATGTTTTGTTTCTGAAAGTATCTATTTATAGTGATATGATAAAATACTGGTGGTATGACAAGGTAAGTTGTTGTAAATTGTGATCTATGGGTCCACTTCACAGGTTCGCGAAGAAAGACTTCGTCTTTTTCAATCCTCAAAATATTTCTAGTGAAGTTAAAACAAACAATAGGTACAATAAACTTTACAATAATATAGCTTATACATTAGATTAACACATAGGGTATTTTTTATCCCGGAATTCCCGCGGGAACTCTGAAATTACGCGGGTGAAACCGCGGGGCACAACTAGTTATTTATAATACAATATTTGTCGCGTACGCCGCCCGCAGCGAAAAAGTTCGAACCGGTAGGCGCGGCGTAGCGCTTGGAATTTCGTAGATAGGTCACCTCCAAACTAATGTTGAATAACTTTTAAAAGTATAAATTTTTTCGACATAAAATATATTTTAATCATTATTATTGATTAGTTTTTTAAATGGGGTGTATCAGGTTTTAAGGTTATAACACCGTTATTAGAGGTAGGTATATAAGGTGTATTGTATCCACTTAGACGTTTGATGACATTTCTCCTCAATTTACGCACAGGAGGCAATCGTGATAGATTAACACACAACTGATGTACATATTTGTTGTAAGTATAATCCATCATCTCAGTCAGTCATCGTGTTACAAGTGAAGTGATTTATTACTATCGAACGTGTGCACACGAGTCGGTAGTACGAGTAGCCAGTGTATACCTGCCTGATGAGGTATTGAGGACATGTGACAGAAAATTATTATCTTAGTGACTCATACAGCATGTTGGAATCAAATAACAATCGAGAGTTATGGTTCCCTATTTCCAATGAAAAAGGTAAATTCGCCACCCGCCGTTTCTATACTAGTTTTATAAAAAGGAAAGATTTGATTTTTTGTTTGTTTGTTTGTTACGATTTAACTCAAAAATTACTGGACCGATTTCAAAAATTCTTCCATCATTAGCTACATTATCCTTGAGTAATATAGGCATATACAAGCTACATTAGCCTTGAGTAATATAGGCTATATTTTAATCCGGAATTCCTGCGGGAACTTCGAAATTATCGCGGGTGAAACCGCGTAGGATAGCTATCGCCCATAAAGTGTCCCGATCAGTTTTGTTATTCTCACTAAGCGCCGCGTGGTGTTTCCCACGGTTTCACCCGCGTTCATTTCAGAGTTCCCGAGTTACTTTCCGTGAGAATTCTACAATAAAAAGTGCCCTATGCTCTTTTTTATGTACTCCTGACAACGTGTACGCATAATATCATGACGATGAGTGTAACAAACGAACATACTTACTTTCGCATTAATTATTATAATATTGAGAATGGGCATGTTAACTAATTTTTTTTTTAGTCCGTTTTGTAGATTAATAAAAAATATTGCACACGTATTTTTTATTTTTTTACCTAATTAAAAAATAACGGCGATACATTGAGTTGAAATTTCGTGTGACGTCACTATTCGGACAGTTTGTATGGCGGTTTTAGCGGTTAGTGACGTCACGACCTGCTCACCCTAAACTTTAATGCGCTTTATCTCTGTATATTTTAATTTATTTGAAAAGGCAAAAAATACGTGTCTGTTGTTTTTTTATTTTCTAACTGACGGACTAATTAGAATTTTGATTTTAAAAAGTAGTCAACATCCCCATTGTATTGACGAAAAGCGGGTGTTTACTCGATTAGATATTCCACGGCTTCCTGAAACTGTATCCGTTCCGTTGTTGCGTTCACTGAAAATGTTTTTGAGGAGATCCGCAAAATAAATTAATAATTTACCTACGTACGCATTGTTCAACCTGCCCGCGTACAGTCTAAGCAAGATTTAGAGATCAAACCTCCTTCGTCCCTAATCCAATGAGGAGCCGAAGGAAGTGACTCGTGAAATATGATAAACAGCCGCGGCGGGTGGGGGGGGGGGGAATGTGATGAATAAATTGCAACGGGCCAGTTGTGGTTCCGAGAGTTGAGCGCCCTTAACATGAGTTCACGTTGGAGAAAACGTATCTACACGTACGGGTACGGTGTAGGTTTGTTTTGTTACGCTTGCATGTGTTTAATTCATTTTTTATTCATTTTAAATTTTTAATTGTTTTAATTCACTACTCGTGAAATTCTAATATTTTTTATTAAAAAAAGTTTTAAAAATATTTTCTTGGTGTGCAACAAAGAGTCTATCTAAAATGCAAATGTGAGTTTTTTTTACACGTCTTGAACACTCAGCCGATCATCATAAACATTTGCACCCAAGGAAGGACATAGGGTAAAACCCGGATAGTTGCCACACTTTTCGAAATCGTTTTATATCTCCCGGTACATAAATCAAAATATTTTATTTTTTAAACTGGCAAGTACTTTGGTTCTTTATCTACAAATTTATTAAATGTAAAAGACATTATCTTTGAAATATCCAGAGTATTAGCGATTTCTACGGACCTCTACTTTTTGTGACATCTATCCCATATATGGGATAGTTGCCTAGTCCATATAAATTACATTTAGGATAGACGCCCCGTCGGGAAACAAGGCATCTATCCCGAAAAATCTTTGATCGCACCTTGCGTTCCCGTGCAATCGCACAGAGACATGAGACGCGGTCCACTTAATAGTAGTTGGAAAGTCTTTTGATAGATAAATAAAATAGCACGCGATTCATCTGCGAAACTAGAGTAATTACGATCGGGGCAACTATACCCCCAGGGCAACTATCCTGGTTTTACCCTAGCTGGTACCTTTCCGAAATTCCCGCAGGACCTCCGAAATTATCGCGGATGAAACGGTATTAGTTTATATTAGATAAGTACATATTTAGTTTGTAGCGACTAAATTTACTAACTAGGCAAACAAATAATATATATTATGTAAATTGTGTAACATCGCATTGCACTACTTATTTCATAGTATCAATTGAAATGATCTATCGATATCCTCCTTTTTGAAGTCGGTTATAAACTATTACATCAAAATTTTGGAGTGGATCCGAGTGACTTTGAATAAGGAATTCAGTTATTTGGATTTTTACTGTCCAAGGTAGGATTGATGTTACATCGAGACTTAGCAGCGACTGATGGCAAGGCGTCTGTTGAATACTGCCCAAGTGGAGCATGTAAAAACTTTTGCGTCGAGAGCTTTAGACAGCATTGGATAGAGTTCCAGCTGCACCATAGATATTCATTAGGGTAGATAAGGTAAGCTTGTAAAATTTTATGCAACTAAACCCGTCAAAATCTTTTTCGTGACACGACCGAAATGTGGCGAAAAACTATGAATTTCTACATTTGGTAGAGCTCATTAAAGTTTTTTCCTAATAAAGATTTACTTCGGCTACGAATACGTTTAAACGCGACCTTAAGTAAAATTATAATCTCGCCTTATTTGCGCAATAGAGCATACTATAACACTCTCAGAGAGACCATCTACTCAGACGAGTGTAGTCTGTTTTATGTGAATATCTGTGTCATGTCATGTACATGCTGTTTGTATAATTACTAGCTGTTCCTCTCGGTTTTGTCCATGGTAATTTTGGAATACCATACGTATATCTATTCTATGTGCCCCTGACAACGTGTATAAAAAAATTCATGACCATCGGTTGAGTAGGTACCTAGTCAAAGTGTGACAGCGTACCATGCATTTTTTCAGGCTTTATTAGCTTTAGTTAGAACTACGAATAATTTTTGCAAAAATCAATTACTAGCATAGAATACCAGTAGTTTTAAATATCCAACGTTATATGCTACTTTCTACTAATATTAACTTTGGCATTACACCTAGTAGATAATTATTATAACAGAGTTACATAAAAATAAATAAATAACATATTGATGTAGGTAACTACTGAAAAAATCTAACATACAAAAGAAAGTATCTACTGACATAGCTCTAGGTATTAGATATCTAGTATCTACACATACTTACCTAATTACATTGAAAATATATTCAAACAATAAATATGCGTAAAATAAAGTATAAATGTGAAAGTGTGGATGTTTGGATGTTTTGATGTTTTGATGTTTTGATGTTTGGATAATTGGATGTTTGGATGTTTGTTCAATCACGGCAAAACGGCTGAACGGATTTGGATGAAGTTTGGCATGCACGTGAAGGACATACCATGGGAAGGACATAGGGTACTTTTTATCCCGAAATTCCCGCGGGAACTCCGAAATTGGCGCGGGTGAAACCGCGGGGCACAGTTAGTTAAATACCTAGGTATTCGCAGGATAATAGGAATAGTATAGTCAACATTACTTGGTCAATACAAACTGAATTCTGTTGCGGTGGAAAAGTTTCGACAAATCACAATTCCGTACGTTTGAATGGAAATTGTTAGGTCGATTTAGACAATACTTCAAAGTAACAATGTGCTAATTTGAAATTGTTGCTGAAGTTAAACATAATTTTAACGATTGATATAAGTAAATATAATCCAGTTTAAATCATTACATATACCTACCTACGTTATCAAAAAATCATTCTTCTTCTTATATGTATACTAGCTGTCCCCCGCGATTTCATCCGCGGTAATTTCGGAGTTCCCGCGGAGGTTGCGGTAAAAAAAGTACTCTATGTCCTTCAGTTCCCGCGGGAATTCCGGGATAAAAACTATCCTATCTTTTAAGTTGGACTATATCATAAATAGTTGCAAAATTTTATCAAAATCCGTTCAGTAGTTTCGGAGTCCATCGCGGAAAAACAACGTGACACGTGATTTATATATATTAGATTATGCATGAAATAAAAGGTTTTTTTAATTACTCTATGTATTACAATTTTTTCCTAATAGGGATGTTGACGACTTTTGAAAATCAAAATTCTAATTAGTCCGTCAAGCAAAAAGCAATAGACACGTATTTTTTTATTTTTCCAACTATCTTATGAAAATAATCTTTATCCCGGAATTCCGCGGGAACTCCTTACGCGGGTGAAACTGAAACCAGAGCAGCTATTTAAAATAAACAAATGAATCGATGGTATTTTGGAGTTATGGAGTTAATTATACATATGACCTACTGTTAATCGTGGAACCTGAAAACAAAAAAAAGCATTATTATAGGAACTATAAGAAGTGCATAATATATTAACAGGCCTCAATAACAAGCCGTCCATCGTGGAGCGTGGCCGGCTATAAATCCGCAATATATTACAATCGCCTTTGTCCGAATTTTCATTATAACATAAGTACAGTCAGGTGCAAAAGCTGTAGGTAGATTTTCAAACTTGATACAAGAACTCTGAAGTAAATAAAAAGAATAGGTAGGTAGGTACTGAAGTTAAAATTGATCTTTCATCTTGCTTGTCTTATGTTTTCAACCGCATCGTTTCGTCACGCTATCGGAGCTAAGGCTAAACCCTATCTGTTTTATTGTAATACAATGTTGTAATGTATATATCCTAAATGACTAGCATTTTTTTCGACTGTTTTTTCCGTTTGAGTCGCAATTTTTTATTCTTCGTATTTATACAAAAAATTGGAATTTGTGAATTTCAATTTTTTTAAAAGTACAAACCATAAGATTAATCAAACCAAAACGTTACAAGAAACATTTTTGGTGTGACGCCGTAATCACGTACGAGCATTTGTATGGAAAGTATCACTGCATGTTGGCCGTTCTAAAGGCGGTTTTGACGGCGATAGTACTCACACACGACACCTATACCTCGTGGAGTTTCGATGCGGTTATCGTAGCGACGCCGCCGGCGCACCCATATCGATTCAATATCAATAACCCATCGACAAAAAGCCTCTTTGGTGTCACGCCGTAATTTAATTTCAGCCTAAACGGTGTTCGGGCGCGGCCGAGTTATCTACACGCATAGCAATGTGATGTATTACGTGAAAGATTGCTATCGAAGCGCTCATAGACGTTCGCCGAGCCTCGTCGAACACCGATATCTGCAAAATTCCATAAGCACAGTAGTAATTACTGTAAATTATTAAATAGAATAGATTCATTTACTATCCGAAATCAAAACAAGTTCTAAAAATAGAGAAATCACAAAAAAAAATATAAGAAATATCGGTCATGCTCGAATTGAGATCAAGGTCACGGCCAATGTAGGTAATTTCTCTGGATTTTGTACAGGAAAGATACAAATTAAAATGGCTATTCACAATGGCAAACTATACGTACCTATATTGGAATAGAGCATTATTTTTTATGTTAATATTTGTCCCGTTTTATCAGGTGCCTTCTCTGTCAGTTTTGAATAACTATAAAACTATTCGACATCCTTATTAATATTACTAGCTGTTCCCCGCGGTTTCACCCGCGTTAATTTCGGAGTTTCCTCGGGAATTCCGGATTACAATGTACCCATTGTTACTCAGGGATAATGGCGCTTTTTAATGGTGAAAGAATTTTTGAAATCAGTCCAGAAGTTTTTGAATTAACAAACTAAAAAACAAACAAAAAATCAAATCTTTCCTCTTTATAATATTAAGATGAATCCGAAAGTGAGTTTGTTACGCTTTCACGCCTTAACGGCTCAACCGATCACCATGAAATTTTGCATGCACGTTTTCAGGGGTACAGAGAAGGATATAGGGTACTTTTATGCCGGAATCCCTGCGGGAACTTTGAAATCACCGCGGAGAACAGCTACAAACCATATTATGTCTAAGCGGAATTATTGCAGGTTAAGGCTATTGGGCAGTAGGTAGGTACGTTTGTGTTTCACAACATTTAATCCGTCCATGTCTGTTCAGTTCCCGGATTAAATATTTCACAAAAACCTTTCCAAGTAACTGACAATTTTAGGTTAGTAACGAGTTATGTGACTTTTTTCTTAAATATATTATTATCTATAATGATTAAGAGATAGGAGCCAACATAAAAGTTGCTGGTACGGTTAAGGTAAGGTTTAAAAGCAAAATGTTGTAGTGGATTTAATAGCTTTATTCTAGTTAAATAACCGAGAAAAACAAGTTGTTACTTACCATTAATTTCCGTTTCAGTCTGAAGTCTTATATACTTACTACTATACTTATGTTAATACACAAAAAATATTAAATAAGAGGAAAATAAAATTTACTGAGTTACAATATATTTTTTAAGGAAAAGCTTATTAATTTTATTATAGTAGGTACTTTGGTAGGCATTATATAATACAAAGATATTACTACAAATTAGATGAAACACGAAAATTCACTGGAAATTGATAATTACTCTATTAATATTATATAATTATGTTTAAATAAGTAATTTCTATTGTATTCTATAATACGAGCTTGCTCTAGCATACTTAATGGTGGCTTCATAATATTCTAGCCATGAGGCCGGAGCACTCAAAACGTATTGTGTCCGCCCGCATGCTAATTATTATTAATGTGAGTTATCTATTATACTTGCGAAATTGCTATTTAAATTAAAATGAGGTTGCCAGCTAAACCATATCTAACATTGATAACAAAAAGACCAGTCCAATCGGAAACAAACTGTTCGTTGTTCGACGACACCCCAATGTGTAATCAATATTTAGTTTTTATAGATAAAGTCAATGATTATGTTTAGATTCATCCGATTGTGATAAAACTTTGGTGAGTGGTTCTGTGTACGCCCCGGATGTTGCCTCGTATTAAGAGTTCCTTTGCTGATGCTTGATGCTGAGGTTACGAGTATAACCGCCATACTCGTAAGCTCAGCATCTATTATATTTTATCATAGATATCATTATGTATATCTATAAATCGCAGCAATTATAAAATATTTTTATTTTTTTATTTTTCGATAAACAATTTTTAGTATCCAACTTGCAATTTCTTCGATGTATATGTTTCGTCATTTATTATGCTATCAATTTAAATAATGAATATGGAACATTTTTAAAGCATCTACATTATGTGCACTGCAATGCAGCAAGCCAAGTTCCTATCAACGTACGTAGTGTACCTGTGTATAATTATGATTACATGACACGGTTCGACTTGTTTTTAATACCTTCATAACTTCACTCTTTTTATAATAATAACATAAATATAATATATAATTATACTGTATGATTGTTTTTGAAATAAATAAATAAATAAATTTAAATGTGTTTAGAGGATCGTCATAACAAGATATCGTTTGGAAGCTACTCCTACTCATCAAGTACTTCTCGTGATCAGAAAATAAGTTTTATTTAAGGTTTGGTTCTATATGTCTTTTCTTTAAAAAAATACAACGAGAAAAATATGTAGGTACATACGTAAATGTTAAACTAGGTAGTGTAGATTTTCAAAACAAAAAGTATTGTCCCGTAATAGAAGTGAGATAAAACTATGGCCAAAAGCTTTTAAAAATATTTTCACTGACCAATATATTTTTTCTTAGCACATGTTTTCTTTTCTTAGAATATAAATATACAGAAAAGGATATAGGGTACCTATTACCCAAAAAGTGCTATTTTTAAAGAATGGAAAATTGATTGACAAAATCTATTGGTAGGTACTAACGCAAGCGAAACCGCGGGCAAAAGCTAATTATTTAACAAAATTATAGTAGGTATTTGTCAGAGAAGATTTTAAAAGGATTTGGCTATAATTTTGATATCACTACTTATGGGTCAAAACTAGGTAGGTATTATGTTAAAAATTCTAGTTTCAATCTTGTATATTTGTGCGATTAATTTCGGCACTGAAGGCTGTTTATTTATATTTTTGTTTTGAAGTTGAAAAATATTAGAAGGAAAAAAAGAAGATATTGCTTTAAGCGGCTTAAATTGTTTTTCTCCGCAGTAAAATTATGGTAAAGTTTTAAGGAGATTCGCAAGTAAGTACAGCCAGTAAAAGAAATACGTAAACATCTTCGACACGTTCGTTGAATCTTATAGTGCAATAGCAATTGTGATCGACAATTGGCAAAGATTTAAACATATTTCTTATGCTGACTACACAGTATACGCAAACAATGTAAAACAGAGCAAACCACAAGACACGGCAAAGTTCATTTCGTAAATTTGAAGCCTGATTTTAATTTTAACCGTGCTCCCCCCGAATATTATAACAAGAGGCTTCGCTCATAATACTTACGTCTAATTAGTTTCATAATTTAAGTCATAGATCAGAACGGGCTGAGGTGTGCCGCATGTATGCTGTTATACTCAGTAGAGATGGGACTCACAGAGAGACCAGAAACAAAGATGAAATGAAAGCTACTGGGGATTTTGGCGCGTTTCTCAAGATTTGTCTCGTACATGAATTGGACTTGGTTTTATTTCAACTAGCTGTGATGTCCCGCAGGATGACTGGCAACAGTAACCTGAGTTACTCTTTATAACATCAGCTATTCCCCTCTGAAAGTCCGACCCATTTCGTGGATTTGCCGGATCAAACAAACAGACTGAAAGACATTTTAAGAATTGGTTTTTTGTTATAAGTTCCCTATAATACCTATAGGCATACACGCATTTAGTAAAAGATTGTTATTTTGACATTAGAAACAGACACTTTTTGATTTTTTATTGTTACACTCACTTATTTAATATTTCATTTTTTCCTAATAGATCTTCAATTTCGCGTATAAGAAATAAATGTCTGGGCGACCGAGCTTCGCTCGTAGCGCCATCTGTTGTTAAGTAGAAAAGCAGTACCGAACGTTCATTTTACATTGCCTGAAAACACGATGTAACGACGTTTTCTAAAAGTGAAACGTAGCAAGATCGATTAATCGTATGGTTTAAAATCTTTTAATTATTGATGGGGTGAGTATAAAACAGGCAATGTAAAAGTCCTCTTTAAAAATCTCTATCCATTACATAATGTTCGATGTCCACAAAATTGTAAAAATGAATCCATTGTGAATTGTGAATGAATGAATGAATGAACCATCTCTACCCGCCTTTTCCTAACCTTTTGCTTTAACTCTCATTGTCAAAGAAATTGGGCTTTTTATTGTGTTTACCATCGTAACGCATACAAGCAAAAGAGATATAGGAAAAATAAATGGTGTCTCAAGGGCAAAAACGTATAAACATCTGAACTGTAACGATTATATTGTACCTAACATCTATAGAGTTAAGGGAAGTTTCAGAACGATGTCTAGACATAGCAATGGTGTGTGTAGGTGATAGTGCGTGGGAAAGTTTAGGCTGAGTTTTTGAAAGCTTTGTGCTTTAAAGACAACAAGCTTTGTTATTCAGAGTATATAAAATCCAATTATTAATCTACTTACATATAGGTACGAATAAAATCAAAATGTCTGTTTGTAATATCGAGATGATTGCCTCCTATTGAGCTCAGAGAGTTATTTGCATGATATTATAACATCTATATCTTTTTTAAATTGTGTAAATCTATCCGACCTTATTAATCGAATGGATGCACAGATTTTCATTATATTATTATCTATACTCACTTCTACTGAGTATCCAGTAGTGATTGGGGGTTTTCATTCTGGAGTTTATTTATTTAGATTTTAGACCAAGATCGTGGTCCGTCCTTTACCAAGGTGATTTGTCGCATCACTATTGAAAACTCCGCGTCTCGTGAGATGGTAACACGAGTGCGAGTTACGGTCGAAACGAAAGTTTCGCTGATGAGCTGAGCCAAGATTACGGCGGGCGCGAGCCAGCGGTAGGGGTGCAGGGTGGGCGTCGGGTGTTAGAGACAATTTTAAGGGGAAACATTTCGGTGGAACCTCATTTGTGTTATTACCTGACTCTTGTAATTAGTGGAGCTGTGTCGAGATGAATTCGAGTGGAAGCGTTCGGGGGTCGGTGACCGGGAGGGAAAAATAAAGGGAAATATCATATGACATTTACCTATCTCATATCATATTGAAATTTCATACTCTTCAAATGGGTTCCGCCTGATGCTTAACTACCCACTTCTACACGCGAATTTTTGCGGCTCCACCCAAGTTAATTATGGAATTCCATCAGGATAAGAGTATCCTATGTTACTCAGCAAATACGCTTTTTATAAATGAAATAATTTTTTGAATCGGTTTATTAACTTCATATAATTATCCCATTTATCCAAATTTATAAACTTTACCTCTTTATAATATTAATGATAATAATACTAGTGTATTTAAAAGATGGAGAGGTCTCTAATTTACAGCTCTACATTGTTTAAAATATTTATTGGAATAGAACAAAACAATACCTATAGAATATTATTTTCAATACCAAATAAAAAATAATAATCCTTCATTTACATTCAAAAGAAAACAATGGTTCAATGTTAATGAGCCATGGATAACAAAATAAGGTTTTTCTCTTTTCTATAATGATGTAAATTTGGAAATCATTATTGGACCTACTTATTGTAAATATTTTCTTGCATTTTTTTTTGTTATCTTTGTTCGTAAAAGATGTTGTCGAGGCAAACATGTTTAATACGAAAAGGTTATACGTATATCGGGATTTGCTTACATCATATTATATCAGGGACAATAATAAGTACTACTATATGAATGGGAAACTTGATAATAGGTAGGTATATATCAACTTTATAGGTTGAAAAAAATAATCTGGTATTCAATTCTCTTACCTCAAGTTAATTCATTGATGTTAAAAAAACTTAAGCTGTACCTAACCTAGAGCTAAGAATACAATTCCGTGGTACTTACAATCACAATTTCATGCAAATGTCGTCCATGTATAAAAAACATAAATGAAATCGATCATCAATAAATATTGATTGAATAAGTAAAATTCGAACTTATGCAACTTTTTTGCAACTCTTACGACCGCACTCAGAGTGATTTCAATGATTACTTTATTTTAAGTAAAGATTTTAAAAACAAAACTGCCCCACTTGGAGACGTTCATTAAATTGATTTAATTGGCATTTACCTAATTAAGTTAAATTTAGTTAAATTTAACTAAGTTAAATTTAGTTAAATTTGAGGGAATCGAAGTATAGACACCTCACTAATTAAAATTCATCCAGCCGCATGGGCTGCTTCGAAAGTATAAAGATAACCATAAGGTATCTATGTATGGATAGCACACCCAGATAAACGTTGTCATTGGCAAATTATAATTATAGACGCCATTATTAAAGAAGAAGAAGAAGGTACATATATATCTACGTGTGAAAAATCACCCAGTCCTTGATGTCACGCTGCAGGTAATAATACCTAATATCTAGAGGTCAAATGGCGCCAATACAGTCGCTGAAAATCCTTACAAATGCGAATGTCAGTTTATTGGATTGTTTGTTTGTTACAATTTCACGCGTTACCTACTCAACCGATCATCGTCAAATTTTGCATACACGTTGTCAGGGGCACAGAAAAGGACATAGAGTAGGTACCTACTTTATATCCCGGAATCCACGTGAGAACTCCGAAATTAACGCGGGTGAAGCCGCGGGGAACGGCTAGTTACAAAGATAAATGGATTCAAAATTGAAACGCTTCAGTATTACTGTCAAGGCAAGGGTTAAAGTTAACAAAAGCCGGCACAACAAACAAAGCGGAACGCAACGAAGCGCCCGCCTGTGCGTACAAACTTCAACCATCAAACACATCTAGTGTGAAATCGCTTAGTCTGCAAAACCGTTTTACTCCCAAGTCGACTGTAAATAAGAAAATTCATCCGAATTGTGCCGTTAAACGCAATCGAGCGAATGCAGAAGTATTAAAGAAGCAGACTGTATATTGCATAAGTTAAGATGTTGTACCGAAAGTTTTGAGAGAAACATCGAATGTGCACAGTCGTGGAGTCTCAATAGGATGGTGCATGATATGTTTTTTGTTGATCATTCTCTGTGCTACGGCATAGCGAATAGAAAGAAAGAAAGGAATCAAAACATTCCTAGATAAAGACTTCAATATTAAAGACAAAAATACCAAAAATTCTACAGAAGTGTTTGTGTGATCTTGTAAACTTGCAGTAGAATAAAATTGTAGATGGTACATAATATGTTATTTTTTTATCTTTCTCTGTGCCATGACATGGTGGCTAGAAAAAATTGAAAGGAATTTAAGTACCTATTCATTTATATCAAAACCACAATACCTATTACAGACAAAAATAGCAAACATCCTACAAGCCCTAGGGATGTTGACGACTTTTGAAAATCAAAATTTTGATTAGTCCGTCAGTTAGAAAATAAAAAAATTGTGGACAAGTATTTTTTGGTTTTTCAAATTAATGAAAATATACATACTAGATATAGCATTAAAGTTTAGGGTGGAGGCTCGTGACGTCATTAACCGCTATAAGCCCCCATATCAACTCTGGTTTCCCTTCAAAACTTATAGAACTGCAGCATAAATTGCAACTTTCAACCCAGTTATTATTTGATTACGTAAAAAAAGAAAAATACGTGTTCAATATTTTGTATTAATCTACAAACCGGACTTAAAAAAAGTCAAAATTTGTGTGATTGTGCAAAGGCGCAGTGCAGTTATATCTACTACTGCACGTTTACTGTAGAAAACTTGTTATAATAAAATTTGCATATTCTCTTGTCGATTTCTTTTTAAATGAAGTATCTTTGAAGATATGTTTTTTAATATTGGATGGGGTGGAAGTTTGACCCATGTAAGGACCGTAATAAAGAAATTACAGTTAATAACCAAAAAAAATGTATGGTATGTTGTCAAACATTAAAATGTTCATGAAATGGGTCGCAAATTTAAAAAATCTTACTACCCATTCCGTTTAAGACCGGAAAGTTTACGACCGCTGTAAAATTTGAAAGTGCCATGACGTCGTAAAAAATTGTCATTTTATATTATTTCTATGTCTACATCGGCTGGGTAGCTACTTTTCGTCACAACGACCGTGGTATTACGAAAATTTACACCTAAATCAATAGTCGATGAGCAGTACTTCATCGATTAACTCTGTAGATTTTACTAGATACTTTAGATCTACTTAGGTACTTACCTATACTGCTACGCCGTAAGTATTTGAAAGTAAAAATTGTGATTAGATACTGTGTTTTTTATTTAAAAAAAAACAGGTGATCACTGTGTACTCGTGCAAGTACGTGAAACTGTTCGTAGAGAAACCCTGATAGTTTTGAACCGGGGTGAGCAGACAGTGGTTGGAATGTCCATAATTTGACTATACACATAGGTAATATATGTGTAAGGTGGTACTTAAACCTAGAGTGACGAGGACAATGGCTTTGAAACTGTGACCAAAAACTTTTTGTAGAACTTTTTTTTTATTCAAGAAAATCATAAAATAATCATAATTTTCAATGTATCCATATATACTTATAGTACGGACCGCCAAGAGGGGATTTGTGGATTAGCTAAAGCGCGTCAGATGAACATAAGGGGGGTACCTTGCACCATGTTGAGTACCTCCACCAAATATAGGCCCTCTACACTGGTGGGTGCGTCTAGAATAACCGATCAGATTAGTAAAAAAAAATTGATAACTCGAAATACTCGAGCGCGTCAGATTAAGATATGGTGGGTTAATTACATAGTGAGAAGTATGTATATGAATAATCTGACCATTTGAACGTGACGTAAGGGAGTTAGAGGATCACAAACTTGCAAAAAAAAAACGCAACTTCGACATTCTCGAGCGCAGTTGATTTATTTTTTATTTTAAAGTAAATAACTCAAGGATAGCGGGAAAAATATAATCTGCCGATTTTCATAAGCCGAAGAAACAAAAATCGTCTTCGAATCGAACAAGCAGCTGCAGTGAAACATGTACCTATTCATATCTCTGTCTTTCTTTCTCTTTTACTTTTTCTCTATCTCTCACTCTCTCGCACCGTCCTCACACTACTTTCCGTCGCCATAATGTCATCACAGTATATCACGGCGCTAAACGTGTCAAATTATAACTTTTTTTGGTCGGTTAAAATACATATTAAAATAAGTTAAGGTAAGTATTACATCAAACTATAGGTTCACCTATAACCTTTCACTTTAATGTAATTATATATATATTATAATAAAGCTCATCACAAAACAACGCGTTCATGTTATTATATGTAAAACGCTCTGGCTTGTTTGTGCTTTAAAGTTAGTTTTGTGAATAATATTTTGTGAGCTTTTACATATTTCATAGAAATATAAAGTGTGTTTTTTGTGAAAGTTATTAAACTTACACGTCAGAAAGAAAAAAAAATCTTAAAAATAAATCATAATTTTTGTTTCTAGCAGTCAGATTAATAATACCCCTCAAAATTATTGTCAGATTTTAAGCCAACATAACTTGGAGTGCAAGCTGAACCTTCTGTAAAATAATCTGACACGCTCGAGTATTTCAAAATTGAGATTTTTTTTTGCATTTTCAAAAATTCGCTACTACCTTGCGTCACCTCCAAATTGGCAGATTTTCAAAGGGGTGCATTTTTAGGGCTCACTTAACATCCCCTTTGAATATCTGACGCGCTCGAGTAAATGTTTTTTTTTTCATTTTCTCCACTTCCGGATGGCCACCCCCACCACGCAAATCGGCAGATGAATATATTTTCGATATCAGAGACACCTTGGAGTATCTAAACTACAATATCTGACGCGCTCGAGTATTTCCATTTTAATATTTTTTTTTACATTTTTGAAAGCCTGTAGAAGCTAAACCCACCGGTGAATGAAAAAATATCATATGACCTTATTTTGTTTATATCTCCTAATCTTCAAAACCCAATAGGTCCCAACGACGCTCGAGTCGCTCCCGAATTAGCATCGGTATCTCCCGTACTATTAGAGACACAACGCATGTTGTCGGCGTATAGTACATAAGTATGTACAGTGGGCCACATGGATAAATTGGAAATTTTACAAGGTGGGTTCACCTTGTAAAATTTATACTGTTTGTAAAACGTCTGTATGACGTTATTAGTTGCCGTGTTTGCAGCTCCAAGCTCCGAATTCCAATACAAGCGAAAAATGAATATTGGAGCTGCAAAAGCGGCAACTTATAACGTCATAAACCGCCGCACTCAGAGTCGACTTTAATGATTACTTAGTTAAGTATAGATTTTTAAAACAAAACTGCCGCAATCAGACAAGTTTAATAAATTAATGTTAATTGGCATTTAACTAATTAAGTTACATCTCATTAAATGCCAATTAACATTAATTTACTGAAGGTCTCTGATTGCGGCAGTTTTGTTTTAAAAATCTATACTTAACTAAGTAATCATTAAAGTCGACTCTGAGTGCGGCGGAAAGACGTTTTACAAACAGTATAACGGCCGCACTCAGAGTCGACTTTAATGATTACTTAGTTAAGTATAGATTTTTAAAACAAAACTGCCGCAATCAGAGACGTTCAGTAAATTAATGTTAATTGGCATTTAATGAGATGTAACTTAATTAGTGAAATGCCAATTGACAATAATTTATTAAGCTTGTCTGATTGCGGCAGTTTTGTTTTAAAAATCTATACTTAACTAAGTAATCATTAAAGTCGACTCTGAGTGCGGCGGTAAATTTTACAAGGTGGCATACTTGTCTATGTGGCCCACTGTACGCACTTAAGTAACTACCTACCAGAAAAATGTAGGGTTTTGGATCTGCCGAGGATCCTTTTCTTGGGGGTTGAGGCTCCAGCCGACTTCGCTTGTACTTCGCGTGACGGGTAATGTATAGAAATCTATGCTAGTACTCACCTTTGGTTACTGCTCGTCTTCGTGCCAGCCGAGGATGTTTTAAATTAAAGGCTGAGTGACTTCGACGCTCTGCGCGGGAGCGGAATTTTAGCAAGAGCTTCGCAAGCTTCTCGATTTCAATAACTATGACAGCATCCATAAAATATTCGCCCTTGATTAGCTGGAGAGAAGAAACTGCGCAAAAAACTTACGCGTACTACGCCGTTATTTCAATTAAGAAATAACGTTATATGCCTCATAAGTAAATAATAAGTAGTTGTTTACAAATTGGGTGCTTATATTATTTCAGTATTGGAATTTAAGCCTTTAATATCGACTCAAAGACTTCACCGAATACATAAAAGTTAAAATTAATTAGCTTTACCTCAGATTACATAAAACAATAAGCTGCTTATATGGCTTTGCTGTACCTATCATAATAATAACAAGATACGCTAAATCATCCACATCTACCTACAGCCTGTAAGGTTAATCGAGGTTTGTTTATTTGTTTGTTGTTTGTTACGCTTTCACAGCTTAACTACCTACTCAATAGATGACTGTTAAATTGTACGCACGAAACTCTGACTTTAACGGGGGGTGAAACCACGGGGAAAAGCTAGTACTAGCATATTTCCTAGACAGAAAAGAACGTTATATGAGCATGTAATAAAACACCCGAGGAAAGAATCTGTAGCACGTGGCAAGTGTTAAAAGTATTTCTAATGCTCGGTGAACGCAGACAATTCGACGCATTCCAATTGGCAGGGTGAAAAATGGTCAGCGATGGCGAGGAATACCTACCACCCTTCGACGCTTTGTATCTCCTTTGTTTTTGTACCCGGTTTTATAGTCATTTTTAATCTAATAATATATTCGTATATCCTTACTATTACAAATAGGAAATATCTAGGCGACCGAGCTTCGCTCGTTGTTATAACTTCTGCCGGAGAAAGTTGCTTATAGCGCCATCTGTTGTTAAGTAGAAAAGCAGTACCAAACACTCATTTTTCATTGCCTGAAAACACGGATAAAATGACGTTTTCTAAAAATGAAACCTATAGCGCTAAATCGATTAATCGCCCCCGAAATCCCCTGCATAGTTTTCATGAAAATGGTTGGAGCCGTTTCTGAGATTCAGATTATATTATATTGTATGGATCCATTTATATATTTATTTAACAATTAATGCACACAAGGACAACATAAAAAGAAAGAAAGTATAAAAGTAAACATGTACAAGTCCATACTAATATTATAGATAATAGCGAAAGTAACTTTTTAATACAGTTGCTCAAAAAGTGGCGTATTGCGGGGACGTTTAGCGTTCGGGATGTGGGCTATTACATACTCGAGCTTTTTGTTTACCTTTCCCGAACTCGTGCGTTCTCTTTGCCAACTGTCAAAAATGGCGACACGACTTTGACATACTTTTTGCATTTCGAAACGTAGGTTTCGCATTACTAATACGACTAGCGCCATCTCTTGATCACAGTTGGAACTTAGTTGAGTTTGTTGTGTTTTTGATATTTTATTAAATTGCTTAATTTTTTCATAACTGTATTAAAAATAGTTGTTCAGTACACGTGCGGAACCGTCATTGCAACTAGTTCCGACTGTCAACCCTCACCTTCGGCTGCGCCTCGGCTCGGGTAGACATTTGTCGGAACTCTTTGCAATGACAGGCTTTCCGCACTTATAATGAAATATACTATTATCTCTCCGAATGTCTGTTACGCTTTTACGCTTTAACGGCCCAACTGATCATCATACAATTTTGCATCACATTGTCTGGTAGAGAAGGACATAAGGTACTATTTGTCTTGGAATTCCCACGGAAACTCCGAAGTTAACGCAGATAAAACCGCGGGGCAGAACTAGTATTTATAATATAAGAATTGCTCGTTTAAAGATAGTAGATAGATGTAATTTTATTTGTTTGTTTGTGGCGCTTTCACGCCTTAACTACTCAACTAAACATTGTGAAATTTCTGATACACATTGTAAGGGGTACAGAGCAGGCAATAGGATAGTTTATTCCCGGAATCCCCGCGGGAAATCCGTAATTAACGCGGATGAAGCCGCGAGAAACAGCTAGCCTAAAATAAAGGTACCTACCTAAGTAGGTACTTTGGTACGTAACGTGGTCACTGAGTCTTCTCGATCTTCGATTATATTATTTGTTACTTAATTAATATATCTCACCATCGGGAATAGCATCTATAATTTGGAAGCTCTCCGAAATATATTCGGAGAGAATAATAGGGATGTTGACAACTTTTGAAAATCAAAATTCTAATTAGTCCGTCAGTTAGAAAATAAAAAAATAATGGACACGTATTTTTTGCTTTTTCAATTTAATGAAAATATACATAGATATGGCGCTTTAAAGTTTGGGGTGGGAGCTCGTGACGTCATTATTCAGTGTAAGCCCCGTACAAAATGCACCGGGTTGTGACGTCACGCGAAATTTCAACTCAATGCATCGCCGTTATTATTTGGTTGCCTACCTACGTAAAAAAGGAAAAAATATGTGTCGAATATTTTTTGCAAATCTAAAAACCGGACTAAAAAAAATTAGTCAACTAGCCCATTTCATCATCATTATATCAGTTACGCTTCAGCTAATTGGATTATAGACTTAGGAAAACTAAAACAGTTTTATGGAAAATATGTTGTTTTAATGGATTGAGTAAAAGGAATTTTCATAATAATTGGATCCTATTACTTAAGGCTCTCTTGCCTTAATCAAACGAGCGCCGCTCCCTATAAAAAAATCATATCTTCGAAAATTTTGCGTTTAAAAAAGAAATCGATAAACCAACAGCCTTAGCACAAAGCAAAGTCTCTTTATAAACGCAATACTTATATAAAGGTTGTAAAATTCGTTAATTACTGTCTAAGATTTCTTTGAGGGATGTCAACAAATTGGCCCTCTTATTTATTACAAGGGCTGGTTTTAAAATCAATCAAGAAATATTTCAAAGCATTCTTCCCCTTGTTGTGATCCGAGATGTACCGCTCGTATAGTAGATTATGTGACTGGATGAATCTTTTAGAACAATAGCTGACTATTTTCCACGGTTTCACTAGCAGAATTTCAAATTCCCCTCGGGAACTCATTCGGTCATATTGTTCAGAAGTTGAACGATCCCTAACAGATGCACTAACGATTACACATTGCACTTAAAATTTAAACGAAAAACGTATTCAAGCTTTACCGCATGAAAATGTAGACAAAGGAAAACACCAGGAACCTTAATAAAACTTTTTTCTACTAGCTTTTTGTGCCCCGCGATTTCACCCGCGTGAGTTTTGAAATTCCCGCAGAAACTCCAAATTTTTTTTATAAAAACATTGTCCTGATAGTAACGAATACATAAAAAAGGGATTATCCAATTTGGTGCAGTCGTTTGGACGTTACAACCACAGGTTACAACAACACATTTGGCGATTCACTTTTATTTTTATGAAGTTTTTTTATTAAATACCTTTATTATTGGAATACTTCAACGAGAATCGAATATCAAATAGCCTTCTTCAATTTCTACTCAATCTCTTCTTCAATTTTTACTTTTTCCGCGATCATCATGAAATTTTGCACACAATATGTTGTCAGGTATGCAGATAGGGTACTTTTATTCCGGAATTACCGCGGGAACTCCGAAATTACCGCGGGTGAAACCGCGGGGAACAGCCAGTATAATATTTAAAAAACTACAGTTGACTACACCACAGTGTGTGGCGGATTATTTCGAGAATTTTCGTGATTTCCGATTTTACCATATTTTACCTATAAAAACAATGTAGGTATATCTACTTACCTACATAAATTGGCTACTTGACTAATTTTTTTAGTCCGTTGTGTATATTAATAAAAATTATTATTTGACACGTATTTTTTCTTTTTTTTACGTAGGTATTAATCAAAAAATAACGACGATACATTGAGTTGAAATTTCGCGTGACGTCATAACCCGGTGCATTTTGTATGGGGCTTATACTGAATAATGACGTCACGAGTCCCCCACCCTAAACTTTAATGCGCTTAATCTATGTTTATTTTCATTAATATGAAAAAGCAAAAAATACGTGTCCATTATTTTTTTATTTTCTAACTGACGGACTAATTAGAATTTTGATTTTCATACCCCGGAGAAAACCCAAAAGTTATTGCAAGTTGTACGTATACTCAAAATGTCCCGAAACGAAACCAGCTTAGGCTACGTGTATTGTAATAGCATTTATGTAGACACTTATTAATCAGCAAGTTCTCAAATCGTCAATTAATCAATTCCAAAGCCTGTTGACAACAAGATGTCGGCTTAAGTAGTGTTTAGTCAGCGATGGGTAAACAATCGTTTGCGGGTGTGTCGTCGTTGATGTGTTTAGTGTTTTGATTAATGTAATAATAATATATTGTCGTTTGTTTGATATCAACGAGCATTCAAAATGGGTCATCCATAAAGTACGTCATAGTAATTTCGTAATTTTTCAACCCAACTCCTTGTCACAGTTGGTCGCATTTTAAAATTGTTTTTAATTCAGAAATTAAAAAATTTGTTCCATTTTAAATTTTAGAATTTGGTGTTTAGTATGTAAATTAATTATTTATTAAGCGCTATGGCTTATGCTGTCAAGCTTTGTAAATTCAATAAAGTAAATAAATAAATAAATAAATTTCTGAGAACCCCCGTCCCTAGAATGACGTCATTCATTTTGCAGCTTTTACATTTACAAATTATTAAATTAAAACAGCAGTTCCGATAAAACAATTAAAACCTTAGTTCGCCAACAATATACAGATAAGAGTTGGAAATATTTTTAAGTTTTTCGTTAATATTTCAAATTTGGCATTTAGCACCTAGATTTTAAAATGTGACGTCACGAAACTCAGGATCCCTCCTACATTCCCTGTCACATTCCGCCGACCCCCTCCCTCCCTGTTAACGTGTGACGTCTTTTATGGATGGTCCCATATCGATATCCTTACTAATATTATAAACGCGAAAGTTTGTATGTACGGATGTATGAATGTTTGTTACTCTTTCACGCAAAAACTACCGAATGGATTTTAATGAATTTTTACAATAATATAGCTTATACATCGGAATAACAGATAGGCTATAATGTAAACCGGAATTCCCGCGGGAACTCCGAAATTAACGCGGGGAACAGCTAGTTTAGTAATAATAATTCTTGGACATTATCATACAGTGCCACTTAGTTCCAAACAGAGCAGAGCATATAGGTACTAGATAACTAGTGTCATCATAATTTAAATTTTTTTAGAATCGCCTTGGTTTATTTATTTAGTTCCAGGGATTACCCCCTTACATCCAAATTTGAGATCCAAACAGCACCCGAGTAGAGCCGCGAGCAAAAGCCAGTGTATTTTTTGTAAACTTTGGGTTACCTTTTTCTCTGTAGAGCCGGCAAGATACAAATCAACTTATGTTAGTCAAACAAACAACACTCTTATTACGGTTTTACCTATCCATACAATTATATAATTTACTTTCCTCCTCCATCTTGTTGCCCGGAAGTGATCGGTCTTCAGCGATAAGGCCGCCTGTTGACCGCTACACATTATATAGCCACTTTGCGTAGAGATAAATTTTCTTGTATAATATTTCTTTGTTACATGTGGTGTAGGTACAATAAAGTTATTCAAACGTTTATAATATAAGACAAGTGATCTTACAAGCCATGTAAGACTAACATCGTTACGCTTATCCCAAAGAAAAATACTTAAACCAAAGGGTTAACCTTACACATGTGACCTTATAAAAGCAATCTAAAGCACAAAGTGAAGGCGGTTTTTGTGAGCAATAATAAGAAACTCGACCGGGTTTTGCATTGCTGTGGAGAATAGCAAAAAAGGTACTTAGTAACAGGCGCTCCCCCAAACGCATTCGGCATTCCGAATCTAAACAATGACATTAACTCCCCCCTGCCCCCCCTCTAGTGCGGCAATCAGAGAGTAAGTGGGAATTTCCGCGTCGTTTGATACGATTCTCGGCTAAATGTTAAGAGGAGGGCTATCGACCCGACGCGCCGCTGTGTTGAGCCCGCATCATGAGTCTGACAAAAAAGGTAAGAAAAAAAAAAGGTCAGAGCGTGTAAAGAAACCTCCTTGCGTCACAATCGTTCCTTTAAAAACGATGAACACAAATAAAAATATCGATATACTTTCACTGTGCCTAAAGAAGTGTCGTAACTCGTATTCTAATTTGCGGTTTTTTGTCATTACAATATTTCAAATTGTAAACCCATCTATAGTTACGAGTAATTTAGGTCTTCGAATATAAGATTGGATTCTTTGAGCAGTTGAAGTTGGTGATACCGCAGGGGGACAACTAGTCTATATCTATACTAATATTATGAAGAGAAATTATTTGCTTTTTGCATGTTTGCTTGTAATGCAACTACACTTAACCAATTTTCAAAACAGAGTGTTTCTGAGCGGAAAATTCTCACCGGAACTCCGAAATTAACATCAGTGAAATTGTGGAGGTCGAATGTTCGACTATATAAATTGTTCGACTATAAGTAAATAAAAATTAATTGCCGAAATGTATGTTATCGCATAACTAACTTCCAAACGACTGCACCAAATTGGATATAGATATAATTCATTTTATACTATCTACGGTATAGTATAATGTATGTAATTATATGTAGTATATACCACGTTTGCTTGGTTTCCACGACACAAGCTAATAAATAGCTTACTGTGGCATCAAGCAGATGTGTGTGTTGTGAAGTGGATTATTACTAAGTATTATTATTTTTTATTGTGTTCGTTATTGTCAGGACAAGGTTTGTATAAAAAAAACCTCTTTTCTTCCTGAGGGAATACCGAAACTCACGTGGTCAAGTAAAAGCGCGGGGCACAGATAGGTAGTTTTTTATAAATGTGAAAGATTAATTATTTAGTCCCTTATAAACTTAGTGAATTGTATGAACGTTAATAACAATAATAATAATAATCCACTTCACTGAACACACAGATCTACTTGATCCCACACCAAGCTATAAGCTTGTGTCGTGGAAACCAAGCAAACGTGGTATATACTTATTTATTTATTTATTGAAGCACACAATACAATACAGATACATGTTACTATAATATTATAAATACATATTAGTACCCAATAAGTAACTAAGTTCAGACATGTATCCACATGTATACTACACATATTATTACATATATAGAATAGAATAGAATAGAATACACTTTATTGTACACCAAAATAATGTTACAGTGTGTTAACAAAAACTTATAACTAAAGGCATACAAAAGGCGGTCTTATCGCTTTACTAGCGATCTCTTCCAGACAACCTTTGGGTGCACAGGACAAATACAGAAAATTTATATGTTGATAGGTAGAACAGGAATCATAAAATAACACAAAATATGCACATAGAACATAAATATAAAAAATAAAAATACATAAAAAAGATATACAAATATACACGCATAGATATAAAATATACATACAGAAAAATATATATAGATAGATAAAATGCATAATGTGATTATACAATATATTATATATCAACAGCATACGTAACTAAAAAAAAATATATATATATTATATATATTATACTATAGATATATATATACACACCCAGACTGGAAAATGGACCCCTGTGTTCGTCACATAGTCCACCCCCACCGGGAATCGAACCCGGAACCTCTTGATTAGCGGGCAGGCATGGTGACCATTGAGCCAATCGGGTCGTCGCAGTAAGTCATTTGTCGCAGTAATCGCCAAAACTCGTAGTAGGGGCACATTCTGGGACACACGAACACTACAAAAATAAACAAGTGCTTCTATGTTAATTAAAGCACCCATTCATATAGGAGTGACGTAGCGGATATCATGCTTTAATTATAATCCAGGTGGTATAATCATTAATGTTTTATTTTTGTCTAAAACATAGCTATCGTCAGCTGTTTCACTCGAGCCAATTTTGATACTCTTTGGTGTAACGAGCGGACGTATTTTGCATTCGCAAATCCGAAACCTTTTTTTCGTGCCTTTATTTCTGTGTGACTGTTTTTTTGTGGTCTCATTGGCGTGATTCGATTCATTAATATTAGTATCGGAATAAAAAAAAATTTTTTGGTAACTGAAAATATTTCTATTTCGCGAGATCGTTTGATTTTCTGTTTTGTTTGTGTAAAAATAAAAAAAAAGCAAAAAATTACATAAACTGAAGACCGCGAGAGTATATTTGAATGATCGGTTGAGTTGTTAAGATGTGAAAGCGTAACAAACAAACCAACTAATATTCGTATTTATAATATTTCGTACGGATTTTTTTTTTATTTTTTTTTTTATTTAATTTTTCGTGATAGGCGCTGGTGCCATTAGTATATAATAAGTATAGACAACAGCAGCCTCGTTGTTGAAAATCTTCCTTACGAAAAATTGCAGCTAATTTTTCGTAAACACGTCATGATAACATGACGATAAGTACTTTAGTTTTCTATATCGATAACGATTAAAGATCGTTAACTTGGCTAAGGGGACATGTTAGATTGAAGCATAGTGATACCCGTACCTTATGAATCCCCTAAAAATGGAGTGACACCGTCACACACCAGCATGACCGTCGCGCGTCGTGTATGGAGATAATAAATATGATAATGCGATTCAAAACAGAGATTGTGCGGGGGCCTGGCGCGTGATTGATGTCGCGTTTCTGACTTGACAGCTTACTTGGGAAGTTGTCACAAAAATTGTGTATAGCGGTATATATAGCTATTGCTTTTATGAAAAGTTTCATTATCCTAACTAGCCATTTCCCGCGGTTTCACCCGCGTTAATTACCAAGTTCCCGCCGAAATTCCGGAAGAACCCTATGTCCTTCGTTGTACCTACCTCTGACAACATGTAGGTACTTATGCAAAATTTCATTCACGCAAAAACTACTGGATGGATTTAAATGAAACTTTACAATAATATAGCTTATACATCAGATTAACACATAGGGTACTTTTTATCTCGGAATTCCCGCGGGAACTCTGAAATTAACGCGGGTGAAACCGCGGGGCACAACTAGTGTTCTATAAATATTCTGACGTGAAAATCGTACCCAAATCCATTTTTTGCTTGCGTCCCATTGAGTATTGTAAAAAATAGTGGAAACACAGACAGATAGACAGACAGACGTAAATGGTATGGTGAAATAAATAATAATAATTATTACGAAAATCACAGTTGTCAACTTCCTTAATTAAGGGGGCTGGACACGGTATTACTGTACTTTCGTCACTGGCGGAAGAGGCACGGGTTGTAAGTATTCTTATTATTATACCACCATAGTAAACAGACCTGAAACATGGCGGCGCAGACTCACCATCCGTTTGCCTGGCGACCGCAAACTGGGAATTGCTTGCACTGTGCTGTGCACGCCCCAATTAAGTGGCGTTGGTGCAGTTTGCCGAGTAGCTTGTGGTCAGAAACCCTATATTTGTACCTATAATAAAGTTAAAATACACATTTGTAACTCGTTGTTTTTAGGGTGCCGTACCTCAAAAGTAAAAAGGAACTCTAGCTTAGGAGCACCTCATTGTCCGTCTGTATGTGAAGATCGTTTTTCTCAGGAACGCATCGAGGTATCAGGTATTAAAAGGTCTGCAATCCGTTAATTGGAGCTCTGAAAATATCAATCGAAATAAACCGCCATTTATGCGGTATATTTTTACACCCGCAAGGGAATCAAAACCTACAGGTTACTTCCCTTTAACCTAAAACCAAAAAATTAAACTATAGAAGCATTTTGATATCACACATAAAGGAAGAAATCGGAAAGACGTAAAGTAGTTACATCACAAAACATATTCTATAAGTTTGTACGGAATGGTACGGAGTGGTTTCAAACCTGTGAATTTCGGAGTTCTATCAGGAAGTTAGTGGTCCATTGATAATAAGTAGGTAGGTATCCTATATTATTTAGGGATAGCGCAGTTCACTTTTTAAGAATCAGTCATAAAAAAATCCAGTGGGTAACCACTGAACTAACAAACTAACTTTTCTCTTTAAAATATTAGTATAGAAAGTTTTAATATGAGTATAACATACTCTACTCTCTTCTCTCTATTCTTAACAAATGCCTTCTTCTTAATTCCTTTTGTTATCAATTTCTAATGAATTAAAATAAAAGTCTTAATAACAAATACAAGTTTTAAAGAAACTTTGTTCACAAAATTCTTATGAGATAGGTGTCTACTTTTTAAATATTTTGTAATAATGAAAAAAGTAACAGATGAGTAGAGCGTGGGGTAGAGTTATTTTGTGAGGATTATAAAAGGTCAAGGCAAAACGTTTCCATTTAGTTGTACAAAAGCAGGCGTTGAACTGCTTTGTGTGCCAAAATTAGTGCTAAACTTTTGTTGATAACGTTATCTTGAGCGATGATGTTGTTTTCATCCTTTTTCGAACGGAGGTTTGCAGGGTTCCATATTTGAAAATGTGCAAATAATTATACATAGTTATTACAAGATATTATATTGGACAATATTGGACTAAAAAGCGTCTGAATAAATGAATTTTATTATTATTATTATATTCAATAGCGAAGTAAAAAAAATCTACAAAAATATCGAAATCCGTGAAGGATCTTTTGTTTATTTTATTAAGTATGTTTCTATAAAATTACATCTATAAAATTATATCTGGACATAGATAAGCAATAGTGTGTTAACCCACACTGGAGAAATTTTGATGAAATTAAAGTTTTAAAATTATAGCGCCATTTTGTGTAAAATTTTTTATGTTCAATATTTAGTTAGATATTTAAACAATGTAATAAGGTAAACACATAATTAAAAAACGTTCTCTAGCTCTCAATAAATCGTTCGGAATCTATAACTTCATTATGTGGGTTAACATGTTATTGCTTATCTGTGTCTATCTATAAGTATCTATAAAATTTCGACTGTTGGTTTCAAGAACTGCGAATCTGGGTAGGTATACCTATAGGTTATAACGTACCTATCATTTTTTTTGTCAATGGGCCGTTTTGTGCTTTTTTTTTGTGCCAGTACAAAAAGTAATCTATACCGTCTGTTGTTTAAATGTGACCTGACGGCACGGAACCCTCAGAACTCCAAGTTATTGTACTCACCCTTGACCTTATTCTTAGATTGTTTGCGGGGTAAGAATAAGGCGTAAATTGTATGATCATGATATAATAGCAATAGATTGTGCAAAACATTAAGATATCTTCAAAACGAAAACATATATTTTTAGGATAGCTTACAACTCTAGTAGAAGGGATTAGTAGACTAGGCCTATTTCGAGTTTCCTTTTTTTCAGAGAAAAAAGGAATTAAAATCAAAGGATTACCTCATCTGTGTATTATGTGGCTTATTATTATTATACTACTAGCTAGCTGACTACTAGCTAGCTGTACCGTGCGGTTTCACCCGCAATAATTTTAGAGTTCTTTCAGGATTGTTCTATACAAACTTTTCAACACCTTTTCACCCCCTTAAGGGTTGAATTTTCAAAAATCCTTTCTTATCGGATGCCTACGTCACACAAAGAACACACCCTCCAAGATTCAGGTCTCTACGATCAGCGGTTTAAGCTGTGCGTTGATCCGTCAGTCATTCATTCAGGACAAAGTATTTTATATGTATAGATAAGGATTTGGAACTAATTAACGATTCTAAAACTTGAAACCACGGGCATCAGACTAAACAAAAATATCAAGAATCCAGTCGGATTCAAACCCAACCCACCTAGGAACTAGTTTCAAAACCCTGACGTCCGTGCTGACGTCAACAAGTCAGTCATGTCAGTTGAGAATTTGAGTAAACAAAATGGGCACGCGCGATGCTAAAGCCGAATGATGGAGCCGCACTGTTTGCTGTACACTCAAATATTCCGGACATGCAGTACCGAACACCACACTTCGGCTTACGGCGTTGATCCGTAACAGATTAGAGCGGCACATCACTATACAATATACATTCCGTCATATAATTTCGTGTCGATGAAAAAATCTTTAAAAGTTGTTGAGTAATATGGTGTTCTACGGAACAATTTTACCATACCTACTCAAGTACTCAGTAACATATACAGTAGAACTGAGGCACACCAGATCAGCCTATTCTATCTGTTTTCCTGTTGCGGGTCTGCTGGAAAAAATTCCACGTAGAATAAGCATGACCCTTGTACATGATTACTTTATACTCTCTTTCTTCTTTATGTGGTCCTTGTGTGCATTAATTTAATTGTTAAATAAAGAAATAAATCCTTCTAATATTATAAATGTGAAAGTGTGGATGTTCGGATTTTTGTTACTCAATCAAGCAAAAACGGCTGGACGGTTTTGATGAAATTTGGCATGCAAGTTGTCACGGGTACAGAACAGGACATAGAGTACTTTTTATCTCGAAATTCCCGCGGGTACTCCAAAATTACCGCGGTTGAAACCGCGGGGCACAGCTAGTAAAAAATAATTTTCTCACTGACGGTTTCTTATGTGATTGATGAAGATTTTGCTAACTATATTGTGATTTCTAATTTCAAACCGTATAAAGATGCCAACAAATATACATATATACAAATTTAATTGAAACTGGCTGTATGCATCATATGCGAAAGTTGATAAGAAGAAAAAAGAAGAAAACCGTATATATGTAATATGCGTATCTACTGAATTAGTTTTAAGAATGACTGTATGTATAAGCATTGTTGGTATAGAGGTTAGTGAACTTGACTGGTAGATACACCAGGTGTGGCGGGTCTGATCTCCGTATCAGGAAAAACATTACTTGCGTAATAAGTAGCCTCTAGCGTTAGTTCAGCCAGTGAATATCCAGGCAAAATCGGTACGAAGGTCGAGATTAGGCGAAGAAAAAAATAAATAAAAAAAACACTATAAAAGAAGCAAAAGGATATGTGAACTACAAAATAGTATTATAAGATTATTCTTTTTAAAATTCTACATGCAACGTTTTCTTTATGAAATTTCTTCCACAGCATGTTTTTGAGTTATACTCCACCGTGAAAGAATAACTAGAATAAATTTTAATTTAACTAGCAATTTGAGAGAAAGAATAACCCACTACATAAATATCTTATTTGGTCTGAGTCAGCTATAATAATAATAATTTAATAATAATAATCCCAAAAAACATTTTCATTTAAAATGTTGCCAAGACGAGACCATATGACTAGCATTTTCAAAAAGTTATCAGATCTCATGTAGAGCCAAGCTTCTAACTCTACACACCCTAATTCTACAAGGTCTAACTACACAAACTCTACACCTTAGTCATAATATGTGGCAGATAAACTTTATTGAACCAACAGTATGGATTAAAACAGGTGACCCCATAGGCCATAATGTACACTAAGAAGGCAATAAATTACTTAAATACTCGAAAGAATTTATTGCTATCAAAAAGTTAGTTATGCATATTTAATTTTATCTATATAGTTTTTTTTTTTTATAATAATCCACATCACAACACACAGATCTGCTTGATCCCACAGTAAGCTACTTTTAGCTTGTGTCGTGGAAACCAAGCAAACGTGGTATATACTACATAGAATTACTTATATATTATACTATAGATTATATATACACACCCAGACTGGAAAATGGAACCCTGTGTTCATCACACAAAGTCCACCCCCACCGGGAATCGAACCCGGAACCCCTTGATTAGCGGGTAGGCATGGTGACCTCTGCGCCAATCGGGTCGTCAAAAATAGTTATATCTGTAAAAAGACATCAACATCTGAAAACTTACTTCTATGCCTCTCCATGACGAATGGTAGATAACGAGTATTTCTCACTGACTATTACTATACTTCACTTGACTATACTTTAGGAGTCAATGTGAAATGTTTTCATTGATTCCTCTTTGGGAGTCAGTGAACTAATTTAATTGCGAATTAAATAAATACTAATTCCAAAAAGTTAAACAAGCTTATCTGATCGTTGGATTTCTGAATTTGATTACATCTATACTAATATTAATCTATATAATTTACAATAAATAGCGTTTTTAACCGACTTCCAAAGACGACTCGACTTCCGAGGTTCTGCATTCGGCTGAATATATGTTTTTTTGTAAACTTTATTTTTCTATATATTCCTAACATACGCGTAGAAAAATTTTCTGTATCTGTATCATAATAAAAACGTTTTTTGTCATGAGACTTATGACCACATGTGACGTTTTCCCACTCTAGTATCGAAATATTAGATATATAGTTTATATTACGTATAAGCTACACACACTCTACTCAAGGGTAGTACTTTATACGTCCTAGTCGAATGCCACCCTCACCTTAATTACCGGCAAAAAACAAACAGCGGGGAACCACCGGCATGTAATGGCGTGCGTGGCTTTTCATCGCTTTGAAAAGTCGTCTATGTAAGCACTAAGCAACAAGTGACGTTTAATCGTCTCAATTCTTCATAACAAAACAAACTTTTCATCACTTGGGTACTCCTTTAAGCGGGAAACCATCGCATTTTCATATTTTTGTTATAAAACCAAAGAAAAAAAGTGCGTTCGTAATTCAAAACCAATTATTTTATTTTTAGACTTGACAGTAGGTTACAGGCTTATTTACTTTCTGTCAGTTTTAAAAAGAGAATCGGTTGATGAGCGCCTGCGCGAGTACTGAGCGGAGAGGATGGAGAGAGCGGGACGGACGAACGGGGCGCTCTCTCCGACCAATCGATTAGTCGCATAACGATAGCGGGTTCTTAAATGCAGATGTGTTGTGGAGGCAATGTCAGTCGGTGTGCGGTCGCCGAGCGGGGCGCATGAACATGGCGGTGGATCGCCTACGCGGACACTTACGACTACACCTCTGTAGTGCTACTCATATGACTTGAACTACACTTGCAACGAGAGTGTAGACAGGGCATTTCAAGGACCAAAAATGCTCGATCTTTAAAACCGGAAGACAAATAACTGGACTTAATAAAGCGAGTGTGCCAGTCTCTTAGTAAAATGTGAAACAAAGAAAGGATTGTGATGATTGTAAGGTAATTATTTCCAGCATTCGACTCCGGTGTTATGATATGACCTGACGACTCAGATTGACACGAGAAAGATAACAGAGAAAACAAATAGGTATTCACTGAACTCGAATTACCGTTTCTCGTTTCTAATATTTACATAAATGAATAATTTATTATGCTGTTTTATATTTCATTGTGAGATCAAACGCCGCTTACTTTTGCGTATCAGTTAGGGGATGTTGATTATTTATCACAGAGGAAGCATCGATCATTAAAATAATAGAAAATAATATACATATTATTAATATTAATAATAATAAAAATAATCTTTACGTATCATATTAACTCTGTTCCGATGTCGTCGAAACTTTCTATTCCACAAATCCCTCATCTGTAATACCTAATATATGTGGCAGATATTTCGGACATTTGTTTTGTATAGAAGACGGATACCCGTATCATCAACAAATTAACCTGCAACAAAGCAACCTCCACTACTGGAAAACGGTGTCGAGTTATCTCTTTTCTGGTCTATTTTGAAGGAAATTCGCCCACAATGCGTCTGTCAGTATGTAGTTATCACTAGAGAGTCATCTCCTAAGGAAGTATACCTCTTAACTATGTGAAAATGTCACAAACAAAATGTGAGAGCTAAGGAAATTGTTCGTAGCATTCACGTAGCACTCTGTAGCACTTACGTAGGCATTCGTAGCGAGATGATAACATAAAATTTTACTATGTAGATCTGGCGTAGCAGCCTTATTGATACCTTTGGGAGGTTTCCGGGGGCAGTTGTCACGTCATACGCCCCTCGTAACCCCTTTACGGTTTTACGGATATTGAATTTCTTTTCTATTTATATTTTTTATTACGAGGGGATGCTGTAATTACACACGATACAAACGAGGCTATTTGGTTTATTAAAAAAGGATAACTATTTTTTGCTACATAATAACAAAGTTTCATCACGTCGTTTGTTTTGGTTAGGAGTTATTTGTTTTTGGGTAATTTCACCGAATTTTCTCTGATGGTTATAAAAAATAAAAATAAACCAAATTAAATTTGTTATACTTGATTTATTCAGTTATTACTTGGTTTTGGAAATAGGTAGTTAAAAATAGAAAAAAATGGGACGGGTTTCATATAATATTCGTATGTGAAGAAAGTCTCGTATAGTAATAATAATAAAATACAAGATCTAAAATTATAAGGGAATAAATGTTTGGACATCATCACACAGCGCTATCTGGCCTTAAACTAACCGATTCTTAAAGTTATTTCACCGATAGGAAGCTACAGTATTCTGAAATAGCATAAATTTTTTATTCCGATCGAAACGGCTAGGAAATACCTATTTTTTACTTATAAAAAAAAAAAAAACAAATCTACCAATTTCATGTCTCTAATACTATGAAAATGGCCAATAGAAAAACACTTTTCAAATTCAAATTCCAAGCTCGTTCTTTAAAAAGTTTCAAATTTACGCGCGACAAAAGCGCGGGAAACGTAAGAATATTTTACGAAGGAGCAGGTACAGCTGACACATATTTGTAACAATAGGTGTTTCCTTAATCGACGAGACTTTTTCCGTTTAATTATTTCTGCGCGGCCCTCGGGGTGGATTTATTGCTCTCTGGAGGCAGGTTGTGCCTCTCGGATCTTTACGGTCGCCATTGTGAGCCGGACAGGAGTGCTGTTTTAGTGATTTGTAGCTTAGGGATTGTCTTTTTAACTAACTTTATTATAATAATAACGCTTGGACGGTTAACGGTTATAGCCGCATCTGGCCCCAAACTATACAACGTGTTAATGAATTAACTGAAAACTAGAAAGTAGTTTGCTCAGAATCAACTATCGAATCGATCGCACTATGTTTTAATATAGGTTATTTATTTTCATTTTTACAAGCCCATGTCTAAATTATTTATAATACAATATTTGGCGCGTAGGCCGCCCGCAGCTAAAAAATTCGAACCGGTAGGCGCGGGCGTAGCGCTTGGAATTTCGTAGATAGGTCACCTCCAAATTAATGTTGAATAACTTTTAAATTATAATTTTTTTCGAAATAAAATATATTTTAATCATATTATTGTTTATTTTTTTAAATGGGGTGTATCAGGTTTTCAGTTAATTTATTAACACGTTGTATAAGCAGCGTTTGTACTACGATTTAACTCAAAAACTACTGGACCAATTTCAAAATTCTTTGACAATTAGAAAGCTACATTATCCCTGAGTAACATATATTGAAATCCGGAATTCCCGCGGGAGCTCCGAAATTAACGCGGGTGAAACCGCGGGGAACAGCTAGTAACGTATGTAATGTTTAGGGAGCTACAATTTTTGCAGTAGGTATGTTGATTTTGGTTGACTGCTAGAAATTGTAATCGCAGAACCGCGATGTTTCTGATCGCAACCGAAAAATTATAGCAAAAAAAATTGCATAATAGCCCAGCTGGTATAATACTTATACATATAATACATTTTTATTTGGACGCAGATAAGCAATAACATGTTAACCCACAAAATTAAGTTACCTATTCAGAACGATTTATTGAGAGTTAGGGAACGTTTTTTAATTATGTCTTTACCTTATTAAATTGCTTAAGTATGTGACTAAATATTGAATATAAAAAATATTGACAGGAAATGGTGCTATAATTTTAAAACACGATTTACTCAAAATTTCTCCAGTGTGGGTTAACACACTATTGCTTATCTATGTCCATTTATGAAAATTATAAAAATGTATAGAGCTGCATATGCGGGGAAATAGCTCATAAATTGGTTGTTATTATATATTATACTAGCTGTCCCACGCGGTTTCAACCGCGATAATTTCGAAGTTCCCGTGGAATTGTTCTAACAAACTTTGCAATCCCTTTTCATCCCCATACGGGTTTAATTTACAAAATCCTTTCTTATCGGATGCCTACGTCATACAATGAACACACCCTTCAAGTTTCAGGTCTCTACGATCAGCGCTTTGGGCTGTGCGTTGGTCCATCAGTCATTCAAGACAAAGCATTTTATATGTATAGATTTACACATGTAATAGAAAGTAATACAATAAATAAAAACTATATGAATATAAGTAGGTAGGTAAGTGCGTACAAGCCGGAAACATATCTGAGCGTTGGGGTAAATGTAGCGATGTTGAAACTAAATTCCTTTCAGCAGTCATCGGTGAGCGAGCACTGTTCGCGCTCTACGGAACAGTCCACATTTCCCTTGATATTATATATTATATGATATGAGTATAATAATTATTATACACATTGTACTTGCATTTAGCGTTTTGTGTTAAATAAAACGTTGCGTGAAAAGCTAAGGTAGATCGCCTATGTTCATCGCACACTCGCAATATTCATCAATAACGATACCAAGTTTGGCAAGTCCCTGCTGTCTTCAAATGATTTATTAATATTTAAATGTATCGTATCTTTTCTGATTTCCAATGACATTAAGATAATATAATCTATCTGTAGGTATAATAACATTATTTAATAATTACATTATTTATGACTAGCTGTGCCCCGCGGTTTCACCCGCGGTAATTTTGGAGTTCTCGCGGGAATTTCGGGATAAAAAGTACCCTATGTCCTTCTTTGTACCCCTGAAAACGTGCATGCCAAATTTCATCCAAATCCGTGCAGCCGTTTTTGCGTGATTGAGTAACGTATGCGAGGATAAGAGCTCGAAAGCGCATTTTCATCCGACTTGCTTCAAATTTATCGTTACTGCTCAGCTCCTATGTGTCTTAGCGTAATGTTATATAGCCTATAACCTGCCCAGGAGTATGGACTACAATCGTACCGAGTTTGCTTTAAATCCCTTCAGTAGTTTTTGACCCATGCGTGCACATACAGATAGACAGACAGACAAAAAATTTATTGATTTCATTTTTGGCATCAGTATCGATTACCATTCATCCTCCAATATTAATTTTGAATATATATTCAATGTACAGAATTGACGTCTCTACAGTTTTATTATAAGTATAGATTACCTATTTAAACCAATAACCTATAGTCTTCTGATCCTATCCCAAATTCCGAATCCCGCATTCTTTTAATGTTTATCATCATTTCCCTGCCATGCAACTGGCGAAATGCACAAACCGCGCGATGCCATAACAAAAAAAAAGCTAAGGTAAAACGCAACTAAGTACTTGTTCTTCTTCTTTAATAATAGCGTCTATAATTATAATTTGCCAATGACAATGTTTCTGAATAATAAAAATCTCTTCATCTACTTCTCCAATTATGGCGAAACGCCAATGACAATTTTAGATTGTTCCCCAAGTTAAAACATGGCTCTCTTGAAAGCCAGTTTCCTGCTCAGGGTCCAAAATAGATCCTGAAAAGTGACTGAAATAACGAAGACAAACGTGACACGCGTGTTTTCGGTACGGCTTTCACTCGTCAACAACCTCAGAACAACACATTCTTTTGAAGCCGAGTAGCCGTCAAATTTTTCCGCCATATTCGTCGTCGACTTGTCTTGTCGCGGTGATCAAAAAGGCTGGTTCTAAAAGTTCAGTTTTTAGTCCGTCTTGTAGATTAATGAAAAATATTGGACACGTAAGTATTTTGCTACAGTTTATATATAGCACGTTGTGACGTCACGCGACATTTCGACTTAATGTATCTCCATTGTTTTTTGATTAAATAAAAAAATACGTGTCCAATGTGTTTTATTAATCTATATAAGACGGACTAAATAGAGATTTGACTTTCATACCCCAGAAACCACCCAATGAACACAATAGCCCATCATTTAAAATCCATGAAAGTATGTAGTTATAAGTTAGATAAGTATAATTATATAAGTTTAAAGGCGTGTTTGCCCTCATAAAAATAATTCCTTGTTATATGAATTACTTGTTGTAAATGGTTATTATTATTATTATTATTTTTTTTTTTTTGTTTATTAAAACTGTGTAGTTAATTGTATTTAAAAAAACAATTTTAATATTTTTTTGGCGTTAGAAAAACTTTTAACGCCGAATACGCCAAATATCTAACAATTAAACGTCGAATAAGTTTATGTGACTCTCGCCTATATTTATGCATTAAGTATTATAATAAGTTAGTAAGGAATATAATTATGTAGAGAAAATGCGCCACCCAGTTATGACCAAATCCTTTCCCATAACTTTCTTCGCTGGCCTTCTTAATATTCCAAGCACACAAATTTGAAAACACCCTATCTAAATCCCTGCTAATATTATAAATGCGAAAGTAACTCTGTCTGTCTGTATGTTACGCTTTCACGCCTCAACGGATCAACAGAACATCATGAAATTTTGCATACATGTTATCAGGGATACAGAAAAGGATATAGGGTACCTTTTATTCCGTGAAACGGCAGGGAACAGCTAGTAAATGATATAAGGAAAAGTCAACAACAGAAAATGTATCGTATCTCTACACTTATTTATGAAGCAACTAGCTATGCCCCGCGGTTTCACCCGCGGTAAAATCGGAGTTCCCGCGGGAATTCCGGGATAAAAAGTACCCTATGTGTTAATCTGATGTATAAGCTATATTATTGAAAGTTTCATTTAAATTCATTCAGTAGTTAGTAGTAGTTTTTGCATGAAAGAGTAACAAACATCTATTCATCCATGCATCCATCCATCCATACAAACTTTCGCATTTATAATATTAGTAGGACAATCATGCTAACTTTCTTACTACAACTCATTATAACTATTGGATATAATTGAAAAAATTTTTGCTAGTAATTTGTAGTCAGCTCTAGTGGTGCCCCACGGGGGATTTCTCGGTACTAATTTCCGATAGATTTGTTCGTATTCTCGCGAAGGGTGGGAAGAGGTGGGTTGGGTAGAAACAGGGGGGGGGGAGATATAATACCAATAGCCTTCGGAATTGAGAGTTAATCTAGTTCGAACGATGGCTGATGCGGCCAAGTGACGTAGTAATTGTAATCTTAATATGTGAATGTGTTGGAACACGTAACTCAAAGTTATATCCTTAGATATCCGTAGTGATATGACTTACATAACTTTAAGGTTAAGTTGGTTACCTCATACACCTACAAGCATCAAGTAAGGCATCAGTTAAATCCATAACCTTTGATCATGAACGACCGATCCTGATAGAACATGCAAGAGATATTATCTATGTCTCTTTAGATTAGGCACTGTTGATGTTTGTTTCTTTTTCTTGTGTGTTGTGCTGAAATAAATGTATTTTCTTCTTCTTCTTCTTTAGAAAATATGAGAACTAAAATACACCAAATTTCAACCATTGTGTGGTGTGTAGTTGCTTTAGGATTAGACAGAAATAGAACACGGGGTCGTCTTCATTCTCAAAAGCGAAGAGAGAAACCGCGAGGATAAGTTTATATGACAATAGGTACAGAGAGGAATCAATCAGACCGAAGAGGTTTCGGTCGCCCTTCGCTGCCTGAAGGATATGTTGGCGACACAATATCAACGACAAGCAGGCACAGTGACCGACCCCGCACAGTGTCAATAATGTGCAAACTACGGGAGAGTATACTGACCAAATATGGTGCCCAACCGAACACTGGTAGCAAAGATACCGTTGACCAATCTTCGGTGAAAACTTTTCGGTCGCAAACTTTACCAAACAAGCCCCTATTTTTCTTTCAGGGTAATTAATTGAAAAACCACGCATGTAAAACCACGGGACACCATATAAAATATTACAAGAGACTATCAATAAAAAAGATTGTTGAGAAATAAGACTTCTAAGAGTAGAAATATATAATTCATAAACACGCAATAACAAAAAAAAATAAACGTAATACGCTAAAGATAAAAAATTCATTGGAAAAATATGGAATTGTACGATCACTTAAGTTGCGATGTGAACTCTAAATTGACTGAGCCATATCATCCAACGGAAAGTTATTTACTCGGCACCATCAAACGCCAATCCATTACAAAAACAAGTATGTTTTCCAACTATGTTCCGGGAAGTAATTCGTGGAGATAGCGTCGGTTTTCCCCCCAACACCGACGTATGCGGGATCTTACCTGTATCAGATTCTTTTGTCTATTCTCGCTCGACAAACCCCGGGTATATTTGCTCCGCCGCGATTGGTTCAGCCATAACAAATGGTACAGAGTTATTGCTCTTTCCTCCGGATTAACTTCTTCATAAAACAATCTAGTCAGCTATTTTCTTCGGTTGTGTGAGTGCGTGTTTTTCTTTTTTTTTTCGTATAGACACGAAGGAACTTTGGATTATGAAACGAGTGTGTGTGTGGAAGTAGTCACCTAATAACTTTACTGCTAAAGTATAAGCAGTATAGCAGTAAAGTATAAGCAGTAATAAAGCATAATTAATAAAATTACGGTTTACAAAGACAACTAAAATTAAAAAGATAACAAAAAAAGAAAGAAAAGCAAATATTCAGTTCATTATCTCCATGTAAACTTTGATCGTTTTTTGTTTTATGTCTCAACAAACACATCGTATTTATAGTATTATACTAGCTGACCCCCGCGATTTCAGCCGCGGTAATTTCGGAGTTCCCGCGGAGGTTGCGGGAAAAAAGTACTCTATGCCCTTCAGTTCCCGAGGGAATTCCGGGATAAAAAATATCCTATCTTTTAAGTTGGACCATATTATAAATGGTTGCAAAATTTTATCAAAATCCGTTCAGTAGTTTCGGAGTCCATCGCGGACAAACAACGTGAAACGTGATTTATATATATTAGACTAGCTGTCCCCCGCGATTTCATCCGCGGTAATTTCGGAGTTCCCGCGGAGGTTGCGGGAAAAAAGTACTCTACGTCCTTCAGTTCCTGAGGGAATTCCGGGATAAAAACTATCCTATCTTTTAAGTTGGACCATATTATAAACGGTTGCAAAATTTTATCAAAATCCGTTCAGTAGTTTCGGAGTCCATCGCGGACAAACAACGTGACACGTGATTTATATATATTAGATATTATCTGTGCTAATGTGATCCGAAATGTGTGGTCTGTGAGTACTGTATTACACTTCTTTAGAGGCACTTATAGAACCCACAGATATAATGTATTTGTACAACATAGGATATAATTTTAAACAAGGGACATATTCAAGCTCTCGTTTCATTGCCTAAATGTAACAAATTTTCGTGGATATTTATGTAAAAAATAAGAAACGTTATTTGTTTTTTTAGATATCTGAAATGTAAATCAAATACTGAATTCTCTCCATAAATACATCCCTTGTTTAACCTTGTACATATAATATTATGTTATTTAATATATTTTTATATGTAAGCCTTTGTACCTCTCTCCGGGAAGCGAGCTTTTGTTTAACCATGTTTACTTCAATTTCTACAGAACCTCAAATGTTATTGTGTGTCTTCCACAGATTTCTTCGAAGTTACAGATTTTTGTTTATGTTTAATAATAAGTACCTACCTCTACAATTCCTGGTAAAGGAAATTGGTCCGGTGCGAGTTTTGATCGAGAAACGTAATTTGGGTTGGGATGTTTTCTTTTCGCTTTAATATTATAAGAGTGGGCATCAATTTGCGGCTCCGTTGGAATCAGTTACAATCAAATCAAAGCGCTTAACGTAGGTATTTGTTTACTGTCGCAGTAATAATAATATCTCATGCTGTTTACTAAATAATAAATATATCAAATAAAATCTAGATATTGCAACGAAATTAAGGCAGAAAAAGTGTAACGTATCATACGGAACCTGCAACGCTCCATATAGGTTGGGGACCGCGTATTATGGCCGCCTATGTAGTGAGCGAGATAGTGAATGTGTACATGTGTGTTTGTGATAAGAACTACCTAGAGAGTAGACTATTATCAAAGAGAAAAATATTAGGTGTCATCGACTCGATCCCCGCATCCGAGCGTGTTTGTGCGCATTTGTGTTTGGCGTATGGCGGGTCGCAGCCGAGGCACGCTGGCTACGCTCGCTTGACTCGGGTGTCGTGGTCATTTGTAAAAACCTAATTTAACCCAGCAAGTCAGGATCTGCATCTCATCTGCATCTGCATTTAAATGAAGTCGACCATCAGTATCAGTAAAGAAAGATAATGTGATAAATTAATCACTTTTCCCAGTTTTTACTTTTCCAGTGACCCGTGTGTTATTGATAATTCCCAGTAAAAACAAAAACTCGTATTTTCACAGTTACCCTAACATATTTAATTTTTTTCATAGTCCTAGCATGCGTCCACTCGTCCGACTTCGTAAACATCTGCTAGTCATGCTGAAAACGTATGGTTCTTTTATCAGAGGTAGGTGACACCAGCAAAAAAATATCTCCTTTCCAATACGTACGCACTGCGTTGTGCCTACGTGAAATGTGAATCACAATTGATACGCATCGATCTCATATCCATTCTTACTGAAATATAGTTTCCGCGAGACGATAAGCTTGCCAGATTTGTTGTTTGCGAACGAGCAGGTATTTGTAATGTCGCGATTTTGTGCCTCATCAATGGCGGTTTAAATAGTACATTGTTATCCTAGGGGTGAAAGTAACTTATTTGTTACGTGGTTTGGCGCCCGAGCGTAGTGAGGGCGCCAATAGTTCGAGGGACTAAATAAGTCTTTCTCCCGAGGATAACACTGTGCTTTTCATTACGAATGCAAGGAAAGTCAAAATAAAAATAGGAATTAGCTAAAGAAAAAATGAATGAATTTTATTTTACATAAATCAACCATTAGGTGTGCTACTGGCCAGTTTGCCCCCTATGACATAAAAAAAAACTTGAGTTTCTGCCGTATCCAGCTGTCAGTTGAAAGCGATTCTCCCTAGGGCTGAAAAGTGTTACTTTCAACCCGCTTCTCAGGCAACTTCAGACCTACTTTCCGAGTATGAGTAATGAAAAAATCTTTTTAACGTGTTTTCGAATAAAATAACTTTAAAAAAATGAAGAGTTCCTGCATGCATTTGTTTTTTTTTTGCGTCGAGATAAAAACGCGGCAACGGAAATGATGCTCTAGCTAATTTAAATCTATACATCTTATACATCTTCTTAATATATATAAATCACGTTGTTTGTCCGCGATGGACTCCGAAACTACTGAACGGATTTGGATAAAATTTTGTAACCATTTATAATATGGTCCAACTTAAAAGATAGGATAGTTTTTATCCCGGAATTCCCGCGGGAACTCCGGAATTACCGCGGATGAAATCGCGGGGACAGCTAGTATATATATAAATCACGTTGTTTGACGCGATGGACTCCGAAACTACTGAACGGATTTGGATAAAATTTTGTAACCATTTATAATATGGTCCAACTTAAAGATAGGATAGTTTTTATCCCGGAATTCCCGCGGGAACTCCGGAATTACCGCGGATGAAATCGCGCGGGACAGCTAGTATATTATATGTATAATAGTTTCCTACCTATTTGTAATTCATTAAAACTTTAGGTTGTGAAAGTTAAATCATTTAATAAGAAGAATTTACTGTATCGTAACTTTCAATAGTAAATATTCTATGGTACCTAATATAATTAATAGATTTTATCATTTCCAAAATAAACAAATTTTAACCAGTGTTTTATAGTTACGACTAAATAAATTAGTACCAGCTAAGACAAATAGAAACGATTAAATTATAAATACAGTACAGGCTCACAGTTCCATAATAAACGTGCCAAAGGTTCGCAATAGAGTCGGTGATGTAATAAAATCCCTAATTTTATTACTAAGCGGCCTCGTAAAGTGAGTTTCAAAAATGGGATATGTTTAGGATAGTTTATATAGGTCGGGAGTCCTTGGAGAGAGCGGTCTAGTGGCATCATAAAAACGGTCGGATAGTTTTAATAGCTCTCTAGGCATACTTTTATAATGTATATTGGTATAAAATACGAGTACATCCATCCCACACATGGGCCCTTATTCACTATAACCAACAACATTACTTGCCCATAACGCGCGTTCCAAAAACGCATTTCCACACGTTCTCACGTTCTAGATGCCAAGATATTAGAAACTATTATTTTTTATGCCATAAGAAACGTGGTAAATGTATTTTTTTGCAGTAAAACTTCTTTGATTACGAGGGAAAGACAGATTTTGCGGCGTTTTATCTTAGCGCGGCGTGTTATGGTCATAGTGAATAAGGGCCATGTTAGATAGGGGATTTAAATTGAGCAAGATACATAATTTATAAGTCTAAATTGGAATACGGGCCTAAGACGATGATAAGTATGTACATTGTACATTATTTGGGTAATGATATTGTTAAAGTTATTTCCGCCCATAGACGGGATGGGCATGATGACTAAATTATATATTTTTTACATAATTCAAAAATAACGGCGATACATTGAGTTGAAATTCCGTGTGACGTCACACCTAGGTAGGTGAACTTTATACTCAGTTATGACGTAGTTTACATAGTTATAAACTTTAATGCGTTTTATCTAAGTATTTTTTCAATAATTCGAAAAAGCAAAAAATAAGTGTCTATAATTATTATTTTACTATCTAACTAACGGGCTAAATACTTAGAATTTAGATTTTTATACCCCGTCATCATGCGCATTGTGTGTTTTATTTATGTGATTCAGAAAGAAAATTCTTAGTAAATGAACAAAATTTTAACAAAAAAATTAAAAAAACACATTAGGTATAATAAAAACCTAAAGATAACAAAATTTAACTCAAAAGACAAAAATACTCGTAATATTATTATTGGTTTGTGCTACCACTGATCGGTTTGTATTCGGTGCTAAGTCCACGTGAGTCTGCCCGCTTGGGTTGTTCTATTTACGACGAGCTCGTGGCGGGAGTGGACTTGGTCGGTCTGCCCTGCACTCTCTATTTGTGGCTGGGTGTACCGGCACCTAGCTAATGCTGAGTTGGTGTCCCTTTGGCAGAGCATGCAAGATAACTATGGCTTTAGATTAGGCACTTACCTGTTTAATGTTTGTTATTATTCTTGTGTGTTGTGCAGAAATAAATGTTATTCCATCTTTATTTCTATTTGGCTTGTCACCGATTTCAAATCGATCAATGCACAAACAAATAATAATATTACGAGTATTTTTGTCGTTTGGATTAAATTTTTAACATAAGTATAATTATGTATTTACAAAAAATTTATTAAAATACCTAGTATTAAATTAGTTATCTGGTACCTATCCCTGCTTAGTTTGAGACCAGGTAGTTATGTCATATTAATTGTCCTAGCGTTATAATAACAAACTTGCTGCGTTTGAATAAACACTTTTCGAGCAAATTTTTATCGAAAAATACCTGTACGTATTTGTTTAATACTAACGTCTTCAGCCAGAAGCAAAAATTCTCGGATCAATAAAGGCGCACAACAAAAACGCTACCCAAAGACAATGCAAGAAAGACCTCGGCTGAGAGTGTTCCTTAAGTACAAAACAGTTGGAGAACAATAGAGGCTTAAGTCAAACAACAGAACTAATAACGGGTAAGCTGATCAGTGGATTCCAGCAGCGAGTTGATCGAACATGTCTGGAAGTTTGTTGGGAATAGCGAGAGACGGCGGCAGTCGGGTAATCGAGTTATGCCCGATAACTTTTGCACCATGTTTGCTCAACGGATGGGGTGACTCGACTCACCAAATATACATGCGCGTGACGTACGCGGGATGCTCTTTTGAGGACACGTTTGCTAAGATTCATTCGTATCACAAATTCATAATACGAATCTTTGGTGTGTTTAGCGAGGGATCGCAACAAATCGCTTGATACATCGTTATTCGTTACCATATACAGTGAAATGATAAGCTTATGGATGCTTGAAAGGCAATCCATACTACGCTTCATAACGCAGAACACAAAATAACTGATAGAAGGGACATCAACTTAGTTTAGTATGAAAACAGCCAACATGTGAAAACCAGTGTCGCCGGGTGATTTTCGCACACAAAACTATTCACTACGCACTAAAATATTTACTAACGCAAAGAAATGTATAAATGCTTTATGCTTATATTTTTACTGTCACTGTTTTCAAAAATCACAGCTTTGAGAATATTGTGGAAAATATACTTGGGATACTAGCAAATAAGTTTTGGGCAAGTTAGAGCATTTGCTCTAACTTCCTATGCAACCGTGGCAGGCCTGCCTCGCCTACATGTCATCTCTAGTTTATTTTTTTTCTCTGTGCTTAGTAAGGATACGTACATTTACAGAAGAGTGATTTCATGTTCAATTAGCAAAAAAATCAAATATAATTTTAAATTATTTTTGCATGAAACATATTTTAACACTTATGGAAATGATTTTCATCCAAAAATTTGGTGAAATTTGGTGATTTTCAACTGTCTACAAAAAAGGAGGAGGTCCTTAGTTCGCCTCGATTTTTAATTTTTTTAATATTTCAGCTTGATATCACACTTCAGTAAATTTACTCTTTAGCGCTTAGTAATTCTTAAGGATTTCTTTCTTTACCTTATAAATAATAATCTTTTTCTATATTATAGTTGACATCTATGTCCATTGGGAATTGAACCCACAGTTTTTGGTTGTACGTATTCTTTTACGCTTGTAATAATTCGAATCATGTGTTTGTCGCAGGATCGACGCGTGCGCAAGCCAGATGTAGACGCGGCGGTGCGCGCATTCCATGATGGACCACTGGGTGACGGCAGGCAGCTCCCTGCTGGCCTTCCTGCTGTATTACAATACGCTTGGAGCTGGATTTGTGTACGATGACAGGTTAGTGAACAGACGGATCTGAAGTTTTATTTATTTATTTATTTAAATAATAAATAAATGACATAACTTATTATGTAATGTGTCTGACATAATAAGTTATGTCAGACACATTGTTATCGACACTAATATCTATAGTGGCTCATTCGCGGTCATCGTCAAGAAGGAGCCCGACGACGTGTGAAGTACAATGTAAACTTAAGCCGCTATGCATATTAGAGTACCTACATAGTAGCCATTTTGGTTAGATTGACAAGTCAACAAATGTGATTCAGTTTTAAACAAACTTCATAGAATTCTTTTCCGATGAGTTACGTATTTAGATTTGATGGTACGTAGGTTTACGGACTTACTGTAGGTAAGTGTATTAGGAGCTTGCAACATTGTGTTGTGTAGAGAAATTTCATAGCAATTGGCTAAAATTCAAATTATCCCACAAAAACAAAAACTGTTCAAAGAGATCCTTTTTTTTTGTTAAATTTACCCCAATGGGTAAAGCAAAGGAAGCTAAGTCCATATAGTCGATTCAGTCTTATTTTTCTTCTTATGAAGTTAATTACATCAAAATGCATTGGTGAGATGCGGAACTTTTGGCAGCAACTCTTCACATTTGAACCTTCAACCTGGGGAAGCCCTGTGAGAACCTGTGGGAAGTTTTATAGCAAAACGACAACCTCCCGATGAACGCTACATTTCATCTTATTTCACTGTTTCCACACAGTGTTCATCACTAATGCAAAATCCACCACATTCACACAACATTAATCACGATAAACTAATTTTGAAAACAAAGAAACAAAACTGACGTCCGTCACTGCTAAAATCCCGCCAAAAGACCTGAAAGAGATCCACCAAAAAAGGGCTTCCTGTCTTTTTTAATGTAGACGTAGATACATGCGTAAGAAACGAAAAAAAAAATACTACAATAAATATTTACTTTGAGGACTTTTGGCGGGATTTGAGTAAAATGGACGTTCATTTAAAAAAAGAATATCGTTTACCATGTATAGTCAGCAGCAGAAATTGTCAGTTATCAAATTTTATTGCATTAGCACAGATAATATTAGTAATAAAGGCTGACAAAAGTTTTTACATGCACTTCTGAAGTGTAGTGTGTGTACCATAATACTACCTATACTTTGACATGTATGTACCTACGTCTCCGTTGTGGGTTGACATCTAAATCTTGGTATCGTCTTTAACAAGATTTAGCTTCGCTTTCGAATCCCATTTGTATCCGACTCCGCTATAACATCACTAAAGCCTTTTAGACGCGTGTGCCGCGATTTTATAAAAGTTTGTGTTCCGCCAAAGATTGGATGGGTTTTTGCGGGTTTTACATTCCATATATACCTACTAATACTAGCTGTACCCCGCGGTTTCACCCGAGGTAATTTTGCCGCGGGAATTCCGGGATAAAAAGTAGCCTTTGTCCTTCTCTGTACCTCTGACACCATGTATGCAAAATTTCGTGATGATCGATTGATGCGTTAAACCGTGAAAGCGTAACAAACATACAAAGTCACTCTCGCATTTATACTATTAGGGATAAAGAGAAAAGATTTGATTTTTTGTATGTTTATTTGCAATGGATAATCTTAAAAACTATATAGGTAAACGATTTTAAAAATCCTTCCACTTTTACAAAGCTAGACATTAGACAGTAATTGGTACTGTCTAACGTCTAGCGACATACGTGTAAACCTGAGTGACATACGTGTAAAGTATTTTTTTGGCTGTAATTTCCACGGGAACTTCGAAATTAACGCTAATGAAACCGTCGGGGAACGATAATAATCATATGAATATGAAACAATAATTTTTCAATCAAGTAGTGTAGTTTTAAACACAAGAACTTAGGCTTAGTAGTATAGTGAGCTGATTTTCAATCGATTCATAAAAGAAGTATGAATGTACACAAATTGGGTATTTTCCGGGGTATGAAAATCAAAATTCTAATTAGTCAGTCAGTTAGAAAATAAAAAATAATAGACAGGTATTTTTTGCTTTTTCAAATTAATGAAAATAAACATAGATAAAGCGTATTAAAGTTTAGGGTGGGGGACTCGTGACGTCATTCGGTAAGTATAAGCCCAGTACAAACTGCACCGGGTTATGACGTGACGCGAAATTTCAACTCAATGTATCGCCGTTATTTTTTGATTACGTAAAAAAAGAAAAAATATGTGTCCAATATTTTTTATTAATCTACACGACGCGCGACGGACTAAAAAAAAATTGTCAAGTAGCCAATTGCAGATACATTAAGAAAATTTCAGATTCTGAATCCACGGCCACTAGAACTAAAAGAGATGCAAAGCATAGCAAAATGAAAATTCCAATAAATATTTACCATATTATAACTTAGGAAATTAAACTTCCTACCTAAATAATATGTCACGGTGTTTGTCTAATAGGAAACTTTTGCTACGAAAAATTGTGATTTAAAAAAAAAGCGTAAGAGTTCTCTAGATAATAAAACATAATTAAAGAAATCACTATAAGAGATTGCTGCGGGGAAGCTTAGGTACACAAGTTTGATTGAACAATTAATAAATAAGGCCACCAGAGGGAGCGAGGGAGCGTTGCGAAAGTGGTCCCACGGTTATTAATGGCCCAACTTGGTTAAACATCCTCATACACTTTCCATTATGCAGGATATTGTAAACCCTATTTTCTTAACGAAGTATAATATATTAGAATATATTATGTTTTGATTGTAAAATGTATTTTTGTATTTAAATTTCAAACTATACAAGTCCACCCGATGCATTATTGATAAGTCTGTAAGAAATGTCGATCCAATAGTGAGAAAGAAAGTTAATTAGGAGCAAGGATGAGTAAAATTTATTTTATCACTTCTCTTTCATTGTACATTCTCTGTTTTACTTAACCTGTAATTTCTCTTGCGTCCTTTTTTGTATTTCCCTAGAAAACCTTGCTGTATCTAGTAAAAAAAGTTAGTTAAGAAGTCTGTTTATAACTTTTTTTGCCAATTTTTTTGACTGCAAATTATGTAATGAAATACCTACTGAAATAATTTGAAAATAAATTGTGTGAATGGTATGTCTGGACTAACATTTAAGAAAAGTCTTACGAGGGAATCCTGAAACACCTGCGAGTGAAACTGAGGGGTGCAGCTAGCTACTATACAATAGATAAAGATAAAATACGGTTGCCAGAGGTCCACTGATTTATTCCTAGAATAAACCTTTTTTTTATTGTTGAGAAAATAAATTGAATTAATAAATGAAACAAACCCTTTTATTTAGTCTTTTAATTTAATGGATTCCGAGAAATCTTTTGAACGTCTAATAATAGCTGATTTAAAGGGTTTGTTTTTTGCTAAGTAATCGAATTTCTCTGTAAGAGTAAAATATCCTGAGCACGATATTGTGATATGACGGATAAAGAAACATGACAGACGGCTTAAATTATAGGATTTCTACGTGTGTAAAGTATTATTCATTACTCATACTCGGAAAGTAGGTCTGAAGTTGCCTGAGAAGCGGGTTGAAAGTAACCCTTTTCAGCCCTAGAGAGAATCGCTTTCAACTGACAACTGTCAAATTATTAAAAAAAAACTAGGTCTATTTTCACATTTCTATTGAACCATGTTTCAACTTTCTATACAGCCAGCGCGATGTAAAATTGAAATAACGTAAAGTTTAAGTAGGTATTAATTAAAATAAAATTCACTCACTTTTTCTTAAGCTAATTCCTATTTATATTTTTTTATTTTCTTTAATTAATACTTAATAATTAAAGAAAATATTTTTTTTAGGTCGCCACAATGTAAATAAAAAATACTGGCTGAATAGCTAGCCGGCCAAAGAAAAAGAAATAGGTGGGAAAGTGTCAAGCGACTATCCGATCTTCACTCATTTTTTCTTTAGCTAATTTCTATTTTTATTTTGACTTTCCTTGCATTCGTAATGAAAAGCACAGTGTTACCCTCGGGAGAATTACTTTCACCCCTAGGATAACAATGTACTATTGTCAATTCGAGTAAATAACCATTTCTCATCTGAGATTTCTGTGAAAATAGCTACCTAAACCATGATATCTTGAAATAAAAAAATAATAACAAGCACGGGCAACTGAGTCTCTCTAGTGAATATACCTACGCGTGAAAAATTAAACATAATATTATACACCTAATATCATTATAATTTTCTCTTTGTCTCTCGTTTTTTCTGCGTCTCAAACATTTCGTTCAAAACTTTACTAACTGAAACGAACTTAAAATTTCACTGTTCTTCTTTTTGAATATGGCAACAGACGCTTTAAGTTACCTAAGCAAGCGCCACCGTTTATGCCAGTTTCAGTAAGAAACATAGTAGCCAGTTACAAAACAACGATTTCAGTTTGAATTTCTCTCTCGTCGCGCCCAAATAAGTTTTATTTCAAAATCTTGACACTGGCTGAATTACTGCAGAACTGCCGCAGTAGGGCGTCATTTTTCAATGACAATCGGAGAAACGAAACGTTCGTTGTATCGCAGCATGCAGACAACCAAAGCAAAATAATTATGATGATGAACCTATACCAAGTTCAATAGGTCCTGTAAATTTCCATGGGCGGTAGCAATAACAAATTCTTGTAATATAAAATATTTAAAATTTTAGCAGGAAAGAAAGAGAGAAAGAAGAAAGTAAGATGTGTTTTTACCTATATTTGATTTGATTTATTCTATATTCTATTCTATATTAGAATACGATTTAACAAAATATTAACGATTGCAATAAGATAAATACAAATTAAAAATCACAGGCGTGCGCCTGTATGTATCTCGGTAATTTCACCCGCGATAGGTTCGGAGTTCCCGCGGAAATCTCGGGATGAAGGTGACGGGATGACAACGTCATGATGACAACGTGTATGCAAAGTTTCACGATGATCGGCTGAGCCAGTGGTGCGTGAAAGCGTAACAGACAGACAGACAGTTACCTTCGCATTTGTATTATTAGTGAGAATTTATTTCTGATTATATATTTAGTCTTCTTAGGCATACCCCGCAACATACTCTACTTTTACTTTTTAAATTATCTTTGAAACTAAGAAATGTAGATTGTGGACGGTCTTATTGGTAGTGTGAAGCCATCTCCCTTCTACGGTCGCCACTGAAAATCAGCGTCGTGGAACTTAGTGCCACGGCATAATGCTGAGTGGTAGCCATTTTGGTACCAACTGTTCTAGTTTAAGACTCACGCTTGTACTTATTTTATCTTTATGGTATCAAATAAACTTTTTTCTATTCTGTTCTATTCTAATTCAATTGCAGAAGATGTAGGTATTACATGAAATCTCAGTTTTCAATTAAAAAAAACTATTTACTTCTTTCTAATATACGTTTTTCCAACCAGTGTGGACATGGAGGTTGACTCTACAAACGTTCGACCTCTACAGTACCCTGATGCAATCCACATCGGTGTTCAGTAATTGAGGGCTTGCGTGACCGGACGTCGCAGCTGGACACAACTTCGCCGGGAGAGGAGTCCGTATTGCCTCTCGTATCTAACTTTATCTCAATCTAACTTTCGAATCTTTCGCGTATCGGTCGCGATGTTTCTTCTTCTATCTGCTTCCTTGAAGTTGCACAGCCGTATTAATACTAGATGAGTTAAATCTACTAAATAATGTTACTTGGGAGTATTTCTTCGGTTACATCTTAGTGTTGATTGTGTTTTGTTTTAAGAAACTCTTAACTAGGTATCTATCAAAGTTTTTCCGAAGCAGCATTCTAGCTTAGTTTAGTATACCTATATCAGGAGCAATAGGTTTGGATACTTTCATTGATTTTGTTTATAGTTTTCATTACATACAATAGTAATTTATATCTAATAATTGTAATGCTAATATAGTTTATTATATTACAAAGACCGTATTATATCTAGACATACATTATGTAAATAAAATTGAAGTGTCTGTTTGTAGTTCCAAATTAACAGGTGTTCACTAAAGGCATATGAATGTACCTATATATACGGTACTAAAATTTTATTTTTAAATTTTTGTCTGTTTATTCCGGTTAATCTCTGAAACGGCTGGACCGATTTTAACGGGACTTTCACTGGCAGATAGCTGATTTTATAAGGAGTAACATAGGCTAGTAACCTTTATTTTAGAAAAAAATAGTTCCTGCGCAAATTCCAAAACTCACGCGGGTGAAACCACGGGGCACAGCTAGTAGGGTAGGTATATAAACTTTATACACATACTAGCTGTGCCTCGCGGTTTCACCCACGTTAATTTCGGATTTAAAAATAACTGTCAGACTGTCTGTTTACCCGCTCACCCGCTTTTCACCCGCTCTTCATCTTTCGCCTACATGTTGTTAAGGGTACGGCAAAGGGCTTAGGGTATATTTATTCCGAAATTTCCGCGGGAACTCCGAAATTAACGCGGGTGTAACCGTAGGGAACAGCAAGTAGGTACGTACCTACTTATAGAATATAAAGAATGATAGATACCTATAATGATTTTGTACAGATCTGAATAGAAATTATTTCTATCAGTATTTCGTATTCGAGTGCGGCTGTTGAAAACTGCTATATTATTCCAAGCGTACACGCCCTACATGTTGGTTAACTTTTCAAAGAAAAACTAACAAGCTATATTATCTCAAAATCTCACTAAAAGGAAAACCAATTCGAAGGTTGCTAAGGGAATAATGTTCCAAGTTTATATTATGTAACTTGCGAACGGAATAGGGTATCTCACATTTCGGTAAACTCACAATTTGCCGTACAATGGTTGAATGGTTGGATGCGGGATGATTTTTTCCCTCTTCGCATAGTAAGCACGGTGGTGGGTCCCAATAAAAATTTATTATTCAATTGCCTATCTCACTGGATCTCGGGAGCGAAATCCAAAACGCAGGAATAAATGTGTGAGGGCTCGATTGATGGCGGGATGAAATGTTTGTCGTGTGGAATTTATGCCTTTGGGCTGCATTTTACTTAATGTTATGATCTCTCCTTACTTTCGCTGTGGTGCCGGTAATATATCGTCTGCTGTTTTCGTTATCTTCGACGAAACTTTGTAGTTATAGCTGTATCAATTACAATAAATAACATTTTATAATATCAGCTAATAAAGCTAGCCTTAGTTTAGAAACGTGATATTTTAGGTTAGGTTTTTTGACATACCTACACAAATATTGGAACATAGAAGTTTCATTCGACGAAATCTATAAAAAAAAAGAAGAAAAAAAAAGCCACACCTTTTTTTTAACACAAAACGAAAGATTCCAACTAAATTGCGACCCAACGAGGACGATAAAAAGTAAGTCATTTGACCGAGCCGTCTCCACACATCGCAAGGAAAACGTAATACGAGTCGGAAAATCAATCCCAAAGGAGCGATTGTTACGTTCAAATGTGTCCATTATTTAGACTGTATTGAGGCGCTGACGGGGCGAAGGCTGCGAGTTCGGGTCAAACGGGATCCGAGCTCGAGCGCTGGGCGCGCGACGCCAGGTAATATTTTATTCAAATGAACCGACCGCCGACCAGTGTTTGGTTTTGTTCACGTTACGCCAAGTGCGTTCAGTATAGGATACATGTATAGGAGGAATTAATCCTCCTTCAGTGGCGGCCGGGGAACAATTTGTAGTTTAGGATAAGAGGGCGCCGAAATTGATGGCTCATGTCGTTTATGGGCCGCACACCGTTAATCTTTCGCAATTGAATATTTTATTATCATCACGCCTGCGATTATTGTAAATTAAACGCAATTTAAATCACGAGGACGATTTTAATCCCGACATTTCCACTAATAAATATATTCCCCAATTCGGTGTAAGTACACATTCGATCGCTTCTGCCGCACACGGCTAAATAAACACCGAAATTCTCGTTTCGCCGACGCAATTTGTTCCGATAGCACTACAAATCCAACTGTTACGGAGTTCGTTTGGCAATAAAAAAATACCTACACATTTTAAAATTGCGCAGAATGGTGTTTCAAATTGAAATTTTATTTTTCAGGCGGGCGATCCTCTCCAATCCGGACGTCATCGGGCACACGCCCGTGAAGGCGTTATTCGAAAACGATTTTTGGGGTACGCCGCTCGCAGACGCCGGTTCGCACGGCTCTTATAGGCCGCTGTGCGTCGCCACGTACCGCCTCAACTACGCTTTCGGCGGGTTCAAACCATGGGGCTATCACCTCCTGAACGTCATATTTCACAGTACGGCGACGGCTCTAGTGATCGCAGCCGCTCGCCGCCTCCTGCCTTCCTACTGTGTTCGTATCGGGACAGCGGTCACCGGGCTGACATTCGCCGCGCATCCCATACACACCGAGGCGGTGTCCGGCGTAGTAGGAAGAGCGGATTTGGCGGCGTGCAATTTCTTTCTGCTAAGTTTCCTTCTGTACACTGAACATATAAAAATCCGCGAGGGCAGACAGAAGAAATGCCATCACATCGTCCGACGGAACGTGCGGCGACACATACAGACGAACGATCCAACGTTCCGCCTGAGTTGTCACGGGCTGATGCAACATATAATGTTGAACTTCCGTAGACTGCTGAAAGTCGGCAAAGGTGGTCCTATGAGAGTGTTGAGCGCGTGCCAAGCGAAGACGGAGACGTTGGGTATGAACAAGTGTCAGTTTAGTGGCAGTGATAGTGAGGACGAAACGAGTGATGTAATGCAGTGGACAACCCTAGCGGGCACGTTGCTGCTAGCGACCGCTGGCACGTTATGCAAAGAGCCAGCTATAATGGTCCTGCCTCTTTGCATATTCTACGACGTTCTGAAGCGGCACCGTCAAGATGAACTTTATTCCAAGGTAAGATTCAACCATTACAATATAACATTGTTCGATATTTTTATTTGTGTCTGGGGGAAAAAGGGTTTAGTAATAATGTCGGGACGACGTAGCTGGGAAAAATGTTTTCCGAGAGCCGAGATGTAGGTTTTTTGCTTTCAATTCTGTTAGGATAGAGTGATATTGGGTTCGCGATGGAAATTCTTATGTTTTCATCAATTTTCATAAATTGGAAATGAAACAATTTCCTTATAAGTATATCGTTGTCATTATTAAAGTTATTATAATGTCTCGATTACAAAACATACAGTTTAGTACCCTCGTACTTTGGTAAATGTTTTACACGTATACATACAGATACGCGTATTCTGTTTTACTATATTTATGGATTAGAGAATTACATGAAGTATTGAATAGCAAAATATAGATAAGATAGACTAGATGAAATATTCGATAGCAAAGCAATCCAAAGTTTCATATAAATTAAACATGAAGCTTATATAAGCACTACATGTTATAAAGAAAAGTCCTCCGCCGCATCTGTCTGTCTGTCTGTTTGCAATAAACTCAAAAACTACTGAAGAGATTTTCATGCGGTTTTCACCAATAGATTGAGTGATTCATGAGGAAGGCTTAGGTGTATAATTTGTCAAGGTTTTGGGTAAATAGAAATACCTATAACGATAATTGTTAGAAGTGTTGGAAAGAGTGCATTAAATTTTGCATACCTACTACATGTTTTCAGCGGTACAGAGAAGGACAAAAGGTACTTTTTGTTCCGCAATGGCCGCGGGAACTCAGAAATTAACGCGGGTGAAACCGCGGGGAACAGCGTGTAACTCTATAATAAAATATTAGCATAGGAAAGTTTGTTACAATTTCATAACATGATCGTCTTAGCGACTTGAATAACACTCTGAGGAAGCACAAACTGATTGTTTTCAAGTGTAACACGCGAACTTTTGGAACGGATCGAACAAACTTTGTTATTATGACATGTGAATTTTCGCCGTCATTTGGAGTTATTAATTTAATCGTGTCAAAGTTCTCGAAGTATTAGGAATTTAGGTTGCTACGAGTTTATTCGCTGCTTTATTAAATGGATTGTTTGAAATCGGTACAGAGGTGGGTTGCATATAGGGAGGTTATGGATTATTAGCTACTTCTAACAACCGAAAAAGGTTGAGTTTGCATTACATAGCTGTATTCTTATTATTCATAGGTATTATTAATTCATTAAATAATTTTCATTACAAGCCATTTAGAAAATAAGTAAATAGAAGTAGATCGTTGTACATTGCGCTAAGGGGCGCGTAGAGATAATAAATGCATAAAGGTTAATGTAACATCATTGTTTCATAATGTATAAGTAATACAGATAAAACCTTTTGTCTTCCCGAATACACAAATAAATAAATAAATATTTAGCGATACCCACGCTCACCTGAGCGTGTGCAACATTGTCGCAAGCATGGTCAGCGAATTCGTCTTAAGCCCACCTGCAACGCTCCTTGTTTATGTAATAAGAATTTTAGCAAGTACCTAGTTACAAAAAATTATTTCTTAAACATGCGCGGAAATATTGTCTTTGAATTTAATTTGAATAAAGAACACGCGAAGTATCATAACATATTTACGTAGACTGAAAAACCAAAATCACATTCCGGCGCGTTCTTCGAATTTGGAACGAAAAGCGCGCCGGCAATGTTGTATGAAACGGTGTGTTGTTTGAATTTAGAACTCTTTCATCTATCGTACACATTGCGTTCTCGTGGCTGTATAGCCACAGATGCGTTTACATTTCGGCACAAACTGTAAAATAAAAAAGAAATTGGCGGTAAAGCGGAGTTGCCTGTCGTGTCATTGAAGTCCTCGCCTGCGGCTCGGCCTTTAAACTAATACTCGACCTGCAATTGCCTATTTCGCTGCCTTTTCAATAATGTACTATTAAGTCCACAACTGATGCAGCCGCCAAATTGTATGAGCATATAATTGATGCTTGGGAAGCATCAAATGATGCTATATGTATTTTTTGCGATCTTTCAAAGGCATTTGATTGTGTAGATTATAATATATTAATTTCTAAATTAGACCACTATGGACTTGGCAGTAAGGCTTTACAACTAGTCTCGTCATATCTTAGGGACAGACAACAAAGAGTACACTTTAACGGCGTAGAATCTTGCGGGTCTTCGGTCTCAATGGGAGTACCGCAGGGGTCAATTTTAGGTCCTTTTTTGTTCCTAGTTTATATTAATGACCTTCCACACCAAGTGAAAGACAAACACAACATCGTTCTTTTTGCTGACGACACTTCTTTGATATTTAAAATTGACAGAAAATTGGACAAATTTGACGACATAAACAAAGTCTTGTCTTGTGTTAACAATTGGTTCACTGTAAATAATTTGTTACTAAATGCAAAGAAAACTAAATGTATTCGATTTTCATTACCCAATGTGAAATCAGTCACTGCAAAGATTGTATTAAATAATGAAAATCTTGACCTGGTTGAATCTACAGTGTTTTTGGGTATAACTATAGATTCGAAATTACAATGGGGTCCCCATATATCTAGATTAGCAAGGAGATTAAGTTCCGCGGCTTATGCAATTAAAAAAATTAGGCAAATCACTAATATACGCACGGCTAGGCTGGTTTATTTCAGTTACTTTCATAACATAATGTCCTACGGGATTCTACTGTGGGGGAAAGCTACGGACATAGAAAAAATATTCGTTTTGCAAAAGAAAGCAATTAGATTTATTTATAAATTGGGTCCATGTGTGTCCCTTAGGGAAAAATTCAAAGAAATTGATATTTTAACGGTTGCATCACAGTACATATTAGAAAATATTATGTATGTCCACAATAACATAGACACATTTAGGAAAAATAGCGATATACATAAATTTAACACTAGAAATAGGAATAAATTGGCATTGCCTAATTATAGACTACAGAAATCAAATAGCTCATTTTTGGGACAGTCTATGCGCTTCTATAATTTGATACCTGAGGAGCTCACCAGCCTCCCATCTACAAAATTTAAAATTGTTATTAGGAAAATTTTAATGAAACATGGATTTTACAGTATAAATGAATTTATGACTCATAAAAATATATGGACTTAAATTTTTTATTTTTTTTTATTTTTTCTAAGCATTGTTTAGCTGGGATGAGGTTGTTTTATTTTATTTTAAATTTTTTATTTATTTTAATATTGACTGTATCTTGACTTTTTGACTTTTGATTATTTCGTATTTTTTGGACATTGATTATTATTAATACTAATATAATGTTTATTTCTAATTTTATTGTTACTTTTTAAAAGTGTCATTATGTTGTATAGCTTTAATAATTTTAATTTTAATTTTTTAGTATTTGAAATTAAGTTTGGTTAATTAAGGATATTAATATCAATGTTTTTTTTTTTATAATTTATTGTATTTTTTTTTTTATTTTCTTTTTTAACTTGATAATATTATATGCAATTTGTAAACATGTAAATTTGACATTCGTAAGAGCTGTAAACAGGCCTAAATCGAAAATAAATGAACTTGAACTTGAACTTGAAGTTTCAACAATGCAACGGTTAGAACAGAGAACTCAGACTAAAGAGCATGCATTTCTGCACTTATGATTTTTTTAATTTTAGTTTAAAAAAAGGGTTTCGAGCTCCAGAAACTTGACTAGATACATAATATAAATACATGTTTGTTGATAAGTGTAATGAAACGTAAAATTTAATAGTCTATGTGCACTGGCAACATTCTCTCTCTCTTACCTGTGAAGCTTAACGAGTACGTGTACGCTGTAATTTTGTGTGAATATAATTAAATAAAAACCATCCGATCAGTATCAATATTTTATTACAATATTAAAACCAATCTGAAAGAAAACAATGATAATAACTACCTATTCAATTTTAAACAAATTCACAAATTTATTTTCACGTCACAAATGTCCAATTGTTATAATGTTTTCTGTAATGTGTATGCAAAATTACATGATATTATGATAGGTTGAGTATATAGTTATGGCGTAAAAGGTAACAGGCAGAGTTACTTTCGCATTTATAATCTAATATATATAAATCACGTGTCACGTTGTTTTTCCGCGATGGACTCCGAAACTACTGAACGGATTTTGATAAAATTTTGTAACCATTCATAAAATGGTCCAACTTAAAAGATAGGTAGTTTTTATCCCGGAATTCCCTCGGGAACTGAAGGACATAGAGTACTTTTTTCCCGCAACCTCCGCGGGAACTCCGAAATCACCGCGGATGAAATCGCGGGGGACAGCTAGTATTAGTATATGGATTTTACCCGTCATTAGTTTACATTAATGACTGCGTTTAGAATGCTAAATTTTGATTTGTCAATTTATGTTGGACTGTTGGTTATCCTTTGAAATTACACAAATAAAATGATCAGAATATTATATTTAATAATTTATATTTATATTTAATAAGACTCCTTCGTAAGGATTGGGAGGTTGAGAATATTCCACCGATTCGCTTTGAGAGGATTAAGTAAATTTCGGTGTCCGCGGAAAAAACCTTTTACCTACTTTGAGAGCTTTCACCTTTTAATATATTATTACTAGCAGTTGTCCCCCGCGGTTTTACCCCGTGCAATTTCGGAGTTCCCGTGGGAATTCCAGGATGAAATATAACACGTGAGACGTCGGGGTCCTACTGTTTTCTGTTGTTTTTGTGATTACTTTAACATTGTACCTATAAACCTACTAATATTAGGTATAAATGTGAAACTGTGGATGTTTGGATGTTTGGATATTACTCGATCACGCAAAAACGGCTGAACGGATTTGGATGAAATTTGCCATGCACGTTGTCAGGGGTACAGAAAAGGACATAGGGTACTTTTTATCCCGGAATTTCCGCGGGAACTCCGAAATTACCGCGGGTGAAACCACAGGGCACAGCTAGTAATTAATATTTTTTCACCTCTAGAAGACAGCAATAACTGTGTAATATTAAGTTGCAATGTATCTTGTGTTTGTTGTATTGTTTTTAGTTTGGTGAATCTAAAAAAAGATAACCTTTCTCATAAATCACTCTTTCTATTGATGAAAACCGCTTGAAAATCCGATGCGTAATTTTAAAGCTCTAAGCATACATATTATGTAGGTACAGACCGACAGGAAGCGACTTTGTTTTATACTACGTAGTGATTATGCTTCTGATTTGGGTGTAGGACCGATGTTTATGCATGTTGTGTCATTTTGTCAGGTAAATATGGCAGAACATTAACTTCTAGGTTTTTCCCTCGTTTTTTCTGAGTAGAATTTTTTTTTAATTGAAACTTTGTTCACGTTATGAAATTAATTAATTAATCATTTATACTGAATACGCTTCTTCAATACGTACTTTGTCCAACCTTACAGCCTATGCGAGTTACACTCGTCTGTGGTTCCACCACAGAACAGAAAATAATAGATAGATTAAGGGACATCAACTTAGTTTAGTATGAAAGTAGATGAAAACCAGTGTCGCCGGGTGATTTTTGCACACAAAACTATTCATCATGCACTAAAACAAACGTATTAAACGCTTTTGGTAATTTTTTTACTTAGTCATTGTTTCCAAAATTCACATTTTTGGAAGTATTATGGTAAATATACTTGGGATGACAGCAAAAGAAGTTTTGGGCAAGTTAGAGCATTATTTTGCTCTGACTTCCTCTGCAACGGCGGCGCACCTGCTCCGCCTACATGTCCTCTCTAGTTAATTTACTTGCTCCATGGGTTCCACACACCAAACTTGTTAGGATATCAAAGAAAACGGAGTATATCACACCGTTCACGCATACCTAATGATTGTAATGTAAAGAAAATTGAATTCCGTCACCGCCTGTACTAAATAGGTATATTAAAACCGTTTCGTGTATCAACATTAACGTGTGTACATTCCACATCAAAAGCGTTAGCTTCCAATTTCGTATGTAAATACGACGTTGTTACGTTTTAATTTTCCACCAGCAGCTTTCGCAGTGGAAAATACTCGCCAGATAATTTCCTCGAACGTATAGGTACATTATATCCGTAAGAGCGTGTGATATGTTCGTTCTATGTAGTATATACCACGTTTGCTTGGTTTCCACAACACAAGCTAATAATAGCTTACCGCCGCACTCAGAGTCGACTTTAATGATTACTTAGTTAAGTATAGATTTTTAAAACAAAACTGCCGCAATCGGACTAGTTTAATAAATTAATGTTAATTGGCATTTAACTAAGTTACATCTCATTAAATGCCAAATAACATTAATTTACTGAACGTCTCTGATTGCGGCAGTTTTGTTTTAAAAATCTATACTTAACTAAGTAATCATTAAAGTCGACTCTGAGTGCGGCGGTTACTGTGGGATCAAGTAGATCTGTGTGTTGTGAAGTGGATTATTATTATTATAGATAAGCAATAAATTTATTTCGATAACTTTATAAAATTATGTAAGATTTAAGTAATAATTATTAATCTAAACTTAACATAATCTAAAATTAATTATTATTATTATATGCATTTTATATAATATGGAGCGACACAGTGTCAAAAATAGAATGTTTTTTGTATTTGTATATATGTATGTTAGTTTGTAAGGTATTTATCTATGGGCTCATGTTGCCTGATAACAAAACAATAAATAAAAATAAAAATAAATAAATAGATGAATAACGCTCTCACATATAATATTATTTCGGTAATTGAGGACGTGTTCCAATGCTCGATCTCTCTGTCTGTCTGTCTGTAACGCTTTTACGCTTTAACGGCTCAACCGATAATTAATCATCAAATTTTGCATACATGTTGTCAGGGGTACAGAGAGAACTCCGAAATTTAAATCTAGTTTATTTATAATTTTCTAAACAGGGCAAATTATCACATCTAATTGAACATAATAATCTATACATAATATGAGGTATAGGTTCAACTCAACTCAACCGATCACCACGAGTAGGCACGGAGGACATTATTACGTACTTTTCATTTTGGAATTCCCGCGGGATCTCCTAAATTAACGTGGATGAAACCGCGGGGAGCAGCTAGTAGTAGTACAATATCAAAAGGGAAGCGTTATATCAGGCACTAGCTAGCTAGCCAGCGGCGATCTGTTTCATAGAGCGGGCTAATTAAATCCAATTTACGAATGCGGGTTGTATGGACAGAGACATTGCGGCCCGGCCGTTTGGCTATTTGCAACATTAAAACCAGCCGAGCGCGAATACCGGCCCACTAAAGGCGCGGTCCCATTGGTAACATACCTTTGTTACCAACACACTTTGATACGGACATAGATAAGCAATAGTGTGTTAACCCACACTGTAGAAATTTTGAGTAAATCGTGTTTTAAAAGTACGAGCGCCATTTTGTGTCAACATTTTTTATGTTCAATATTTAGTTACATATTTAAAAAATGTAATAAGGTAAACACATAATTAAAAAACGTACCCTAACTCTCAACAAATGGTTCTGAATCAATAACTTAATTTTGTGGGTTAACATGTTATTGCTTATCTGCGTCCATACAGAGCTTTACAATTTTTTCGGGCGGGCAAGAAGGTGATGACGTCGTTTGTTTGATTCAAAAAGAAAAATTCAAAGTACATAAGTTACCACACCTACGGTTGAGTTTATTCAAGAGGTTTCGGGTTCAATTCTTGGTGGGGGGTGAACTTTGTCTAATGAACACAACGTTCCACTTTCCAGTCTAGTCGTTTTATACAACGATGGTTAATGAATTAACCAAAAACCTGATACACCCCATTTAAAAAATAAACAATAATGCAACTGAAATATAAATTATGTCGAAAAAATTAATGGTTTAAAAGTTATTCAACATTAGTTTGGAGGAGACTTATCTACGAAATTTCAAGCGCTACGCCCGCGCCTACTACGTGTCAAATGACCGATTTGATTTTTTTGCTACGGGCGGTGTGCATTAAATATTGTGTTATAAATCATTTAGACATGGGCTAGTAAAAATGAAAAAATATAACCTACCTACTTATATTAAAACATGGTGCGATCGATTCGGAAGTCGATTCTGTGCAAACTACTTTCTAGTTTTCAGTTAATTCATTAACACGTTGTATATATATATCTATATATTATGACTAGCATTCCCCCGCGATTTCATCCGCGGTAATTTCGGAGTTCCCGCGGAGGTTGCGGGAAAAAAGTACTCTATGTCCTTCTTTGTACCCCGACAGTAGTATATTATAGGTACTTGACCTTAGGCTGAAATTTAGCAGGTAGATAGTTTAATGAAGTGTAGAAGCTAAGAAAGAATTTCAAGGAGTTACCGCAGGAACAGCTAGTTAACAGTACTATTGTACTATTATTGTATGTAGGTATTCAAATTATTTCGAATCGAAGTTAAGTTTTGCCAATACGATTTAACTTTCATCACACGCTCGAACTAAACTTGTAATTGCCATATAAAAGCATTCAAATATACCGAGCATAGTTTTATAACGGCTTAACAAGTGTCTGTGTAGTTCATGAATTTAAATTGTAATATTATAGGTATAAACACAATTTACCTACGGCTTGATACTTTAACTCTTGCTAATATGTAGTAACATATTTTTTTATATGATTAGCGCACAAACCACGATAAAGTAGATAAGCCAAATTAGTGAAATTATATGAAATCAAGGGCGACGCCTAAAATGGATCCATTTTAAATGGTTATGGTAACGCATTTAAAATTGTGTATTGAAGGGATGGACTCATTTAAGAATTATCTCAATTGGTAGAGGTAGCTCAAAGAAATATTTTTATATAAATACCTATTTGTTTTTTTCCATCTCGTATTTTTAAAGTAAAAGATACTTGAAAATTTGCATGTAGGTATGTGGCTCAAAATTACGCATGAACATAAAAAATACCCGCGGGACCCTATGTCACTCAGGAACATACAATTTTTTAAATCGGTTAAAAAGTTTTTAAGTTCATCCATTACTAGCTCTCCCGCGCGGTTTCACCCGCGATAATTGCGGAGTTCCCGCGGGAATTTCGGATTTCAATATAGCCTATGTTACTCAGAGATAGTGTAGTTTTCTAATGGTGGAAGAATTTTTGAAATCGGTCCAGTAGTTTTTGAGTTAAACCGTAAAAAACAAACAAAAATCAAAACTTTCCTCTTTATAATATTAGTATAGACAAAAAAACATACAAAAAGTTAAATCTTTTTTCTTTTGTTGGTATAGATGTGAAAACGAGACGCTTGTAGTGTCCGATGGTGATTTGACGCACGCTATAAATGCCAAGTGTAAACTCCGCCTTAGTCTGTAGGAGAGACACAAAGCAATGATCATAATGAACTACTGACCGCAGTCACCGGTCGATTATAGTATTTCAAACGCAGGAACAAGCGAGATGGTAGTGTCACGTTCAGCTAAAGTGTTAGTTCTGCGAAGGTTCTACGTTGTGTTTTAATAAGGAAATAGGATGTTACAATTCTCATTCGCTTGTCGTCTAATTCATTACTGTTACATGCTTACTGTTTATATAAAGTCAGCAATGGTTTGTTTAATTCTAGATCTTATTGCACGGTTTTAAGACAGAAAATCGTTGGGATACATTCATACATTCTTAACTTTGAACGTTCTCTAGCTTCTAGCTTTTGTACGTTCGATTAATTCATGGCGGTATGAGGTTCACACCAAAAGATGAGTAAAAATATTTGACTTCGACATAATGATGAATGTTAAAGGAAAAAGAGGAATGATGCTATTAAAATTTTTACATTAGTCACGTGCACTCAAAGTGAAAGTTCAGTTCATCGTTGTAACGATTTTTACAATTTTACGGTGACATAGTGGACTCCCGGGGTCCTAACACTCATAACCTCTAGCGACTAACGATCTGTAGCTATACCTATAGGTGTTAGGTATTTATTATTTTCTGTCATATTATAGGTATACTAAATATAATTTTCATTTTTATACCCCGGAAACAAGCGTATTCAGTTTTTATAACCAAACAATAGATATAAAGGTAGGATACAGTTTTGGATCCACTCGACTGAGAATTTGAAAAGTCTGGGGGCACATATTTTGACTAAGGTGTAGAGTTTGTGAAGTTAGGCCTTGCCTTAGGGCGTGTGGAGTTAGAAGCTTGGCTCTACATGAGATCTGATAACCTTTTGACAGTGCGAGTCATATGGTCTCGTCTTGGCAACATTTTACACGAAAATGTTTTTGGTGGGATTGGAATTACTAACGATTGTTGGATATCTGTCACCTTACAAACGGTAACAATGATACGTGAAACGAAAATAGCATTAAAGTAATATATGTATATGACGTGCGCCATACAACACCGCAGTTCATTTTAAGTGACGAAAATGTAATAAAGCCTTTATAACGCGTCGTAATACATTAGCTACGAACAAGAGTCTCTGTGATGACGTAACATCACACTTTGATGTAGGTGCGTTGCGAGAAAGAGATGGGCTTATGGCTCTCTTGTGGTGCTGTCACCGTCTCTCCTTTTTGTCTGTAGAACTCGTGACGTAATAACACGACCTCAGTAGTAGACATACTTTATGTGACAAAAACAAACTAGTTGGCCGTTATCATGGCTGAGCTGTTTTATTGCCTCGACGAATTCATACCATCACGTGCAATAAAGTGATAAAATGTTTAAGGCTTAGTATGAAATAGACGAAATAGCTGTGCTTATTAGAGTTAGTTACACAGGCATCCGTGAAAGGGTAAGCGAGCACATTATACTTTTGTGCTTCAGAAAAACAAATAATGTATGTAAGGTACGTATATTTATTTAGTTCTTAAAGTTTTAATCCTTTTGGCACTTTGACAGTAAAAGTGTAGCAAAACGAAACGGAAGTGACGCGCATAAAGTCAACGGAAATGATGCGCATGAGATAGCTGATTCGATCGTAACATTTATGCACGTCAAAGAAGGATGACTTCTTACATGTGTACATAAGCACACATATAATGATTTTAAAAGTGGAACGGCTTTTTTGCTTGAGAATAAATAATTGATTGAAATCAATCTGTCGAATTATTCCTCTCCGTAGGTATTTTAAATCATAAACAAGCAGAAAACAACAATTAAATCGTAAAAATATTATGTAAAGAGCAAAGATAAACATTAACACGGACGGATAGAGACGGATGCTTGGCGACGATTTCTTCCGCTCATAATTTGTTCACTAATTGGTTTTAATGGGCATGTTGACTAATTTTTATTTTTTAGTCCGTCTTGTAGATTATTAAAAAATATTGGACACGTATTTTTTCTCTTTTTACGCAATCAAAAAATAACGGCGATATATTGAGTTGAAATTTCGCGTGACGTCACTATTCTGACAGTTTGTATGGCGGTTTTGCGGTTAGTGACGTCACGACCTCCTCACCCTAAACTTTAATGCCCTTTATCTCTGCATATTTCAATTTATTTAAAAAAGCAAAAAATACGTGTCTTTTTTTTTTTTTCTAACTGACGGACTAATTAGAATTTTGATTTTCAATAGTAGTCAACATCCCTATTATTTTTATGATTCACTGTATAATTTTTGGGTATAGTATACATGACAAAATTGTATAAACTGTGTGAAGGCGATATAATGCCGTGTGAATGCTATGTCGATGCTATAAGCTATTTTATAGTGTATTTACTTAATTTGATTCTACATGTGAAGACCTATCATTAGCATTTTTGTTATATCTACATTTTATATATACAAATTATAATTGTGCTGCTGGTCTTCCATATAAATAAAAAAATAAAAAAATAAATGTAAAGCGATTCATTTTCTAGCCAATAATGAAACAAACGCAATAAAATTTTAATATTCTAAAATATTCCCTGTAAGTTGATCTTACTAACTCATATTTTTTATACATATAAAAGATTCATTAAAAAGCAACTTTTACCGTGACCATTGACTTTGCTTTTTGTAAGAAAAGAAAACGAAACAAGTTCGCGAGTGGAGCAACGGTTGTATTTTTGTTATGCTAATATTGAGTTTCATGACTTGCGATACCTACGTCAATACTCGTGAACAAAATACCAGACAATAAGTATATGCGACAAGTTATATCATTTAACGACACTTTCGTTTGTTCGCGTTTATATGAGTAGTAACATAAAACAAAGTCTTGCTCATTTTCTTGGCACGCACGTGTACTTGTAGAACTGCGGTTGTTAGATTTGTTACGGAGGGTACCTAGCTTACTGATGTTATGACGTCACTGCACTGTAAATGGAGTACTTTTGGATGAAAAGACAAGTACAATAAAGAAAATATGGTGTGATGTAGGTACTTGTAGATACACACGTAAGAAGTTATATACTTCATTTAAGTGCAGTAAATGTTGCAAAAATTCTTCAACTATCAAATTATTAGGGGAAGCATATTATTTATTTATTTATTCTTTATTGCACAATAAGTACTTAATGCCAGAATAAAATGATAGATAATATTTTTTCTTTCGTCACTAAGTACACTAAAAACACTAGAAATAAACGTTATACTCAAATGTAGAGTTATAACTGTAAGATTGAAATCAGAAATTTTATATTTTATTACAAATAGATTCGTATTTATAGGTGTAGTAAATATTTAACTTTCTTATTTTGTATCAAAAACTAAAATCATAGCAAAATTTAAAAAAGCTACATCAAAATATTAGTAGGTATGCAGTAAGATTGTGGCAAGTATGCATTAATAATAATAATCCACTTCACAACACACAGATCTACTTGATCCCACACTAGCTTGTGTCGTGGAAACCAAGCAAACGTGTATATACTACACATATTATTACATATATATAATACTATAGATATATTTATACACACCCAGACTGAAAATGGAATCCTGTGTCTATCACACAGTCCACCCCCACCGGGAATCGAACCCGGAACCTCTTGATTAGCGGGCAGGCATGGTGACCATTGCGCCAATCGGTTGAACCAAAACCATGGTAAAACACTAATTACGAGTACAACTAAAAGAATCGTAAACTTGAGTAGAGTGTAAAAACACTTAGATAAAAGTTATCGAGCTCTCAACTGATAAACTTAACTTGCCTTTAAATTTTTAGACAAAGAAAGAAATCCCGTATCTTTTACGGGCGAGATAAAAAGTCTGAAGGCAATAGATATCCATGATATCGTTTTCTTAGAAAATCGTCGGTACACTGACTAAGTGCGCTTAGGTGGCGAAATGAAAATCGATCGGTAGCTAGCGGGGCCTCAGCTCGTTTGCCCTGCATAAAATTAGTGGCGCAACCTCAGGGCCCTTATTCACTATGACCTACAACATTCATTGCCCATAACGCGCGTCCCAAAAACGCATTTCCTATCGTTCCAGAGATGCCAAGATATTAGAAATTATTATTCTTTATGCCATAAGAAACGTAAATGTATTTTTTTGGAGTGAAACTTCTTTGATTACGAGGGAAAGACAGTTTTTGCGACGTCTTATCTTAGCGCGGCGTGTTTTGGTCACAGTGAATAAGGGCCCAGGGTTGACTTGGCCTCTTTTGTGTTTTCCCGTTACGAATCACCGGGATCGTGCCCGAATGGGTCGGTGTATCGACGGCGAATAATCACGATCGTATTGTTTTGATAGATTTTATGTTTATTATCTACGTAGCGTTCATATATCTACTCTATACCTACAGGGTGTAAAGTAAAATGAGGCTTTTAGTCAAGCCTTTTAACTCATGCTTAAATGTAACTAAGGAACTGATAAGTAACAGCGAAAAACTTTAAATAAAAATGGATTAGCGAATTTTACATGAGCTAAGGACATGTAATCTGTGTTGTGTGCTTTAATAATAAATAAATAAGATAAGTAAGTAACCTTTTATCAATCCTCAAGCTCGCGTTCGCGTCTTTAGAAGGGTAGGTAGAGACATATACATATGATATGTTACTGAAAACTTATGTGTGATCGTATAGTTAGTCCGAAGATGTATAAATATAGTAATATTATGAGTTACATGTCGGTATACTTGCTGGATGGAAAATTCAAATTTCGACTAAATCATACAAAATATGTATCAGAGTACCTTTTCGTATATTTCTCCTCTTTTATTCAGGTTATTCAACGCAAAATCGCGAACCGACCACACACCCGTTCTCCCTAATCAAAATTTATTTTCTGGCTTAAGTTGCGTGAGAATCTTGAAAATTTCTTAATCTTTTGATTTACAGCCCGCCCCCTATCCATTGTGATGTTAGAAAAACAAAAATGAAATACGATTTTTTCTCTCAACATAAGTGTGCCAGTCGTAATCTCGAATTTTGTTTTTCCAAGCAAAGATTCGAAAGAACCTTCATCCTCATTAACGGCCGCACTCACCGCCGCACTCGCGGTCCGTCCGTCCGTCTGTGCGTCTGCCACCAGGCTGTATCTCATGATGATGCTGATTTTCACAGATGATGAATTTCTGTTGCCAAAATAAATACTAATACTAAAAAACAGAATAAAATAAATATTTAAGGGGACTGTCATACAACAAACGTGATGTGATTTTGCTTAATATTGATAATGGCAACAGGTAGATGCGTGAAGTATTCACAGAATATTTAGGTCGTTATATATTCACTTTAAGCCTATTTGTGCCTTTTGTGCCTTTTGTTTTGAATAAATAAATAAATAAATAAAAAAAAAATATAATAAAACAATTATTTAATGGGAGCTCCCATACAATAGACATGTTATTTTTTGCCGTTTTATAAATAATGGTACGGAGCACTTCGTGTGCGAGTCCGACTCGCACTTGGCCGGTTTTTAATGTTTTCAAAAGCAGCCCGCCTTGCGTGCTATTGTCGCTGAGCAACGTTCCATTTCACCGTTTTTGGTGAAATTTGTGGCTTGTAAATGTACTGAAATTGGTCATCCCTTTGGTTTGGGAGCAATTTATAGGCTTCACGGTTGCGCTGTCGAAAGGGGAATTAATAAGTCCCTCCTAATGTTGAAGCGTACCCTGTCATCAATTTTGAACGCACCCTACCGCAGCATGGGACGGTCAGAGCCCTCACCATTATTCGACTGTGATTTAAATTTTTAACACGTTAGCTGCGGCACCAATTTTTGCAAACTTTCCGTTCCTGCGGCACGAGGTATTATCGGCCCGCACCGTGACCAGACGTTAGGGCGACACGCGGTCTATTAGACCCCACCTCCTTTAACAGACTAAAATCCATTTTCTGGCGCGAAATCAAAGATAAATGAAAATTTTGGTCCTTAACGACATAGACAGTGAATTGATGAACCTTAATGTACCGTCGCCCCGGGATCTGATAGCTAGTTTATTAATTATTGGCAAAACAAAATATGGGATCTTATACACCTCGTAACGCACTGAAATAGTGTAAATTTTCGCTAAGATTAGTGATGAGAAAAATAATATCGACGCAACGACGTTTAACTATTTTCGTGTGAAATAATAGTCACAGAATAGAAAAAAAAGAAAACCAGAAGTAGAAAAGAAACTATCTTATTTACTCTGCCTCGGGCTTTAAAAATACACTTATTAAAACTTTAATTGACATAAAAAAATCAGTAACTGTATAGTTTAGAATGCTCAAAACCCACGACTCCAAACAAAAAAAAAGAAACTGGTCTCGCTCACTCGACGCAAGGAGGCGCTAGTTGCGCTCTCTTTGAAAAAATATCGAATTATGGCGCCGGCTCACCTGATAAGTTGTGCGTGAAAATTATAAAATATTAGGAAAATCTGTTACTGAAGAGCTGTGAAACAAATAAAAACCACCTGTGAACTGTCCCGGGCCCGGGTTAATAAATATTCGACTGGATTGCGGATCGACAGCGTCGGTGAGTTTAAAAAAGTTTTGAGCCTAAGTTTAACAAGATAATTTTTCTTATTTTTCTCTGAGCTATCGAACATTTGGTCACTTCGGCCAGGATTAACCAGTTACGGAATCAAGAATAGTAGTAATTAGGTATACACACGCAGAAATACTAAAATAATCAAAGAAAAAAGTGTTCTTCGTAATACCTAAATACCTACCTACTTGGTCACATATTCACAAAATTCCCTTTTAAAAACATCTGTACCTACTTGTGACACATTTAATAGTTACAATACATTAAAATATTAATATTTCACGTTAAGTTGTGTGGTAATAAATTGTTTTAGTGTGAAATTTGGTTCGAAATAAAATTGTGTGAACGCGCCAATCGACGCCATTACTGCGCGGCGGTAACGAGTAGGTACAAATTTCTTTAATAAAAATTAAATTTACGTATTTCATTTTTGTCAATATTTTTGCTGAAATTTGGTAAAAATGTCGAGAAAATTCACTGATGAGGAGTTTGAAAAGTGGCTACAACCACATTTAACAGCTAAAGAGGTATGTTTCATGCGTATATCTGCCTTGTACGAATTATCCAGAAAAGTTGTGGAAGACACGGACAATGCACAGTTGTTAGATGAGTTCAATGTCCGTTTACAGGATCTTAGTGGTTTTAGGACTAAATACGAAACAATAGTCAGTGAAATTTATGCGGCAAAACGAAAGGAAAATAGTAAATTTGTGCCAGATTACCGTGAAATAACGGAGTTTGATAGAATATTTTACGAAATTCGTAGTGTTGCGGATAAAGTGAAAAATCAGGCAAGTGACAATAAGTGCGACATTTCGAATAATGCTAGTAATGTTGTACCAAGACTTCCTAAGTTAGAGATTTTTCATTTTGACGGAAATTTAGAGAACTGGCCTACATTTAGGGATACGTTTAGGAGTTTAGTGCACAGTAACACAAAAATTAGTGATATTGAAAAGTTTTATTATTTGTTGTCGTCCGTCAGCGGGTCAGCGCTTACGATTATTAAGAGTCTACCTGTTACAGCAAATAATTATATCTTAGTATGGAATGCGTTAGTTAAGCGATACGAAAATAAACGAGCGCTAGCTACTACCTATTTAGATAAAATCTTTAGTTTCAAACCACTGCAAAATGAGTCTGCATCTGGACTTAATCTATTTATACAAACGTTTCAAGAAAGTTTTAAGGCTATAGAGATGTTACAAATTCAAGACTTTTCCGGATTTCTATTATTTTATATCGCTATACGTAACTTAGACTGCGTTACTAGGCGCGAGTTCGAACAGACTATGACTCAAAATCAGATACCGTCTTTTAAGGATCTTATTGAATTTGTTGAGGGTCATGTGCGCGTGTTGGAGATGTCTCAATCTAAACAAGTGTCTGTTAAACCGAATTTTAGTTCCAACAAGCCATCACATTTCAAGGCCAATCAGTCGTCTGGGTCCAAATCGGTATCAGCTAAGTCGTACGTACAGAAAACTACGCTTGCAGCCTCCGCGGTAACTGATTCAAATAAACAAGGCGAATCAAAGAAATCCAAAGAATGTTTGTATTGTAGTAAGCCTCATTCAATCTATAGATGCGTAGACGTTAATGATCTCACACCAGAGCAGCGGTTAGTCAAAATCACCGAGCTGAAGTTGTGTGAAAACTGTCTGCGTGACAATCATAAAGTAGATGAATGTACTTCAAGATTTCGTTGTACGGTTTGCAAAAAAATGCATCATCACACGTTACACGTCGACACGAACGCCGTGAAGAGTGATACATCAAATAATGCAATTACGTTAACATGTTCAACTAATTCGACAGTTTTGCTCGGTACAGCTTTGGTACACGTTAGAGACTGCTGGGGAGACTACCAGACCGTACGTTGTATCATCGATAGCGGTGCCATGACGGGCTACATGACTCAAGACTGTGCGAAGCGTCTAGGGTTGTCACGACGTAAGTGTAATTTTTCACCCGTAGGTTTAGGAGGTAAGCCGGTAAAAGAATACGGACTAGCAACTTGTCACATTAAACCACGTGATCAGAGCGCACCTGTACTAATGAGCGACGTTGTGGTTGTTAATAACATAGCTGGTAATTTACCGACCCTACAGCTTCCGGGCAGCACATTTAACGCGTTTCAAAATCTTAAGTTAGCCGATCCTAACTACTTTAAACCGGCATCGGTCGACTTATTAGTCGCGGCAGATTTATTCCCGTATATTTACGACGGACACAAAATCGCGCCATATCAGCATGGTTTAGTTGCATTAAATTCGATTTTCGGTTACGTGATCACAGGTTCGACGAACAATGACACACTGGAACTAATCGAGAATGATAACTCGGCAACTAACTTATGTGCATTCTCCATGAACCTTGAACACACCATGCAAGCATTCTGGGATATTGAGAATGTACCGTCAGTAAAAATTCAGCATCCCGACGATATTCTAGCTGATCAGCTGTTCGACAAAGAGCATAGGCGGGATGACACGGGCAGATACGTAGTTAGGTATCCACGCCGGCCTGATGTCGAACTCGGTGAGTCGCGGCACTTAGCGGAACGTAGGTTGGCTAACTTAGAGTCGAAGCTCGAACGCGAACCTCAGCTTAAGGTTGAATATCACAAGTTTATGCATGAATATGAGGACCTCGGGCACATGACGTGCATAGATAAAGTACAGAACGTGGATTCGAAATACATTATTCCGCATTTTTGTATATTTAAGCCGTCTAGTACATCTACAAAACTTCGAGTGGTGTTCGATGCATCTTGTAAGACAACAAATGGCGAATCATTAAATTCGGTCGTTTTACCAGGTCCAAAGCTTCAAGCTGATATAAATAAAATTCTTATGAACTTTCGATTACGTGAAATTTGCTTGTCTGCTGACATCTGTAAAATGTACAGGCAAATACTCATTGAAAAAAGTCAAAGGCCGTACCAGCACATTCTGTGGCGTTTTAATCGTGACGAACCTGTTAAAGTGTTTGAGTTAAATACGGTGACTTATGGCGTCGCAAGCAGTCCATATTTGGCCATAAAAGTATTGCATACTTTGGCAGAAGATGAAGCAGATAGATTCCCCAGGGCTGCTACAGTTTTAAAACAGGCTTTTTTTATGGACGATTTCCTGTGGTCTGTGGATACAGCCGAAGAAGCAGCTGAGCTCCAGGACGAGCTGATGGCGCTGCTCCAACGAGGTGGATTCTTGCTTAGGAAATGGTCAAGCAATTCATTACAGGTTCTCGCCAGACTATCGCAGGAGCATCGCGAGACACCGGTTGAGTTTGACGACAACAGCAACATGTCGATAAAGATCCTCGGACTGCAGTGGCTTACGGCTACGGACACGTTTTCTTTTAAAACAACATTAATAAGTCACACTGTCACGAAAAGAACAGTGTTATCACAAATCGGGCGTCAATTTGATCCGCTCGGATTTGTGGCTCCTTGCATATTCTATGCAAAATGTTTTATGCAGCGGTTGTGGTCCGAAAAGGTAGATTGGGATCAGGCGTTACCCAAGCGCATGGAAGTAGAATGGCAGGAATACATCAAGGAGCTTCCCTTGCTATCAAATTTTCAGCACGATCGTCACGCTACAGTGTCAGGGCATACCTATTGTCAATTAATAGGATTCTGTGATGCATCATCTCTCGGATACGCAGCTGCCATATACATACGCACATTGAATCAAGGCGGTGACAGCAAAGTAAGTTTATTGTTATCAAAATCCAAAGTCGCGCCACGATCGCGAACTGTCACAATACCCAGACTTGAGCTGTTGGCTGCGCATTTACTCGCAAAGTGTATCAAATATGTCAAGTCTATGATACAAGGTCGACTTCATCTTAATGAAACACTTTTATTCACTGATTCGTCAGTGGTACTGGCGTGGCTTAACACTCCGGCTTACAATCTCAAAACATTCATAGCCAATCGCGTATCCTACATTCTGGACACCATACCATCAGAATGTTGGCATCACGTCGAAGGTGCATCAAATCCAGCGGACGTGTGTTCCCGTGGCGCTCTACCCTCAGCGCTATTGAGGATGCCAGAATGGCTGAGTGGACCCAGTTGGCTCGCAGACGATCGGGCGCAGTGGCCAGTCAAAACTATGGATAACTTCAAATATGACAATCCGCCGGAGTTAAAAGTCACAAAAGCTGCACTAGTCACGACTGATGGAGCAGAAGTAAACCTGATAATGAATCTCACGGAGAGGTATTCAAATTATATCAAGCTTCTTAATGTTGTAGCGCGGTGTTTTCAGTTTATTTACAATTGTAGATCAGCCAGTAGTACTCGAAAATCTCTTCTTAATTTAGATGAACTGAGGAAAGCTCATGACGTCATTGTAAAATCAATCCAAAAACACTATTTCGCTGATGACATCGAGGCGTTGTCAAGTAAAGATAAAAAATGTAGTCACGTCCTGCGAAAACTCAACCCCTTCGTTGACTCTAATGGTTTCCTCAGGGTGGGGGGTCGCTTGTCGCAGTCGGACCTGCCATATGCAAGGAAGCACCCATTACTTTTACCGAAAAAATGTAACTTCACCAGCATCTTAATAGACTACTATCACAAACTATATTTACATGTAGGTCCTCGTACTTTACAGAGTATCATATCACAGAAGTACTGGATAATCTCAGCTAGAAGTGTAATAAGATCGCGTACGGTGAAGTGTATAGCGTGCTTCAAAGTATCTCCTCGTAAATTACAACCTTCTATGGGAGAGTTACCTAAATTTCGTTCTCAAGACGTTCATGTATTCCACACGGTTGGAATTGACATAGGCGGTCCGTTTAGTATAAAAGAATCAAGCCGTAGAAACGCTCCTGTAACCAAAGCGTATTTATGCGTCTACGTATGTTGTGCGACTCGAGCGGTGCATTTAGAAGTGCTCTCATCTTTGAGTACCGAATGTTTCCTAGCCTGTTTCGATCGGTTTACTGCTAGACGAGGACTGTGTCATACTATCGTGTCCGACAATGGGACGAATTTTGTAGCAGCGGGTAAACAACTAGCCGAAGTAGCACGTTTCTTACGTTCTAACGCGACAGACTTAACTAACGGACTGACTATTCGTAGCGTTCAATGGAAACATAATCCACCGACGGGTAGTCATTTCGGCGGCCTTTACGAAGCTGTAGTTAAATCGGCAAAACTGCATTTAAAACGTACAGTCGGTACAAGGGCACTTTCATTTGAAGAATTAAGTACATTATTCGCCAGAGCAGAGGCCGTACTTAACTCACGTCCACTCTGTGCATTGTCTACTGATCCAAATGAGTTCGATGTCCTTACTCCATCTCACTTCTTGATAGGACGAGAATGCTTGTCTCCACCTGAATACGATATAACGGACCTTTCGATAAACCGATTGAACCGCTGGCAAGCAGTCCAGCAACTTTCACAACTTTTTTGGAAACGTTGGAGGCAAGATTATTTGTACACGTTAAATCAGCGTCAAAAGTGGTTTAACGACAGTAAAAACATTGAAATAAATGACTTAGTTTTAATAAACTCAGACGCGCCACCACTAGAGTGGAGGCTTGCTAGAGTGACAAAACTCCATCCCGGCCCTGACGGTGTGGTGCGGGTGGTCACCGTTCGAACTAAGAACAGTGAGTTGACTCGACCAGTTGTCAAGCTGAGTCCTCTTCCCTTGGAACAGGACACAGTTTAATTAATCATTTAATACATTAATTGTTCTCTCACATAAATTGTATTTCAGTATAATTTATGTGAGTATTAGTTGCTAGTGTTTAGGAATAGTTTTTGTTATTTATTTATTACCATACAGTCCACTTCATACACATCACATGCACTAGATAAAACACTAGTAGTTATATATTTTATTTCCTGATAACGTAATTGGGAAATCCTTGCGGATTTGGTGGGGGGAAATGTATAGTTTAGAATGCTCAAAACCCACGACTCCAAACAAAAAAAAAGAAACTGGTCTCGCTCACTCGACGCAAGGAGGCGCTAGTTGCGCTCTCTTTGAAAAAATATCGAATTATGGCGCCGGCTCACCTGATAAGTTGTGCGTGAAAATTATAAAATATTAGGAAAATCTGTTACTGAAGAGCTGTGAAACAAATAAAAACCACCTGTGAACTGTCCCGGGCCCGGGTTAATAAATATTCGACTGGATTGCGGATCGACAGCGTCGGTGAGTTTAAAAAAGTTTTGAGCCTAAGTTTAACAAGATAATTTTTCTTATTTTTCTCTGAGCTATCGAACAGTAACAATATACTTTTTTATAAAAAATCTCAATATATATTTTGTACTTATTTATGAGTGTTTTTCATTGAAACAGGGTAGACAATAAGATTTTTTGCACTTAGAGCACTGAGTCAAAATCTTTTTGGATTTTTTGTCAGCTTCACGAGATGGTAAAAATGTGCGTAGTTTCTGGTAACAACCAACACATCTTCTTCTTTTTTCACCCTTTCACTTACCTGTTTTGGTTCCGTTTCTGGGTTTTTTAAAATTAACTTCTTCCGACATCGTTTAGACATCTTCGGCGATGTAAAAGGACGTGCTCTCCAATCGACGTGATGCACAACACTAGTCGCGGGGAGCTCGCGTTGGGTGCGGTACGAGGTCCGAGGGGATATGGGACGTTTTAGCCTCGTTCCGCACTGCATTAAAATTATATTAATTCAGTGCGGTACGAGGCCTAAGACATCCGGTACCAAGGTAGGTATACCACCGAGTCCGGGACCATTAGCGCATCTCAAATATACATTTATCTCTTTTCTACACTGGACCAAACCAAAGCTATGCCCTTCGCACGACAGAGATGTTCACGTTTTTCCTTGCCGCACCACAAGGAAGTTGCATGTGGGGTGATTTAGGCCTCGTTCCGCACTTAACGTGTTAAAAGGAAACCTGTTATCCAAGCATTTTATTTTATTGTGTATAGCTGTTCCCCGCGGTTTCACCCGCAGAAATTTCAGAGATCCCGCAGGAATTGCAATATACAAAGTACCATCGCCTTTTCGGTACCCCTGGCAACGTGTATGCAAAATTTCATAATTGGCATTTAACGAGATGTAACTTAATTAGTTAAATGCCCATTAACATTAATTTATTAAACTTGTCTGATTGCGGAAGTTTTGTTTTAAACATCTATTAACTATTAACTTAGTAATCATTAAAGTCGACTCTGAGTGCGGCGGTTAATCAATTAAGTAATACTTATGTTTTGTAAGATTGTCAATAAGGGCTATTATTATGATTGATTGTATTATATTTGGCTATTTTGTTTTTATACTAAACACATTACGGCCACATATAAATACACCAAACTTGATTGGATTTTAAACAGAGCTACTTAAATTATAATTGCCATTAAGGGTGGTGCGGCGGCACTTAGTGTCGTTTTGATGATCACTTAATTTTAAGTGAAGACTTTAAAAACAAAACTGCCCCACTCAGAGATGTTCATTAAATTAATGTTGATTGGCATTTAACTAAATTTTACTTAATTAGTTAAATGCCAATTAATATTAATTGCGGCCGTTCATCCTTACTATAAATGCGAACGTTTGTTTGTTTTGTTTGTTATAGCCTATAGTCTTCCTCGATAAATGGGCTATCTAACACTGAAAGAATTTCGCGTTCAAGCAAACCAACTCTCCAGCTTTATAATATTAGCACAGATAATATAAAATATATATACGCATTATAAAAGTTACCTATCTTTTTCTAATTTATTAGAGTAGAGGACAAGCATGACAGAGTTACTGTTTTATACAAAGTTCGTGGAATTCAATTATTTAATTGCTGTACCCGACTACCACCCACCACAGTCTACTACTACTTATGTATAGTGTTTAACATATTATGAGGTAAGTTTTTAATAAAAAAATATTATATATTTTATATGCGAAACGTGTTGATGGTTGATCTAATGGTTGACTGACAGAGAATAACACTGTGACATGTAAGGCCGTAAGGCCGCACTCAGAGTCGACTTTAATGATTACTTAGTTAAGTATAGATTTTTAAACCAAAACTGCTGCAATCAGAGACGTTCAGTAAATTAATGTTAATTGGAATTTAATGAGATGTAACTTAATTAGTTAAATGCCAATTAACATTAATTTATTAAACTTGTCTGATTGCGGCAGTTTTGTTTTAAAAATCTATACTTAACTAATCATTAAAGTCGACTCTGAGTGCGGCAGTAAGTCTGCCTTTTGTACCGTGATATGCGCACAACTAAGTAATCATTAAAGTTGACTCTGAGTGCGGCCGTATAACATTTAACTTTTTACGTCTTTTTATGTTTTTTCTATTGTTTCACCAGATCATCAAAAATATAGACAAATACATAAGTACCCACGTACATTAAAAATAATCAATATTCTCATTTGTAAGAGCTAGGACTTTTCCCGCCAGGAGATTTCTTCTCAACCAACCTTTCATTTATAAATCAGATTTGTATTCTGTACTAAGTAGGTTTGGTACTTCTTTATTTTCAACTTTTTCAACTAGTTTATCCGTCACTGTTTCGCTCGCGTTAATTTCGAAGTTCCTGCGGGAATTTCGCGATAAAAATACTAAAACTTATAATACTATTAAGTGTAAAAGCGTAACAAATAAATAAATAAACATTCGCATTAAAAATAGTAAAGATTTATGCAAAAAACTCGTGTTGAGGACTTTGGTTGTCTGGACATATATATAATCTGAACGGCGTGCTCAAGGATTCTTTTTCATTTCCACTCGTCTCTTACAAATTGTATTCATTCGGCTGATCCGTTTCAACACAAGGTTTCGCGGTCAATTGGCAGCTTGCAAATCGAATTTGTTAGGTGCGTATAAGTACTGTCTAACGTTTACGTGCCGGCCGTCAGTATCAGCAACTGAGTAGCGGGGTCATAAATCAGTTATGCAATTAGTGTAGAACACTGTTTTACTAAATTTCTGCACATAAAGTGTCTCGAAATAAAGTTTATATCTGAACTTTCAATGTTCATGTTCAAAGTTTATAAATTCTATAATTAAAATCTAATATATAAAATTCTTGTGTCACAATGTTCGTTCCCATACTCCTCCGAAACGGCTTGATCGATTCTCATTAAATTTTTTATGCATATTCAGTAGGTCTGAGAATCGGCTACTATCTATTTCTCATCCCGGAGTTCCCGCGGGAACTCCGGAATTAATGCGGGGAACAGCTAATCACCGTAAAGTACTGTAAGGGGTACAAAGAAGGACGTAGAGTACCTACCTACTTTTTTCCCGCAACCTCCGCGGGAACTCCAAAATTACCGCGGATGAAATCGCGGGGGACAGCTAGTTAAAATATAAAATTTTCTTTGGAGACACCTAAAATACAGTTCAGACAGATATTTTAAAGTCTGAATGAAAACGTTAATATTATACATTTTTTTTCTAAATAAGTTGAAATGCGTTTTTTTCAACAATATTAATTTGACTTATTACTAAAATTATTCAATTGATACCTAAGTTAACAAGAGCAATGAGCATAGGTACTTGTTTTTACGCTACTTGGTCTCTTGATATGCGTTCCTTTAAACTTGTTCATGGGCAAAGCCAGAGTTCACGAGAGATCCCGAAATATATGCGAGGTAAACCGAAAAAGGGACCATCTTTTATTGGTTTTTATTCGCGTCTGTCCTTGCTTTCCTTTCCACTTGTCTATATCTATACTTATAATAAAACTGTAGAGAGGTCAATTCTGTACATTGAATATATATTCAAAATTAATATTGGAGGATGAATGGTGATCGATACTGATGCCAAAAATGCAGCCAGTAAATTTTTTGTCTGTCTGTCTGTCTGTCTCTCTGTCTGTCTGTATGTGCACGCATGGGTCAAAAACTACTGAAGGGATTTTAACCAAACTTGGTACGATTGTAGTCCATACTCTTGGGCAGGTTATAGGCTATATAACATAACGCTAAGACACATAGGAGCTGAGCAGTGACGATAAATTTGAAGCAAGTCGGATGAAAATGCGCTTTCGAGCTCGTTTTTGCGTGATTGAGTAAACGTATGCGAGGACGTTTACTCAATCACGCAAAAACGGCTGAACGGATTTGGATGAAATTTAGCATGCACATTGTCAGGGGTACAGAGAAGGACATGGGGTACTTTTTATCCCGGAATTCCCGTGGGAACTCCGAAATTACCGCGGGTGAAACTTGGGGCACAGCTAGTTATTAATAATTGGCTGTTCCATTTAGAGCGCCAATATTAAAGTCAAGACAATGCGCCAAATATAAATCCATACACAAAAAAAACAAACAAACAAGAGATTTATGTATAACAATGGTTGAACGCCTTCTTGTCTTAGTGGAAGAATAATGGCATTTTCTATTTCGTTAAAGCGCTACATACCTATATATAATTATAACATAGTGTTGACTGTACGTACTACGCAGCCGTATATACTGGGACGGTTGCCAGCTGCGCGAGCCCGCTCCGAGATGTAGTGTCTACTCTATAGATGTAAAGTTGTCTGGATGAGACAAGTGGATCAATTAGTGTCAGCTCTATATTAATAAAACGTTCAAATTAATTCTTATTAAAACCAAATTTTCTATGGTTGTTAGGTATATCTACTAAAACTACCTGTTTAAAGAAAAACTTATAAATGTAGATGTAGAATGGTATTTATTTGTATACGAGCTATTGCCCGTGGTTTCTCCCACGTTAATTCCGGAGTTCCCTCGGGAATTCCAAGATGTAAAGTAGATACTCCTTCACTTCTGTAGGTACCCGTGATAAGCTATATGCAAAAATCTGTATGAATCAAGTATCGTGATTATCGGTTGAGTAGTTAAGGCGTGAAAGACTTAGACGCCAACAAACAAACTCACCTTCGCATTTATAATAGAAAGGATCATTAGGTGAGCCCACGTGAATTCGGATAATTCTTCTTCTTTAATATAATGGCGTCTATAATTATAATTTGCCAATGACAATGTTTCTTAATAATAAAAATCTCTTCATCTACTTCTTCAATTATGGCGAAACGCCAATGACTATGTTAGATTGTTCCCCAAGTTAAAACATGGCTCTCTTGAAAGCCAGTTTCCTGCTCAGGGTCCAAAATAGATGCTGAAAAGTGACTGAAATAACGAAGACAACGTGACACGCGTGTTTTCGGTACGGCTTTCACTCGTCAACAACCATTCGGAAAATTTCTCAGAGAAAACTTCTTCCGAACCATTGCATCAGTTTATACAACGTGTAAATGTTAACATCAAGTAGATACCTAATATTTACCTACTTAAATAAATAAAATTGAAGTGTCTGTTTGTAATTTCAAATTAACAGCATTTCACTACGCATACGAAAGTAACGGGACTTACATAAAAAAATCTATTTTTTTAAATTTTCTGTCTGTCTGTCTATCTGTTTGTTCCGGCTAATCTCACAACCGGCTGGACCGATTATGACGGGACTTTCACTCGCAGATAGCTTATGTTATAAGGACTAACTTAAGCTACTTTTTATACCGGAATTCCCACGGGAACTCCGAAATAAATGCGGGTGAAACCGCAGAGAACAGCTAGTTAAGAATAACATCATTCATTTTCACTTATCAAATCTTGACTCGCGTAGAGTAGGTAAAAAAAAAGTGTTCAAAATACTTTATACAGCCGTTTAAGCATTTTCTAAAATTTTCCAACTTTATAGTTTGAAACTTTGTATGAGATTGAACCTTGTAGTAAATGTTTATATAATTTTTTCCCATAGATTAAGTGTTATTATTAAGATTTTTTTCTATCTCTATTCTCTATTCTATTGGTTCTCGTGAAGTTAATTTATTTATTTAATTATAATTATTTTCTCTTGTACCATGTAGATATATCTAGTTGAACAGACAATACATAAACCTTTTATATCCACATTGTACATAAAACGAAGTTATATCAATTTGTACAGGCATTGGAGATATTTAAAATACTGAAAAAATCATTAGGACAAAAGTTTTTGACTGTTTTTCCATACGTTTATTCTACGTCATGCATTACGCCAACATGGCGGAGCCGTGAGAATCTGCTAAATAAATAAAAGACACCTCTATTCCAAGGTGAAAACAAAAAAACATAAGTAGGTACAATAACTTACAGTAACTTCTAAGACACTGATAGAACATGTTTGTTTGTAGCTGATATTCAAGTATATATTTATTACTATTAGGTATTTTACTAAACTGATTCGTTATTACTAAACTGATTCCAAAAATTCTCTCACTTATAAAAAAACTAGAATATCTCAACATAACAATAGGAATTTGACACATTTTATTCCGAAATCCGACACAAAGAACTCCTCAGGGAATTCCGAAATTCACGCCGGTGGAATCGCGGTTAAGTCAGTGCGCTAAATCTTACACCGACCATTAATTGCTACTCCCTATTTTACCTCACCCACATTCGATGTCAATGACTTTGTAAAGTTATATAAAGGCGCCAGACACATCGATCTCGGAGACACAGTTGCTAAAATTTGTCCGTAATTTATCAGGAGACTCTATCGGAGCTAGTGACACCTGTAAAGCCGTATTGGTAATGATCGATAGCTTGCCAGTGTCTTCAACATTACTTGGGTACTTCTAATTGCAACTCGCATCAGAAAGTTTCTACGACTTGCTCAGAAGAATGTTCTGTTTGGACAGTAATAATTTAAAACGATAAAAAAAAAAAAAAAAACAATTTACAACTGGTACAAAATGTTATTACTAACCTTCGTATGAAAATGTTTGAAAATAGAACAATAGTCTAATTTTTTTTTCTTTTATGCTCATGGAGTTTCACACAACGTTGAATTGTTTGAATTAGCGTCGTAGTACACAGCTGTGGTTGGATATTGCAGTTCTTGGTGCTATAAACCCACACTGCAAAATATTTTTTATAATTAGCGAATTCACTCGTAATATTATTAATTATATTGCTCATGAAAAACCATCAACATTGTCGAACAGCACTATTATAATATTGTACGAACAAAATTTATTTCAACTGCATTTTTATCGACACATCAAAATAACGAACATGACGCGTTTGCTTTTTGCTGAAAGTTCTTTGTATTTTATCAACATGTCCCGGCTGAAAAAGGAATAAATAAGTAGCCTTTATTTAGTGGAACACATGCAAGCGTTTCTATTTGTATGAAATTTTAAGTGATGATAAAATTAAAAAAAAAAGTAATACTCAGTGTTCGAACAAATTAGGATAATGATATAAGTACGTACACAGATAAAAGGAAACTAAAATTTGCTGTAAATTGTTAATTTTAACTGTTTTCTTAAAACAATCTATTAAATAAAGAAAAGTCCTCACTGACTTACGATTAGCTTACGCTAAAAACTAGTTCGAAAAACAACATTTTGCTCAAAGCTTTTTTTGGAAATTCAAAACTTAATGGTCAAAAGGAGATGAAACTATAGATATATCTATATTTATATACCCATGCATGTAGTCAGCACTCAGCTCCATGAACACCAAGTATCTACTTATTTTTTTTCCTTTTTCGTATACAAGCCTCTTCTGGTATTAACATTATATAATCTGTGGCCACGTTAGCTCTTAAATCATGGAGCCGTGAAGTCGTTCCCACACATCCATATTTTTCGGCTCCAACAACCCCTTTTAATAGCCATCGACCAAATTTATTGACTCTTACATCATATTTTCATCGTCGTACGAAGTGTTAAGCGCATGTGGCTACAAAAAATTACAATAATAGTTTTTGTAGAATGGATTTAAGCTTCAGTTATTTTTTGAATAATTTCCTAGAACGTTGTAAAAATGGACGGATGGAATAATTTTGGTGACCTAATGGGCGCAAATAATGCTGAGTGGTAGCCATTTTGGTACCAACTATTCTAGTTTAAAACTCACGCTTGTACTTATTTTATCTTTATGGTATCAAATAAACTTTTTTCTATTCTATTCTATTCTATTCTATTCTATTCTATTCTATTCTATTCTATTCTATTCTATTCTATTCTATTCTATTCTATTCTATTCTATTCTGTTCTGTTCTGTTCTGTTCTGTTCTGTTCTGTTCTATTCTATTCTATTCTATTCTATTCTATTCTATTCTATTCTATTCTATTCTATTCTATTCTATTCTATTCTATTCTATTCTATTCTATTCTATTCTATTCTATTCTATTCTATTCTATTCTATTCTATTCTATTCTATTCTATTCTATTCTATTCTATTCTATTCTATTCTATTCTATTCTATTCTATTCTATTCTATTCTATTCTATTCTATTCTATTCTATTCTATTCTATTCTATTCTATTCTATTCTATTCTATTCTATTCTATTCTATTCTATTCTATTCTATTCTATTCTATTCTATTCTATTCTATTCTATTCTATTCTATTCTATTCTATTCTATTCTATTCTATTCTATTCTATTCTATTCTATTCTATTCTATTCTATTCTATTCTATTCTATTCTATTCTATTCTATTCTATTCTATTCTATTCTATTCTATTCTATTCTATTCTATTCTATTCTATTCTATTCTATTCTATTCTATTCTATTCTATTCTATTCTATTCTATTCTATTCTATTCAAATGGTCATTAACGCCGCTCTGCCATCTTAAGATCCTAGGTTGGACTCCCTTTGAGTCCAAAGTAGATAGAGTGTTGTTATTAGTTCATTACAAAGATACCTATAGTTAAGTTATCAAAATACTGTTCTTATATACTTACCTATTAAAATGTCTGGTGGTGAGTCTAATTTTAATAGGTACCTACCTACCTACCCCAGGCCTGCGTTATAAATATTGAAATCCTTACTAATATTATAAAATATGTTTTTTTTTGTTTGTTTGTTACGCTTTCACGGTTTATCGCATCAATCGATCACCACAAAATTTTGCATACACGTTGTCAGGAGTATATAGAAGGATATAGGCTACTTTTTATCCTGGAACTTCGACGAAAACTCCGATATTGACGTGGAAGAAACTAAGTTAAATTTTGTATACTATATACACGTTGTCAAAGGTACAAAAGAAAATATAGGGTAGTAAGACGTCCTTTTATCTCGGAATACCCGCGGAGTCTGTGAAACTAACGCGGGTGAAACCGCGGGGAACAGCTAGTATAGGTAATAAAAATAAAAATAAATCCACCAAAAAGCTTAGGACCTATTAAGTATGAGTACACACATCAAACGACGGCCATGACAAAAGATTCGGGGTTCGTTTTCGACTAGCCAGGGTTGTCAGATATTATCCTAAGGAGAATATTATCCTTCTTTTTTATTAAATTTCCTGTCCTGTCATACCTTCTGTATATCTTCTTTTTGATTATTTTACAAGGATCCGATTATTCTGTGCGTAAAATTTGAAAAACCTAATATTGGCATGTGAAGGCTTATTCCTATAATCTATACTAGCATTATAAAGAGGTAAAGTTTGTGAGTTTGTGACGTTGTAGAGGGTAATCTCTAGATCTACTGATCCGATTTTGAAAATTCTTTCACTTATAGGAAGCTACTGTAGTCCTGAGTGACATCAGGTTCTTTTTATCCCGGAATTCTTACAGGAACTCCGAAATTACCGCGGGTGAAACTGAGGGGGACGGCTAGTAATTAAATAATACTCGTAATTTATTACATTTTGAGTTTATCCACTTCAACAAACAAAGATACGTTACGTTGCGCACGTTACGTTGGTACCTACTTTTAAATTCCGGAATTAACGCGGGTGAAATCCCGGGAAACAGCTGGCAACCCTATCTTGGATCACTATTGTGCGCGCACGTGTACGTCGCTCGCTTGAATAAGCCGGCCGAGCGAACTGAGCGCGTGAGTTGCACAAAAGATAGGAAGTGAGCGGCGAGAAACAATAGCTTCAATAAACGTCTTACCTCCGACGCGTAGACTAGATGAGGCATAGAGAGAGCATTCGTTACCTTAGTGAAAATGGCGTCTTCAGCATTCGAATTTATACTAGCTGTTCCCCGTGGTTCCGACCGTGTAAATACCGGAAGTCTCACGGAAAACACTACATACTATAAAACAAAGTCGCTTCCCGCTGTTTGTATGTATGCTTAGATCTTTAAAACTACGCAACGTATTCTCATGCGGTTTTCACCAATAGATAGAGTGATTCAAGAGGAAGGTTTAAATCAATATTTTATCCTGGAATTCACACGGGAACTTCTTAATTACCACGGGTGAAACCGCGGGGGACTGCTAGTTCTGTAACAAAAGTACCTTATATCTTTTTGGTACCCCTTAAAAAGGTTTATGCAAAATTTCATAATGATCAATTGAGTTTATAGAGGTGTAAAAGCGTAACAAATAAAAAAAATTGCATTTGCATTTATAAAGCTAGAATTGTAAACTAATCCGTCATGTACTTGTTGTTATTGTTTTGAGGTAGCACGCAATAGTTACTTGAGGAATGCTACGTTTTTGCTGTTTTTTAACTCCAACATGAGAAGTTTATTTAAAAATATTGATTATTATTCGTAAAGGTCTAGGTCATTTTGGTTAAAGCTCACTTAATTTCAGGGATAGCCCGAGGTAGAAATAACAATTAACTGACTCGAGAAAGATCATTAAGTCTAATAGCTAGACAGCCTAAACTTGTTTACTTTGGAATTCGAAAACTTTACCACGCTAAATGACAAAATTTTAATTTTAATATCTTGAAAACTCGCAATTTTGCTGCGGCGAGTATTTATTTGATAAAATCTGTGAAAGTCTGATGAAGTTACCTAAGTCGTAGACTGAACAAAATTTATGTGATCAAAAATTGTGTAAGTAGGTAATCTATCTTCAAATCTTTCTTTCAACTACATACCTATAATTTTAATATTAACACTTCAAAACACACAAATCGACTTGATTCTAAACTAAGCTATAAGCTTGTGTCGTCAAAACTAAGCAAACATAAAACAGTACCAATATACTATAAATTATTACATTATATTGTAGATACTCTAGAACCCGGAACTCTAGATTAGCGGATTGGCACAGTAACCACTGCACCAACCCGGTCTTTGAAATTTTTAGTCTTCTTCTTTGTGTATCAATATTAAGCAATTTCGTATTGCTTCAAATATTATTTTAAACATGAAAATTCAGTAAATATTTCAATAATTATGTCGGTGTACCTTTGACTGTACTTGAATGAGCGTCACCACCCAAAGGAATGTTTAAGCGTATATTAAGACATTTCACGGTTCAAACCAAACCTTTAAAACGTCTAAAATTAATATATTATTACAAGCACATTCCATATCACGATGATAATAATTAATTAATAGATGACATTTTAGCTTTTTTTTTGGAAGATAATTTTGATAAGCCTTAAAACAAACTTGAACAAGCGTGAGGGTCATAAGCAAAATTTTAACAAAAAATAAATAAAGAAACAGACTTCGAGAGTCCCGTTGACTGTCTCCGAAACTCATCATCAGATCTATATAAAATTTCGGGATAAACTCCTGTTGAACAAAAACAGAATTTAATATAATATGACGGAGTTATGCCCGAACATACATAAAAAATACATACCTAAACATCCAAATTGATAATATCCTTTTTGAAGTCAGTTAAAAAGAAATCTAAAACAAACAACTACCTAAATGTGGCTTTTCACAGTTTGGTTTGAATTTTTATTAAACATCGTTCTGAAATTGCGCGATTGGCCTCCTGGTTGCGTATAACGAGAACCGAATCAATAGTAAAACCTCGAAGACAATACACATTTCGTCCGTAACAGAGTCAGTGGAGTGTCAAGACACACCGAGATTCCCACAGTAAACCATCGCTTTCCACGTCTCGAGTCGGCTCTCCAGTTCATGGTACGTTAGAGCAACACAAAAATAAGTGTCGCCGGCATCACAGACTACTTATGTTTTTTTTGTATATTGTTTTTTGTTGATCAACTCATCCGTTTTATTCTCAGGAACAGATAGATATACCTTTATTTATTTAGATAAGATTTATACAGTGATCAATGCGATGCCAATGTTAAGTGGCATAGAAGCTCTATGCATGACTTAATCAAATCAAATCAAATCAAATCAAATATACTTTATTGCACGCACACAGAAGAAAACACATATTACAAAGACACAGTTACATAGTAGGTACGTACAATTTAGGTGACCTATATTGCTAAGAGCAATCTTTTCATAGGCAACCTAAGTTAGAGGGAGAGAGGAAGAGAAAGGTAGAAAGTGCGGCATTTAGATAACATTCCAAAAACAGATACAAAAACGAACGACTTAATGCGCCATTTTAATATTTCGTGACTATAATTATAAGTAGGTACCCATTTGTTTTGGATTTTTTTTTTCTGTTCATGTTTTTTTATTCTAGTATTAATGTCTATCCTACCTATCTAATTTTCTCTCTTCTATAAGTCTGTCCACTCAAAAGTTGCCTGAGAGGGATCGCTTTAAGCGATAAGGCCGCCATTTGTATGCCTAATATGTTAAATTATTTAAAATTAAAAATATGTATTTATTAAAAATATGTTAAATTTGCTATATATAGCAAATTTGTAAAAACTTTTTTGTTAGGTGTACAATAAAGAGTTATCTATCTATCTGCAGTAAATGTAAAAGTATTTGTTATTTAACGATTTTTGGCTACAGTTATCTAGTTAAGTACCTAGTAGAGTTTCTATTATACTAAGATTATTATAATTTGTCGAAAAATATTTATCTTACTAATTAATAATATAATACAATAATCTATTTCACAACACACAGATCTACTTGATTCCACAGTAGGCTATGAGCTTGTGTCGTGGAAACCAAGCAAACGTGGTATATACCTACTACATATTATTACATATTAAGTACATAAGAATGGTCAATATTTGCTGGATTTTAGAGCTACTCTATTATATCCTGCTGGAAAATACGCCAACCATTTACCCTATAGATATAGTAATTGTCAGTATTTACAGTTTGTTCAGAGCTAATTGGACACTTCGGGGAACTTTTCTATTTTTTTTCTAAGTAGGTAGTAATTTTTTCCGTGCACTAACCTTTGAAGGTTAAAGGCAACGTGTGGAAAAAGTACCCACGAGAATACTACAAACACAAACTAAATACATTTTACAATTTATATCTTCCGACTCCATCTTCGGAACATCGTCATCACTTGCAATGGAATCAGAGATAAAACAAATTATCCCAAATTCGACTCTCTTACTATTTTCCATCGGGAAGTGTCAATCCGTACATCCCGACTCTATCATACGCTTGATGCTAACTTGATAATTTTGTCACCGAACTCATAACAAATATTGAATATCATACCTATATTTAGATAACAGCAAGTGGTTGGAATATGGTTTGATAATTTGGAAAGGTCAACTTACTTCTTAAAATACGAGCATTGCAATTAACATAAAAGTTATAATTAATGACGGCTACGATTCCCTTAACAAAAGAAAGCTCTATTAGAAAGTTCCAAAACATACCTAACTCAGTTTTGTCAGACATTAATCGTGTATAGGTTTCTACACAGCGTTCTACTTATAAAGAAAAAATGTAACAGCAGAAAGTTTATGCCTCGATTCCATAATACAGAATGTTTAGTACAAATCGTAAATCACCAGGTCCAACAGCAATCTAGGTCTTGCAATAATAATAATTTATGTTGGAGGTCATTTAGATTTTACGAATACTTACAAGCTGTTATGCACAATAGTACTGGAAATAGCTCGATGTAATAGACTTCCGAGATTTGGACTTGTAGTGTAGGTAGGTACGCAAGTTTTAATTTATCAGAAGTTCAAAGTCCGGTGAAGGTAACCGGTAAATTTATGTTGGCGTGTGTTTGTATGAAAACAGAGTTCAAGGGGGTTCGCATCAAAGAATTATAAATTTAGTAACATAATATTTACGTTTTTGAGTTAATATAAGACAATTTGTATAATATAATATGATTTTGGAAAATATGATGTAATTATTTCGACGTTAAAAAACATAGTTGATCAGAGGTTAATTTTAAACTTACGGCCGCACTCAGAGTCGAAATTAATGATTACTTAATTGAAGATAGATTTTTAAAACAAAACTGCCGCAATCAGACAAGTTTAATAAATTAATGTTAATTGGCATTTAACTAATTAAGTTACATCTCGTTAAATGCCAATTGACATTAATTTACTGAACGTCTCTGATTGCGGCAGTTTTGTTTTAAAAATCTATACTTAAAAAAGTAATCATTAAAGTAGACTCTGCGTGCGGCCGTTAGACTGTAGATCTAATTTGAGCTCTATACCTATAAAAACAATTTACGAATTTTACGTTAAATTTCCAAATTAAATGTATGTATGTAATAAATCTAATTGCAAAACTGTTTTTTTGTAGAGTTGACTTGACCATTTTTTGTTTCACTGACTCTCTTTGTGTATTTTAACCGATCTCCCTGTAGCCGATCAACTAATCAATCAACTGATCAAATAATCAGGTAACGATAATATTTCACAGAGATAACTTGGTTGATTATGGACTCAATTAAAAGTCATTCTATAAATTTATATCATTGAACTCATTCATTGGACTCATTGTAATCATACGTACGCCATGTTATCGGTGACGTAAGCGTCAGGCTCTAAAACAAACTAGGTAGGTGAAACTCTATTTATGTCCTTTTTACGGATGTCAATTTTATTCCGTTTTTATTTTAAACTTTACCCTCCATGTTTTATGAGCGCATCTTTTACGCTCCACGGTGTGAAACACAAAGAATATGTAATACGGAGGCGTACCTACATGGAGGTGGAACGGCGTTTTAGAGCGCCACGTAAGTAATAAAATTCGAAAATTTTATTTTTTGAACCTTTATACATTTTACATTCGAACGTTGCTTTTTGTGGAAACCCGAATGGAAAGTGAGCCGTGTATTTTGTTTCAACACGCCAATGCTCTTACGCTGTTGTGTCTTTGTGTGTATGAAAATTTTATGAAGTAATAAATGGGTGGAAGCTACAGATAATAACTTTTTCTTCCTTCTCTCTGGAATTGGTGTTCGGGTGAATAAATTTGATTTGTGGATTTGGAACCGAGTGTCGCGTCGCGAAAAGTCATATTATTGCTCATTAATATGTGTGTTCTTGTTGATATTGAAAAATATCTACTTTTCCATTAGATAACATTTATTTTTTGTGAGGTTACAAAGAAAGTGTTGATTGATCATCATCTCATAATTCAATAATTACGTTGGTGCGTTAACGATTGAATAACTTTTAGGAGACTTGACCGATTGAGGTCATAATATGTGTAGGTACAGACCTTTTTTGTGTACCGAGAATAGTTCTCTAATAAATTCAAAACTTAACGTGGGGGTGAACCTCTGAAAAACAGCTTGTAATTACGCAGTAAATCTTAAGTTAACAATTTTTCTCGCTAGATCTTTAGCTGATGAGAAAAGCGCCGTAAAAACCCTCAAAAACTATTCAAATTTTGAATTCATTATTACCACAGCTTATATATACAAATATCTGGGTGTGTAGCGCCATCTGTTGTTAAGTAGAAAAACAAACACTCATTTTTCACTGCAACACGGATAAAACGACGTTTTCTAAAAATGAAACCTATAGCTAAATCGATTAATCGCCCCCGAAACCCCCTGCATACTAAATTTCATGAAAATCGTTGGAGCCGTTTTGCGAGATTCAGACACAGAACTGCTCGTTTAAAGATAGTAGATATTTTTCTCAAAAACTAAATTATTAGATGTGAGTATGGGACACTAAACGCCTTATCGATCAGAGAAAAAAAAAGGCAAAGGGAAAAGTTTTGGTGTGCTAAATACTCGTACTTCCATATGGACTTCTTGCTGGCTGGGAAACTGTTCGAAATTTATTATAGCGTGTTTTTACAAGAGTTCGGCGAGTTTTCTTAATCTGAAATCGATGGGAAAGACACCGAACAAAGTTCGTAATAGGTAAAGTCGAAGCTTTGGAGTAAGTCGAATGGTTTTTCGTTCGTTCAACACCTGCGGAATAATACGGAGTACTCTCCTTCGAATGTAGAGCTTTTGTACCTACTTTTTCTAGGGGTTAAGAAGGAAACTGAGGGTTATGTTTGTTCTATGCACTGGGAAAACTGAGTTTATGATCAAATAAAAAAAATGGAGGTTGTTAATTCGTCTGCATCGAACGTGAATAGAATTTTCTATAAGTATTTTCAGTGGTAGTGAGTACTTCTGTTGACACACTAGGAAGAAAAAAACCTATGTGTGAATTATGGGTGTGAATTAAATTTTTTTACAAATGTTTACATTATGGCCGGTATGTTTTTGATTTTTTTGGGTGAGTCAACACGAATATAATGTTGATACCGGTTCCTTTTTACGATTATTTAAGACCTGCTGAAAATTTGAAGGCAAACCAGAAATTAATAGTAGTAGTTAGTACTCGTTTTTTGGAAGTTGTTTAAATGAAAAGTGGGGGAAAAAATTTCCCACCACCGTTTTTCATATTATTAGACTTTCAATTTCTTCGATTCACCAACACGATGCTTGTAACCTACACAAGCACCCACGTTAGACCGTTTTCACTTTGGGTGTTCCAAAATGGTTTTTCAGTGATTTTGGAACACCTAACGTGTTACCTATTTGAAATACCATAAATCGATTTTCACTACTATAACTGTACGACCACAGATAATAAATAACTAAAGATACTTCGGTAAAAAATTTGCAACCCCCCCCCACATCTTTTTATGGACTTCGCATAGATTTAGATTTAGATTCATTTATTTCACATTATCAAATTCATAATTACATTTAATTATAATATGTCAAAGGATAAAGTGATCGTCAAAGATTTAAATTCCAATACAAGAGAATTACACAATTACGTATACATAATGTCATAAATGTCAAACAATGTCAATTAAAACAAAAAATAAAATAAAATTATGTCAAAATAAATGGAATATATATAAAAAAAAAGAAAAGAAATAAAGCTACATAATGTAGGACTCACAATGTCAAAAAATTAATAAATTCGTTTACCGAATAAAATTCATTTTCTAACAAAAGATTCTTTAATCGGCGATAAAATAATTACATGATTATGTATGTATGATTGTGTATGTTTTGATGTATGTATGTATGATTATTGTAATACATTTATCCAGTCGAATCGTCATATTGTGGTTACGCGAAACCGATTTTTTTATGACCACACGACATGACGATATTATGTTCCTTAGTTTTCCATAGCGGTAACGATTTTACAGATTGTCAACTTGGCTAAGAGGGCAGATTCGTACTACATAACGTGCAATAACGAAATTGTCCGAATGCCATCACGGACGTTTCTACTCAAGTGCTTAAATATAATACGAGCCTATATTCGATTTGCGTCTAGTCAGAACTGTGCGGTTCGGTGCTCAGGTGCACTGCCCAGCCGGAGCGACTGAGAATCGACAGAGTAAATCGAATCAGTGCATTCGGAATTTTCGGTAAATCGATTAAGCTACCATACGTATATACTTGAGTACTTATATCGATAGTTTTAAATTTGATTTACTACTTACTAGTTATTTCACATACGTTAATTTCGAAGATCCCGCGTAAATTCCAAAAAAAAAAACAACAATCATATTCGCACTTAAAATAATGAATGTATTTTAACGTTAGGTGCAATGCTTTCAAAATTAATTTATCCGGTTTTTTACATTTTAACTTTAGAGTAACCAACAGAGACGTCATAGGTGCAACGTGTAAAACAAATAGGTACAAAACGTGCCTGTCACAATACGTGACTACAGGCGAGCTTTTAGCGGGATTTTAACAGTGACGGACGTCAGTTTTATTAACCGACTTCCAAAAAGGAGGAGGTTCTATGTTCGATTGTATGTATTTTTTGTTTTTTTTTCTTTGTTTTGCAAATTAGTTTATCGTGGTTAATATTGTGTGAATGTGGTGGACAATAGTGATCCATTAGTGATGAAAAGTGTGTGGAAACAGTGAAATAAGATGAAATGGGGCGCTCATCGGGAGGTTGTCTTTTTACTATACAACTTCCCACAGAGCGTCCTATTAAGATTCAACTGTGAAGAGTTGCTGTCAAAAGTTCTAGTAAAGCATCGAAATGCATCTCACTAATGCATTTCGATGAAATAACTTCAGAATATAAAAAACTATTGAATTGGCTGTATGGACTTAGCTTCCCCATTGGGGTAAATTTAACAATTTAATTTTTATAAAAAATTATATTTTAAAATAAAAAAATTTAATACAGGTTTTATATATATATATATATATATAAAAACGCCTTTCTCAGGCCCGATATATGTATTTTAGGATAACGTTTTAAAATGTTACTCAATGCGCACGACATAGTTTTATAAATTGTGTATTTCATTGATGACAATGGGGATGTGGACTACTTTTGAAAATCAAAATTCTAATTAGTTCGTCAGTTAGAAAATAAAAAAACAATAGACACGTATTTTTTGCTATTTCAAATAAATTAAAATATACAGAGATAAAGCGCATTAAAGTTTAGGTTGAGGGGGTCGTGACGTCACTAACCGCTAAAACCGCCATACAAACTGTCAGAATAGTGATGTCACGCGAAATTTCAACTCAATATATCGCCGTTATTTTTTGATTATGTAAAAAAAGAAAAAATACGTGTCCAATATTTTTTAATAATCTACAAGACGGACTAAAAAATAAAAATTAGTCAACATGCCCATTCGTCAAAATTGCTAAACATCGGGTTTGGTTAATTACGTATTAATTAATACGTAATTAACCAAACGTAAACGTATTAATCTAATCTAATCCGCGATTCTGTACATTGAATATTTTTACCTAAAATTGAGAGGGGTGATAAAAGAAGAGTAACCAAGCACAAAAAAAGTTTTCAAAATTCTTTTCTGTCTGTCTGTTCGCGATAATCTCCGAATCTACTGAACAGATTGTCATGCGGTATTCACAGGTAGATTAAGCTTAGCCTGGAGCTACATATAGGCTTTGATTCATTAAAATCGGATGTCGGGAAAAAAGTTGTTGTATAAAAACCTTTCGTGTTGGTGAAACCGCGGGGCACAGCTAGTATCTAATATATTATTTTGTACCTACCTATTTATTTATTGCTTTACTCTCCTAGTTTAATTTGATAGGTGTCAGTTTAACTAATCGACTATAGATGGCAACTTATCACCGGCAAGTTATCACGCGGTGTCGAGTTTGGTCGCCCGATTATCCCTGCTGCCTATTGAAAATTCGAAAGTAGGTAACTCTGTCTGTCTGTCATCTGTGACGCTTTCACGCTTTAACGGCTCAACCGATCATTGTGAAATTTTGCAAACACGTTGTCAGGACTTTAATCTCGGAATTCCCGCGGGATTTCTGAAATGAACGCGGGTGAAATCGCAGAGAGCAGCTAGTTATTTATAATGACTAAAATACATATAAACCAACAAAAGTACTAAGATTTTTTTAATAGCAACTTAGGTATCTACATTTTTAGTGATATTTCTAAGAGTTTGCGGTTTGATATATCTTTTTCGTCTAACTCTGTGTAATAATGTGTACGGAAACAAAAGCTGTTACCGCACAAGAGCGACTAAATCCGGTTACGACACGTTTCCATCTTTGCGTTTTGTTCTTGCACAAATCGAATGGCACGACAGATTTCAATATCAAGGAGTGCTCAAAGAGAAGCGTTTTGTTTCGCCTTGGTCGGAGATGAAATATCTGATAGAACGTCATTCCCTCGGTTTTGTCTTTGTCTTCGCAACAGATTGTTGGAATGTATTATTTTTTTGTAAAATAAAAAGTTTCAATAATAGTTGTTCTAAGAAATAGAGATGCGGTAAGCCGTATGCTACATTTTCCTTTTAACCGACTTCAGAAAAATGTTCTTATTCCGTATTTTTTTTTAATTATACTTCTTGTGATTCGTCCATAGTAAAATCGCAACTGACGTGTATGAATTGACATGCATGAAGTCAACGGGAGTGACGCGCATGATGTCAACGGAAGTGACGTCAATAAGCGTTGTAATTATGTTTATTCGTACAAAAATCACTTTTTTTTGTCTTACGTGTATTTGTTATAGCTGTTTCCAGGGGTTTCATCCGCGTTAATTTCGGAGTTTCCGCCCGAATTCCGGGACAATAAGTACCCTATGTCCTTCTCTGTGCCGCTGACAACGTGCAGAATGAAAAAAATCATGATAAACGGTTGAGCCGTTAAGGCGTGGAAGCGTAACAAACACAATCTCACTTTTATATTTATAATAGTAAGGATGCGTTGAGATTTCAAATTAGTTATTTTACACGCTGGAACTTTAACGCCAGTAGTCGTGAGGACTTATATTAGAACGAAGTTCTTTGTCGCACGCTACGGATGGGAGTAAAAATTCATTTTCCGTTACCGGGTCATACGGCTGCTCTACGGAAAAACAAAGCAGTTTTTTTTGTATTTTTGCCTCTTTTCAAGCATAACGAAACATAACGGACTCAGTTTGATATGGGAAAAACTTCGTTCTAACCAAGAGTTCCACGACACTCACGCATTTTTAACTGACTTCAAAAAAGGAGGAGGTTCTCAATTCTTTTTTTATATCATAGGGGGCAAACGGGCAAGTAGTACACCTGATGGTAAGTGATTACCGCCGCCCATGAACATCTGCAACACCATAAGGCATGCAGGTGCGTTGCCGACCTGGAATGGGGATTGGAACTGGCTTTCAACTGTACTTATTTTTTTAAAATGTTTGTTACCTCAGAACTTTCGAGTGTGTGAACCGATTTTGATGATTCTTTTTTTTATTCGCTGTTACTATTTCACTTGCTCGCGGAACAGTCTATAAGTCATGGTGTTTTATTTGGGAGACCATCACAAGACGTATAAATGTACGAAATATACTTGATTAAATTAATAAGAAAATAATTATAATTTCATATATTGTGCTCAGATCAAAGGTATGGGTAATGTTAATTTCTTTTTACCTCTAGTAAAAATACCTATTTATTATTAATTTCCGGTCGTAAATCTTAAGACGTTATTATATTATTGTACTAGCTGACCCCCGCGGTTTCACGGTAATTTCAGAGTTCCCGCGGGAATCCCGGAATAAAAAGTGCCCTATTACATTCAGGATCAGTTTAAATTCCTATAAGGGAAATAATTTTTAAAATCGTTTCGGTGGATCCAGATCCAAGGTCACAAACTCACAAACTTTTGCTCTTTATAATATTAGTATAGATTATAAAACAAAGTCCTCAACCGCCTCTGTCTGTCTGTTCGCGATAAACTCAAAGACTACTGAACGGATTATCATGTTGTGTTCTCCAATAGCACCCAATAGATACCTAGAGGGATTCTATAGGAAGGTTTATAGTTCATCCTGGATTTCCGACCGGCGGCAACTCCGAGATTATCGCGAGTGAAACCGCGGGGGACAGCTAGTATTATAAAAGATTAACAAGCAGGTAGATGTCTATTGTGCCTACGTCATGATCTCCATTACCGTAACTAGCACTTCCTTATCTAAATATAACAATTTCCTGGAAAAAAATGCGTTATGGATAAAATATTTTTGACTCCCTTCGCATGTTAGATATTAGCATATTGATTAATTTCCCATCAAGAATTTACTTCGTTGCGTAACCACCAGGCTCCATAATTAAAAAGTTTTTATCAAATTGTTTTTTAATAACATAAAGAACACATTATTATTTATTTTTTGAAGTTAGCAAGTGGTTGTATAATTGAAAATTGTTCTTAATAATTGTTCGGAAGTGAACTTCAACAAAAACTTGTTAACAAGATTTATATCTATCTAGGAAAAAAATAAAGGAGAAAGATTCTTAAGATAGGTGCTTTTTATATACCGAATCCAAGATTTAGGTTACCCACTTATCACATCTTATTAATAATATTATAAAGAGTTAAAGTTTGTGAGTTTGTGAAGTTGTAAGGGGTAATCTCTGGATCTACTGAACCGGTTTTGTAAATGGATCATCATTATTATATTGTATCCCGGAATTCCCGCGGAAACTACGAAATTACCGCGGATGAAATCGGTGGGAATAGCCATAAAACATAAATGCGAATATTTTCGGGTTTTGGTCTTAATTTTATTAAATTATTTAAATAATTGACCGTTCCCAAAGTGTGCCAGAACCATTTTTCTAACGCTCTAGAAGTGGTTCGAACTAGTTTTAGGGCGTTCTAGTGTGAAGTGTGTTTATTCAATCCTTACTAATATCCTACTAATATTATAAACGCGAAAGTTTGTAAGTATGTATGTATGGATGGATGAATGGATGAATGGATGTTTGTTACACTTTCACGCAAAAACTACTGAATGGATTTGAATGAAACTTTACAATAATATAGCTTATACATCAGATTACATAAGGTACTTTTTGGCCTGGAATTCCCGCGGGAACTCTGAAATTAACGCGGGTGAAACCGCGGGGCAGAACTAGTTAATTATAAATGCGAAAGTGAGTTTGTTTGTTTGTTTGTTACGGTTTCACGGCTAAACGGCTCAACCAATCATCACGAAATTTTGCACACATGTTGTCAGGGGTACAGAAAGGGACATAGGCTACTTTTTATCCCAGAATGCCTACGGGATTTTCGAAATTAACGCGGAAGAAACTACATAGGTACAGAAAAAATATGGCTCAGTAAGTACCTACTTTTATCTCGGAATACCCGCGGGATCTCCGAAACCAACGCGGGTGAAACTGCGGAGAATAGCTAGTTAGGTATATAATAATAAAAAGTGTAGTAGCTCGACGTGCATTTTTAATTAATAATTTTGTTGCTTATATTTTTTTAACACCAACAACGCAATGTTTTGTTACAACTGTAAACACTTATAAGCGTTATGCGGGTTATTTCCCGCTACAACCTTTTGTTTCTGCATCCCGCAGCGTGGATTCCAGTAATTTAATCCGAGGCCGGCCCCGCCTGCCCTTGTGTAGTCTGTGCAGAAACAAAGGCCGAGGTGAATCGAGTGAGTTTTTTTTTTGAAGCGCTTGAGTTTTAGTGCTGTAAAAAGCACTGGCCAGAAATACGAGGAGGGGAAATAAAACTAGAACGAATAAAGAGGAAAAATTTAAAATTACTTATTTTAATACGAATAATATATTATTATAAACACATGCTTGAGGTTTATTTGTAAAAAAAATTTCACGCCCTTTTTTCGCAAAAGAAACATTATATCAGGTGTTAACTTAAAAAAGAAATATATTTTACTCTCAATTTCGTGTTTTTGGTAACTTTAATAAGTAAATTGTTAAGTTATTAGCATTAATAAGGATACCTAGTAAATAAAACAAAGCCTGATTTTAACAAAACTATTCCTTTGTGTCTGTATTACCAATTATAATAAAAACTCTTTGATATAATTTGTATAAAATTATATAATAATCAAAGCCAGTATAGCTAAGCAATAGGAATCTCAAAACATGTTACGCACAAAGTAATCAAATCTCTGAAGCTAAAGTTAAGCTTGAACAGTATATTTTATGAGAACAATACAGTATTGTGTCTGTATTACCAATTATAATAAAAACTCTTTGATATAATTTGTATAAAATTATATAATAATCAAAGCCAGTATAGCTAAGCAATAGGAATCTCAAAACATGTTACGCACAAAGTAATCAAATCTCTGAAGCTAAAGTTAAGCTTGAACAGTATATTTTATGAGAACAATACAGTAATCACAATTATTATTACAATTATTAAATAGAGCCAAAACTGTCTACCAATACTTAACTTTCGATGTTATGATGTCTTCCATCTAGGAAATCACCAGCACCACTGACTCGATCCTTTGTTGCTGCCATTATGTAAACATGTTCTCCCGCGCGTTTTTCCCGCTATCTCAAATAACATTTTATTTACTCTACAGTCTATGAATTCACAATGTTGCCAGTTATTAAATATGAATTGGCCATGGAAATGCAATTTAAATCACTTTAATAAACATTGGTATAATTATTTAAAATAAGAATCACAATACATAAGCATAAGAATGATAATAATATTAATCAATTTTAATATATTTGTACAGAATACCTAAATCACTATTCACACTCGCCCATCCTGACATCTTTGCGACCCTGCAAAGTAAAAAGGTTTTGTAAAAATAATTTCACTTTATCTAAATGTAACACAAATTCAAACCATGATTCTTTTTTTATCCAATCCATGTTACTAAGTTCCACCAACTTCCATTTAACTTCTATCCATTATCCATAATAAGATTTTATTTTATTCCTTAATAACCAATAATATTAATAATAATATTTAGCATTGAACCATTTATCAAATATTTTATCTGCGGACTCGCTTAGACGATTACGTAATTTTCTTCCAAGTTCCAACTGCTACTAAAGTTGCGTTAGCACAATCACTCCTTTTACCAATGATCGACTATGCCGATACCTGCTTTACTGACATTAGCGAGGAGCAGCTAAATAAACTTGAGCGCCTCCAGAATCTATGTATCCGGTTCATATTTTGTCTACGCAAATATGACCATGTCTCCGAATTTCGCACCAAGCTCAAGTGGCTTCCGATTTGTCTTCGCCGGAATGCGCATGTCCTCTTCCTTCTATATAGCATACTGTTCAATCCACCTTCCCCCAACTACCTAAAAGACCTCTTCGTATTTCAATCTTCTTCCCATAACCTGCCTGTTCGATCATCCCAGAACTTACTTCTTATGATTCCTGCCCCTAGAACCAACTTTTATGATTATTCCTTCTCTGTACAAGCAGTCCGCTTGTGGAATTCGCTACCTGTAGAGGTGCGAATAGGCCAAATCACTACCCACCTTTAAGAGCCTGGTGAAGACTTTCTACCTCACTTATGGATCGTGACTCGCTGTAGTGTAACCTTATTATTTATAGTATGCATCTGTGTTTAAACACATTTATAAAATTAGTATTTATACCCATAAATATTGTACGTATATATTTTCTATGTGTATATTTTATATCTATGCGTGTATCTATGTATATCCATTTTTTGTGTATATCTTTTCTATGTGTCTCTTCTATATTATTTTATGATTCGTTTCACCTATACATATAATATTCCAAATCAACATAAGACTGGCCAACAGATACCTTCGCTTAACGAAAAAGAGACAAGTACTTGGGCTTCAATCAATCTAAACAATAACAGATCGACAACTAAAAATACAAGAGTGGACTCAAAAGGGTATGCATAGACAACACCGGCAAAATTTGTGCAAGTCTAACGTCGATAAAGAAGCATCCAATGCCTGACTTACTTGGGGTGAATTGTTTCCCGAAGCAGAAGGATTTATGCTTGCAATTCAAGACCTAGTCATCGAAACACGAAACTACCAAAAGTAATACTAAAAGTCCATAATATATCAAATGACAGCTGCAGAAAATGTAACGGTGCCCCGGAAACGATACAGCATCTCATAAGTGTCTGCAAGTCAATAGTACAAAAAGATTATAAACACCGCTACGACCAGGTTGCTAAGATTATTCATCAGAAACTTGCAAGCAAATCTATAAACTGAGGACGAATGAACCAATTTCTTATTAAAAATACATACCTGACAGCGTTCTAGGGAATTCAACCCACAGGCTGTAGAGCACAATATCTGAAAGCTTACAAAATATACTGACCTCAAAACGAAATAGCAAAAAATGTGGAAATTACAGAATATTACCTTCATCCCTGTTGTACTACCACCATCTGAAATCCCTTGTCAACTGCACCAACCCTTCGCTACCCTCCAATTACCTAGGTACACTTAAATTATTATGCAGAAGGCGGTAATACTAAATACATGTCGAATCGTCCGCAAACTCCTCCAAACTGATGACCACACAACTCTTAATACATCCACTTAAGCTAACCTCCACTTGGCTTTGGCCCGTGGTTGCCAATTAATACCGGTCTAGCTGAGAAGAATTCAAAAATCCAAATTCCCATAATAATAATAATCCACTTCACAACACACAGATAAGCGTCTTGACCCCACACTAAGCTATAAGCTTGTGTCATGGCAACCAAGCAAACTTGGTATACCTATACTTACTACATATTATTACATATGTCCATATTACACTATAGATATAGTATATTATATATTCACGCCCAGACTGGAAAATATAATAATATAAAAAAAAATAAAATATAAAAATACAATAATCTATACATACATAATTATAAATAAAATTTATGTGTCTGTTGTAACTCAAAATTAACAGCTTTTTAATAAATGCATAACATAAAAATAAGTATAATTATAATATGGCACCTACTTATATGTCTGTCTGTTCCGGGTAATCTCTAAAACGGCTGGATCGATTTTAACTGGACTCTCACTGGCAAATCGTCAAAGTCAAATCATTTATTCAAATTTGGTCCATAATATGACTCTTTTGACGTCAACATAATTACAGTTATTATGACAGCACCCATAAAATATCCACCCTTCACAGCTTCCTAGCTGATGTTATAAGGAGTAACTTGGCTACATTTATTTCCAAAAATTAGTTCCTGCGGGAATTCCGAAACTCACCCGAGTAAAATCGCGGGGCACAGCTAGTAATCAATAAATAAATATATAAATAAATAAATTTATTTCACACTCTTTATCTCCATTATTTTCAACCATAATTTATAACCATTCATTATTATTCCATTATTTATAACCATTTTATTTTCAACCATTTTTTTTTTATCCAATTTATCCAATTATTCAAGTAATTCCATTTTTACCAATATTTTATTCATTTAGTCCAATTTATTCATTTATACCAGAGATCCATTTAATTATTCCATTTATTACTTTTATACCATTCATCACTTAGATTATCAACCACTTTTAACCATTACTTTAGTATAGGTACATCAGATACATGACCACATATTCCAGTATTTAATTTTTGTACCTAATCCATTAGTAATTAAATCCAATAATCAAAATCGGTTTAACTAGTTAACCAGCTAGTTATTCCTTACACAATTGGTAGAGTAAATTCTTTTTTCCTCAAGTACCTAGATTAAATTGAAATTGAAAGAACTTTATTTGACACAGCACAGGAGTGACACGTACTTTCCATTTCGAAATAAAGAATTCCTGCCGAAATATCAAAATTCACGCTGGGAAATCAGCGGGGAAACAGATATTTTAATAGGTTACCTATGGATAAAAGTGAAATAAGCAATAGGGTAGATACATTTTATCCTGATGTAAAGGAATTTCGCGGGTTGAATCGCGGGGGATAGTAGGCACCTAGCAGTAAAATATTACTTATCGTTGAAGGTAAATTATTATAATACTCTAAAACTGATTTTGTTCTCTATACGTATCTATTTAAGTATTATTAATGAATGTTGGCATATAATCAAAAAAGAGAATTGTGACTTGTTTTAAACAAAATTCGAATTTTGAAAACTAACTTAGAGACCACACTTGAATCGTAACCTTTTAATGTGTTATACAAATGCATATTACGTTTAATTAAATTGTTTAAATTACAGGAGGATTACAGAATAATTTCACAGAAAGTACCTTTACCTATCTATTATTTTCTTCAAAAGCTCAATGGTTAAATAGAGTTACTACTGCATTAATTAACATCAAGTTAAATATTGGGTACAACGAATTTCACTACAAATTATTAATAAAGACTTACCGCTACCACAATAACCACGAGTACCTATACCAAAGAGTATATAACCACTACGTTACCTATACTCCGCTACTAAGCGCACTAAAGAAGAAATGCTGTAATTGAATACCCGCGCATAATCACACATTTTCAGACTTATAAGCATTGATATATTCCTATAAGAAAAATCTCCAGGACTTCAAACCCATTTACTACGAATTCTATCGACGGCCGACCTCATACTTTTATTGGACTACCTCCAAAACCTTTTACAAAAATATCTGATGGAAGCAATAAGACAAGTTTCAGCGAGTAATCTCGAGTATCTAAATTAACCCGTGTAATCGATATTGTAAGGAAATGCCTCTAAAATATTTTGTTTCCATTTATGCCATGTAAATTCATAAGAACGCAAAGTCTTGTGCCACAACTTAGCCAATCCAGTCAAACGTGACTGCACATAATAACTTTTCCATCATCGTTCCAACCATGTACCTATTGCCCCTAGATGTTCGATTTTATCAAGATTTTATTAAGCCATTGTAATACCAGCAATTCCGATTTCTCAAAATCGAATTCGGGAAAAATGCGGGTTTAACCAAGACGTTACTATAATATGGAGCGATCCTACCAGTATCATCCAGTTGTGAAGATTCTTTATTTCTCACGGCCCGTGGAGAAGGCGTATCTCTAGGCCGCCATGGTGCCCAGGATCTGGAGTGATCCATGACCGTCGTTTCGTTTAACAGGACTCCGAGAATGCTTTGGCTGCTTGAATCCTTAATAATCCCACTTCTGAAATGTTAAGTTATTAGCATTAATAAGGATACCTAGTAAATAAAACAAAGCCTGATTTTAACAAAACTATTCCTTTGTGTCTGTATTACCAATTATAATAAAAACTCTTTGATATAATTTGTATAAAATTATATAATAATCAAAGCCAGTATAGCTAAGCAATAGGAATCTCAAAACATGTTACGCACAAAGTAATCAAATCTCTGAAGCTAAAGTTAAGCTTGAACAGTATATTTTATGAGAACAATACAGTATTGTGTCTGTATTACCAATTATAATAAAAACTCTTTGATATAATTTGTATAAAATTATATAATAATCAAAGCCAGTATAGCTAAGCAATAGGAATCTCAAAACATGTTACGCACAAAGTAATCAAATCTCTGAAGCTAAAGTTAAGCTTGAACAGTATATTTTATGAGAACAATACAGTAATCACAATTATTATTACAATTATTAAATAGAGCCAAAACTGTCTACCAATACTTAACTTTCGATGTTATGATGTCTTCCATCTAGGAAATCACCAGCACCACTGACTCGATCCTTTGTTGCTGCCATTATGTAAACATGTTCTCCCGCGCGTTTTTCCCGCTATCTCAAATAACATTTTATTTACTCTACAGTCTATGAATTCACAATGTTGCCAGTTATTAAATATGAATTGGCCATGGAAATGCAATTTAAATCACTTTAATAAACATTGGTATAATTATTTAAAATAAGAATCACAATACATAAGCATAAGAATGATAATAATATTAATCAATTTTAATACCTACTCTCACCCTCTTAGAAGTCCCGCCCTCTTGTCGCTATTGGCGTTAATGAGCTTGCTTGACACGCCTCCCCGTAACTAAACAATTGCGCATACGCACCCTGGGCTTGTTATTGGCGATCCTAAATACAGAGAGCGAAGCCTATACCTATAAACTATAAAATAGTATGGATAAGGCAATATCTGACTCGGACTTGAGTGCTATGGTCACTGGGGACACACCACCTAATTTCGTTAACACACGAAATATTAAAAGAAAGAGAGTTGAATTAACTGCTGCCGATTTTGACGCCTTTAAGGAAGAAGTGAGAGATATGATTACCAGCCTGCTGACTCAGCAAAAAGAAGAGCTAAAAAATATTATGCCCACACTCCAAAACATCCAACAAGTAAACACTGATATACAGAGCTCTGTCGATCTCCTCACACATCAAAATAAAGAATTTAGAACGCAAATTGATATCTTGGAAAACCAAACTAAAGAGGACAGGAAACGTATTTGTTTATTAGAAGACAAAATAGAAGAACTGCAGAGGGGCCAACGTAAAAACAACTTGGAAATAAAAAATGTGCCTTTAAAAGCAAATGAAACCAAGGAGGACCTGTTAGAGATGGTGGCTCGTCTGGGTGAAAATGTAGGATATAAAATGGATATTACTGGAATAAAAGATATATACCGAGTTCGTGCAGGCAAAAAAGGGCAGGCGGTTAACACATCGATCATAGTGGAAACTAATTCGACAATCGCAAAAACGGAAATTTTGAAGATGAGTAAACAATTTAATATCAAACATCAACATAAACTAAGCGCAAAACACCTTGGTTTTCGCACTAATGAAGATACACCAATTTTCATATCGGAACATCTGACTACCCGGGGCTCCCGCCTGCACTTCTTGGCAAGAGACCTTGCTAAGTCGAAAACATATAAATATTGTTGGACTGCCTATGGTAAGATATATCTTCGAAAATCAGACACCTCCCCTATTATCAATATTACAAATGAAGCACAAGTTCAACAATTAATGATGCTTAACAACTGACTATGTTTCTGTGTTTCGATTGTGCTGATATGCCTTTGTTTACAAACGTACTATGTGACTATTATTACAACTATAATTGGTACTCAGGAGCTATTGTATTACGTAATCTGGTACTGCATTAACCAACCTGTACGTAAATTTACTATAAGTTTAGTTATTATTCATAAACATACTTACAACTCACTCACATTACAACACACAAACTACCTATATACACTGAAATATATACTACTCACGACACACGACACTCATGCTCAAACTATTTTTAATATACTTATTTCTATACACAATGCAAATAATTTCCAACAATCCGTTTATACTCTTACAACATTTATACACCATAATATCCCACTCATACATACGAAGTCAGTTTTCTCAAGGCTTGTTTATGAGTAATTTCCTACAAACGATAGGTGATGTGGACGGTCTGAGTGTAGCGGGGGCGATCGAGTGCGACATTACATCACTCACATCATACTATCATTACAATAAAACTGATTTTACCATTATCTCTCAGAACATTAGAAGTGTTCATAGTAACTTTGACGATTTTCTGATTACCTTATCTAATTTCACTTTTAAACCTGATGTTATTATTCTGACAGAGTGTTGGATTAGTCCCAATAAACCCATACCTGTGCTGAGTGACTACAACGTTTACACGACTACTCACCATCACAACCAGAATGATGGTGTGATTGTTTATACAAAGGATGTCTTTCAGTGCAGAGTTGTAGAGATTTGTTTATCCGACGCCTCTTGTCTGCGCTTGGATATATTTAATAACACTATTTTGTGTATTTACCGTTCTCCATCTATTGCGAACGCGGAAAACTTTATAAATTCCTTATGTACACATCTAGACACCTTGAGTTCTAATAACAATATTATTATAGCGGGCGACATCAACATAAATTTAATTCCCAAACCAACAGATTGTTCATATGAATATAAAAATAGGATGTACTATCTCAATATGCTGTCGACCTTTGGTGTTCTTCCAGGTCACACCTTACCCACTAGAAATTCCAGCTGTCTTGATCATTTTATGCTAAAAACTAAAATCGCGAGGACTACTGCATTTATTGCTGTTCTGCGTACTACAATCACTGATCATTTTACAACTTTTTTGTCTTTGGGAAACACGAAAACTACGCATAAATTAACTAAAACTAATACCACGATTGATTTTGATAAAGCCAAACAATATTTGCATGATAATAATTTAAATAACTTACTCTCCTGTGAGGACCCTACGTTAATGGCAAATTACCTTATCCATATTCTCGCTGAATCTATTAAACAAAACACTGTGACCAAAACTATACCTAAAAGCAGACGAACCATTAAACCATGGATGACGAATGGCCTTCTGAGATGTATCAATAATCGGAATAAGCTACAGAAGGAGGCTCGAGATGACCCCTATAACGAAATTAAAAAAATTACCTATACACGTTACAGAAATTACTGCAATAACCTAATTAAAAAAGTTAAAAGAAAATACAACAGAGAATTACTTTCCAACTCTCTTAAAGATAATAAGCAACTTTGGAAAAACATTAAAAAAATTACCTATACCAATAAATCTAATAAACTAAACCCTGAACTAAAATCTATAAAGCCTTCTATAATTGAATCAGCAAATTTTATAAATACTTACTTCTCAAACATAGGTAATCAATTAGCACAGGACGTTCAATCTAACATAATTCCAGCTGAACAGATAGACTACCTGAAGGGCATACATTCACAGCCTCATTCGTTTGTCTTGCTGAATACAGATAGTGATGAAATTATCCGAACAATAACATCCCTAAAATCAGATAGTGCCCCGGGGTGGGATACTATCACGACAAGATATCTGAAGCATATAAAATGTGACATATCACCAATTATAGCGCATTTCGTTAATCTCTGCTTCATGAGTGGTACATTTCCTGATCCTTTAAAAAAAGCTATTGTTACTCCTGTTTACAAGAGTGGGGATAGAAGCGATATCAGTAATTATAGGCCCATCTCAGTGTTACCTGTTTTATCGAAACTTCTAGAAAAACTACTAAATATCAGACTACTAAATTACTTAAATACTTTTAATATATTATCACCATCACAATTTGGATTTAGACATGGATTATCAACCGAAGACGCTGTAACTTCTCTAATCACTTTAATTACAGATAAGCTTGATGATAAACAAAAAACTTTGTGTATATTTATAGACTTAAAAAAAGCTTTTGATACGGTTTCAATCCCCATTCTTGTACAAAAACTAGAAAAAATTGGTATTAGAGATACTCAGCTCGCCATCTTTAAAAGCTACCTAACTAACAGAACACAGAGACTTAAGCTTGATCAGGACATCAGTGAGGATGCTGACGTAACTTGCGGAATTCCACAGGGAAGTGTTTTGGGGCCTACTCTCTTTCTCATATACATAAACGATCTCTGTAATATGCACATCGCGAATGCTAAAATCTTCTCGTACGCTGATGACACTGCCATTGTCTTCACAGGGAGTTCCTGGGATGCTACCAAATCCCACGCTGAGAATGGTATGGTTCTGGTCTCTGATTGGTTAAAAAACAATCTTTTAACTCTTAACACAAACAAATCTAACTACATCTGCTTTAGTATATATAATAAAAATCAACCTTGCGATGACTTTCACATAAAAATACACAAATGTAAAGATTCACCCAATCTTCAATGTAATTGTCCGATAATAAATAAGGTGCCCCATACAAAATATCTTGGTATCATGGTTGATCAAAGACTATCTTGGGATCAACAAATCGAACAGCTGATTGGGAGATTAAGAAAGTTTATGTGGATGTTCAAGTTGCTAAGGCATGTTACTCCAAAGTGTGCATTGGGTGCACAGAACTCATCGAAAAATCTTCTTAATGAAATTTACGTTGCCCTTGTACAATCAACTATAACATATTGCATCCCCGTTTGGGGTGGTGCCTTTAAAACACATTTTCTGGAAGTAGAAAGAGCACAGAGAGCTTTGTTAAAAGTTATGTACTTCAAAAAGCGGTTGTACTCAACTGAAAGTCTTTATAGAATTAGTGGCCTTTTGTCTGTTCGGAAGTTATACATCTTACACACTATCTTAAAAACACATAAGTCAATAAACTATGATCCTCAGATACAAAACAGGAGAAGGAAGGACATTGTAATAAATTCGCGTAAAGTAAGAACTGCTTGTGCAAGCACTCAATATGGGTATAGGTCATCTTTTCTTTACAATAAAATCAATAAAGAGTTACAAATATATACAAAAACTAGTAAGGAATGTAAATCCGTGCTGACTCAATTTCTAAAGCTGATTAGTTACGGCGAGTGTGAGTTGATTCTACAGCCACCTACATAGGCGAATGTGGCGTTGACTTGTTCTCGTCGTGGCTGGTTAAGTGTACATTTTGGTCAGTATTTTGATCCCTACTGCTATTGCAATTCATTTGTCTGTCGGAAGTGTCAGGGTTGCCGCATTCACCTGCTTGGGTTCTTGCATTAACACACGCGCACACACACACACATACACACACACACACATACACACACACACACACACACACACACACACACACACACACACACACACACACACACATAAACACATACACTTCAAAATTATTTCACACAATTTATTTAAATATTAAGTTATAATATATATATGTATGCTTTCGGATATGTATTTTGTTAAATTTAAATTAGTTATGAGGAGCGGAGTCTCCTGGCACAGGCATAATTATGCCTAAAAGGAGGCTCCAGCTATTTATCTAGTTATAAGTTCATATTGTGAAAGTAATAAATAATTTTTGATTTTTTTTTTTTTGAATATATTTGTACAGAATACCTAAATCACTATTCACAAAATGTTAGAAAATAAAGATAAAAAGGGCAAATAAATAAGGAACTTTGTTCCAAAAAGTTTTATTGAAAACATTTGAGTAAGTATGAGTATTGAAACTATACGTTTATTATACATCTAGGTATGTATATATACCTAGAATAGATTTTTCTATTGAAAATCATGGATAGTTTGCAATAATAAAAAATATTTTAAAACAAGTCCTTATCAGTAAGTACCTACTTGTGCCCATGCCCATTAGATTAGTTCAATCGATGTTCAATTACAATCGTTAATTGTATTAGGCACGCCTCTATGTCTGTGTAAGTACGACGGGATTTCTTTACAAATCTTTCGATTGAATTTATAGACATTCTCTTTTTTTTTTTTGCAAATGACGTCTTTTCAACCATCGACTCGTGAATAACCTCAGAGTAAAATTACAAGTTTCTAATCCCTGGGGCTTAAACGTTACTTTGATCAAATCAATCAATGGCAAGACGTTTTAGATTTGAAATGAATTTCATTACAGATGGAAAAAGGTTTATCTGTATTTTTTTGGTTGAATTATCTTCAGAGTTTGAAGATGTTATCAGTTTTCTTACGATCGATGTTGCGGTATTCCGCTGCGAATACCTATACCGCGTTATTATTCCAGCAATACGACGGTCAGATTATTCAAAATGAAGAATAATATAATTTTATGGCGGCCACCAGAGAGACAAATGTATGTCGTAAACCCACCAGATCTAATAACTAGGGACTGGATAAGGTATTCGCGTCCCTTTGACTACAAAAGCAACAACCGTACCTACCTACTGCGGCCATAACAGACGCAATGTTATTTCTCTTTATGCGGAAAATTTCATCAATAATACTATTTCACTTTGAAATAGGAAAGAATGGATGGAACACAATTACTTAAACACGAGTCTGACACAAGCGTCCTATTTCTTTCTCGCCTACTGCAGTAATGGCTTCGAACCCCCGCCCCGCCGCCTCCACGCCGTAGTGGATGGAGTTCAGGTCCCACCTCCCCTCCAGTCTCCGGCGCCGTCACCAACAATGACCTCGTATTTCAGACGGAATTGCTCAAACAAGGAACAGGAGAACCGTGGAATAGTGTTTGGTTATATTCCGTGCATGTGGCGTATGCACCGCTTGGTGCCCCTAGTATTTCTGAGTGTATGTTAAATTGGAAAACTACTTCATTTCCTCGTGCTATTTAAAGTTTCAAACAAATTTCACAATATTTTTGTAGGTTTGTTTGTATACAGATAGCTGAATGACTTCTGAATATATTTTGTATGACTCTCAACTTCCTTGCCTTTTGAGAGAGAAAAAATACATTAATTAATGGCACATATCTGAATTTAGAACAGAAAACATGAAGAAGCATTTGACCATCTTCCAAAGCTACAACTCAATAAACTTGTAAACATAATTCTGAAACGTGATACTTCTTCAATAATGTTTTATTTATTTTATTTATTTATTGTACTTTCCTATAGGATTTTTAAAGATGTTAAAAAACCTTTGTAAGTTTATCTAAGCACCGACATTTGTCGACAACACTACCTACTTACTTTGTACCTATAGACAAAGCTTAGCCGAATTCTAAATAGAATAGCTTTTGAAAGGCCTGTCTTCCTCGTCAGCTTTCAACAGATCAGTGATTATTTCTACTTTACTCAGTGCTTTATAATTTAATTTAATTTAATTTAATTATTTTATAGCCATACCAATAAACCATAAAGCTCATATCCATATCTTCTGTGTAGTGTCGGGTGACGGGTCAATATAGCTTCTGAATCTTCCGGATCGCTAAAAGGTGTCCATGTTTTCGCATGGTTATTCAAACTTCTCGACCGCTGCTCAACGGTTTGTCAAACTCGGTAGTTTGGACGATACGACTCCGTCTCTAGATTCATCAGTCTAATTTTTTTCAATCTGTTGAGGAAATACTGGAACCTTTGTTATGTTCGATCGCCTCTTTAACCCCATCTACCTATTGCCGTAGGTCGCGGGTCAGAGACTTCGAGATTTGCTGAGCGCGGGTCAGAGAAGTATCCCGAAGACTGCGGAATTATCTTCTCTTAATTAGCTCATGGGTATAGAAACTGAGTTTTTCCTGGTTCGCTTTTCTTTGATGAACTTACCCAAACTAATAATGCAGCGTTAGTTTCACTACCGTAATCCAAATAAATTTTGTTTTGGAATTTCTGTCTATGTTTATGTTTATTCGTGTGTATGCAAGAACTATTAATTGATTTAGTGGATGCTTAAGAAATAATGATAATAATTATGAAAGTTAGATAAGGTAAAAGACGGGAAGGACCAAAATAGTCAACACACTTTCAATCACCACGCGAGCATCTCCTCGGAAAACAAGTAGTTATTATTATCTAAAATTTATTACAAAGAACGCTACGAATTTGTTTCATACTATCCTAACTTTTACATAGTTGACCGAACTCTCTTTTCCAGTTCGTTATAATAGTAGAGTCGTGTTGTTGATGTTGAATGTTTTCATATCAGTTTTACCTAAACATGTAGATAGGAGAGAAGAACCCAATCTATGTGTGTTTTTATCTAAATATACATATATTGTAAATGCACCGCCAAGTGAGCTCTCTGTACTCTCTGAAGGTTGACTGGCAGAGAATGCCACTGTAGCATTATGTTCGCCTTTTGTACCATGATGTGCATAAAGTTTTAATGAATAAATAAATATCACTGTTAAGTCTAGAAAATCGTCATTTTGAGGAGTTTTTGAAATTCAATCTCTGCTATAAGGGAAAGAAAAAGTAGAAAACGGGTGGAAATATTTTGTGTACGTAGTATAAAATATTATAATATTTTTTTAAAACAGTTTTTAAACTATGCCTTTAAAATAATCACTATTATTTGAAAAATTATAGGTAGATTAAAGTTCACATAATTACTTCTGTACGTATTTTATTTTTTAGGTAGGTATACCTACTGACGTTTCGTGTTTGTAATTGTTTTGTGGTTTACAAATGGATTTTAAATGTCTGTAATTTTTTTTTAATGTAATCTATCATAATAATCTAATCTAATAATTTTATTCTTTATAGAGTTACGTGATCCAAATGATTAAGTAGACCGTTAAAATAATTAATTGGTACTCGTATACCTAAGAATATTGTTAGTGCGAAGTTTCTTTCGGTAAGTCTTAGTCTAAGCTGTTGGAAAAACTGCAATTTGATAATGAATAAAAAAGGAGAAAGCGTCGTAAATTGAATCCTTCGGTAGGTACTTGCCTTCTTTGTATTATGTCGCAACTAGGTGTTGCCTGCGACTCCACCCGCGCGGTAATCGGAAAGCACTAAGTTACTATCACGCCCATGTACTTTTGCAAATTGTCATAGTTCTTCTTTCTGTAAACCGATTGCTATGAAACTTTTGTTTCAAATTAGACTGTAAACAAGGGCTAGGGTAATTGATGCTATATTATTTTGTAGGTATGACATTATAAAACTTTTTATTATATTTTACCAAAACCAAATTTATAGCAATTACCATTAGAAAATCCTATATTCATTTAAAAAAAATATATTGCTGAACACTATTTGTGGGCATCCAAGCAAAAAGGGTCCAGTAGTGGGGTATTGGGTTAAGACTAGTTTCGGTATCTAGAATAGTCAATTGATAGAAAGAATTGAAAAAATATTCAAAAACAGACACATTTTTCTATCACACATTTGAATTAAATTCTGAAACAGTTTGATTTGAGAAAAAGCATTTTCATAGTTTGAGTGAGAAAAAAAAAACACTTCTACTTACTTGTTACATAGATTTTTTTTTATTTATTATTTATTGTACATTGAGATGTATGAAATGGTAGATTTTCACTAAACTTTACAAAACTTCTTATATATATAAATTTGTATATCTCGGAAACTAAATGCCGAGAACTAGACCTTTTTTGCTTGCTTTGCCCACATTTCATTTTTTTTTTGCCAAAATTACAAATTCTATCAGTGAAGAGATAAAACAGTACTCAATAAAACTACGTGGTACGGTAAGGTTTGCTTGCTGAGCTGAGAACGTGGTTTGTTCACCACTAGTTGCTCGCTCAGTTTAGATGAAATGGCGGCTAGCTGGTGACTGCAGCAGCGAACTGCGTCACGACTTGCACCCTCCAAATCTCCCTGAATTACATATTGAATTGCAATTTGCATTCCATTTCAACATATTAAAAAATGACAACTATGAAAATGTTTAAATATTTATGTCCAATTATCATAATAACAGAAGCGAACAGTTATAACCGCACAAAAGAGTTTAATATCAATATTGATACAATTACCTACCAAGCAAATGTTGATAACACTAATGGACGATATCCATTAGTAATGAAACTTGCTGTAATGTAATTAAATTGATCAACATTTCGTCTACGGGCATAATACGCACGCGTCCACGTATTGTATTCATTTGATGATTGTATTAATGTTGAATGGTATTATACTTTTATGGAGAATAACTTTTATTTCTATGCAATATTCATATCTAAATGAGTGTAATTTGTTTTCCACGATTAGTAATCCCGCCTAAAATGTCATTAATTTACAATTTAAACACATTTTGTTTTATGTAACTCCTCTACTTTTTTCACATTCGTGTGAGTTCACCTAGTTTGAACAGCGTTATTTTGAATATATCTGGACATGAAAAGCATAGGTATGGTCAGATCTCATCATCCGACCAAACAACTTTTTAACACTAAAATATTATAAAATTTAGTATTTTAGTGTTAAAAAGTATGTTATGGTCTTCAAAACTAAAACTACTTTTTAATAATTTGGTCGGATGTTGTTGTTAATGGCTTGTATGGAAGTACCGCCACTGCCACCATATTATGCGCTTTTCATGTCCAACGCTAACCCTGATAAGTCTTATATACGCTACTTCTAAACTTTAGAAACTTTCTGCCCTTTCAGTACAGGGTGGAAAATTCGGGAAGAAAAACAGTGTGGTAGAATAAATATATATTTAAATAACCATTATTACTCGTGAGCCTTTTATTCTTAACGTCAAAATAAATTATTTTAACGAATAAAGACGAGTATCGTTATCGAATCTTAGTCGTTCCTACTTGCCCGTTGTGTCGAGTAGATTGGTTTAATTTTTCCCTCCGCGATAACCATTTGCATAAGCTGCGGGATCTTTACTAAATTACTTTTACACCCCGAACCAAAACCGCTGGATGGAGCATGTATTTATTCTTATTTCTAATTTAATCACAGCTGAAATATCTAGAAACATTTGTTTTTATTTGTAAAGCTATTCACCGATTTTACTAACTTATTTTATTACTTATGGTGATACTAGCTGTGCCCTGCGGTTTTACCCGCAGTAATTTCGGTTTTCCCGCGGGAATTCCGGGGTGAAAAGTACCCTATGTCCTTCTCTGTACCCCTGACAACGTGCATGGCAAATTTCATCCAAATCCGTCCAGCCGTTTTTGCGTGATAGGGTAACAAACATTAAAACATCTACAGTTCTACATTCTACACTTTCACATTTTACAATATTAGTTGGATAAGGTATTTTTATTCTGGAACTGTTACGGAAACTCCGCAAAAATTAACGCGGTTTAAATCGCAGGGGACAGTTACCGCCGCACTCAGAGTCGACTTTAATGATTACTTAGTTAAGTATAGATTTTTAAAACAAAACTGCCGCAATCAGACAAGTTTAATAAATTAATGTTAATTGGCATTTAACTAATTAAGTTACATCTTATTAAATGCCAATTAACATTAATTTACTGAACGTCTCTGATTGCGGCAGTTTTGTTTTAAAAATCTATACTTAACTAAGTAATCATTAAAGTCGACTCTGAGTGCGGCGGTTAGTGTAGTAATAATATGTTTCTGTTTATCCCGTAAAGAAACAAAAAATTATACCTACTTCTATTTAATAATATTATTATGATTATGTGAATTCACAAAATTTGAATAACTAAAACTGATCGTGTACCTATACGTATTTGTAAAATATTCAAAATATCTTTTAATTTTTTAGCGAAAATAGCGAAATGTGTATTACAGTTTTGATAATAAGGATGTTGACTACTATTGAAAATCAAAATTCTAATTAGTCCGTCAGTTAGAAAATAAAAAAACAATAGACACGTATTTTTTGCTTTTTTAAATAAATTAAAATATACAGAGATAAAGCGCACTAAAATTTAGGATGAGGAGGTCGTGACGTCACTAACCACAAAACCGCCATACAAACTGTCAGAATAGTGACGTCACGCGAAATTTCAACTCAATATATCGCCGTTATTTTTTGATTACGTAAAAAAAGAAAAAATACGTGTCCAATATTTTTTAATAATCTACAAGACGGACTAAAAAATAAAAATTTGTCAACATGCCCTTAATGGGCATCTTGATTTTTTACAATTTTAATAATGTAACACAAGATTTTAATTATAATTATTTTTAAGTGTCACGAATAGGTACCACCTACAAAAGAGAAGAGAATCTCATTAGTGTGCCACATCTAGTCTGTATTTGAGCAATTTCGGCAGCAGTTTTATTATGTGCCGACGTTAATGAGATCTCGCTCCGGATATTTTAATAACGAGTTGAGTTTATCTCGGCTGGTACAGCCGAAGATTGCTCTGCGGAGACCCCTCGACTACGGTACGGGAACGTGAAAAATATTGCTTTTGACGTAATATTATAATGATTACACACCCTAATTTGTTCAAGAACAGATAAAATCTAATAAACTGGAGGTAAGGGTACTTGAAACGTTTCATTGCAAGCTTAAAGCTTGAAATTTGGATTTTGCTAAGATTCTTATGTGGACGTTGGAACTCAGATTACGAAACAAATCCAGATCCTTCCTTGGTTTTAAGAGACTAAACCTAATGAATGAACTTAGAAAATATGAAGTTTTTATAAAATCTGGTGGTGGTTATATCTGGTGAAAATAGTAGATGGCATGCAAACACAAGACCGCTTTAGCATCAATTTTGTATACCGAGCAAGCATAATTGCCTGCTTGGGACACAGTTCTGTGTTGTTGTGTGTTCGGGCTCGGGGAGCCTATCTCGGCATACAACGTAGCCTAAACAATTATGAATTTATTATTTTGGAAACGTTGCGTCACTGCGATAAAGAAAAATATAATAAAAAAGCTCCACATAAAAATTGGAGTCTTGAAATCTTGTATTTCCAATTTTTTTTATTGTGTATGTTCTGTTTCACTACTTATGAGTCTTAATTTAATACGTATTATAGTAAAATTGTTGGTTTTAACATTAAGTTTGTTTGAACATGGAGTTTGTAAAAAAAATTTGGAGGGTTTTAATAGAACTTAGCCCGTAGCTTATGTATTTTTAAAATGCTGTTATATTGAATAGTAAAATTTGCGATGGTGAAACAGCTTATTTAAATTATCATTCCACAATATTGTAACATTATTATCCTGTCGTAGGCAAGCAATGAAGATAATGGTATAACAGCGAATTTTGCCGCTGGAAAAGCTGGAAGGCGACCAAATTTGCTATGGGGCGTTCGAGATAACGAGTTATGACGTGCTTCACAGACGAGCCGAAAAAATGAAGCGAATTCACAGCTGTAGAGCTGCAGCTAGAGTTTTAAAGGAATATATTTGGCTGTTAAAAGAAGGTTGATCAATTTTGAAAACTTTTTTTAAACGAGATTTTCTTTGCTTAAATAGTATATATTTCACCATTTGACTGTAGGTAGGTATTTATACTATGGACTGTATCATGTGGACTCTTATAATGTGTATTTATTGACTGTTTACGTTATTTTATATTTACGCATGTATGTATATTTTAATATGTTATAAGTATAGGTATATATCACTACAAATTATCATATATTTGCATGTATTATATTATATGTGTTTGCACTCAATAATTAAGTTTAAAAAAACTTAAAATTTCTACCATAATAATAAATAATCAATCAATGAACAACTTGTTTGCGGGACATTTTCTTGTGAATTAGTTTAATTTGTTTTATGTTTATTTTAGCCGTATGTATATATGTCTCAATAAATAAATTTAATAGGGTACTTGCATGAAATTTATAATAAGAAATTGTGTCAATATTTCAAAAATAGAGCCTTAGAAAAGCGTTATCGTGAAAGATTTACTAAAAAAATTTCAATAGTTTCCAAAATATTCAACTTTTAATTTTGTGAAACGGAACGTTGCAACGAAACACCAATCACAGCCAAGCTAGACACATGACGTCACTTTTATTTTTTTAGGAAACATTTACCTCTTTCAGAGAAGGCAAAAGAAACTAAGTGCATACAGTCAACGCATATTTTCCATTTCCTGAAGTTTTTTACTTTAAAATGCATCGGTAAGATGCATTTCGATTCTTTACTGGAACTTTTGGAAGTAAATCGACACAGTTCAACCTTAATTTTGCTTTTGGTAATTGAAGTTATCTGTCTGTCAGTGTCACATGACCCTGTCAATACGACAGTGACATTTCTATCACAGATTAATAAGGCGTAATTTTGAACAAGTGACGTCAATTCGTGTTTCGGCGGTAAAGTCTAAAGTAGGAACTTTGAAACGCTCTATTTAATTAATTTATGCATATATTTTTTTTCTTTTTCTTGCTTTGTTTAAGTAGGCCATATATCTTTAAAATAGACTGAAAAAAAAAAAATCATGCAAGTACCCTATTATACGTAGGTATAGGAATATTAATTACTAAATCTCGTTTTAAAAGACGAGGTTTTACTAAGGTTTTACGAGGTTATACTCCCGTCCTGTTACTAATTACTAAGACCATTAAGTGAATAGACCTAGCCGTAGCCGAAAATTAAGTCTATTCACTTAACGGCATTTTAGTAAAAGTACGGCAGGACGGCACCTGAGTTTGAGGGTAGCTTATACTTTCGACCGCTTGAATTGTAATCAGTTCTTAGATGTCTATGAAACCCAATTTGGTTTCAAGTAATTAATTACAAAGCGGTAAGGTACTATTATCTAGTATTTTATAATGTTGTAGTTACGTATAGTTCGCGAGTCAAAGGTTGCTGCGGCCTCTAACGTTTACATGCTAATTTGAGCAGCGGAATTAGTTTGAGTTTATGCTCCGTTACTTCTTAGATTGACTAGGAAACCGCCCCGCCCCACCCGACCACTCCAACCCCTTATGCCAAGGACTAATATAAAATGCACAAGACTAATTAGGTTAACAATCCCCCTCGACGAGGTCGTTAGTTTTGTACTAATATTAACAGGAATGAAGTAATGTGCTCGGTACAAATTGTCGGGTTTCTTTTGTGTGGATTGAAAAAATAATTTGATCGTCAGTTATTTTATATTGTTTATGTCTAATTTTTAGCAGGAATTGTGAAAATTGGTTTTAGTTCGTGGTGCATGTTTTTGAAATTTTGATTAAAAAGAATAAGTACCTATGTTCCTATGTAAAAGTGGTGACGATAAAGGCGTTCCTATAAACAATTGTTAAAGATAACACAATATCTATTTTATTTGAACAAAAGTTAATACTTTTTTTACTTGTATAAATTATATGATAGGACAAAAATAAAGAAACACAAAAATATTTATATTGACAGTTGACTTCGCGTAGTAATTGAAGTGTACTGACCACTAGCTGTCCCGCGCGGTTTCACCCGCGATAATTTCGGATTTTCCACTGAATGTTTCATACAAACTTTGCCCCCTCTTTTCACCCGTAGGAGAAGAATTTTCAAAAATCCTTTCTTATCGGATGCGTCATAGTGTAGGGGAAATAAAACAAATGATTTTTACCGTTCATTATATATCCGTTGAGCCTTGAAAGCGTAACAAATAAACAAACAAACAAATTTTCGTATTTATAATATTAGTAAGGATTCTTTCACCTTACGATCGACATCTTCGATAATAACTTAAAAAACTTTAAAGCGAACCTTGTGTAATAATACCTCGAAAGCTCGTTAATTAATATACACTCAAAAATGGGTCTAAAAAATAAAATTCCTAGGAAAACTTGTTTATGCATTCCTAATTTAATGTTTGCTACACACGAATATTGAAATATTTTCTTTGCTGCATAAATTACCTACTGACTTAAATACCTAAGTATAACATTCCCACCGACGTTCCTTGTAATGGCACTTGATGGAATTACAGAGTGGGCTAAGGGGTTACTGAAACATAAAAAAATATCTAAAGTAATAACAAATATTTAAGTTAAAAAATTAAAATTAAATAATATACAATACAAGAAGAATAAATAACCAATTCTTGTATATAAATAAATAATATACAATATATACAAGAATTAATTCCCGTCGTTGCGCGTGATTTTCTGGATATATTATGGAAGTGCAAATTTTTGTTATTCAACCATGCGTCCTGACTGAACGTATCCGGATGAAAAGCGTAGTACAGACAGAATGTGTTCCGGATCGACAGAAATGATTTTATTTATTCCGAAATTTCCAAGAGAACACCGAAATCCACGTGGACAAAGCCACAGGCGATAGCTTTAACAGTATATTTTATAGAATTTGCCATAAATAAGCTGAGAACTACGGTGCGAGAGTTTTCATCGCTTTAAAGATCAGCTCGCGAGCTTTTTATGGCTTTTTAGATTAAACGAGCACCGAGCTATCGGCATCCATTCGAAGCCATCAACGATAGTGGTACGTACGTGCTAACTATTGGTATCTATCCTTTAAAATTATAGATTTTTTTATTTAACACCGATTCGTTGCACATGACCCGACAGGCGTGTCATCATTCTTTTTAACATCTGAACGTATTTAAGCATACAAAAAGTGAAATTAGAAAAAAAAACACATGTTTTATGGATGATGGATATGGATTTATGGATGAAAGCACACCAAGCATGTCATTAATTCGTATGGCGCTTATCATGTCACGAAATATTAGATCGCCGCGAAAGAGCCCTCAGTTAAAAGTTTGTGAAATTGAGTACCGCAACGAATTGGTTAAATAGTTAACTAGTATCGGTCACCACATTATTTTATGACTGTTTCTCATAGGTCGCAGAGATCATTTAACGATGATAGCTCAGAGGGCCCTTATTCACTATGACCAAGAACCTTCCTTGCCCTTAACGCGCGTCCCAAAAATGCATTTTCAAACGTTCTAGATGCTAAGATATTCTTTATGCCATAAGAAACGATGTAAATGTATTTTTTTGCAGTAAAACTTCTTTGATTACGAGGGAAACACAGTTTTTGCGGCATCTTACCTTAGCGCGGCGTGTTATGGTCATAGTGAATAAGGTCCCAGTAGTTGGTGTGTTCAGATCATACGTTCCAAGATGTAGGTTCCAATCCCAACGGTGAGCTTGAGCTGTCGGTAAAGGAAATCTTCATGAGCATGATGACAGACAACAAGAATAAAAAAAAAGAAACCAGCTTGAATGGGTTAGCCTCGGAATCCCCGCAGGAACTCTGATAAAAGCAGCCTAAGTTACTCCTCACAACATCACCTATCTGCCAGTGAAAGTCCCGTCAAAATCAGTCCAACCGTTTTGGAGTTTAGCCAGAACAAACAGACAGACACTGTTATAAGTACCGTATATATTTTCACATGGATTTAGTAAAAAAAAAACCTGTCAGTTTAACATCACAAAACGACACATCAATTTTATTTATTTGCGGGTATAGATATAAAGCTATAAAATAAACAGATGAAACAAGCCTGCATCATTTCTGTGTTCTTATTGTTAACGAAAGCGCAACTAAACTAGAGCTAAAAACGAGCGAATGCTAAACAAAATAAAGAAATTCATAGCACTGAAGGGTACCTACTGTAGTGGGATACAAATACAATTTGCCGGATAGGTATTTTACCCCTTTCTCCACTCACCTCACCAAACGCGATTTATCTCGTAATAATATTATTTGCTGGCGCCCCCGTACGTGCCTCGAATAGCTCCAATTACGTGGCAAGGTGTGTAACTTATACGATTTTTCACCTAAAAATACGTTATTTTCTCACCCGATACGTAGTTTTACTAGATGTGACATGAGCGGTGAAAAATCCGTGGCGGTAGTTTTTGTGATTCCCGCGGTACACAAATTATGTGATACACTACACCCCGGGTAAAAAGCTCTACCTCAGGGATAGTTGGGGTGAAGAAAGTTTCTTTCGTTCTTCTTCCTGATTTAAAGCCGAAGAGAAAAGCTGTTAACAACTAAATATGTAAACTAGCTGTTCCTTGGGGTTCCGCGTTAATTAATCTGGGAGTTCCCGTGGGAGCTCCGTTAAATATATATAATAATAATAGTTGTAAGAGGTTGAGGACTGAAAATCAGCGGATTCTCTGAGTCTCATTTTCACTTTTTGGCGCACCAAATTCATTCTCTACAATAACAACAATCTAAGTAGGTACAGGTTATCAATTCGGTTGTTTATAATCCTACTAATATTATAAATGTGAAAGTGTGGATGTTTGGATATTTGGATGTTTGGATGTTTGTTACTCAATCACGCAAAAACGGCTGACCGGATTTAGATGAAATTTGGCATGCACGTTGTCAGGGGTACAGAGAAGGATATAGGGTACTTTTTATCTACGAACTCCCGCGGGAACTCTGAAATTACCGCGGGTGAAACCGCGGGGATACATATATTTTTTTATGTATGTTCGGGCATAACTACTTCACATATCTATCTAGACGGATTTGCAAAATTCTGTTTTTGTTCGGAATGACCGAGATGGTCCCATTTAAATTTTATATAGATCTGATGATGAGTTTCAGAGACAGACAACGGAACTCAAGTCGGTTTAATTCTTTTTGTTTAAATTTTGCTTATTACCTATACCTATATACAGATTCAGGACAACCTGTATTTTCGAGTATTAATAGCCCGGTGGAACTGAGTCCGAACGTTGACAATTAAACAATAAATAAAGAATTTATCACAAAAGTTGAAATCAGATTTGGCCCCATTGTCATTTGTACGGAAAGTAAGCAAAAACAAAACGACGGCAATGTAATTTATGGTGGCATTTAATTAACCGACACCCAACGTTTAATTTGGGTCCAACTTTTAATTTACGAGTTTTGGGCGTAAAAAAAAAAACAAAAAAAACAACTTGATTAAAAAAAAACGCTCTATAAACAAACATAAAACATGAAAAAGTTCGGTAATCTAATCCGTGGCAATTCGTTTTCCACCTAAGGAGTAAAGAAATATCGGGCGAAGTAATATTGCCGAAGTTTCTAACTTTGTTAATAACTAGGTAGTTATTCCCATTGAGATTTCGCCCGAGTCTCTTTCGGGATCCCCTCAGGAACTCTTAGTGTCCGGATGGTTCCGTGCTCTCGAGAACGCCACGAAAACTGTTTAATACTAGCTGTGCCCTGCGGTTTCACCCACGTAAGTTTCGGAATTCCCGCAGGAACTCCAAAGTAGCATAGTTTACTTTGTAAACCTTCCCTGAACTTCCACAAATATTTCAAGATCAAAAATAGCCAATCGGTCCAGCCATTCTCGAGTTTTAGCGAGACAAATGGACAGCAATCCGTTTTTACATTTAAGACGATCGTGTGCGTGCAAATTTTCATACAAAAAGCCAAACCGTTTATCTCCCCTTAAACATAGACCAATTTTGATGATTTTTTTACATGTTATTGATGTATTGGATAACTAGGGCTGTACGTTTTGATTTTAAAGAAATATTGCTTATAACAAAAGTTATTAGCATCTCAATATCCATATTTTTTACAAAAAATCTTCCTCGAGTTTTTTAATTTATTAAAGTTAAACTAAACTGAATTACTAAATTAGAAAAACGTACAGCCCTAGATTAAGGTGTACTGAATCGAATGACACCAAAATTGTCTCATTTAGTGAAGGTTTAGGGGGGTAGAAAAGGTTTGGCCCGAAACAATATTTCAGAAGGAAAAATTAGGCACTCGCCTCTAGTCTCTCTATCGCACGCATCGCACGGTAGCAGAGCGGCATGAAACAGATAGACTTTTTGCAAATACCTACTCGCGACGCGTCTCGGATCGGAGTGATTCTCTGGGACACTATAGCTTCGGCTTGAAAGAACTTTTAAATAAGTTCAATAATTCCAGAGATAGATAACAAATAATAATCATAATAATAATCCACTTCACAACTCACACTTACAACTCCCACAGTTTTTGCGGCGTCTTATCTTAACGCGGCGTCTTATGGAGTGAGTAAGCGCCCAGTTTAACAATACATTTTATACCTAATGTTAATGCAAGAACAATAATGTTGAACAAAACAATAATAATAACTAGGGCTAAGGATAGAATAATGATTGATAATTTCAATAATAATTGCTCGATCATTATCATAATTTGCCACCTAATCCCAAACTAAGCAGAGCTTGTAATATAGGTTAGGTTACAACTGATATAATACTTGTTCTGTTGTTAATATATCTAGACTTAGAGTAAGTAAACATAAATGTTCAGCAAATAAATAAATAAATATAAAAATTTTCTCCAATATGAAATGAAAATGAAAATGAAAATGAAAAATACGTTTATTTGGTTAAATAAAGGTTCTTAACCTATGCCTACCTAGACCTTAATGTACTCTAAATCTAATGCGCAAACCATTGCAACACAACAAAGGTAGGATAGGAATGAGTTGGTGACCTGGGTTCTAAACTAAGTAAACTTGTATCATAGAACCCAGGGACCCTCCACTCCTATTGCAGACAACTTAATAGAGACCCATCACCCACATATTACTAACCATAGCATAACATAACTTAAATTAAATTAAATATCTAAACATCTTAAGCACTTAAGCTATTAAAGAGACAGATGTAACTATTAGCTAACCAATTTTGGAGGCTGGTTACAAACTACAATACTAACAACGCAATAAAAATATACAGCATTAGGCAGTAGATCTGTGAAGTGTGAGTTATGAGTGTCTTATGTGTGAGCGTGTGTCTGTGTGTGTGGGTGTGCATGGGTGTGAGTGTAGTGAGTTAATATGTGTGTGTGTGTTAATATGGGTATAGAACCCGCGACTCCTAGCGTAGTAGACAGCTTCACTTCCCACTACACTAACGATGTTATCTGTGTGTGACATAACGATACAGCGATGCTAGCTGGCTAGCTACCACCTTCAAGTTGAAAATCTGGAGCCAAGCACCCACCAGCCTCACTTGAAGGCCAGTTCCCATTCCAGGCTAGGTGTGTTTTTCTTCGGCCACACCGTCACTTAAATATCAGGGCCGCCATAACACACCGCGTTAAGATAAGACGCCGCAAAAATTGTTTTTCTCCTTCGATCAAAGAAGTTTCATAAAAAAATACATTAATTTACAACGTTTGTTATGGTATACAGAATATTAATTTCTAATATTTTGGTATCTGGAACGTTTAGGAATGCGTTTTTAGGACGCGCGTTATGGGCAAGGAATGTTGTTGGTCATAGACAATAAGGGCCCAGGTGAGCTGTGGTCAAACGCCGAGCCTATTAAAAAACAAAAAATCGATTCGCTCTGAAATAATTCACTATACCTGATATCTTTACGTGAAATGAAAAAAAACCTCGATTTCAAAATTTCACAACACACAATAGATAGCGTCCGATGTTTTCCCGCCGCTATCCCTCGGCGTCCGTGATAATACTCGTAAAATTTATCACCTTACGTATAACGAAGTACAACCGACGGCGCGGTCGCCGGAATTAAAAAAGGCTTTTTCCTGTTTCTAGAGATTTCGTCATGTAGTTATGAGAACATTAAAGTTAATGGACCTCTTGCCACCTTCGCCCACCTCGGTGACTTTATGAGTTTATAGCCCGTAGGTATACCCCTGGAACAGGGTTGCCAACTCGTAAAAAATTTATACGAAAAAATGAACGATAAAAAATGTTTTTCTCTTTTCATACGCTCGACCCGACTTCTTTTATCGTATAAAATAAATGTACTCGTAATAAAAACTATGACTTAATTTGTTAGGTATTATAGATTTGAATTTTTTTTTGTCTATTGAAAAATAACAATCAAACTGCTAATAATTAATCTACCGCAAAGTTATGATTTAATTTTTTACCGATGAAAAAATTTCATTCCGTAAATGTATTGAGTTTATTTTCGTTCATTTAGGCATCCTTATTAATCAAGCATTAAAAAAGCAGAATTGTATAAATTTAAAATATAGTCAGAAACTGTTTCTTCTTTAGCTTTATAATAATAAAATTGATTAAGGATATTCATGAAGCGATCCAAAGAGCGAAAGGAGCGATTCGAACAATAGGGATGTTGACTACTTTTGATAATCAAAATTCTAATTAGTCCGTCAGTTAGAAAATAAAAAAACAATAGACACGTATTTTTTGTTTTTTCAAATAAATTAATATATTCAGAGATAAAGCGCATTAAAGTTTAGGATGAGGGGGTCGTGACGTCACTAACCGCAGAACAGCCATACAAACTGTCAGAATAGTGACGTCACGCGAAATTTCAACTCAATATATCGCCGTTATTTTTTGATTACGTAAAAAAAGAAAAAATACGTGTCCAATATTTTTTTAAAAATCTACAAGACGGACTAAAAAATAAAAATTAGTCAACATGCTCATTGGCAACCCTATTCGTCGGCGTTTTATTTCGGTGAGTTATTTCGTCTCTGAAAGCTTTTTGTCGGTTTATCTTCGTTGCTATCGGTGGTTAAAGTTTAATGTTGATACTTGGGTATAACATAATATTTCATAAAAAAATTTACAAAGTTTTGCAGTACACTCTTGCTACTGCAAATTATAAACATATTATATACCTACATTAAGTATATTTACATTAACTCGAGAGAGAAATAATTTTCTTTTTGTAACTTTTATAATTTTTTTTTTTACTATTTTAACCGATATCTTATTAACTAAACTTCTAAAACAGAAATACTTTGAACTGACGGACTTTAAAGTTTCGTGCGAAATATTATTATTATTATTCACTTCTTATCTTAAATTTATGCTTTTTTACTATTATTAATAACATTAAACCGTTGTAGATATTACTGAAAGCACCTAGTATGCGTCTGTCTGTCCGTTGTGTTCGCGATAAACTTGAAAACAACTAAACGATTTTCATGCGGTTTTCATCGATATACAGTGATTCATGAGGAAGGTTTAGGTGCATAATTTGGCACGTTTTTGTGTAAATTGGTTGAAATATAACGATTACTGTTGGTAATGTCGGAAAAAGTAATTTTTTACGATCGTCTGGAAATTTTGCATTTACGTTGTTAGGGGTAGGTACAGAAGACATAGGGTACTTTACCCTGGAATTTTCGCAGGGTCTCTGAAATTAACGAGGGCGAAACCGCGTGGAACATCTTGTATTAAATAATACCTACCAACATTATGATGAGGTAAAGTTTGAAAGCTCGTTAGATTAGAAGTAGGAGGTATTCTCCGGAAAAACATACTAAATCGATACTGGCATTTATTTCACTGATTTACTTACAGAATTCCTGAGTGGTTTGGGATACTTTTTAGATATATATATAGATATATATGATATAGAGTGCCAAAATTGACGCGAGCAAAACCCCGGGAAAACATTACCTAATATTTAAAAGGATTATCTCCAGGTTTGTAACACAAATTTATGTTATACGTGTGAGTGTAAAAATAATTACGATCGTTTTTGCTAATAGATACTCCACTTGTGTGATTTTCAGCTTGTTAAATTAAACTAAACAGTCAACCCAAATAATTTTATTACCCAGTTTGTAAATCCTAATATTATACATAAATGTGGATGTGAGTTCGTTTGTTTATTACGCTTTTACACGATATCTACTCAAGCGCTCATCGTGAAATTCTTCATACGCACTGTCAGAGGTACAGCAAAGGTCATAGGGTAGGTACTTTCGTTCCGGAATTCCAGCTGGAACTCCGAAATTAATGGTAAAACCAAGAGAATTTTTGTCTGTCTTTCTGTCTGTCTGTCTGTATGTTTGTATTCGTGCTACGCAAAAACTGCTGCACCAAATTGAATGCGATTTTTTTTGTTGTATTGCTAAGGGTCTAACTTACCGCCGCACTCAGAGTCGAATTTAATGATTACTTAGTTAAGTATAGATTTTTAAAACAAAACTACCGCAATCAGACAAGTTAAATTAATTAATGTTAATTGGCATTTAACTAATTAAATTACATCTTATTAAATGCCAATTAACATTAATTTACTGAACGTCTCTGATTGCGGCAGTTTTGTTTTAAAAATCTATACTTAACTAAGTAATCATTAAAGTCGACTCTGAGTGCGGCCGTTAGATACTCATGTTTCGATTTTTTCGAAATATCCATCTGGCACTCGAGATATAAAAAAAAAATGCTGGTCATCCTACTTCCTACTAATATTATAAATTTGAAAGTGTGGATGTTTGTTACTCAATTACGCAAAAACGGCTGAACGGATTTCGCTTAAATTTGGCATGCACGTTTTCAGGAGTACAGAGAAGGACATAGAGTACTTTTTATCTCGGAATCCCCGCGGGATCTTCTACACTAACGCGGATGAAACCGCGGGGCACAGCTAGTAAACAACAATTCCGCTCAAACTAATTCTTTAGCAATCCAAGCTTCCGGTTTTCCGGGTTTCGCACCTTCACAGCCTCTCTTGACCACGCAAATACCGCTAGAAACCCGACGCGAGACGTCGTTAGTTCCCGGGGCTCCCATGGGTAGGGTGGGGGTTCGTTGAGCCTCTTTCTACCTTCATAAATCTCTAGCCACTCCTAACAAGCTAGAGGCAGGATGGCGTTCATAGAACCTTAACAACAAAATATCCCCGTGTCTCCTCAATAACACAACCCAAAATAGATTATACATAGGTATTAAATATGCATTTTAATATTAAAAGTGAGCGGTGTGGGCGTCATTTATTTAATAATCCCATAGGGTCTTGAGAGGTTTCTCTATAAATCAATTTTATTGGGGTCGCCGCCCGTCGCCGTGGATTAAAATTATTACTTAGCTCCCAACAGAGGATTTGAGTGCACGGATTTCAAGTTTGCCTTTTCTCATACACTTTGGTCATAGGGAGCTTACCTTCATTGCCGTATTCGTCTAATAATAATAATAATACCATATTTACCGACGATAATATTAAAAATGTTACATTAAAAGTTAATACGCTTATAATACTTGGTACTTACGTAAGAAATTGATAATATACTTTCTTTTTACGGGATTCTTTTTCATTATAGAGCTTACCTACCTATTTATCTACTGGTCATATAATTTTATAAATCGATATATTTTACGTTAAGTACCTAATCAAATCAAAGAACAATTCTTCCTGTAATATGGATTACACAAGACGTTAAAAAGAGGTGTAGTCATATAATCATTTACAATCCATTTGACACAACTAGTGGTAATGGATAATATGAAACAAATCATACCGAAATTGCTTTATTTACCTTTACTAAATTCAATATCGATAAATTGTCATTCTGTAACCAGTTTGTGACCTTGTTAGCGATTCGACATATTATTTGTTTAGTAACCTCCGGTTTCACCTGCGTTAATTTAGAAGTCTCCGCGGTAATTCTGGGATAAAAAGTACACTACGTCCTTTTTTGTATCCCTGGAAATGTGTATGCAAAATTTTAGGAGGATCGATCAAGTAGTTAAGTCAAACAAACTCACATTCATTCAAAGTATACCTAATATTATTAGTTAGGTTTGTATAAAATTGTTTTAACACGATCTTTAAATATGACTACCTATTTTTATAACACCCTGTACACAGGCGTGGACAAATTTGGCTGGGCTTTGAGCTCTAGTTTCGATATTTTAGCGTATCATGGGCGGATATTAATATACTTTTTCAGGAGTAATCAATCAAGTTGAGGCAAAACTGAAAAGTTTGCCCACGTTATTACAAAGAAGCTCCGTAATATCTTAAGCGAAGTATTACATATATATGTATAAGTATTAGATCAGTTGTCTGTTGCCCATAGTATAATACAAACTCAGGGCCCTTATTCATTAACACCATAACACGGCGAGTTAAGATAACGCGCCTCAAAACGCGTTTTTCTTTCGTAATCAAAGAAGTTTCACTCAAAATAATAAATTTACAACGTTTCTTATGACAAACAGAATAATATATTTGTAGTATTTTGGCGTCTGGAACGTTTGTAATGGTGTTTTTGGGACGCACGTTGTGGACATGGAATGTTGTTGATCATAGAGAATAAGGGCCCTGCCTAGTTTGGGTTCAGATTTATGTTACTTATAACAATGTGTAAATTAACGTAGACGAAACCGCGGGAAACATAATATGTAGAGCTGGTAGAGTCGGGTAACAACGGCATACGATAACAAATTGTAATGAATCGCAGTCGATCAGTAGGGCTAACTCTTGAAAATGATTTGAGTCTGATTCCGAATTTGATTTTACTTCGATTTGATTCCAACTCGATGTCATTTTAGTACATACTTTTGAGAAATCAATCGTTGAAATCATATATGGAATCGTGTTATTGTCTAAAGATGACGTTTGACAAATTATTAACACGACTCCTATAGTGAAATCGAGAAATTTGACAGATAAATTCGGTAGAGACTCGATCCCATAGCTTCAAAGTGGCAAAACATGAACAATGCCTAATCTAAAGAGACATAGATAATATCTCTTGCATGCTCTGCCGATAGGATCACCAACTCAGCGTTAGCTAGGTGCGGGAAAACCTAGCCAACGACGAGTGGCAGAGTGTGGCAGGCACTTTATTTAACCACCAACGTCCTTGAGCATATAATTTCGTTTCGAAATATGCAATAAATTTTTCTGCCACTTCCACTTGAAAGTTACTGTTACATGAAATTTTTAACAAGCTGTGGTTCCAATGACAATACTTTCATTCACTTTGTAACACGTTTTGGTTCACGGAAAACAATTAATTTAAAAGCTTTCGGTTAAAAAGGCTTTCACTGTTTATTTATTGTTCCTCGACTTGTGAGCTTCATTGGTTAATATCGAGTTCTGATTTAGTTATTTGATATTCGATAGGTACGGTTATAAAGGTTCGTCTAATATTATATAAACTTATGGATATAATTTATTCTTCTTAGTTCTACTTCTATATAATATAATTATATATAGAAAGGTTCTGATAATATATTTATAATATATAGAAAGGTTTCATAAATTATTTTATGCCAGATACTAAGCATTCCTGTTATGTATGATCCAAATGACTTACGGAAATTGTGCCTAAGTTTGAAAACACGACGCAATTAAAGTGTTTAGCTTCTACTTATAATAATGTAGGTATTTCCAATATATTTTTTTTTTAAATATGTCTATAAATCCCTTTTCTTTTGTTTCAGCATCGGTGGCGGAGTATCTGCGCACTTGGAATGGGAGGTCTAGCCTTATTCTATTGGCGTTTAAGGTTAACCGGAGCTGCCGGAGTCTTCGCGGCAGCTGACAACCCAGCCTCGAGAGACCCTTCCTTCTTAACAAGAACCTACACCTTTGCCTACCTTCCAGTTTTCAACTTCTTCCTACTTTTATACCCTTTCTACCTCAGCTTCGACTGGTCCATGGACTCTATACCAAGAATAACCACAATATTCGACCCGAGGAACGTCTCCACAATAATTTTCTACGCGGTCCTCACAAAAGTCACGTGGAGAGCATTAAAAAGCGAATCCAAGAAACACCAAGACAGAACGAAAGAGGTGAAATACTATAAGAAACAAAGTTGCAAGATAAAGCACAAGTGGAATTACAATTTCAAACAATACAACCGGCACGAGTGTGCAGAGAGGAGGAGCTATTACGTTGCGCATAAAGAAAATATTACGTCTTCGAAGAGGATGTTGTGTTCGTGCTCTGGATGCAAGCATCCGGTTATAGAGGAGCACACGAGCGTCTGCCGTGCGAGCAACAATAACAATACAATGATCCGCTCCAGCTGCATTTGCCCAATGGCGAATGCGAGAACTAAGCCGCAAAATTCACAAAAGCAAGCATACGGCAGCCCACAAGTCGCGCTGCTGACGTTCATAGCCTTTATGGTGTTACCGTTCGTTCCAGCCAGCAACATGTTTTTTTACGTGGGCTTTGTCGTCGCCGAACGTGTGTTGTACATACCGAGTGTTGGTTTTTGTTTACTGCTCGGTCTGGGCGCCGGTGTGCTCACCAGGAACTGGCACCGTTGCGAGTTCAGAAGCAGACTGTTCATGTTTGTGCTGTTAATGACATTGCTGGCGATGTGTAGCTACACTTTGAGGAGGAACCTCGACTGGCGTGACGAGGAGAGCCTCTTCAGGAGCGCTCTGCACATCAACCCGCCTAAAGGTTAGTTTAACTCAACTTTTAACTAATATCATGACTTTGAGGTTTGAAATAATAGATTCAAAAAGAAAATGAACAAGTTTGTCCATCTACTTATATACACAACACAAATGACATTTAGACATAATAATATGTCGACAGAGACGATTTTTTATTTTTTATTCTGAATATGACCGCCAAAGTTAATTATTTTAAAAGTATTAAAATTTTCTTGTTCTGTTGGTAGGTACGTATTTTAAAATAAAAATAGTTACCACTAGGTTAATACACTTTTTAGTACAAAAAGTTAGTGTCGAATAGATCGAGGTCGATACTTTTTTGCCCATTTTTCTTTTCTAATTTATTATTATTATTATGCAAATATTGATATTTTTCCGACTTGGAGTTTGTTGATAATAAATTTTAAAATAAAATCTGCAGGCAATTTTATATTATGGTAAGAGTTCATTGAGTTTTCCAGCTGATTTTGAGTCTATATTGTTAGTTTTTACTCTGAAAACACGGTCCGTGCACCATCTTACCTACACTTGACATGAGCATATGAGATACACCATAGGCACGCTCTCAAGTTATTATTTAACCAAAAACATGCGGTATTTTTATGTTCCATGGCGTGTTTACAGTGTTGGGTCGGGCGCACGTGCTGGTACGAAGTATCTGAAATGCGCCCGAATTGGATAAAGTATAAAAAATTTACGTGACTTCTCATATTACGCTCCACCCTCGATATTGGAGCCTTGGCTTCGAAAAAATAAGAGGCGAATTAGTTCATCGTCCCCAGTAATAACTGTGCTGCTGTCAGCTGTTAATGCGTTTATGATATCAGTGGGTGAAGACGGCACGTTTCACTGGCACATAAAAATATCGACGATAACTGTACACCAGTTATACGATGACATCGTAAAAAGAATTTATGGCGGCGTTAAAAGACCAAAGAAAAGTTTTCAATTTTGCACGAGGCCGCCGCGCAAATCGTCTGTTAGCGGCCCGTCAAAATTGAGCACAGTTCGCGCTATTATATTTGAAGTTGTTAGAGCCGGCACATCCACTCTGTACCTTCCCCGAAAGTTTGTTCGAGTTGCGTCCCTCGTTACCGCTCAAAACTAAGGCACAATTAATTTGTTTGAGCGACGGCTACAAACTACCTGTCCGCTGCGTGTTAGTTCCTTAAACTTGGAAAAGAGGCTGTCATGCCGCGCCCGCTCTATTTATAATACATTCACTGTACTACTACACTACACACTAGTCAGTGTTGACCTCGCTAGGACGCCATTAAACATGCATACGCGAGATCCCCGGGGACACAGACCGGGTTCAGATACGGTTCCTATCGCAAAAGTTTCGCAAAGAGAAAAGTTTCGCGTGACGATCCCCATCTCTTCACCAGGAAGGACTGTACGACAAATTCTACATTAATATTGAACGGAATGCCCAAATATATTGTATTTTATGCTATCCCCTTTTTTGGGTGTGAATATTTCATTTGATGGATTTGTGAATAATATAAAGTGTCCCAATACTTTGAATGTGTTCGATTCGCATCTCTTCGAGTACCTACATTATTTATTTGTATCCAACTTATGCTAACAACTTGCACATCTAAGAACCACGCAGTTTTTGTTTATTGTGATTAGGAAAAAACTAAGAAATATGTAATATGGTTTGACTAGATTTTAATTTAATCTTACCTTAGATTACTGTTGACTTACGAGTTAAGTATAGATATTGGACCAACTTTACTAAAGGTTGAGTACTCAATACAACACGTATGTGGTTTAGATTTACGTATATAATATTATATTTATCTATTTAAAGAGAACAAAGCATACGCCGTTATATTATAAGTAGTTATATTATAGAGAATTCAAATACCACCCATATAACATCGTGCATCGCCTTTAGAATTTTAAGATTTATGGTATTGGCAATAAAATTGATTTAACTTGTAACTTTGCCATCACTTTCCTTAAGCTTTTATAATATTTTAGAATACGCACATTATTTTATAATTTAATAAATCAACAAAACTTCAATGGTCTACGCTTAGATAACCGGTGTGATAAAATGGAAAACGCCATTTCTCAATGCAATCAACAGGTCGTTACAAAGATAGAAAACTAAAACTTTATTCGGCACCGCAAACAAGATAAACGAATATGCTCCCCTTCTTCAAAGAAAACAATATTTCAACCAAATTATGACACTTTATCGAAGGGTCCGCGATCTAAAATTGCTCAAGTTATAGTTATAGCTATTATAACTATGTAAAAGTGTGGTCTGCCCATTTCTCTGCCCGCCATAGTTTTGAAAGGATGAACAACTTTTTCTTTCTTTCTTGCGCTTTCTTTCGGTCTATTTTCATCGTGAAATATTGAAAAGTCGCAGCGCGGTGTGGGATTTGTCAGCTGCGAAAAGGTTTTTTAAGCGAGTTACTCTTCCCCCGCGAGGATTCAGTGGCAAAGTTCGTATGTCACTTACTCTATTTATATTGTTACGGTTGATTTCAGAAAGTTTGAATAAAGTGAACGAGTGCCAAGTGAGTGAAATTTTTTTATCGTGTGTATGTTTCTATGGACAATGCATTCGTGAATGAATGAGTGAAGAACTCTTGCGAGAATTAAAACTTATAAAAAAATAATTTAAAAGCTTGCAACGCCCAAGAGGTCACATGAATTGTTTTTATCGTTTCAAAGAATGACACGTTTCAAAAACATTTATCTTCATAAATCCCTACTAATATAAATCATTCGGTGCAATAAAGAATATTGTATTGTGTTGTGTTGTGTTGTGTTGTGTTGTGTTGTGTTTTATTGTATTGGATTAGGTTGTATTAATGCGAAAGTAACTCTGTCTGTCTGTCTGTTACGCTTTCACGCCGAGATGACTCGACAAATCCTGGAATTCCCACAGGAACTCCGAAATTAACGCCTGGAACAGTTCCAATCACCGAAACGGTTGGAACATTTTCACGGGATTTACACTGTTAATTAGATAACTCCTCCGGGAATTCCGAAAACGGTTACGGGTGCGGGTAAAAGTGCTGGCCACAGCTAGTTTTCAATAGTATTTAAAAAACTGTTTTGTTAAATTTGATGGTATTTAAATAAAATGTGGACTACATAAATAAAGAAATAGGTAGTTACAAAATAAGCGATGTGATTCTAAGAGTGTAAAGAGAAGAAATTTACTCTTTTTTTTTAGAAATGGAAGGCTTTTTCACAGCAATTTGACGCCTAATGAGGCGGAACCTTCACGTTGTACGAGATTTTTTTAAAAGGAATAATAATTTTCGTTCTTACATCCTCGCGTCCCACGTCGAAATAACTCGAACACAAATTGACTGGGAGGCGACAAAATAATACAATGTTATCATTTTGTAGCTTTATTTTTAAAATACGGTATGGAAACTTCATACTTAGTTCAAATTACTGTTTAGAAATATTTAAAAAATTCTATTCTAATCAAAAATTTCAATTCCTAATAATTAGAAAGACATTTTTAACTTTCACTCAATGAAACTGTATCTAATTGTTAGGATAAAAGTTGTAAATAGATTTCTCAATAAGCACAAAATATAAACTTAGCTAAATATTTAAAAAGTTAACGGAATGGATTTAAGTAATATCGACTTCATACGAGTCCCGTATAAAACGGTTAAAACGATTCTTTAAAACGATCGAGTTTGTCGATTTCCGCTCTCGCGGTTCGAGTCCAAATCGCTCCTGCGCACGCACACCGAGGGTCTGCACAGATACCCTGAGAGAAAAATAGGAGCTTGTTCGGTAAAGTTCGCGGCCGAAAGTTCCCGATCGAAAATTGATCAACAGTATTTCTGCTACCGGTGTTCGGTCGGGCACCATATTTGGTCGTTATACTCTCCCGTAGTTTGCACATTATTGACACCGTGCAGAGTCGGTCGCTGTGCCTGCTCATCACTGATATTGTGTCGCCAACATATCCTTCGGGACACGAAGGGCAACCGAAACCTCTTCGGTCTGATTGATTTCTCTCCGTGTATGCGTAGATTGTGTGTAGATGTATGTGTAAAGTATTAAGAGAGGTTTACACGGGTCAATTTTCCCGGTGCGGCTAGTCACTAGTGGACATTTTAGGAAAGTGGCCGTTTTAGGAAAGTGGATATTTTAGGAAAGTGGATATTTTAGGAAAGTGGATATTTTAGGAAAGTGGACATTTTAGGAAAGTGGACGTTTAAGGAAAGTGGATATTTTAGGAAAGAGTACATTTTAGGAAAGTGGACATTTTAGGAAAGTGGACGTTTTAGGAAAGTGGATATTTTATTTTACTTTTTTTATTTCTATCTAACCTGCCACAAACTTCTCACCTAGCCAAAAGGTTGACTGGTAGAGAACGCCTTAGGCAATTAAGTCCGACTTTGTTCAATTGTGCAATAAAGTTCTTTAAATTTTAAGAAAGTGGTCATTTTTCACCTGAAGGCAAATCGTGCGCCTTTAGTCACCCCACATTACTTCTACTACTTTCACCTGCACTCATGTTAATTTGGGAGTTCTCGCGGGCAACTCTGTGAAATCCGAACTATGAAGCTGTTTGACAAGTATAAGTAGATAGATTATAATCTTTCTTTATCTCGTTTCATTACGTTTATGGGAGTGAGACCATATTATTTCCATCTCCTTGACACTTTAAGGCTCCCCAGCGCAATTTGACGAACGGCTCGGTAAAATATTCCAACATTTTGGAACGTCACGAAACTTAGAAAGAGTTCCAAGTTTCACGTCAAATATTTGCGGCGCGGCATGCCAAAGCAAAGATCAGACCCAACCAACTTTTCCACTCAACGTTTCTGCTCCGCGGTTCTGAAATGATTTTGACTTGAAAAATCTTTCGTCGAGCCGCTGCGCTGCTGCTGTCAACTCGCGATGAACTTTGATAAAAGTAATAAAAGCCATTTTGTTGGAAAACCTCGGTTTCAGACGCAAAAAGGTGATCAGGTTTTGTTGAGTACCTACTAGTTGTGCCCCATGGTTTCACCCACGTGAGTTTCGGAATTCCCGCTGGAACTCGAAAGTAGCCTAATTTACATCTTAAACCTTCCCTAAACTTCCACAAATATTTCGAGATCAAAATTTGTCAATCGAAATTTAACTATTTTAAAATAGAAAAAAAAAGTATTTTTTTAACAATTAGGTACGTAGTATATACTTAACATATAGTACGTAATTAAATAACGATGAAAACGAAAGTCAAGATTAACTGCCAACGTAGCTAACGCATTGGGTAATTAACATAAATTACAAAACCCTATGTAAGCAAGAAGTTATGTTTACTTTGAGGAAATTATCATCCTGTTTATGTAGGCTTCACCGTCGGGTGTGCAAACCGTTTACGCTGAACAATATTTGGTTATCGGTGAAACATGTTAAAATGTCGCTTTAAATCATCGAACGATCCGAATTTACACGCGTTGCTTGCGTTATGGCCGGTTTACACTTCCATAAGTATCTAAGTAAGTAAATAAAAAGTAAGTAAAATACGTGTCGACGCCGGCCGGCAAGTGATTAAGTAGAAACTTGCCGCAGGATAGAAACTACTTCTATTTTTTGGACAGCACAGTAGCGGGTACACCCGCCTGCTTTGTCTCCCGCTCCCCGCCAGCTTATAACATACTACTTGCCGCCGTGTGGACGACGCGCCGTCCGGCGGTCGGCAAGTAAGTGAAAAAATGTATTGTTGAAATTACTTATTTCCGAACGCTTACCGTTTGGACGTTGCTGTCTACTTTTCGATTAAGTAAGTAAGTAAGATGGTTAGCTGAACTTACTTACTACTTATGGAAGTGTAAACCGGCTATTCGATGAAGTAAGTAAGTTGGTGAGTGAATTTACTACTTATGGAAGTGTAAACCAGCCATTACCGACAATTAGGCGATTATAGTGCCATTAAAAAAAATTCTGCACATAAACTTGACTTTCCAACGAACCTACATGCATAGCACCTACCTATGTTTTTCAATTCTATCCCTTCGACAAGACCACGAAGGGGGAAAAATGTTGTAGGTACCTACACAATTTATGTTTGAAAGAATATTAATTTGAGGCATCCTAAACGTATGCAATTTACCAAGGTCTGACGTACCAAAACGACCCAATCAGCGAACTGCATTGTCACAACAGCTACCGACACAATTGCATACTATTGTGTATAACAAATACCTACTCCATACGACAATTTAATCGACTGAGCCGGTCGCTTCATCGGCTATTACTGTTCAAGCAATCGAGTGAACCAGGTTGTGTGTGTCCGAGATTAGCCTCGAATTCTACACTAGGTGACGTGTGAAGCTAAACGACTTTAAAGAGGTATTTTACGGGACATATCCCAGCTTAAATGTAGCGTTATACAGTCAGAAGAATCTTGAATCAGATAATTTAGTTACATTAATATTATGTTGTGATAGTTTTCTTCGAACCTACTACAAGTATTGAACCGTTGGTCTAGCGCAGAGGCTCCCATACTTTTTTTCTCATAGACCACTTTAAACATTTTGCTGGATCTGGTGGACCGCCTGCAGCTATTACATTTACTAACTTACTTCCGAAACCCGAAAAAAGTATATGTCTATGGCAATCTGTGTTATGGCTATTTCTCAATCAACTATGAGTTAAAAGCTTTCGAAAAAAAAGGTGAGAATTTATATTGCTTGAATTATGCTGTGAGTGGATGTCATTTAAGCTAAGTGTCAAGGCTAGTCTAAAAAGCGTCTTCATCCAACAGTTGGATTCCTTGGCATCGGCGAGTTTTGACACGCTCTTTCTGAATATGGAATATCCAATTTCTTACAAAAACAATTGCTGAGCTCCTTATAATATTGTCTGCCTATATTCATAGGAGAAATCAAGTCGGGTCACCTAATACATTTTTATAGACCCCTGTTAACGAGTTGTGGACCCCCATTTTTTTTCCACGCAAGCGTAAACCGCTGTCGGGCTCCCGTGGACCCCTGGGGGTCAACCTGGACCACTTTGGGAATCAATGGTCTAGCATCTGACTACTACGCTAGGTAGTAAGGTGTCAATCAATGTTCGATCTCCATCAAGGTGAATGCCATGTAAGATTATTATTATACACACATCAAAAGTGTCTAGGGATCAAGAACATTTTTTGCTATAAAACGAAACTCAATTAATTTAAATCTAATTTAATCTTCTGGACTGGCCGCCTACCTTATTTCCCATATCTAAAATAACAACTCATCCCCACATTTTAAATAAATTAAGAAAAATTTCATTTTTTGTAAGTTGTGAGAAATTGAACCAATTCCAAGTCGACAATAAAATAGCAAAAAAAGGCAAAAACAGGGGATTTTGAAACTTATATTGTAATGACTAAACAAATTAATACTCTGTGTTCCTTCCATTGATACGAATCACAGATTCGCATCGATTTGGCATGCTAAAAATCTTGAAAAAATGTACTTGATCCCTAGACACTTTTGATGAGTGTATGTTTACACCCTGAGTCTGGGTATTTAGTACGTATATACTAAAATAGATATCCATAAGTGTTTAAAATTTTAAAACAAATAACGAGTCCCCTGCGTAGCAGTATTAGTAGCTCTAGTCCGCTCGTAGGTATACCCAGAGCAATCATAATAAAGTAATTGAAAAAAAAAAAAATATATATATTCTTTTCCACCGTGTTTCTTGGACCAACAATTCGCAATTCAATGAGATATTTATGGAAATATTGAAAGGTATTTCTTGATTTTGGTAATTGCAAATAAAATATTTAACATTATAACATTTTATTGTAAATTTAATTGATTTGAAAAATGACAATAATATTTAAAATATACAAAAACTTAATAAAAAATAACAAATATATAGGTACTTTTATAGTAACAAATAGTGTCCGTCTAGACGAAAATATGTAATAGTAGGTATTTATAAAGTTATCTCGTTAAAAATATTCATTAGTTATCACTCGGTTTTACGAATTTTTTATTTCTTTTCAATAGATATGAAAAAATTTATTGAGCTTAATGAAAATCTAATGAATAATATAACAGTAAAACCTGGAATGTGGCTTAGATTTTTAACTATACACTAAATTACTTTATAACTATACAATAAAGTAGGTATTTTGCGAGTAACTAACACAAATAGGTAATTACCTACTACGTTTTTATTTCGCGTTATAAACCATCTTCTGTCGCATGCACACGCGAGGCTATTGCCATGTTTTGTCTCTATTGTCAGTAGCAATCGGAATGACTTCATTCAGAGTTCGTGTAGCGTGCTCTTGAGAAAAGGCGGGCTGAAAGAAACCTAAAGGATAGGGTTTTAACAGATCTATTGCTGTCGCGTTTCCTCTAAACTCCCCTAATAGAGTGCGAGACAGATAACTGCAGGTCGAGCTGATATACCTAGTCATTGAAATATACTAGATACTCGTTTTCTATTTAGGTACCTCAATGCATATGAATGTATAGTAGGTAGGTACGGTACTTAAATAAAAAAAATATTTTAAAATTTTTGTCTGTTTGTCTGTTTGTTCAGGCTAATCTTTGAAACGGCTGGATTGATTTTAACGGGATTTTCACTAGCAGATAGCTGATGTTATAAGAAGTAACTTAGGCTACTTTTTTTTAGAAAAAATTGTTCCTGCGGGAATCCCGAAACTCACGCGACGGGTCACAGCTAGTCATCAATAAGATAGACTTTCTTAGCTTTCTTTTCTATCCTCCTCCGAAACTGAACAGATGTTAATTAACTTTATTATTATTTTCAAGAACAATATGAGAAGGATTTAGGCTATGCTCGTATGTTTTTTTTTATATTCGTCAGTTTCCTGAGATGACTGGTGAAGATACGGATGACTGGATAATTTTTCATGTAATAACCAATTTATAAAATAAAACACAACACAATAAACATAAGTTTTATCGTAAAAAATAACGGTGCCTATAAAAACATTTCAGGGGGAAAATGTTTGTATGATTTTGTATAAACCCAGCACACCTTACTTCATGAGCTATCATGGACACACGTTCAAAATGGCAACCTCATTTCCGACTAACCCTGTATAGTTATCCGTTCGAACGTGTTTTTGAACATGCTGCCCAATAAACTGCCAATCAGTCAGCCGTAACTTTTACATACCTACTCAAGATTTAACGTCTAACTGCGCTGTAAGGGCCCGCGGCGGCGCGGCGTCGTAATCCGTTGAGCCGTCGAGGTTTTATCCCCCGTGCCATGCCTACATGTTGCGATCGTGATAGGAACAGTTGGCTGCCGAAGATTAACACTATTATCTCATTCGTTAACTAACTTTACTGAATTTACCCTATTACCTTGAGTGTTATCAGCTATTTAGAAAAACCTTTCTTCAGTAGAAATAAAATAAACAATGACAATGTATAAGTCAGTAGTTTAAGTTGTAGAGACGCACTCGTTTCGGGTTAAGTTTATTGAAAATAGTAAAAACAGTAGTTAGTTCATTGTGAGCCAGGGTCCGCGCAATCCTAATAAGTTCGTTCACTTAGCGAGCTGTTTAAATCATTTGTGAATGCATTATTCATAATTAAAGAACGAAGTTGTAGGTAGGTACCTACGTGTTCCGTTACAAAAAATATTTTTTTCTTCACCAGATTGTAATATTTGTATGCTAGCAATTTTTCTTTTTCAGTAAACCGATTTTTACGCCTCTTTTACTGGGTTTATTTACATTGGTACCTACTAACTAATCTCTACGATTCACCGCCTTAGGGCTTCATTCACCAAAGCTCCAGAAATACGTGTTTCTTTATTTGAAAAGTAAAGCTTAAATACGAACTGATTTTTATGGCTCTATAACTTCTGACGTTACCTAATACTTCTATAAAAACTTTTACCCCTACCCCTCACTCCACCCCCAATCCTTCAGTCTTGAGCGAAATTTCCTGTATGGCTTCAGTAGTTTCAATTTAGCTTTGATAAGTCAGTGAGATAGCCTCTTTAACACGAAAGTTAAAAATTACTCGGACGTCCAAAAAAATTTCATGATGAAGAGATTTAGAATATACAACGTGTTAATGAATTAACTGAAAACTAGAAAGTAGCTTGCTCAGAATCGACTAGCGAATCGATCGCACTATTTTTTAATATGGGTTATATTTTTTCATTTTTACTAGCCCATGTCTAAATTATTTATAATACAATATTAGGCGCGTACGCCGCCCGCAGCAAAAAAATCGAAACGGTAGGCGCGGGCGTAGCGCTTGGAATTTCGTAGATAGGTCACCTTCAAACTAATGTTGAATAACTTTTAAAGTATAAATTTTTTCGACATAAAATATATTTTAATCATATTATTGTTTATTTTTTTAAATGGGGTGTATCAGGTTTTCAGTTAATTCATTAACACGTTGTATATACAGTTATGATAATAGGAGCCGAAAAACATATTGCTTTCTTAAAAAAAAATGACTCCATAAGGAGTCATGGAAGTCCATGACTCCTCATGTAAGTGTAAATAAAAATAAAACAACATAGAGTTTATTACTGGAGTAGGTATGACTCTGGTCGGATTCATAGACGTATAAGTTTTTGTAGTCTAGAATCTCGAAATTGACGCGGGCGGAACCAAGGGGAAACAGCTAGTAACAAAATCCCCGAAACGCATTCATTTGCGCCAACAATGATTAACGGATAAAAACAGTTTTATACTGCGGAATTAAAAAAATCATAACAATAACCCTTGAAGCCTCTTTAGGTAGGTACCCACTTTGGGAAGAATTATTTCGGCAACGGTAAACAAGAGGGGTTCCGTCTACCGGCGAATTTATAGCCTGTCAACAAAGAGGCTAATTATTTTCCGAAGTTTAGACTTGTTTAATTTATCCTAAGCGAAACAGTTTGTATGGAGTCCGTCTGTCATCGTTAAACTCATACTATTATTGGAGTTGATAATAATTGAAAGCTATTTTAGTACTAATTACTGCAATATCAATAATCATTTTGCAGTTTGGTAACTATTCCGAAAAATTATGGATTTTTGTGTCGTATAGGCCGCTTCAATTGGTTTTGCCAGTAATGATACTGCGTAGGAGTAGGTTGAAATTTCCCATAAATGCCATGAGTTATGGTGTTTTGTAGTTCTCATACATACTCGAGAAATTGTGTGGACGGGTGTGTTTGAGTGTGTCAGACACACACACATACACAAACACACCCGTCCTTCCCTAACGTAAGCGCCGAAATACTCGAAATTTTCTCGAGTATTAATGAGGACTTCAAAACACCATAACTCATGGAATTTATGAGAAATATCAGCCCCAGACGGAATATCACGTCTTTTTATTTTACATAGTTATTTTATTTTCGTTTATTTAGGACAACTTCTTATTATCATAATAGTCTGATAATACCTATACAATCAACAACTCCATGACAGAGATAAAAACTATTCACCATCGTTTTTCGGAAAACTTACCAAACTGCATAGTTCCCATAATCTTTACCATTGTCTAATTTTGCTATTTTTTATTTTATTTTTTGTTTATTTATTTCACTACTAGTTGTGCCCCGTGGTTTCACCCGCGTCAATTTCAGAGTTCCTGCGGGAATCCCGGGATAAAAAGTACCCTATGTGTTAATCTGATGTATAAGCTATATTATTCTAAAGTTTCATTTAAATCCATCCAGTAGTTTTTGCGTGAAAGAGTAACAAATATCCATCCATCCGTCCATCCATCCATTCATACATCCATACATACTCACAAACTTTCGCGTTTATAATATTAGTAGCATTATCATTTTGTACACTATTTAGAATAGAAGAATAAGAAAGAAAGAAAGAAATTTAGAAAATATGTCACGACAAAAAAAAACTTTCTTCCCCGCACGATACATTCAAATGTAGAGGTTTAGCTAGACCTAGGCGTGGTAATGTTTCCTTTGATCCTCAATAGTTGAGCCTTCTGGTACTGTAAACGGTGGTACAAGTTTAAGCTGTTACATTTTTATGAGATCACGGATAAAGTCGTGGACGAAACAAGTATAGATGGATATACCTACTGTCTAGACCTTGAAGGCTTACTATTTTTAGTGCGGGTGCCCTAAAAACTGTTCCCCATAATGTATTTTTAATGATCGTTGTTAGATCATTATATTCGATCAATGCTCAGTGGGCTGTGTTTTCTTCCGTTCCATTCTACGTTCTCCTTTTATTTTTGATGTTTACTATTTGCGACGTGTTAAAACAAGTTGACACTAGGTACACTTATTCATTCTATTCATTAGAAAGTGACTAATAAATTGCGGCTAACTTTGAATTAAAATATTTGGACATAGATAAGCAATAGTGTGTTAACCCACATTGGAGAAATTTTGAATAAATCGTGTTTTAAAATCATATCGTCATTTTGTTTCAGCATTTTTTTATGTTTAAATGTTTTTTGGTATTTAAAAAATGTAATAAGGTAAACACATAATTAAAAAAACGCACTATAACTCTCAATAAAGCGTTTTGAATCAATAACTTAATATTGTGGGTTATGTTATTGCTTATCTTTGTCCATTTAAGAATATACCTACTATTTCAGTACTACATATTCTTTCACATTAGGTAAGTATTTTGATCGCAAAAGTAGATTCTTTAGACATGCATAATAACTTAATATAATAAAGAAATCTTTCGTATAGGTATTATTAGAAGAATTATTATATTAAAATCCGTCATGTAATTTTTGTATTTCTGCGCACATACAAGTTTACCTACTAGCAAAACAAACAAAATACTGAAGGGGTATAAATTGAAAAGTAAAAACGTAACGATCTCTGATTACAATATCTGACCACATTTCACTGGTTGGTATTTCAAATAGAATTATCACCTTCAAAAGAAAGGCTTAACGGTATAGATAAAGTGTACGGCGACACGGAAATGACATCGCGGAGTCGATCCCACACCGCTAGTGGGTATGTAATAAAGAGATTGATACAGAGTCATGAGGGCGCAGATTGAGTGAAAACCGGAGATCGGGTCGGCGCACGAGTGAGCGCGACCGATCTGATACACGTTCCGTTATACGGATGTCGGATACGCAACTAGACATGCTGGATAGGATTGGTGCTTACTTAATATGCTAAAAGAGATTGGTGAAACACCATTCTTTATACTATTCTATACTAAAATTATAAAAAGAACAATTTCTGTATGTTTGCAATGGATGTTAAAAACTACTGGATCGATCTTAAAATTATTTCATTCAAAAAAATCTACAGTTATCGCTGAGTAAGGGGTACTCTTATCCCGGAATTTGCGCGGTAACTCCGACCGAGATCCGTCGGGGATCGGCTGATCATGATGATCGGTTGAGTAGTAAAATATATCTCTCTGTCTACCCAATGGGCAACTGGTGGAGAATGCCGTAGGGCATTAAGTTCGCCATTTGAACATTTTGTGCAATGAAGATTGAATAAATAAAATAAATAAATAAAATAAAGCTTAAAAACAAACAAACAAACCCATATTCGCCTATATAAATAACTAGCTGTCCCGCACGGTTTCGCCCGCGATAAGTTCTAAGTACCCGCGGAATTGTTCCATACAAACTTTGGAACCCCTTTTCATCCCCTTAGGGGTTGAATTTTCAAAAATCCTTTCTTATTGGATGCCTACGGCATATAAAGAACACGCCCTCCAAGTTTCACGTCTCTACGATCAGCGGTTTAGGCTGTGCGTTGATCCATCAGTCATTCAGGACTTTCGGCCGCACTCAGAGTCGACTTTAATGATTACTTAGTTAAGTATAGATTTTTAAAACAAAACTGCCGCAGTCAGAGACGTTCAGTAAATTAATGTTAATTGGCATTTAACTAATTAAGTTACATATCATTAAATTCCAATTAACATTAATTTACTGAACATCTCTGATTGCGGCAGTTTTGTTTTAAAAATCTATACTTAACTAAGTAATCATTAAAGTCGACTCTGAGTGCGGCGGAAAGCATTTTAAATGTAGGTATAGATAGTAACAATGGGCATGTTGACTAATTTTTATTTTTTAGTCCGTCTTGTAGATTATTAAAAAATATTGGACACGTATTTTTTCTTTTTTTACGTAATCAAAAAATAACGGCGATATATTGAGTTGAAATTTCGCGTGACGTCACTATTCTGACAGTTTGTATGGCGGTTTTGTGTTTAGTGACGAAACTTTAATGCGCTTTATCTCTGTATATTTTAATTTATTTGAAAAAGAAAAAAATACGTGTCCATTGTTTTTTTATTTTCTAACTGACGGACTAATTAGAATTTTGATTTTCTATAGTAGTCAACATCCCTATTACGAGAAGACAGCAGGTATATACCTATCTAATAATGCTTACTTGAGCTCTTTTAACCAAGTTTATTGATCAATTCGTTCGCTGCGGACCGTAAACAGCGTTGGTGTTCCAACATCCAATGCGGCAGTAACGGTTAACGATAAACTCCGTCACAAGATATCGTAGCGACGTTTTATCGTTGCTCTGTACACGTTTACTCGACTGTTGTGATATAGTTTATATCTACAAACACGTCATTGACGGAAATACGAGATCAGTTTTATTCATAGACTAGCTGTTCCCTGCGGTTCCATTCGCGTTAATTTTGGAGTCCCCGCGGTAGTTCCGAGATAAAAAGTAACTACCTCTTGTTCTAGTTATACACCTATCAACACGTATGCACAATTTAATAATGATTGGTTGGATAGCTAAGGCGTGAAAGTGTTACAAATAGACTCACATTCGCATTTAAAATAGTAACTAAGGATTAAGACGTATTCGTACTTACATATAAGTACCTACTACGAGTATAAAGATAATAAGTTAGAATTGGGGAAACCTTCAATGATGCTATTATACATGAATACCATACTATATAACTAGATGGAAAATCTACCGATAAAAGCCAGCCTTTTACGGGTTTAATCCCAAGCACAACAAACAAACAATATTATACTTCGAAAATTAAATGAAGTTTTTGAAGATTCAACTCACATTCGCTACTATTAAGGATTGCAACGTGTCCTTTGCTTGAATTTAATGTTGTATTATTTTTATTCGTAGCTTATGGAAACTTGGGCAGCGTGTTGACCGCGCAGGGGCGGACTACGGAAGCGGAAGTAGCGTTCGAGAGGGCGTTGAAACACAGACCCAACATGGCGGACGTACATTATAATTTGTGAGTATTATAGCCCTTTGTTGCGTTATCATATAATAATATCATTAATCTCATATTTTCACCCCATATCCTATAAATCAGTGGTTTATGTAGGTATATGATTTAAGATACTTAGGTAATAATATAAGATTTTTTAGATTAATACCTAATATTTAATTCCCCAAAAGAAACGCAAATAAACATTACCTACACAAAATATTTTTTATTCGAAATATCGCTATATTATTATTTGGAACAATAAATAAAAATCAGTAGACAAATAACATAAATTTTGTGCAAAAATTGTTATTTATATCTATTTTTGTCATTGATTGTTATACCTACCTAACACGTGTAGATTTTCTTTGAAAAATCTTAATTTCATGAATCACGATAAAGAGATCTACTACTAATTACCTACTCAAAATTCACTAGACATAAGGATAACACGTGTTTAAAAACCAAATATTGTTGTCTTGATCTTGAATAAAAAATATAGGTCTAGTGGAATAATAAAAGTTAGATACATTAAAAAGTCATAAATTAAACCAAACGACAGAATCCGAGTGCGCGCGTGACGTCACAATGTATGTTTCTCCATTAATGTAAAAACAAATAGCGTGTTATTTATCAATGACCATAGGCAATTCATACAAGTTTCGAACTTTTAATGTATAATTTTTTTATATGAATAAACTATAATCAAACTAAAAAAAAAACCTTCTTTTTCTGAATTGATCGATACTACGTTTAGAGAAATCTGTGTCTACCTGTAGATAAATAAGCTAGGGCAGGAACCAATTTACAGAAACGCCAAGTTTTAAGCTAAAAACAGGTACATTCGTGTTTATTCAAGGTCGGATTGTTATTAATTAGTAAAATTAACATTCTTGAAGAAAACACTTATTTTTAGATAAATTAAACTCTAAAATAAATAAATTAAGGGGTATTGTTACGTTCAGTTTTGATACGATTTTAATAAGATTTATACGGGAACTTTTTTATAAATGATCAATAGCAAAAATAACAATTGAATTATAATTGTCCTTTTTGGATTACAATCTGTCATGATTTTAAGCTTTCTTACGTTCTTTTAAATATATCGCAGTGAATATTTATATACTCACTGGAAATATTAGATTTTGGTTCTTATAAATCCTGTTTCACACAATATTACAAAATTGATAGGTAGTTTCACTCTTAATATCTATTATAAAGCTGAAGAGTTTGTTTGTTTATTTGTTTGCTTAAAGGCACAATCGATCATCATGAAATTTTGCACACACGTTGTCAGGGGTACAGAGGAGGACATAGGGTATCTTTTAACTCCGAAATTAACGTGGGTGGAACCGCGAGAAACACCTAGTAATAAACTTCCAAACGACTGCACCAAATTGGATAATTCTTTTTATTTGTTTTCATTATTGTTAGGAAAAGGTTTTTATAAAAGAAGTTTGGAGTTCCTGTGAGAATCCCGCAATTCGCGTGGGTGAATCTCCAAAACGGTCAGACCAATTTTGACGGGGATTTCACTGCTAAATTGGGTTAGGTACTTTGTAGCTCCTGCGGGAATCCAAAACTCACGCGGGTGAAACTGTGAGGCCCAGCTAGTTTCATATAAAATATATAGGTATTAAAAAAAATTTCATTTGTGTTGTTAGGTTTCACTTCAAAAAGCTGTATCCCGCAGCACTAGTAATTACTCTGTTGGCAACTAGATATATTTATGGAAAAGTAGGTCATTGAAGCTTTGAGCTGAAGTTGCAAAATAATAAATTTGCGAGCTCATAATCGTGAGACAAAAAGCCTGAAACCCAGAGCCTATTAAAAGTACTTACTTTAAGCTCCGAAATAAGCAAAAACAATACATGAATGAAACTCTTCCTTTCATAAGACTCCTCATCCTGCAGTACAAAAAACAAACCCGAAGAAGACGTATTTTAGTTAATTAATTGTGTTCTACTTCAAGAAACAAAACTTTCAACTATGTTTTAAATGGAGTGAACTGAATTTTGGCTACTTGAATTAACAATGGGCAACATAATTTCAAATTAGTTTTACTTAAATTAGCCCAATATTAACACAAATGCCACTTGTAACAACGTTTTAAGTGGACTGTAAAACTTAGTAGTACTTAATAGAGAATCTATTAAAAATTCTGTTGTAGCACTGGACGACCGAGCGTCGCTCGTATCGCCATCTATTGTTAAGTAAAGAAGCAGTACAAAACACTTATTTTTCATTGCCTGAAAACACGGATAAAATGACGTTTTCTTAAAATAAAACCTAGCCAGATCGATTAATCGCCCCCGAAACCCTCTGTATACTAAATTTCATGAAAATCTTTGGAGCCGTTTCCGAGATTCAGATTATATAGGTACCTACCTACTTATATATTTATATACAAAAATTGCTCGTTTAAAGATAGTAGATAGATTTTCAGTTCTAACATTAGAATTCAGGATCGTTGCTATGTCCCACTAGTTAAAAAAAGTTTCTAGACGTTAATCCCTTTTATTATTGAAAAGATTCCACAAATTCCTTCAATGATAGAAAGCTGAAGTATCCCTGAGAAATATAAATATACTTAGATAAAACTTTATCCTGGTGGGTGAAACCGCGGAGACACGCTAGTTAGCGATAGTTAATATCTAATACGAATTCCTATGCCTAAAAAATGTATGTAACTTCAAAGTTTAAGTTGTTCACTATTATATTATGTAATAATAATACTTAACAACACGCAGCTTTACTTGATCCCACATTAAGCTAAATGTGTGTGTGAGAACCAAGCAAATGCGGTATATATATACATATAATAGTCAATGTATATTAGGTATACTAGCTGTTCCCCGCAGTTTCGCAAGCGCTAATTTATGTGTTCCCGCAGGAGTTCCGGGAAAATAATACTTTATGTCCTTATTTGTACTACTGACAACGTGCATGCAAAATTTCATGACGATCGGTTGAGCCGTTAAGGCGTGAAAGCGTAATAAACAAACAAAAAACAAACTCACTTTCGCATTTATAATATTAGTAAGGATTACACTGTAGATACATAAACTTGCCCAGATTGGAAATTAGAAAAGTGTTCATCGAAAGAAGTTTACCTACCGGGAATCGAACCCGGAACCTCTTAGCGAAGAGGCATGGTGAGTACTGCGCTGACACGATCGTTAGCTATGAATTTAAAATACCATTTGAAATTATATTACTACAACATTTTAATGTTTATCCTAAATAACTTTTAAATTCACAAACGAACTCGCCAACAAAAGGCTGGCTGGTTTAAAAATGTTTTCTTTTCCAACGTCCCTAACAAGGGTAAAACCTTTTGCCTTTTAAGATCCCGAGGGATACATATTCGGAATATTATTTCGTCTTTTCCAAAGGCACGTTCATACTACGTTTTCAATGTGTTATTAAAGTTTGTTATCGAGCCAGAGACGTAGGTAGATATAAGATATGAAATCTTCGACTTGATTATTGCGATTCTAGTTTTCTTTTATTGAGCTTCGTGTGATGTCGGATTTATCATTATCATTACGTGAAATGAAAAAAAATAGGTCGCTAATAAGGCCCTTACAAGGATCAAACTAGTGCAGGTCGCTGAATATAGAACTTGTAAAAAAGTCCAAGTCTCGCAACTCACTTCTTCTACAGTAAAAAGTTGTGAGATCAATGTAATACCAAGTCGGTTAATTTATTCAGTGCCTACTTAAGGGTCCTTCTGTCTAAAGTTATCATGTTATAAGCTAATCTAATAACATTTTATAGTGACCATATCAAATTTAAAAACCTTTTATGTTTTAAATAGATTGATTGGCTTGGCGATCACGTGAAAACACAATATATCTCATATGTAATACATAATTATGGTTCTAAACAATCTAATTTAATTATAATATGTATTACTTGTGAGATACATTGTGTTTTTACGTGATCGCCAAGCCAATTAATCTATTTAAAACATAAAAGGTTTTTAAATTTGATATGGTCACTATAAAATGTTATTAGATTAGCTTATAACATGATAACTTTAGACAGAAGGACCCTTAAGTAGGCACTGAATAAATTAACCGACTTGGTATTACATTGATCTCACAACTTTTTACTGTAGAAGAAGTGAGTTGCGAGACTTGGACTTTTTTACAAGTTTGTTTTTGATGGGATCTCATTTCTTTTTGTAAATGGTCTTCCTCCTTTGAGCAATTTAGTCTACTTTAATAACTTGAAAGATTTTGGTACAACTTTATAATATATATAAACACATGCCCCATTCTTGCTTTTTCATTCCGTTGACCATTGTACCTTTGAACATAATTATGTCTAGGTAACTATGTATCTACACTTTATATCTAGGTAGGTAACTATAGCTACACTTATTATTATTATTTATTAATATCTGGGCAACGGCTTAAATAGCTGTTCCCCGCGGTTTAACCCACGTTAATTTCGGAGATCCCGCGGGTATTATGAGATAAAAGTACTACCCTATGACCTTTCCTGTACCCTTGACAACGTGTAGTATGCAATAATTAATTCACCCGCGTTGATATCAGAGTTCGCGCGGGAATTCCAGAAATGAATCCTAGCTGGATCGATTTATGGCCCCCGAAATCCCCTGTATACAAAATTTCATGAAAATCGTTGGAGCATTCAGATTAGGGTAATTTTATCTCGGAATTCCCGAAGGATCTCCGAAATTAACGCTGGTGAAATATCATGAAATTTTGCATGCACGTTGTCAGGGGTAAAGAAAACCTAGGGATATAGGGTACTAACTACTTTGCATCTCTGAATTCCCGCGGGATCTCCGAAATTAACGCGGGTTAAACCGCGGGGAACAGCTAGTCTCATATATTTATATGGGATTATAAAGTTATTTGTGCAGTTGGTAGATATAACTGCATATATAACTTTGTAATTCCATACATTTATATGGGATTACAAAGTTATTTATGCAGTTAGTGTATCTAGAAAACTGGACCGAAATTGCTAAATATTTTAATTTTTCCTTGATTTATACAATAAACACCAATTGTATTCTAAATTTCAAACTTCTATGTCTGCTAGAAGTGCCTTAGAATTTTGATGATCGGTCAGTGAGTGAGTGAGTGAGTGAGTGAGTGAGTGACCTACAAAATTAAGAAACTTTGACTAGTTATAATTCCTAAACTACTGGTTCAAATCGAATGAAATTTAAATTATACCGTCTTTATACAATACCTGCTTGTTTACTAAAAATTCAGGCTTCTAGTTTTATCCACAACGAAGTTATAGGGGGTCGAAAATGGCCTGAATTGCTTCGAGAAAAGGATAGTACGGCCGTGCCGCTTTTGTTGCTCGACTTGGCGGGGGCACTGCCGTGCCCCCAGATCATATCTTCTTAGATACCTATTTCATTTTAAAAGAAATTCAAAAATTATTGTCCTTTACTATAAATGTTACTAGCCGTGCCCCGCGGTTTCACCCGCGTGAGTTTCTGAATTGCTGCAGGAACTCCTTTTGTCCAACAATTAAAAAAAAATCTGGAGAGGGCTACCCTTATCACTTAGGGTTATAAAAAATAACCTACGACCTATTCTCAAACCTACCGAATATACACAGAAAATTTCATAAAAATCGGTCAAGGCGTTTCGGGGGAGTTCGATAACATACACTGTGACACGAGATTTTTATATATTAGATAATAATATAATACTATATACTACTCTATGTGTATGCGAATGTGTGTATTTGTTTGTTTGTTACGCTTTCACGCCTTAACGCCTCAACCCTTCATCATGAAATTTTGCATATACGTTGCCAGGAGTTCAGAACAGGGCGGCATAGGGTACTGACTTTTTATGACGGAATTTCCGCGGTAACTCCGAAATTAAACCACGGGGAGCAATAATTCTTGGTTTTTACGGAGAACTGTCATCGCGGTTCTTAATTATTGTAATATGATAAAGTTTAAAAATAAAAGAAAATTTAACTAAGCGTTGCGTTGTAAGTTCATATCTAATATATTTATATACATACCTCATATCTATATAGTTATTTATATAATATATAGTTACAGGTAAACATTATACCTACAGGTTGTTATTTTATTTAAACGACGGAAAAAAATACATAATTATGATTTTAAAATCGGCTGAGTAAGTAGTTTTTGAATTTAACAATTACAAACATCCATTACAAAACTCAAATTCTTTCTCCCTAAAATATTAGTATAGATCAGTTATTGGTCCCTTCCGTTGTTTACTAAAAAAACTTTCATCCCAATTCTTCTCATACAGATAAAACTGTTCGTTAAACTTTGAGTGCTCTACAGGGTGTTCTTATCGACAAAGCCCACTGCACTCGCTATGCAGTTCGCCACGTAAGCTTTCGGTTTCCGTTGGCTGGTTCGCAAATTAACGTCGAGCGCACACTAGCCGTATAATTACAAGATGTGGCCCGTAGTGGAACCACTGTCGCGGTTTCCAATTAGAACCTTTTGCAGGGACTCTTTTTTGTTAGTGTGAAAGAGGCCTTTGTTTATGCCAGACGATTTGCATCAGTTTTCATCTGCGCGGGATTATGTACAGTAGAATGATAAATGGTTAAGTAATTTTAAATTATACCAGTTTTTTGTTGTTTGTTTGTTGTTAATTGTTGATATGTATGTATATTGTATATGTCGTTGCCACATCTAATTAAATTGGCCAAATTATTAACTGATAGGTATATAACCACTAGAGCATCATTCTTGGTTACGTATGTATAGTTATCATCATAAACATCGCTATATTTGGTCTTCATAGTTCATGATGTGCGCAATTGGGTATTCTCCAAGGTATGAAAATCAAAATTCTAATTAGTCCGTCAGTTAGAAAATAAAAAAATAATAGACACGTATTTTTTGCTTTTTCAATTTAATGAAAATGAACATAGATAAAGCGCATTAAACTTTAGGATGGGGGGCTCGTGACGTCAATATTCATTATAAGCTCCATACAAACCGCACAGAGTTGTGACGTCACGCGAAATTTCAACTCAATGTATCTCTGTTATTTTTTGATTAAGTAAAAAAAGAAAAAATACGTGTCCAATATTTTTTTCATTACTCATACTCGGAAAGTAGGTCTGAAGTTGCCTGAGAAGCGGGTTGAAAGTAACCCTTTTCAGCCCTAGGGAGAATCGCTTTCAACTGACAACTGTCAAATTATTAAAAAAAAACTAGGTCTATTTTCACATTTCTATTGAACCATGTTTCAACTTTCTATACAGCCAGCGCGATGTAAAATTGAAATAACGTAAAGTTTAAGTAGGTATTAATTAAAATAAAATTCACTCACTTTTCCTTAAACTAATTCCTATTTATATTTTTTTATTTTCATTAATTTATACTTAATAATTAAAGAAAATATTTTTTTAGGTCGCCACAATGTAAAAAAAAAATACTGGCTGAATAGCTAGCCGGCCAAAGAAAAAGAAATAGGTGGGAAAGTGTCAAGCGACTATCCGATCTTCACTCATTTTTTCTTTAGCTAATTCCTATTTTTATTTTGACTTTCCTTGCGGTTGTTGACGAGTGAAAGCTGTATCGAAAACACGCGTGTCACGTTTTTCGTTATTTCAGTCACTTTTCAGCATCTATTTTGGACCCTGAGCAGGAAACTGACTTTCAAAAGAGTCATGTTTTAACTTGGGGAACAATCTAAAATTGTCATTGGCGATTCGCCATAATTGAAGAAGTAGATGAAGAGATTGTTATTATTAAGAAACATTGTCATTGGCAAATTATAATTATAGACGCCATTATTAAAGAAGAAGAAGAAGAAGACTTTCCTTGCATTCGTAATGAAAAGCACAGTGTTATCCTCGGGAGAAAGACTCCAAAAAATAAAAAAATAAAAAACACTCCAAAAAAAGCGAAACTGGTCCAGCCATTCATGTCACGCGTGATGCCGTGACCAAGGGAAATAGGGATTCATTTTTATATATTACTAGCTGTGGCCCGCGGTTTCACCCGCGTGAGTTTTGGGATCAGGAATCTTTGCGGACGCGGGCATAACAACCCGCCAAAGTTTCACCACAATCAGACCAATGGTTTCAGAAACGCATAGAAGACAGAAATACAAACATTTATTTTTATTTATAAAGATATATGTAGATAAGAAGATATAGGAACACGGAACGGTCGTAGCTTAACACGTCGTATAGTGCGCGGGGTCGACCGTGCCGATTCAATCTCGGTGCCGTATCTAGCACAAAGGCTATTGTTCCACGAGTATATACCTACTCTCTTATATGGCGCGTCTGCTCGCTTGTTTATTAAGAACATTATTATTTAACTCATATTTTACTTGTATTATGCATTACTTGTGTGAGAAATGAAGATAATTATTATTATACTAGCTGTGCCGCGCGGTTTCACCCGCGGTAATTTAGAAGTTCCCGCGGGAATTCCGGGATAAAAAGTACCCTATGTCCTTCTCTCTACCCCTGGCAACGTACATGTCAAATTTCATCCAAATCCGTTCAGCCGTTTTTGCGTGATTGAGTAACAAACATCCAAACATCCACACTTTCACATTTATAATATTAATTGGATTATTATTATTACGTATGGTATTTTAATACGAGTATGCGAGTACATTTCACCAACAATATACCCAGAAATGGATTAGCAATAAATAAAACTGTTACCATAATACTAAAGGGATATGCTGACTACTGAGTGCTGATCAAAACTTAAGTTAAATTTACTCTCAAGTTGGGTACCGCTCAATTTTTCCTCGTGCCTTGACCGTTTTCAAACCCGTAATTTTTATTATGTATTTTAGTCAGAAGGTTCAATTATACAAAAAATTAGTGCTTATTTTTCAGTGTAAATTTTGATTCTAATTTTTATAAATTTACCGGTGCCTGACCTTCAAATATAATTTGAATTTTACTAAACCATAGAAAGTCAATGGTTGCGAGCTCAAAAACTTGCCGTAAAAATATATCGATAACATGGTGCTGGAGTCTCGACATACCTACTTACCTAACGGTCGGTATGATCTCCTATCGATCGTTAAGTTTAGCGAAAAAAATCTCTTACCATATCGATATTATCGTAAAATACAAGTCTCTACTGTGAATTTTATCAACAGTTTTTCTGCATGTAAGTTATCAATTGAAATCGTTAATTTGACAGTTGTGTTCGACACTATAGCGAAAAAAATCGATATTTAAATTGTTAGAGACTACGAAAAATCGATATTTCTTATCGTCAAAAAGTTATCAACCGAAAACGATCGATAAGCAGTCGTTAAGTATGTCGAGACTGCAGGCATTGGTGCGCTTTAGACACCTGCAATTAGACACCTGCAATGAAAACCGAGATTTGGTACCATTTTAGAATTCTGCAATTTTGAACCCTGTAGAACAAGAAGGCTCAAGATCAAAGAAAAACAAAACAAAAAATACGTACCGAAATGTGTGATACGTAATTAATATATGGACATAGATAAGCAGTGTGTTAACCCACACTGGAGAAATTTTGGAGTAAATCGTGTTTTAAAAGTAGGAGCGCCAGTTTGTATCAACATTTTTATGTTCAATATTTAGTTACATATTTAAGCAATGTAATAAGGTAAACACATAATTAAAAAACGTTCCCTAACTCTCAATAAATCGTTCTGAATCAATAACTTAATTTTGTGGGTTAACATGTTATTGCTTATCTGCGTCCATATGTAGGACTGTAGGTATTAGGTACAAAAGAAAAATCTAGATCGTACGTCTTGTGTAGGTACGCGTTTAATATTAATAACGGCGCGGCGTCTCATTGCAAGTAGTTATTTCCTTTTAGCACGCCTAATTTCCGTGCTTTAGTCTCACGTACGCACTTAACTGAACGTGTAGACTGGCGAGCATGCGTTTGATGCGCACCGCCTCCGGTAAGGGCGCGGCTACACTGAATAACTCGGCTATTTTTTTTTTTTTGTTTTCTCTAAAGAATACAAAAAACACATTCAAAAGGTTTACAAAAATATAAGTAACATGAATTTTATTGTATACTAAAAACATAACGTTAACAAAATATCACTAATTGCAATCATCACGTAAATGTACCGCCAAATGAACTTTCTGTACTACCTAAAAGTTGTCTGGCAGAGAATGCCGCTGTGGCATTAAGTCTGCTTTCTGTACCGTGATGTGTGATGTGCATAAAGTTTGAATAAATAACAATAAACAAATAAATAACCAAATGACGCTTAATATAATACATTTTTCATTAATCATACTCGGAAAATAGGTCTGAAGTTGCCTGAGAAGCGGGTTGAAAGTAACACTTCTCAGCCCTAGGGAGAATCGCTTTCAACTGACAGCTGGATACTACAGAAACTCAAGTTTTTTTTTTATGTCATATGGGGCATACTTACTGGCCAGTAGCACACCTAATGGTTGATTTATGTAAAATATAATTCACTCATTTTTTTCTTTAGCTAATTCCTATTTTTATTTTGACTTTCCTTGCATTCGTAATGAAAAGCACAGTGTTATCCTCGGGAGAAAGACTTATTTAGTCCCTCGATATCTATTGGCCAAACCCCATCTCGGGACTAAATAAGTTACTTTCACCCCTAGGGTAACAATGTACTATTGTTACGATAATGAATGACTAGTTTTCGTATGTTTTCCCCCCTTCTATCATTTCCCTGAGTTTTACGTACCAATCGAATTTTTTTTTTACAATAAAGCGATTCATAAACCCTACAGGATTCAGTGTACCTGTGCCCTTAACGCCGCCACACATCGGCCAATCTCCTTATTCTATTAAGGTTATTTGTTTTGCGAGCGTGCCCCGATATAATCTTAGCGGGAGTACTCCTCGCATAATCGAAAGTAAATACTATTAGCGATCGAGATCGGCCGTATTAGTGTAGTCAGTAGATTTAGTGCAGGCGCTTCTGTTTTACGTTTATTTATCTTGTCGCTGAAACAGAATGGATTGATAGGGACGCGATTAAATAAGGCTCGAAGTTTATTTACTTGCATAATGAAAGCTCTTCGAATGAGTTGAAAATTTTAGATACTCTCACCTAATCAAGATTTCGCTTTGAGTTTGTGAAATGGCCTAAGCGACTCGCAGTTTGGAGAGGTCAAAACCATAGCTTTGTGTTCAACTTGTTCGGTACCGAAAAGAAATATTTTAATTTTATATTGGTGAGTGAGAAACAGTGAATTCGTTTAAAAACTGACGCAAGATACAAATATAGGTAGTAAAAAGTACTTTTAATAAGCCACTTTTGCCTACTTTCTACGTCACCAGGTTTTCGTGAGAAATGTACATTGTGTGATATGATAATATGATATGTATGATAATACATATTATGTTTATTAGATGATATTATATTTTGTATTTTTTAAAAATATTTTTTTTTTGAAACGGAGTTTGTGTTTCTATAATTTCTATTACAAGTCAAGTATGTCGATTTAATTTTTTACCTAGGTATTGGTAAATAAGTAAATCGATTTACTTTTTTACTAGCTGGCCCCCGCTGTTTCACCCGTGGTGATTTCGGAGTTCCCGCGGATAAACTAAACGTGTAAACCTTCCTCTTGAATCACTCTATTGGTGAAATCCATTCTGTACACTTTTTGGATTTTTCACGAACAGACAGACAAAAAGAACCGGCAGAGAACATTGTTTTATAATATAGGTAATATAAATTTTCCTTACCACCCGAAGATTGCTGTAAAAGATTATAAGTTTTTGACATATTTAGCGTTTTTTTTTTCGTGCAATAAATGACATTATTGTATTCCATATAAAGGTCACGGACAAACGTGTGTGAAAAATAAAAAAGTTATGAAATTAAAGTTTCCACTATTATAACTTTCATGTGTTATAAACATAATTGTAACTGTAATTGGCCCGCTGACCTCTTTTAGTGACAACGATGGTGTATACGTGTACAATCACCGACAAAAGCTTATTACACTTTATTTTATCTACCTACCAGCTGTTTTCCGCAGGTTCATCCGCGTGAATTTCGGAGTTCCCGCGGGAATTTTGGAATAAAATTTACTCTATGTTCTGTTCCTACTCCTGGCGGCATGTACGCAAAATTTCATGATGATCGGTCCGTCGGTCGACTAGTTTAGGCGTGAAGAAACAAATATACAAACAACTCACATACGCATTTGTAATATCAAGATTTAAATTTAAAATTTTTATGTAAGATAAGCTCATCTGATTTCCGAATTCCTTGAGGCATCCAAAAAAAATAACATATTGTAGCCTTCTTCAGTGTGCGAACTATATAATTTTTATGAAATCTATATATTGAGCCATTTATATGTGATTGAGTAAGTAACACACGTCTAAACTGTCACATTTTTATTACCAGTGGAGTTTATTAGTAGTTGGTCTGAGCTTTTCAAATCAAATCAAATATGCTTTTTTATAGTAACAAGATAATACTTACAACAACAATTTTAATATAAAATAGTTAAAAGGTTCCACTACTATATTAGACTTTCAAATTTTTTACTCTCAATCTTTGAATTAAAAACAAAACTGGAAGGCAAAATATTTGACTTCGATTTTTTGTCTCCAATTTAGGTAGGTAGAGGTCAAACATACCTACCTATTTTTTTCATCTCTTCGAGCTACAGAGACGATATCTAAATATTAATTTGTTAGAGACATTGAGATATCTTATGTAAAATTTTATAAAGAAAAAGATTATAATTGTTTGTTTGTTTGTAATGGATAAACTAAAAAATTACCTACTCCACCGATTTTTTAAATTCTTTTACATAATAGGAAGCTACAGTAAATTCCCACGGAATCTCGGAAATTATCACTAGTGAAACCGTGGTGGATCGACTAGTCTTCAATGTATCCAATTTTGTTGTTACCTGTAGTATTATAATTAAATATTTAGGGCACGATAATTTTCCAAAGTCGAAATTTCTGGAAATTAAATGACTAGTCTGTAATTAACTAATAGTATATATATATACATATATATATAGTATAATAGAAGAGATAATACCTACATGCTAGATATTACTAAAAACAATCGTTACTAATATATTATATTTGTTTGTTGGTCACGCTTTCACGCCTTAAAGGCTTAACCGATTGTCATGAAACTTAGCATATACGTTGTCAGGAGTACAAAAAAAGACATTAACGTGGGTGAAACCGCGGGAAAGAGCTACAACATTACTCTAAAAGGTAAATTAAAAAAAGGAACGTTCAAAGTAAAGAAATATTGCAGTCACCGTCGTTTTCACATTTTTAAGGTACCAACAGTCTGCTCATTTGAAGTCAGTGAACTGAAAAGTTAATATAAATTATTATTTGCGAGTGATTTTCCAAATACCTACCTAACACTTCATTTTATTGCCAAGATATTATCACTTGTGCATGTCACGTAGCTGATGCTACGGTGCGTAGCGCTACGGCGTAGGCTGTCTAACAATAAGATAATATGAGCAATTTCGCTATGACTTTCTTAATTCTTTGAAATGAATTTTCATTGCTGTACATATATAGAAAACATCAAATAAATGTACATTGAAATAATTATGTAATTAAAAAGCAATAATTATAACGACACTTCAGTTTGATACAATAAGAAATATTCGAAAAGGTCATTAAAAAGCATTGGACAATTGTTAGTAAAAAGGGATATCTATCTAGGGTGATTTTTGTGCTTCGCAAGGCACGTTATGCTGTTGGTTCCGGCTGTTGTCGTCAAGCTATTCTTTTAGGCCATATCACTTTTGAAAAACTTTTGACAAAAGATAAACACTTTGATTTTATATTATACTGAACATTGGAAATAAGGTTCAATCTCTTGTTTTACCTTGCACTCTGTATATTACCTTAATAGGTGTCCTTTATTCAGTAAGCCCACTAGCCAGCCGGCATGAAAGCATTGGGTACGAATAGAGCATTCCGGCGTTTGTGGGCAAACTGTATGTACACTATGCTATTCGCAATTGTTGTAGAAATTGCAATGCGGACGCAATGTATTCCTACCGTGCCGGAGCCGAGGCGAGTTTATACTGTTTACTTTGAAATGTAATTTTAATTTATTATACTAGCTGAAAGGACGGTTATATTCCTACTAATAACATAAATTCGAAAGTCACTCTGTCTCTCTGTCTGCCTGTCTGTCTGTCTGTCTGCCTGTCTTTCTGTCTGTTTGTCTTTCTGTCTGTCTGTCTATCTGTCTTTCTGTCTGTCTGTCTATCTGTCTGTCTGTTACGCTCTCATGCCTTAACGGCGCAACCGATCATCATGAATTTTTTTACACACGTTGAGCCTCCGCACAGAATAGGACGTAGGGTACTTTTAATCTCGGAATTCCCGGGGGAACTCCAAAATTAACGCCGGTAAATCTCATGACATTCTGCAAACACGTTGTCAGCGGTACAGAAAAGGACATAGGGTACTTTACATCCCGGAATACCTGCGGGATCTCAGGAACAGCTAGTTCATAATAAATATACCTAATACTATTACCGCCGCACTCAGAGTCGACTTTAATGATTACTTAGTTAAGTATAGATTTTTAAAACAAAACTGCCGTTATCAGACAAGTTTAATAAGTTAATGTTAATTTGCATTTAACTAATTAAGTTACATCTCATTAAATGCCAATTAAAATTAATTTACTGAACGTCTCTGATTGCGGCAGTTTTGTTTTATAAATCTATACTTAACTAAGTAATCATTAAAGTCGATTCTGAGTGCGGCCGTTAGTCTTATTATTAACCTGTTTAGAAGTCCTTAAAAACACTTATGATTTTGACGATTTCGAAAAAAAAAAAAACCTATAACACACAGAGATCGTAGACCTTCCTAGTATCACCGAAATAATTTAAAAAATCGGTCTAGTAATGCTCATAATTTTATTCAGAAAGATACCTGTGGAACGACAAAGAAAGAATATAATTAAGTATATTCTTGACAGAGGCTTGCCTTGGCGTTGTCAACAATTTTCGCTCCGCAATGTGAACACGGCTGTAGCAGTCGTGTGGGGGAAAAGCGAGGCGACACTAGCGGCGCTAGATAAGGCACAGATTAAACTTGTGTATGCACACAGTTGTACCTACGTGCCTACATATTGTGTTACATGTTGTTATACTGGTAGGTACTTGTTACCTGCGATTTCCCCAGCGGCAGCGTGAATTTAGAGATTTTCTCAGGAACTACATATGTTACAAATAAAAAAGTAATCTATGGCATTTTCCGTCTCCAATAATATTATTAATCAAACACAAATCGGTAAAACAGTCTTCTTTAAGTATATATCACTTCATATTATAAAACAAAGTACTCCGCCGCGTCTGCCTGTCTGTCTGTTCGCTAATATCTCGAAATACCCTAGTAATCTATGTCACGCAGGATCACTTTAGATTCCTATAAGTGAAAGAATTTTCAAAATCGGTTCAGTAGATCCAGAGATAGCTGTTCCCTCGTGGTTTTATCCACGGGAAATTCGCAGTTCCCGCAGGAATTCCGGAACAAAAGTACCCTATGATACTTAGGATGACTATGATACTTAGGATTACTTCATATAAATGAAAGAATTTTCAAAATCGGTTCAGTAGATCGAGAGATTACCCCCTACAATGTCACAAACTCACCAACTCACAAACTTTTGCTCTTTATAATATTAGTTTATAAAGAATTTCGGGGGTATGCAAACAGAGGCACTAATGATTCAATAACTTCAAATTGATTTAAACATTCATATTTTATTTCAGTCGAAAATTCGATGAAAACATCGTTTAAAAAGTAAACGATTCGTATAATATCAAATAACAATATCGTAGTTGGATAACAATCTCCTATTTTCGTACTGAAGCATCCTCGAGCCACTATTATTCCCGGGAAAATACTAGCATTAACATATGTTGGAAAGTATATCTATTGCTTTTTCTATTTTTGATCTTACCTAGGTACGGACAGAGTAAACATATTTCTTTAATCTTTTTTATGCACTTTCGCATATAATGCATTTAGCTAGTTTCAAGTAAAATTAATTAGATCAATGTATTTTCTATTAAAATGCTTCGTTGTACGGTTTGAACTTGCAAGCCACTTGCGGTTACTTATAGTTTGCTAGAACTTTCGCGGTGCTCTTGGAGGAAACCGAAGAAATCAGCTCGAAATGTCATATATCTTCTTGAGCACACAACAAACCGTCACTGTGAAATTATTGTCCAATATAGCACCTATTACACATCAAAATCTATTTTTAACTAAACAAAATCCATTTTTAACAATTTTTTATGGATATAAAAATAAATGACCGGCCGCCATCTTTGAATCCCGCCGAAAAACTCCGAGTAAATCTAATATAATATATATAAATCACGTGTCACGTTGTTTGTCCGCGATGGACTCCGAAACTACTGAACGGATTTTGATAAAATTTGTAACCATTTATCATATGGTCCAACTTAAAAGATAGGATAGTTTTTATCCCGGAATTCCCGCGGGAACTCCGGAATTAATGCGAAGAACTGCTTATCACCGTAAACTACAGCACTTTTCCCGGAATTACCGCGGGAACTCCGAAATTACCGCGGATGAAATCGCGCGGAACAGCTAGTATATTATAATTTTCAAATAACTTAGTCTATTCTTACTTGTCTTTTATTTAAACCAACATTCATTTTCGTTTAAAATCAAACGACGACCCGACTGGCACAGTAGCTCACCATACCTGCCCACTAATCAAGAGGTTCCGGGTTCGATTCCCGCTGGGGGTGAGCTTTGTGTGATGAACATGTCCCACTTTCCAATCTGGGCGTACTTATAATCTATCTATAGTATAATATAATATGTAATATGTAGTATATACCAGGTTTGCTAGGTTTCCACCACGCAAGCTTACCTATATATGTATGTAACTTAGTGTGGAATCTGTGTGTAGTGAAGTGGAGTTTCATTTCATTCAGCTTCGTGAGTTCTCGCAAAGATTATTTAAGAGCATAATCTTTGATAATAAACCCGTGACTTTACAGGTCTCATAATTTATTTGTTTTTTTTTTTTAAATATAGGCTTTGGAAAAAAAATTGTGTCTAAATAATATAGGTGACTGAAGTAATAAAAATCGTTTTTAAGGTTCCGAATTATTTTGCGGACAGTGCACAGCTTTCATATTTTCTCGTAGGAGACATTGTTTGTCATAATATGAGAGTAGAAAGCTTTTCCCAACAGACAAAACTTATTTCATTCAATCTGTAAATATACATATTATACTAATTTTCTAACGTTTTTTGTTGTATATCTTGGGCTTACGAGTATAATAAAAGTGAATGAGTATTTTGGATTTTTCGATATCAACGGCCACTTCTGTCGGTATATACGTTTACTTTTTTGTTAGTTAAAATGCTGCAGAAGTTTAATGAAAAAAAATTAAACTATATGTTTTTTTCAAGTGGGCATATAGCGATCGGAATTATTGGTGATGAGGCATTGAAAAAAGTTTGAAAAATAGAATTCCCAACCCTATCCAACTCACGCGGTCAAATGGCGCGAGGGGCAAATTATGATACCCTTTTCTGGATATTATTGTTTCTTTTCAATTCCACCGAACACAGAGGTAGAAGTATCAGCTGAAATAGCAATTAACGGTTTTGTTGACTCAGACAGCGCCTCATCCTTCCATAGTCGTTGCCTTTGCCTTGTTTGATTTCAGGTTTTGGAAATATACAATTCGGCACTTGTTATTAATAGTTTCTACTATGATAATGTTGGTAATGATTTTTTAAACTTATCTTGTAATTCTGCGAGAGTGAAACAGAAATTTCAATACTTACAAAAAAGTTCACAGAAGGTAGTGAAACCACCAGAAATCTATACTTAAAACTCGAGAATGGCTGAACCGATTAGGCTAATTTTGATCTTGAAAGATTTGTGGAAGTTCAGGGAAGGTTTAAGGCTAATTTGGAGTTCCCGCGGGAATTCCGAAACCCATGCGGATGAAATCGCGAGCACAGCTACTATATTATATTCCATATTACATGTACAGAAGAGGTCGAGATAATAAGAAACACTGTATACCTAATGTATTCAGTTTATTTTCGCAGGTCAAATCCTACAGTTGTGTCTGTTTGTTGTTTGTGATTTTTTTGTTTGTTTGTTGACACTAAAGTGTCGCTTTTTCGTTTCATCGAGTTTCAAATCGCAACCTTGTAAAAAAGATGTTTCTGTTCAAAAAATTGACACTAGTGAAACCGCCAGCGGCGTTATAAAGGTGACCGTACCGTGCCGTTCATAATTTAAGCAGGGCGTTGAATTAATACGAATCTCGATTTGTCACCTAACTTAAGTCGCGGAATGTTCGCATCGCGTGACTCCGGCTGATTCCGGGCGAGTCGACTTCGTGACGCGCTATCGAGCCATCCGAGTCGTTCCGTGAACAATTCAGTGCATATAAATTATTCACAATTTATAAGCAACTGGTAACCTCGCGTTAGATGTGCTCGAAAGGTATTAAAAGAAAATATTTCTTTTTCCGCATGCCAATTTTTTATGTCTAACTATTAGGTAGGTGTGGGTGACATTTTTGTGTGAATAAAAAAAGTTTAACCGATGCTTTATTGACTCGATTCAAAAGCCTAAAAGTTAGCTTATATCAACGACTTTTATGTAGTGGAAAGGACTTAAAAACTGGCATTATTTCAGCGTAATACGTTAGAGTACGTAAGACCCGAAGGTTATTTTTTTTCCAGATGTGAAAAACAACAACTTTGTATGTTTGTATGTAATTATGAGTAAATAAGATCTTGGAATAGGAATATGGTAATTTTTATATCGATCCAAAGAGAAAGTACCAAAATTTTCGTGTAAAACCGTGGGGGAACAGCTAGTATTTTAAAAAGCGGAAAGGTCGCGCCCCGTTCACAGGTGACCAGGTCGTCATTTCAAATATGTACCCAACGAAATAACTATTTAATAAATACTCAATGTGCGATGAACCTTTCATAATTCGATACATCGTCCTTTGAAGTAATATCAAGATTCGACGAAAAGACAAATTTCCACTGGGAGATACGAGTTCGCTTTGTGAAATAATTTCAGCGAGTTTGTCCCTGCAGTCGGCGGCGTGTTGTTGGAAGCTTGTGAAGTATTCGTTAGTTACCATAGCAAAGGGAATACTAGTTTGGAACTAGATGAAGTGTGTCTATGTACTATATTATTATATTTATTATTCCATTACACAGTGGCTTTTCGATATTTGATGTCGTCGTCGGTATTTTAAAAGAATATCAAGTCAAATAGTTTTTTTGTAATGTTATTTTTTCCACGAATTTATAAAGGACAAAAGAGATTTAAAACTAATATTCCTTGGATTAGTGCATGGAGTAAAGTACCTACCTACAAGATAGGTACCTCATAAATCTTTTTATTACAAAATATGATAATATTTTGGTGCAGAACAAAATTCGCTGAGAAACTAAGATCACTTTGAGAATTGTTTTCTAGCTTAAAATAAATGTTATTTCGAAGTAAATACTTTACCACATCGTAAAATCACAATAGAAATAATTATTTCAAGTACCTATAGCGTGCCACATCAGTCTTATTAACTTCCCCATAGGCCTGCAACTACCACAAGGAGGCATTCATTATTGGCGACTTTGAGAATTATTTATTGCTGTAATGCTTTCAAAGGGCCCATTGCCCTACTCTACTCTACACATCCTGCATGTCAGTATTTTTGTCTCAGCCGCGTGCAATTGTTTTTCAATTCTTCCTTTTCAATCCAAATCCAATCCTTTTCCTTCGACCCATACAAAATACGACAAGTCATATACCGGTTTTGAAGATAAATTAGCTCTAGTCTTTTAGTTTTGGTAGGGTCCACGAGTCGCAAAATAGTGATGTTCACGACGTATGAAAATCAAAATTCTAAATAGTCGTTAAAAATATAGACACGTATTTTTTGGTTTTTCAAATTAGGTATTGAAAATATACATAGATAAAGCGCATTAAAGTTTAGGGTGGGGACTCGTGACGTCATTATTCGGTATAAGCCCCGCACAAACTGCACCGGTTACTGGCGTCACTCGAAATTTCAACTCAATGTATCGCCGATATTTTTTGAGTAGGTAAAAAAAAAATACGTGTCCAATATTTTTTATTAATCTATATGACAGACTAAAAAAATTTTGTCAACTAGCCCATTGTTGCCGACATCAGTCACCATTTCATTCAAACTTTTCGTAAAACATCAGTGTCTTTTTTTCTCGTTTTAATTTTATATTTCCATTTTGATCTGGTCTTATTTGTCATAGCAGATTTATGTTTGGTATTTAGTATTTCCACAAAAATGTTAATATAATGGAATTATACAATATACAGATGGTTTATTTCTGAGTTTTTTTTTGTACGACTCTCAAAGAGCTTATATTTGTGTCATTACGCTTTGATCTCGGGCGCTTTAGTCGAGTTACAATTGATATTCGTTTTATCGTTTTGCAGCAGCTCCTGGTAAAGCTTTAACAATTGGATTAATTAAAATCTCTAAAGGATTCTGTGTATTATACCTTCCGGTTTTAAATAATGGAAGGCTTAGCAAATGGATTTTTATATTTAACTAGCTGGCATACTTCGAGAGCATTCTTTTATAAGTATGAATCTTCTATTCCGGGAACTAAATTACTGCCGTGTAGTATATACCACGTGTTGCTTGGTTTCCACGACACAAGCTTATAGCTTAGTGTGGGATGAAGCAGATCTGTGTGTTGTGCAGTGTATTATTATCATTATTCGCGTGAAAAGTCTTTATTCTGAGACAAAAGTATTCTATGATACTCACTTTAGTATTTTTATATATTTCTAGCTGTGCCCCGCGGTTTCACCTGCGTGTGTTTTGGGATCAGGAACCTTTGCTTTGCGGACGCAGGCAGAATAACCTGCCAAAGTTTCATCACAATCGCACCAATGGTTTCGAAACGCATAGAAGACAGACATATAAACATTCATTTTTATTTATAAAGATATTTAGTAATAACCCTCACATCTAAAACTACAATCTACACATGTTTGTATTATGAGTGTAGATTTTTTTCGAATATTAGTTGTTTTGATTCGAATGTTGATAGTTGATTTGATTCGAATGTTTCTACAAAAGTTGTATAAAAGCTTTTGCACAAACATTCAAAACAAAACACCCGCTGATAGGAACTGCTGAAGTAGTCATGTTTGGGCTAGTCTATGTCCTCATGAGTACCATCCGTTACACGATACATCTTGTTTAAAAAAATAACTGTTAATTAATTTGGTTGAAATCATTATCTAAATTAAAAAAATGATGTTTTATTAAAATGTGTGTTGTCGTGTTACAAAACTGTATTCATGTAAAAGCATGGTGTCAGACCAAATGCGTAGCAATTTATAGCATGATGCCAGTACAATGGTTTTGTTATGATCACATTTGTGTTCATGGCGGCGTTATCGCTATCATGCGATCTATTCGATACAGGGGCAGTGTAATAGACAAACAGATAGATGACACGCTAGTATAACCTTTATAGGACTAACAAGCTTCACACCGCAACTTTTACGACGTATTTAATCGATAAATAGAGATAAATTTCAATGACATCTCTACATTCTTCAGTAAAAACAATTTTGAGTTTATTTTCTACCCACTTCAGGATACCTTTTGAAGTATTTTTTGAATCATTCTCTACTTCTGATAAATGTGCCAGATTGACGAAAATCGTACATTCTGTTTTAGTGTAATTACTTTATTCTGCTACTATCTGTTCCCCCGCGGTTTCACTTACAGTGATTTTGGAGTTCCTGCGGGAATTCCGAGATAAAAAGTATGACAATCCTAATCCTATGACAATCAGGAAAGAATTGCTAAAAGAATTTTTAAAATCAGTTCAGTAGAACCAGAGATTACCCGGGCTACAACCTCAAAAACTCACAAACTTTACTTCTTTATGATATACTAGCTGTCCCCCGCGGTTTCACCCGCGGTAATTTCGGGATAAAAAGTACTCTATGTCCTTCTCTGTACCCCTGACAACGTGCATGCTAAATTTCATACAAATCCATTCAACCGTGTTTTTGCGTGATTGAGTAACAAACATCCAAACATCCACACTTTCACATTTATAATATTAGTAGGACTAGCTGTCCCCCGCGGTTTCACGGGAATTTCGAGATAAAATGTAACCTTATGTCACTCCACTCAGGACTACCGTATTTTCAGAATTGGTTCAGGAGATCCAGAGATTACCCCCTACAACATCACAAATTCTTAATCTCACAAACTTTACCTCTTTATAGTATTATCATAGATGTATATTAGTACTCGCTGTCCCCCGCGATTTCATCCGCGGTAATTTCGGAGTTCCCGCGGAAGTTGCGGGAAAAAGTACTCTATGTCCTTCAGTTCCCGAGGGAATTCCGGGATGAAAACTATCCTATCTTTTAAGTTGGACCATATTATAAATGGTTGCAAAATTTTATTAAAATCTGTTCAGTAGTTTCGGAGTCCATCGCGGACAAACAACGTGACACGTGATTTATATATATTAAGATAGATATATGAATAGAGTGGTGCTTGCCAAAATTTCTATTATATTATATTTGGCATAGCTAGCAGCGGATGTAATTACTTAGTTAGTAATATAATAAGACCTCCTTTGGTGATATTTGCTACCACACGTTACACCTCTTAGAATAGGTACTACTTTGTTTGAAAACTAGTGATAATTATTTATTTGTTAACCTACTAATATTATGAATGGGGAAAAAGTTTATTGTACTTTTGGAACTATTGACCTGATTATAAAAAAGATTTCTCTGAAATAATTTTATCTTTGCAATTTGCATGGTTTTAGTTAGCAATTTAAGATAGTTTTCATACGATTGAGTTCCTGTGGTACTGAAAACCGTTTGGCACGGTTAGTAAAAAAATTAGTAGCAATTTTATAAAAAAATATATAGTGGTTGTAAATTCAACAATTTATGTTTTTTACATACTATTTTGTGATGCTCATCACCATTTTCGAAAAAATAAATAAATAAATTTTCATTTCATTCTACAATTGTTCAATTTACCATCTATAAAATAAGGTATGACTCGTTCAAGAGCTCGTCGATAAACAAACAATTACTACGTCGTTACACTCGTTACTCATTAAACTCCTCACTCACACAAACGACTAACGTAACTCTTGAACTCTCCTAATGAACAAACCAAAGACTAGAGACGTTGTTATGTTGCGAACAAAATAACATTTTAGTGAAACTCGGGCGTGTTGTAATTAGACGGGAATTAGTAACAAATTATTGCTGGCGCAGCGGGCGGCCGGGGCTGGTTCTCATTAGAGCAACTCAGCTAAGCCTCGCCCGAGGCCCTGCATTATTCATGCCGACAATATTGCGTTGCACTGTACCCCCACTGAGTTTTTATCCAACCTGGATTGCACGTTGTGTTTTGTTGCGACTTGCGACTGAGTAGATACCAAATAGATACAGATAGATACGGAAGTGGTTTGTTTTTATCTTTATATTAAACTAGCTGACCCCCGCGGTCTCACCCGCGGTAATTTCGGAGTACCCGCGGGAATTCCGGGACAAAAAGTACTCTATGTTATTCAGGATCACTTTAGCTTCCTATAACTGAAAGAATTTTCTAAATCAGTTCAGTAGATCCAGAGATTAACAGCTACAACGTCACAATCTCACAAACCCACAAACTCACAAACTTTTGCTCTTTATAATATATCTATTCTATTCTATTAGTATAGAAGACGGCCGTTGGGTTCGGAAATTTTTAAAAGTGATTGTCAGTACAGAAGTGTTCGTTTTTATACAACTCCGGAGTTCGGGGCTGCACCAAAGTCTGTCAGAATGTGAAAAGTATGGAAAAAGACTAAAACAGGAAATAGGTCACAGAGGGCTCTGAGGAAACAGTTTAATTTATAGATTCCTTTTGTAAAGATGTCATAAATCAGTGTTAATGAAGCTAAGCAATTGCTAAAGTGCTAATTTGCTAAGTGTTAATGAGCTTTTTTTTAACTTCGATTAATTTTTGAACGAGATGAAGAACGTACCCGGTACTACCTCCATGTAACAATTTTTTATTCGATCTCTCAGATGATCTCAATTCTCCACGCATACGACCTTTATTCTGCCGAGGATATATAAAGAGAAAGCAGTGGCCGTTATAGTTAGACATTGATAAAAACGTAGAAACGTACGTACAATTTGACCTTTACCCTTACAGAAAGGCGATAATTTATAGCGTAGACGGTCGGAGTACGTCATTAGGTCTCAGGTAAAACGTCTCAACATTAATTATTTAGCCCCCATTAACCACAAAAATGATCACAAATTAAATAAAACATACGCTTCAACCCTAATGGAACTTTTATTCCAGAACGTATCTATACGGTCAAACAAAAAATATCTAACTCAATTACCCTCATATTGTGAATATTGAGATTAATATAGAACCAAAATTTTGTTACTTTTACGAAAAAAAAAGCAAATACTTGTTGCAAAATGTGTTTAGAGTTTATATTTGTCCTTGTATATGATTGTACTTTTTGTCGCGCGTCATAACCCACATCAACCGTAACATTAAATATTTCTCATTATACCCGAGGTAATGGAATAGAAAGAAAACAGTGTTGCCGCCAGTCTCCCCGCAGAGAGGCCCGAAAGGAATGAGGTGCTAATCGTTTGCGTCATAACACCGAATTATTCGTGAATACGAATTATGGGAGGGAGGCGAGGGAGGCGTACAATGGTACCATAATTAGTGTAAACGGTCAAGAATTAGGTGCAAATGTTTTATTCTTCTGCGCTCGCCGAAAATGATAGACAGATATAATATTACATCGACCTTTTATTTGTATATTTATTCAAAAACAAGATAGACTTACAGGAGTAACCAAATCGCCTTTTTCGTTTAACTAATTGTTATAAAAACATCGGTACACTTTGGAAAATATTAATCCTACTAATATTATAAATGTGAAAGTGTGGATGTTTGGATGTTTGTTACTCAATCACGCAAAAACGGCTAACGGATTTGGATGAATTTGCCATGTACGTTTTCGGGGGTACAGAGAAGGACATAGGGTACTTTTTATCCCGGAATTCCTGCGGGAACTCCGAAATTACCGCGGGAACTCCGAAAGTACCGCGGATGAAGTCGCGGGGGACAGCTAGTATTAAAATAAATTTGCTTATATTTATATAAAAATGAATTGCTGTTCGTTAGTCTCGCTAAAACTCGAGAATGGCTCGTCCGATTTGGTTAATTTTGATCTTGAAAGATTCGTGGAAGTACAGGGAAGGTTTAAACGGTGAGAAGTTGGGAGTTCCTGTGGGAATTCCAAAACTTACGCGGATGAAACCGCGGAGCACAGCTATATTTCAATAATTTTCATCATTAATGTATTTACTCGTATAGATATAACATGCATTATTGATTACTAAATTTCATTATTATTAATATATTTATCTATTTATTATTTTCATTATTATCTTGCAGCCTCAATTGTGGAAGTCGCCTCCTTGGCCGTAGGCCTCTCCCCCAGCCGTAATTAAGTAATTAATAATAATATTGTCGCGGTCGAGCTAGATTAATAGCGCGCAATGTATGCAAAACGCGCAATGCATACAAAACACGCAATGTAAAGCAAACACATTGGAGTAGCGAATTCGATAGAAGTTCTATTCTAGAAACGTTCGGCCGAGTTTCTAGTAAAACACATCGGACTCGAACATTCTAGAGCCCCGGTCGGTTGGGTATATAAACGGCGCAACCGAACCGGACGGGCAGTTCAGTTTGAGCTTGCGAAGCGATAACTACGAGTGAATCTTGAGCGATACCTGCGACTACCTGCGACCTTGGCGAGACTATTGGACTTCGAGATCTGTCGTTTAGTGTTTCAGTGTTGCGATACCTAGACCTAGGAACCCTAGACCTAGTGTTTTTGTAAAGTTAGTGTTAAACTCCGAATAAAGAACCCTAGCACGTAACAATTTGGTGTCGGAAGTGAAATTTGGAGATGCCACTAACTCCGAGGGAAGACATCGCCGAGGAAGGCGTCAGGACGAGGGCACAACGTGCTGCGGGGGCTACGCCTGCAGCCCGCCAGGCCACACCCACTGGCCATCGGGCCCCGCCCACTCGCCCCGCCCACCACCCTCCACTCACTATGGAGGCCCCGCCCACCGACCTGACCACGCCCACTGGTCCCGCCCATTCGGTACCACCCACCACCGAGGCCCCGCCCACTGGTCAAGTGGCCACGCCTCCTGGCTCCACCCACGCGGCCACGCCCGCCCTAAGCCCCGCCCTCTGGGCCACGCCCACCGCCGAAGCCCCGCCCACTGACTCCGCCCACCTGGCCACGCCCACCGGCCATGGCCGGACTACAACTACTGCACGAGCAGCGGACGTACCAACTCTGGATATACGGAGCTTGGTGGCGATGGTCGAGAGCATTAATAAGGGCATGCACCAGATGCGTGAAGATCAAAGGGAGCGCGCCAAACTACTTCACGTCATACGTGAAGAGCAACAACAAAATCGTGAAGAACAACAGCAAAATCTTCACACAGTTTTGGCGGCCGTTGGTAAGGTCAGCAATGTAGTGAAGCAACTCCGTGAAGACGTCGATTCAGTAGGAGGGCGCGTCACAGTATTGGAAACCGATCTTACTGGACTGAAGAATGTAGTCGAGGAGCGGGTCACAGGATTAGAAACTGGTGTCTCTGGACTGCAAAAAGAATTGTTGCGACTTAAAACTGTGGGAATCACATCAAGTGGAGCCGTCGCCGTAGTCCAGGGACCAAGAGTGAAGGTGCCACCTTACGACGGAACTACGTCTTGGCCCGCGTACCGGCAGCAGTTCCAGACCGTCGCTACTGCTAATGGGTGGACGGATGAGCAGAGCCTGACAGCTCTCACTGTGGCGCTCAGGGGCTCAGCATTGTCTGTCTTAGAGGCACTGCCTAGCTCAGGAAGTCGCTTCAAGGAACTGATGGAAGCCCTTGAATCCAGATATGGGGAGCGCCATCTTGAACACGTGTTCCGGGCCCAGTTACGAGATCGAGTCCAGCGTCCAGGAGAAGGACTACAACAGTGGGCACTGGAGGTTGAGAAGCTTGTCCGCAAAGCGCACCCGACGGCTGACACCAAGATGGTGGACGCAAACATTTTGCAAGCCTTCGTCGATGGCATCCGGGACATGGAGATAAGGGCTGCAGTGGGGCTTCGTCATCATGCCTCGCTGAAGGATGCCCTGGCACATGCCCTGGAAGTTGAAGCAGTGCGGCGAGATGTGCGTGCGCATAAGCTGCGGGAAGTCACTGAAGAGATTAAGGTAATTAAGGCACCCCTAAAAAAGACTGGATCCTTGTGCTACAAATGCGGTGAACGAGGCCACCTGCAGTTTTCCTGCCCGAAGAAGGATGAGGTGACAGAAAAAATCATCAAGCTGCAGAAACAACTTGATGAACTGACAAAGAGGCAGGAGACTCCGTCCTCTATCGGGAGTCAGGGAAACGAGTAACAGCCAGGACTAAGGGGCGGGTACTGGCTGGCGTGAAAGAAGCCCCAGCAATGGTCATCTCACAGGCGTGCAATGGGAACAGTCTATCGATATGCGGCACGGTTAATGGGAAAGACTGCAAAATGACTATAGACACCGGAGCCTCTAGGACGATAGTTCAGCCGGACATGGTGAAAGGTGCGTTGGGACGCAAGAATGTCGATTGTCGGCTTCTTTCCGCCTCCGGTCAGCCAATACCCGTCCTGGGGGAAATATCAGTCACAATGTATGTGGGAGAAGTACCGTACACTCACAACGTCATCGTGGCTGAAATTATCGACGAGTGCATTTTGGGCCTGGACTTCATGAAGAAACATAACTGCAGAATTGACGTCACTAACAGTGTTTTCAAGTGCGGCAACGAGGAGATATTGATACTTGGAGGTCCCACTGGAAAAGTGACTTGCCTAAACAAAGTTGTCATACCTGGACGAGCACAAACTCAAGTAGAAGTGAAGCTCCCATCAGCTAAAAACAATAAGCCAAGATGTGTGTTGATTGAAGATATACCAAACAAAACATCGGCTCGGAGACTCCTGACAGCAAGAACCCTTGTGAGAGGAACCAATGCTGCAGTAATAAGAGTCGTGAATCTGGAGAACCACGAGGTTACCTTAAATAAGGGTGAAGTTGTTGGACAATGCGAGGAAGCTGTCTGGGTAAAACAATGTCAATCAACGCCGATAGTAGATGCGTCCAAAACCAAGAATGAGTCTACTATTACAGAACTTCTTGACGGCTGTAAGAACAATCTGACCTATTCACAGAGCTTCAAAGCCAAGAAAATGCTGTTGCGCTACGCAGATATCTTCTCTTCCCAGGAAGCAGATCTTGGAAGGACGTCGTTAGTTCAACACAGAATCGACACCGGGAACGAAAGACCTATTCGGCAGCGAGCAAGGCGAATCCCAATCGCTAAGGAAAGAGAAGTGCAAGACATGGTAGAGGATATGAGAAGGAATAAGATCATAGAACCATCTGCAAGTCCGTGGTGTTCGCCTGTGGTCTTGGTGAAGAAGAAAGATGGTAGCACGCGGTTCTGTGTAGATTATCGACGGTTGAATGATGTCACAAAGAAAGACAGCTATCCACTGCCACGTATCGACGATACCTTGGATACCCTGAGTGGTATGCAATGGTTCTCGACCTTGGACCTGAAATCTGGCTATTGGCAGGTGGAAATCCATCCGAAAGACAAAGAGAAGACAGCATTTACAACTGGCAAAGGGTTATGGCAGTTTAACGTTATGCCTTTCGGATTGTGCAACGCGCCAGCTACCTTTGAGCGTCTCATGGAGTGTGTACTGGCAGGGTTAGTGGGAGACGCCTGCCTAGTCTATCTGGATGACGTCATCATCATGGGTCGAGACTTTGAAGAGCACCTGCGGAATTTGGAGCAAGTCTTCGGAAAAATACGAGGTGCCAACTTAAAACTGAACCCGTGGAAGTGCCATCTGTTTAGCAATAAAGTCAATTACCTTGGCCACGTAATCACCAGCGAGGGAATCCAGACTGACCCGGAGAAAATTGAAGCAGTACAGAAGTGGCCAACTCCCAGAGATAAGACGGAAGTGCGAGCCTTCCTGGGACTGTGCTCGTACTACAGGCGATTTGTTAAAGGATTTTCCGAAATCGCCAAACCGTTGCATCGCCTGACTGAAGAGAAACAGCCATTCTGTTGGGATGAGAGCCGCGAAGAAGCCTTCCGAAAATTGAGGCAGTGTTTGTGTGAAACACCGATCTTAGGCTACCCTCAGACTTGCGGCCAGTTCATTGTCGACACGGATGCTAGCAACACGGCGATCGGTGGTGTTTTGTCTCAAAAACAAGGCGATAGAGAAGTCGTGATTGCTTATTTTAGCAAATCATTGTCGAAACCTGAACGGAACTACTGCGTGACAAGGAGAGAACTCTTGGCCGTGGTAAAGACGCTGCAACACTTCAACAAATACCTCATCGGAAGACAGTTTACACTTCGCACTGATCACGCCGCCTTGAAGTGGTTACTTCAGTTTAAGAATCCAGAAGGTCAAGTCGCCAGATGGGTCGAACAACTCCAGGAGTTTGACTTCGTCACCGAACACCGCAGTGGGAAGGCCCATAGCAACGCTGACGCCCTCTCAAGAAGACCATGCCCGGAAGATTGTAAGCATTGTGTCAAACAGGAGTCGAAGGAACTGACCGTTAAGCTTACGAGAACGAGCCCTCCGGGACTGTGGCAAGATGAGGCCATGAGAGAAGCTCAGGAAGATGATGAAGACGTTCGACTCATCGTGGCTTGGAAAAAACGTAGTGCGGATAAACCAAAATGGGTTGAGGTCGCGCCCACTGGGCCTATCACTAAAGCCTATTGGGCCCAATGGGACAGCTTTGTTCTGCAGAATGGAATACTTTACCGAAAATGGGAGAAACCTAACGGCAGAGAGTTCCATCTTCAGTTAGTTGTTCCAAGGACCAGGGTGAAAGATGTTCTTCGTGAAATACATGATGGGGTTTCAGGTGGACATCTTGGCGTGAAGAGAACATTGACAAAAGTAAGGGAAAGGTTCTACTGGCTTCATTGTCGAGAGGATGTGCAGGAATGGTGCCGCAAATGTACCACTTGTGCTGCAGTCAAAGGTCCGTCAACTAGGACCCGCGGAAACCTCCAACTCTATAATGTTGGTGCACCCTGGGAAAGAATTGCTGTTGACGTGGCTGGACCTTTTCCGGTGACCGAGTCAGGGAACAAGTACTTCTTGGTCGTCATGGATTATTTCACCAAGTGGCCGGAAGTGTTCGCCATACCTAATCAGGAAGCCGCGACAGTAGCCTCAAAGTTGGTTGAGGAAGTGATATGTCGATTCGGTGTTCCCTTGGAAATCCACTCAGATCAAGGAAGGAACTTCGAATCCCAGCTATTTCAGGAAATGTGCAAAATCTTGGGAATGCACAAGACGAGGACCACGCCATATCACCCTCAGTCCGACGGCATGGTGGAGAGGTTTAACCAGACGCTAGAAAGGAATTTGGCGAAACTGGTTGATAAACACCAGAGAGATTGGGACAAATTCATACCGCTGTTCCTACTCGCCTACAGAACATCTGAGCATGAGAGCACGAAGGCGACCCCAGCGTATGTGAATTTCGGTAGAGAACTACGGCTACCAGTGGATCTACTGACAGGCGGACCTCCAGATGACCTCCAATCGATGCAGGACTACGTCTCCGATCTACGGGAAAAAATGCAGGACGTCTATGCTTTGGTTCGAGAGCATGGTTTGCAGTCAAGCGAGAACATGAAGACGAGATATGACCGGAGGGCGAATACAAGTGGTTTTGAGGAGGGATCACTTGTATGGCTACACAATCCTATCCGTCGAAAGGGAAAATCTCCGAAATTACAGACTCGATGGGAAGGCCCGTACAAGGTTGTTACCCGGATGAATGACGTGACGTATCGGATTCAACGTCAACCAAGGGGAGCTTTCAAAATAGTGCACATCGACCGCTTAGCACGTTATCAAGGCAGCAATAGTGACGCTCGGGACGAGCATCTCTAAGAAGGGGGCAGTGTCGCGGTCGAGCTAGATTAATAGCGCGCAATGTATGCAAAACGCGCAATGCATACAAAACACGCAATGTAAAGCAAACACATTGGAGTAGCGAATTCGATAGAAGTTCTATTCTAGAAACGTTCGGCCGAGTTTCTAGTAAAACACATCGGACTCGAACATTCTAGAGCCCCGGTCGGTTGGGTATATAAACGGCGCAACCGAACCGGACGGGCAGTTCAGTTTGAGCTTGCGAAGCGATAACTACGAGTGAATCTTGAGCGATACCTGCGACTACCTGCGACCTTGGCGAGACTATTGGACTTCGAGATCTGTCGTTTAGTGTTTCAGTGTTGCGATACCTAGACCTAGGAACCCTAGACCTAGTGTTTTTGTAAAGTTAGTGTTAAACTCCGAATAAAGAACCCTAGCACGTAACAATATCATATGACGTTTTTTTGTTTCAGAGGCATATTACTACAGAACCAGAGACGCTACGGGGAGGCAGTAAAAAGTTTCGAGAGGGCAATCTTCTTCAGGCCCTCCATGGCCTGTAAGTATCCAATTCATTAAATACTAACCAGCTATTGCCGCGGACGACGTCTTCCGCTCAAATTTTATGTTGAGTTTATTCATGTTTTATATTTACGGCACCAATTTTACGCTAAATTTTAAATGGTCTCCCTTTTTTTTTATGAACCGAAGTTTTCATTTAATATCTAGACAAACGAGGGACTGTGCTACCTAGGGGAATAATAGGTGCTAAGATATTAAAAAAAAGATAGAGTTTTACAATTTGTCAGACACCAGTTTAGGAAATCGGAAGGTGTGATCGAAGTTGGACCAGTTGGTTCCGATCTAGGATCAGTGAGTGAATGAGAGAGTGAGTGATCACACTACATTAAAATGTATACCCTAGAGTAGTCGATTTAGGGTACAATTTAGTGTAGTGTGACCATTCGCTCTCTTTCTCTCTCACTCACTGATCCTAAATTGTATCCGATTTAGATTCCCTAAATTGGAAGTAGTGGAAAGCCCATTAGAAGTAAAAATAAACCGGTCAATGATTCTGTAGATATGGGGAAGAACGTTCTGCGTTGAAATTCAAAGTATAAATAAAAAAAAATATTATTATCGAAATACTTCCATAGTGACATGACAAAATTACTTTGTGTGTTCAAATTTTTGCCAATTCTCTACGGAATGCTAAACAAGGATAAAAACACTAAGTATGTAGAGAAGAGTTCTTGTAGGAGTCCGAGTGAAATCGCGGGGAATGCTAGTTTAAGATAAAACTAACACGAATGCACGGAAATACGCGGTTTCGCGTTGAAAGCGGTGCATTTCATGTTTTTGAAGAGCATACCAGTATTAGTGTTTTTCGCAAATTTTGTTGTTGAATAATAAATATTTTTCCTCGTTTTTTCCCTGTCACACACTTGACCTATATTTTTGCATCGGAAACGAGATGTGTCAGAACAATTTACGTTGTCGTACGAGAAATAATTAAAGGTGAACGTTGCTTTGATGTTTTTTGTGTTACTTTTAAAAAGGTTTCGCTCATTATTATTATAATTGTACCGTCGTAATTGATGTGTCTTTAAGCCGTTTAACTCTTTTGCATGAACCTATACATCGAATGGAATAATAGTTGTACTTTACAGGATGTAAGGTCAAGTGAAGGACGTATTGAGGAAATATTCAGTATTCGATTCTCGTTGCAAATCTCAAAAAAACTCATTATTTAAGATAACTGAGTGGGAAAAGGAAAATAATTCATAGCTCTTAGAGCTCAAGCTTACATAGTTTGAAGTTACTTGGAATTGTGTCACGTGGGTTACGATGTCACGAGCTTCTAGTTTTAAACTTTAATGCTCTTTATCTAAGTTTTTTTTTATTAGTTTAAAAAGCAAAATTATTTGATTTTTTCTTCTTAGTGGCATACGTGAACCTGGGCGTCTCACTGATGGCGGACGGGCGGTTATCAGAAGCAGCTAGTGCTTTGAGAGCGGGCTCGAAAGCTGAGGGGATCCGGGTTCGAGACCGCCGGGAACACGAAGCAGCGAGAGTCTCAGCGCTGGTGCAGCTAGCAGCGCTGCACTCCCAACTGGGGCACTGGCATAAAGCGCTTTACGTGTACAAAGAAGCGCTGCATTTGTTTCCGGATACAAACACGCCCATCGTTGGATGGACTCGACATGTAAGTGGGGCTGGATGTCAAGTGGCAGCAAATATTGGGTTTGGTATCAAATAAATCTTCCAAAAATACTGCTTGAGATTTTAGGACAGTAATAACCTAGTACAGTTAGGACAGTAGCAGTAACCTAGTTAGGACAGTAATGGCCTATCAACAATACTTCAATACCAATTCTACGTCTATGGACGTATATATACGGAAAAATTTATGGTAACAAAAGATAAACATTAATTTCTGTGGTCATTAGAAAATTGAAAATTGTATAAAATAACGTTGGTAAATTTAAAATTACCTTGAAACATTGTTGTACATTTGATGTTAGTTAAGCATAGATAGCATACATTTTTTTCTTGCATTTATTTTGATCTCCGTAGCGGCCATTTTCGATGAACTCGTCGCTTAAGAGTTGTGCAGTAAAAGGCTGATCTTTTCCAGAGTATCCTCTCCATGGCCGGCGAGATGTATGTACAGTTACAACAGTGGCCCCAAGCTGAGCAGAGTATCTTGTCCGCGCTGGATGTGGCCCCGCACCACGCCGGCACGCATGTAGCCCTGGCGAAAATATTAGCCAGAAACGTAAGAACAGCGTGCAACACTTACCGCCGTACTCAGAGACATACAGATAAAATTTCATTCACTGAATTCATTGAATACACTTAACAATTACATTTATCCAGTTACTGTATCTGTACACGTCACCTCAAACAAATAGCCCGCCCCTGATCGCTCCCAGCTCGCCCGTTGAATTGCCACAGAAAAAAATATAATGAAAAATGAATATGAGTGCAGCTAATAAATATAGATCCATAAACTATTATAATAAGTATCAACTACATATACTTAATGTTAGACATGTAATTTTATTAATTAATTCCAGCAACATTGCATAATATTAAGGGCTCACTTTACGGCAGTTTTTGAAAATATTGACGTCTGTGGGTCAGAGTAGAGGAGATTTATCAATAAATTGGTTTCAGGCCACGAGATCGACGGAAGCCGAGATGTGGTTCAAAAAAGCCTTAACAATTGCTCCAAATGATCCTGCAGTAAGAGATCAATTTGGTAAGATATTGAATTAAAAACATATAATAGATAGGTAGGTACGTGACGTACAATTTGATTTATAATTTATATTTACTTTTCAAATTCAAATATACCTACTGCCACAAAAAAAAATTAGCGAATCGTTGATTTCTTTTTAAAATAGTTTTTTTTTTATTGGATAAATGAATAAAAGTTATAAAACTGAAATGCCACTGTAGGGATGTTCCTGAGATCACAGAGGAGGTTACGGGAGTCGGCTGAGCAGCTGGTAGCGGCCGCCAAGCTGTCTCCGATGGACAGCGCGCGGGCTGCCTCAGCCGCCAGGGCTCTGAGGGACGCGAGGCGGTGCCGCTCAGCTGAGAGGTGGTACGCCCGTGCCGTCCAGTTGAATCCGAAGGTAAAGACTAGAATAGGATAGAAATTGAATTTTAAAGAATAGAATAAGGTAAGTTATAATTGCAAAATATTATGTGGTAGGTATTTTATTTTATTAAGGACAACAACAGCCATCATTGTTAATTTTACATCATATTTATACACTTAAACATTTTCAAGTAAGGCCAATAACAGTTATCCACTTAATTATGTAATACTAACCGCCGCACTCAGAGTCGACTTTAATGATTACTTAGTTAAGTATAGATTTTTAAAACAAAACTGCCGCAATCAGACAAGTTTAATAAATTAATGTTAATTGCCATTTAACTAATTACGTTACATCTCATTAAATGCCAACTAACATTAATTTACTGATCGTCTCTGATTGCGGCAGTTTTGTTTTGAAAATCTATACTTAACTAAGTAATCATTAAAGTCGACTCTGAGTGCGGCGGTAAGTGGATAACTGTTATTGGATATGTGTATAGGTCATTCACCTCGCTCAACATCCACAGTTCTGAAACCTTTGAGCGACGTCTGATATCGTTATAATTTGTGAATTTCTAATTCGCGCCGAAGTTGTAGAGCGAGCGCTCCACAAAGGAGCCACAGGGCCATAGTTGTAGCTAGTTAGCACACGCTAGTGGCTAACTAACATTGTTCGTACAACGATGATAACCTGACACGAGGGCTTAAAAGTGCCGACACCGTGAGCTAGTTTACGAATCGTTTTTGTAGGTGAAAGTTCCACCCTACGGCCGGTAGTTGCAACTATCTGGGGTGAAAATGTGAAAACAACTTTGTACCTATTCACAGTGCTTTACAAATGTCAAGTCCTTATTAAAAAGTTTCGTAGATAAATAAAAACGAGAAATAAAACCAGTCGTCAAAAATGTTTGTATGAATAAGTGAAATTCGGACCTTTGCATACGAGATAACTTTAAAAAAACATTATTCATCATTTTTAATGGTTGTTTGCTGTCGCAAGACAAACTACTAATAAAAAAAAAAACCTGCACACACACAGGTTATTTTGTATGGTCATTTTTCGATGTCCGACTGTGTATCTAGTATATTTAGTACTAGCTGTTCCCCGCGGTTTCACCCGGGTTAATTTGAAAAAGGAATAATGTTTCTCGTTTTTTGCAAATATATTTCGTTGCTACTCCGCTCCTATTGGTCGTAGCGTGATGTTATATAGACTATAGCCTTCCTTGATAAATGGACTATCCAACACAAAAATAATTTTTCAATTCGAATCAGTAGTTCCGGAGTTTAGTGCGTTCAACAAAACAAAGAAACAAACTCTTCAGTTTTATCATATTAGTATTGATGGAAGTGAAGATAAAAGGCGATTCAAAGTAGGTTATATTTTATATTTATTTTATTATAGTTATTTGTAATGGCACCACCAATTACGATTAAAATTACAACTAAAGTAATAGAATCTGGATTGATTTACGGCCGCACTCGGAATCGTTTTAATGATTACTTAATAATATCAAGTAAAGATTATAAAAACAAAACTGCCGCTCTCAGAGACGTTCATTAATATTAATTGGCATTTGACTAAATTTTAATTAATTAGTGAAATGCCAATTAACATTTAGGCACAAAATTACTCATAATCGAAGACACTGTTTATCTCGTTAGCCTCAGACATGCAGTCATTGTTCGTTATTGAATCATTCACTCAGACCATGGAGGGTAGAAGTAAGGAGGGACCATCCCAGTGTATTAAAAAGTGTCCGTTGAAAGGGAGCAAATTAAGGTGGCGCCATAGTAGCAAGTGGAAGAATTTTAAAAATAGCGCCACAAACTATTAAAATAGGATACTAAATTAAAAAGGAAAGAAAAATTTCCGGTTTGTTACAGCGCATTTTTTATCAAATTTTTCCACTCAGCACACTTCACTCTGTTTATAACTGCTAAGTTCATAATATCCACTTCCTACACTAGCGCCATTTCGGTGAGTGTTCGAACAATAATTTGCTGTTTACCGCTGGACACTTTCAACTAATCCCCCATACGAGACGGTTCTCCTTACTTCTACCCTCCATAACTCAGACATCAGGATATAGACCTATATTTTTATACATGTTTAGATTTAGAGTTCTCGATGGATGTCCAAAATTCACTCGGCTGAAACTGCAGGTTCAATTCGTTAGCACTTCCACATGACTTGAAATGCATCTTAAAATCTAGGAATTTTGTCAATGTTTTAGAAATACCTTAGTAAAAATTGTGTATTTATTATATGCAGTTGTCTTTAGGTTGTGATAAAAACGTCGACTTTCGAGGTACCTATAGTCTATACTTCTTTTGGCTCTTTAAAAGTAAAATTTTAGTGGACAACGGAAGTGTCACTATGAAACTGGTAACGATCGAATATATAGTTAGACTAGCTGTCCCGCGTGGTTTCACCCTTGATAATTTCGGAGCTCCCGCGGAATTGTTCCATACAAATTTTGCCCCCCTTTTTCACCCCTTTAGGGGTAGAATGACGGAAAACCCTTTCTTAACGGATACCTACGTCATACAAAGAACACGCCCTCCAAGTTTCAGGTCTCTGCGACCAGCGTTTTGGGCTGTGCGTTGATCCGTCAGTCAGTCATTCAGGACAAAGCAATTTATATGTACCTATAGATAAAAAATAAAGACATTACAAGTTTATCTTCTTACTTCATACTATACCTAAACAGATGCCTTTCTTATGCATTTTACGCTAATTTTGTCCAAAAAAGGTTGTTTTCTTTTTTTCCACAGGACGCTGAATACCATTCGAATTTAGGTGCAATTTTACACTTGAACGGCAAATACGCGGCAGCGGCGGCGTCCTACAGGCGAGCGCTGCAGCTGCAGCCAAACGACGAGATCACAATCACAAACTTGAACAGGGTTCGGACATTGATGGGCAGCGAGCACAGGAAGTGAGCTAGATAAGGCCACGCGCCCATGGAGCGTAAAAACCGCCGTGAAAAAGGATTATTTAAAAAAAAGTTCGTTCTCACTAATCAAGTTTGATTGCATGTAATTCTTTTTTTGTTTAATTTACCCCAATGGGGAAGGCAAAGGAAGCAAACTATGGCTATTGTTGTACTTAATAAAATAAAATAAAATACAGCTAATTCAGTTTTATTTTTCTTTTTTTTCTTTTATTTTATTTTCGTTTATTCGGGACAACAACAGCCACAAGAACATATAAATAATTTAGGTTTCAAGATTAAAGGTTTCTTTTTCGAAATGCATTGGTGAGATGCATTTCGATGCTTCATCGGAACTTTTGGCAGCAACTCTTTACCGTTGAACCTTAATAGGATTAACCTTTTTAATTTTTTTTTTCTTATTGTGGCCAGCATTTTTTTATTGATCGATTATTTACTATCGTTTAGCTAATGAAATATCATATCACTCGAATTAGTTTCGAAACATTTCGAGTGATGTGGCTAGTTTATAACTTTTGTTTTGAACTGAATCAAATAAAGTTCACACGTATCAAATTGAAAGCAATTGGCGGACGACTTTACAATATTGGCCGAGTCGAACTTTTCTCGATCCGTTAAAATGTTTAGTTGAACAACTTTTTGACGAATCAATAACATGAAGGTTATCAACACTTTCATATTCGATAAAGTAATCGATATGGTATAATCGGTCAATGGGGATGTGGACTACTTTTGAAAATCAAAATTCTAATTAGTCCGTCAGTTAGATAATAAAAAAACAATATAGACACGTAATTTTTCTTTTTTAAATAAATTAAAATATACAGAGATAAAGCGCATTAAAGTTTAGGGTGAGGGGCTCGTGACGTCACTAACCGCTAAAACCGCCATACAAGCTGTCAGAAAAGTGATGTCACGCGAAATTTCAACTCAACATATCGCCTTCTTTTTTGATTACGTAAAAAAAGAAAAATACGTGTCCAATATTTTTCATAATCTACACGACGGGCTAAAAAAAATTTTTTTTCAAGTAGCCAATTGATAGGACCGTGGCGGCAGTTTTTGTGTTTGACTCCTGCGTTAGTACACATATTATGTGATAATCTACTCCCGGGTAAACAGCTCTACCTTAGGCAAATTTGGGGGTGAGATAGTTTCTTTCGATAGTTTCGACGGACTAAAAAATAAAAATCAGTCAACATGCCCATTGTACTTGATCATTGTATTTGACGAGTGCTTTAAGCAAGACGGGACAGATAAATACGCTTGTGTAGAAAAGATTCTTCTTTACTTCAGGATTTGAACTGTTTATTTTGTGTACAGTTCGAAAAAAAAAAACGAAATATTTTAATGACACTCAGAAACTTGAATGTTTAAATAGGAATGATTTTAGCTCTACGCCACGCTACACCTTCTACCTTGACATATTTGGAATCATTCCAATTTTAGTGACACAGATATTTGACTAAAACCTTTTGTAAGTGAATCTATCAGGTATTTTAGCGGCAAAAGGTTTGTCAGATAGCAAGAGAAAATGATTTATAATATTTTGTTCGCGAGTTAGGTTATAACTTATAACTGAAAAACGTATACCATAACCTAAAGGATTGTATGAAATTTTAATTCTACATATTACAAAATGCGTCAATTGCCTCTATTATTGTTTTTTAAAGTATTTTAAGGTCGATTAAATTATTATGAACGTTTTGAATACTCGCTTTAATAAAATAATTTCATGTTACGATTAGTAAACAAAAATAATAAAATTAATTATTTAGTCGACGCATCCCGCGAGATAAGTTTGAAGCGGGATGAGTTGACTACAGAGCCGAATCTTATCCATTTTGTGAGTGGTGCACACTCGTAAAATAGCTTTGAATTAATTATTATTATATCATTAAGTGTTATGTTATTTAGGAAAACAAACTTCAGTTTATGATCTCTAAATATAATTTTGTTGTATGAGTAGGTATAATTTGAAAATTAAATACTTAGACAAAATCATCGAATAGTTTACCTAATAGAATTTAGCGCTCTTCAATTTTTTGTAATCCAACAAATAAAACATTTTTGATTCACTATTTTTTAGATTATTATTTGTGTATAAAATAAATATTAATATTACTATAAAGGGTACTAAAATATTGTATTGAAATGAAGGCTTTTGACGCAACGTAAACTTATTATAAAAATTAGATAGAAACTTATTGTACAAAACAATGTTTTTAATTATTATAATATATAATAATATTATTATTAAAAAAGTCATCATTTTTATACAAAAATAAAATAACTAAAAGTTATCAAACGGATGATAGAAATCTAATAATTCCCATGCTTTCTTAGATGGGAATTCCTTCGATGTAATTTCATTTCGTCTTCCGTATCATTATGGTAGTGGATAATCGTATTTGTTGCTTAAAAAATACTATAATCTTTATTATTAATTAATAAGTATCTTACATTAAAATATAAAATATTTATTAATAATTATTATGTTATGAAAAACGAAATTTAAGGCTAGTGTGTGCTTAGCGTTCTGAGTGCTGAAATATTACCTTCACACCGAAAGCATTCCAATCGTTTATTAAGTATTTAACAAAAATAATATACCTACCAACACAGTTATGATGTACTGTTACTTACACTGAATTATCTAAAAATGTTAATGTCAATTATTATAAATCGCTAAAAAATACATTATTTTTTTGTTGCTGGAAATAACCGAACCTCGTATTATTTACAATTCCCTAATTAATAATAAAATATTATGTATAATAATAATAATAATTATGCTTAATCAAAAATGATAATTTTATTTTTGTAAAACGAAAATCTTAAAAAAAACATATCTATCTCATGTTTATGTAGATAATAAACCACACTAATTGTTATTTATGAATTAATAGGAATTACGTTTTGTAAAATAAAAATTGCATATTGAAAAAAAAAAAACATATGTTGTAAATAGATAATAAAAGACTATGTATAGTTACACTTATTATAATATAATTATGCTGTCATTTTCGTACTTCTTTTTATAATTGTAAAGTTTTTTCTTTTTCACACCTGTGACAATAAAATGTAATATATATATATATTATACGCTTTGTAGAAATAGAGAACTGTCATGCCAAAATATTGATTTTGATTCATGTTTAATTCATTTTAAGTCATACAGTCATTGATTGATACGACATGATTACCATAGTAGCTTATTATATTAAAAAGATCGGCTTGTTTAATTCCTCTTCTTGTTAGGTACCTACGTATATTTAATTTTCAATTATTTTCTGTTTTGTTAAAGTAAAAGTTGGTTATGTCAAAGTAGTTTTGATCAAAGTTTTTTAACCCTTTATTTTTTTTTGCAAGGTGTGTTTTCACTTGACCCCATGAATTTTAAAATAATTTAGGTACACTGAAGTCGCCTATGACACCGTTCAAATCCACTTGATGATTGTTGTTCCTATGATAAAAAATCGTCATTACCTAAAGTAGATAGTCGTCAAAGCTAATTTGTTCGAGGACTTTGATTGCGTCATTGCGGTGTTAGTTTTGTGTAATTTCAACTTAAAATATTTATGTAGTGGGTATTCTTTGTTCATAATAATAACAATATCAGATTTATTTAAATACCTATGTTTTTCAAACCCTCTTACTACTTTTGCAATAAAAACAGATATTTAGTAACTTAATACATCATTTTCCCTTACCCTTACCTTACTTCCTTATTTATAAAAAGCCGCCTTAGGTTTTCAAATCAATAAGTACATACCTAACTACTAAATTAGGCGTAGTTACTCTATCTATGTACATTTAAAGAATTTACCATCAGTGGAATTGTAAACAGAATTGGTTTTCTATTTCACAAACAATCGTAATTATAAATTGTAACTTATAAAATTATTCTTTCAATTCATAACTCGCTAAACACTTAAGCTAAGCGAAACAAATGTATCTATTAAAAGTTAATTAAAAAAAAATTGTTATAAATAAAGGGGATTGTGGATAGCTAGTTATGTAATTACAGCGGTATATGAATAAAACAAAATTCAAATTAACCTGCGAATTCCCAGAAGTGATATATGTTGGTAATTTTGTAAATAAACGCTTCGATATTTTAATGTGGTAATTTTTTTTTTACTTCCATATCCAAACCGGCAAAGTTAACACAAGCAACAACTCACTCGGTTTTATTTGCTAGAGGACTCTCATAAAAGTTCATATTTAAATCAAAGTTTGTTATTTTGTTATAAATTATAGAAATTTCATTTTTTATATTTTTACTGTGTTACCTACATAATACAAAGACTTATTAACGCCTAGCTGAAGCTACTGAAAATAGAAAGATACAATTTAAACTGAGAAAGTGTTTTGAAATTCAATCTCCAAAAGGGAGAAAGTTGTTGTGGAAGTACCTACCGTCAGTTTTAAAGTATCGATATTTCAGCTCTTCTGTTTAAAGAAAGAGATTTGCGTCATAGTTTTTTTTATGGTTTTTGGTAAGTTAAAGGAAAAAAGAGGTGACATGCGGATGGAACTGTGGTGACGATAGTTAGTTTCACGTAATATTTAATTTCTTAAGCACTTAAACATCATATTCTGGAATTCGAATTTCACCTAGATATGTAGGTAGGTATGTCTATTCTATATCTATACTAATACTAGCTGTCCCCTGCGATTTCATCCGTGGTGATTTCGGAGTTCCCGCGGGTTTCCGGGAAAAAGTACTCTATGTCCTTCTTTGTACCCCTCACAGTAGTTTACGGTGATGAGCTGTTCCCCGCATTAATTCCGGAGTTCCCGCGGGAATCCCGGGATAAAAACTATCCTATCTTTTAAGTTGGGCCAAATACAACATAGTGACGAAATTTCATCACGATCGATTCAGTAGTTTCGGAGTCCATCGCGGACAAACAACGTGACACGTGATTTATATATATTAGACTAGCTGTCCCCCGCGATTTCATCCGCGGCAATTTCGGAATTCCCGCGGAGGTTGCGGGAAAAAAGTACTCTATGTCCTTCAGTTCCCGAGGGATTTCCGGGATAAAAACTATCCTATCTTTTAAGTTGGCCCATATTATGAATGGTTACAAAGTTTTATCAAAATCCGTTCAGTAGTTTCGGAGTCCATCGCGGACAAACAACGTGACACGTGATTTATATATATTAGATAGATTATAAAGAGGTAAAGATTGTGAATTGTGGGTTTGTGAGTTTGTGTTGTTGTAAGGGGTAGGTAATCTCTGGATCTACTGAATCAATTTTGATTTTTTTTCCACTTATAGCTGCAGCAGCAGCAGCTGCAGTAGTCCTGAGTGACATAGAGTAATTTTCATCCCGAAATTCCTACGGGAACTCCAAAATTATCGCGGGTGAAACCGCGGGGTACAGCTATAATAGAAGACAGGACAGGTATAATAAAAGAGTTAGAATTTTAAACAAAAATTGACAGGGGGCGATAAAAGAAGAGTAATTAACCACAAAAAAAGTGTTTTTAAAATTATTTTCTGTCTGTCTGTCTGTTCACGATAATCTACGAATCTACTGAACACGGATTGTCATGCGGTTTTCACAGGTAGATTAAGCTTAGCCTGGAGCTATAATATATATTATAGGCTTTGCATCATTTAAATCGGATGTCAGACAAAAAATTATATAAAAACGTTTCACGCGGGTGAAACCGTGGGGCACATGTAGTTTCAAATAAAAATATACTCCTTGTTTAAGTTAAAAGCACTTAAGTGCATATTTTCAATTTCGCGAAATTCTTTTTACGCATTGTAACTAATTGTTACGAGTCCGACAGCCGAAACTAAGAAAATTGGTAGCAATAAAAATGTCTATCCGCCAAACGGAATGTGAATAAAGAAAGCAGAACGCTAAATGGTGCAAATGACACAGCAAACGGCATAAAGAGTGGCGAAAAGGAAAATATATCTTCAAGGAAAATTATTGTAGAGCTTATGTTGGTTATGAAATATGTAATGCGGGAGCGAGCGCGAACGAAGCGAGCGTGTGTGTGTGTGTATTGTGAGTAGTAACACACACACGCACACATGAGTTGGTGTGTACTGGGTAATATGTGTGTGTGTGTGTGTGTAAAGTGTTAGTGTGGAAGGAAATCCATACTAACAAAATGCGAAGGTAACTTTGGCTGTCTGTAACCTTTCCACATTTTAACAGCTTGGCCGATCATCATGAAATTTTGCATACACGTTGAGTAAAGGACATAGGGTACTTTTTATCTCGAAATTTCCACAAGAACCCCGAAATTAACGCGAGTGAAACCGCATGAAATTTAACATATTGCACGTTATTAGTTATACAGAAAAGGATATCATAAGGTATTTCTTATACCGGAATTCCCAGTGGGAACTTGGACAAAACCACTGGGAACAGCTGTGGTCTATAAATGTGTATTACAAGAGCATTAGGTACATAGATGAGTGTGGGTATCAAGTCGAGTAAATATTATATATATACTAGCTTGTCCCCCACGGTTTCCCCCGCGGTAATTTCGGGGTTCCCGCGGAAATTCCAGGATAAAATATAGATATAAACTTTCTTCACGAATCACTCTATCTACTGGTGAGAACCGCATGAAAATCCGTTGCGTATAGTTTTAAAGATCTAAGCATACATAGGGACAGACAGACAGCGGGAGGCGACTTTGTTTTATCCTATGTAGCAAAGAACGCGTGCATGTAATGGTGCATGTAATCTTTGAGTGTGTGCCTTTCATGTATTTTAGACGCACACATGGGCAGTGTGCTCGTAAAATTACTTCCCCCTGATAGGTACGTCACGTGGTCAGAGTCACGTGTTCATAAAAGTTGATCAAAAACAACAAAGTTCAATAACTGATGGATAATAAACTCATAGATTTATGAAGAGACTAGCCGTTCCCCGCAACTTCACCCGCGTTAATTTCAGTTTACGCGGTAATTCTCGGATCAAAAGTACCCTAGTCCTAGTCCTTCTTTGAAAATGTGTAAGCATATTTTCATGGTTGAGCCGTTAAGGCGTGAAACGGTAACGAACAAACAAACTGACATTCGCATTAATAAGAGTAAAAGGATTTAATTCACATGGTCTAAAGTTCCAAACCGCAGGTACCTAAAACCGAAAAAGATGAAGATGCAAGTGCTTCGCGCACTCGGGTGCGCTTTCGAGTAGTTCAAATTGTATAAGTGATTTTCTTTAAAAAAGCAACAAGTTTGAAAAGTACTCAACACAGACTTCTACACTATAGTAGGTACGTACTACAAGCGAAATATTGCATAAACGTGCAGCCAAAACACGGGCGGGGCCGGGCGCCTTGCCGTGTCACAGTTCATTAATATTAATATGTGAGCCAAGTCCCGCACACCGCGTACAGTGGACTACAAAAACATTGTTTCTTGATATACCTAAGTATAAAGTACCTACATAAACCACCCTTATTTTTGAAACTTCCATAATTTTTTTGTTATATTGTAGGTCTCCTTGTTGTAGGTATACGGCTATGCTCTGCGGTTCACCTGCGTGAGTTTCGTAATTCCCGCAGGAATTCCAAAGTAGCCTAATGGGCATGTTGACTAATTTTTATTTTTTAGTCCGTCTTGTAGATTATTAAAAAATATTGGATGCGTATTTTTTCTTTTTTTACGTTATCAAAAAATAACGGTGATATACCTATTGAGTTGAAATTTCGCGTGACGTCACTCTTCTGATAGTTTGTATGGCGGTTTTAGCGGTTAGTGACGTCACGACCCCCTCACCCTAAACTTTAATGCGCTTTATCTCTGTATATTTTAATTTATTTAAAAAAGCAAAAAATACGTGTCTATTGTTTTTTTATTTTCTGACGGACTGATTAGAATTTTGATTTTCAAAAGTAGTCCACATCCCTATTAACGCCTTATAACAAGCATTGAAAGTCCTTCAAAATGGTTGACCTTAATTTCAGAGTGTCCGCAGGAATTACGGGATAAAAGGTATACCCTATGTCCTTCTCTGTACTCCTGACAACAATTGATGACGATATACTATAGGTAGTACCTAATAATCACAATAATAATAACTACTAACTGGTCTATGTGCTATGTTTCATCTTATCCACAACAGTTGTAGCTAATTTAATTACGTAGATTATAAAATTTATAAAACAAATCCTATTAAGTGGGCACATTTTGCAAACAGTTCTGGAACAATGAAACTTTCGAGACATATAATAATGTTTTTGTTACTAACTGTACATACTCCATGCATAATAATTTTGCTTCAGTGTTGCCTACTACAAATTTTAATTGCTACAGTTGTTGAACCAGCAACGAGAGCGTTCGAGAGCGCCGCCGAGTGCCGACAGACATGGAAGGGGAAAAAAGCATTGAAAAAAGCAGAAACGTCGAAGTTGTCTCTCTGCGTTTATTTTGAACTAGCTGGTGCCCGCAGTTTCGCCCGCGTTAATTACAGAGTTCCGGTAAAAATCCGGGATAAAAGTTCCCTATGTCACTAAGTAGTACTGTAGCTTCCTGTGAGTAAAAGATTTTTAAAATTAAATTTAAGTACAGCTTTTCTGTGTTTATTCATTAAAAACAAACAAACATCATAAGTACATTTTTTTCTCTATATAATAGTAGTGTAGATAAGATTTCTATACGAATTTTGTTCTTAGAGTTTTGTACTTTAATGACAATAGGTACTTACTTGTACTTATAAAAAAACGTAAACCACAAAGATAAACCGGCGACTACCGGTTACACCGGTAAACGTCTGAGGCTCTATAAACGGGACTATTTACATCCCTATAAAGTACTAAAACGCTAAGTGTTAACGCTTATTCAACCCTTGATACGTCCCAAAGTCCCGAATCGTTACTTCAAGAGGCCTCTAACACACTCCTGCAGGCACTCAAGAATACTCCAATATAATGAGATACGAAAAGTTTGAATAATCTAAGATGGGCTTCTAAAATGATGCTATTGTAAAGTACTCTAATTAATTATATTAATTATTAAATCGATAGAGTTGGGTACAAAATATTTTACAATCAGACACTTCAATTTTATTTATGTGTATGTGTGTATTTTTTTTAGATATATATATAGACTAGTTTTATCTACAACGCCACCTGTTAACAACCAAACGAAATAATTTATGAAAACTCACGAAAATTATTTAATCTACTATCTTTGAACGAGCAATTCTATAAACAGTATGTACCTAACATCTTTTTTGTACTTTATCAAAAGTAGTTCAACTTCTGTAGTTGCTTAAACTGGTCGTTTTTATCTTTCTCTCACCGAGATAAGCATGCGTGGTATTATTTTAATCAAAGAAAATACGTTTTATGTTTGTTTATATCATTACGCTGCGGATGGCGCAAAAGCCCAAAGCTTATTAAAAATCTCACACAAAAAAGCTGACAACACTGGCAAGAGTCGGTACGTATCCAATCCTGTGACTTGAGCGGGATAGCTTTGCGCCCCCCGGGATTAAGTCTGAACGAACTTTCATTAAAATAATATCACAGTTCTGTAATGGTGGGGTTTCTCTGAAGCATTTTTTTTAAATATAGGTAGAGATGACGGCCTTAATTTATAATAAAGAACCGATTAGTGACTAATTATTACAATTTTGAACTATGGCTCACTCTAGTAGAAAATGGGTGAAACACAAATGCAGGCCAATCCCGAATTTAACGGCACTATAAATGCTAATATTATGTTAGAAAGTGATACATATCCGTATTTTATTCACCGCTATCTTCAAGGTCACATCCATTCACCAGCACGGGAGATACGAGAGCACACACGGTTCAAAGTATGGAATTTTCAATATCTTACTGTCTTGTTTTTGATGTAACTTTTTAATAAATTCGAAATAATTTGTTAAACACATACTTACACCATATTCATTTAATTAAGGTATAGTAGGAATACGTATACTATAAAAAGCGCTAAAAACCCATATTTTCTATGCAACCAGATGGAGAAGTGATAAATACTAAATTATAATCTATATATATATAATAATCATCCATTCTTTCTTTATAGTGTCTACATACATTCAATACAACCTGATGCGATCTCTTTGGAACTACGTATGGTAATTTGACAGATAGGTCGTCGTTTTATTATATTATAATGCTTTGTCTGAATGACCGATGGATCAACGCACACCCTAAACCGCTGATCGTAGAGACCTGAAACTTGGAGGGTGTGTTCTTTGTATGACGTAGGTATCCGATAAGAAAGGATTTTTGAAAATTAACCCCTAAGGGGATGGAAAGGGGTTGCAAAGTGTATGGAACAATTCCGCGGGAACTTCGAAATTATCGCGGGTGAAACCGCGCGGGACAGCTAGTATAAATTGAAAACGAAATGGATTTTTAATTTGTTTTGTCAGCCTCCATTGGCAAGATTGTGTAGTTGACGAGGGTGTAAAAATGAGTGTAAAATATAAATTGCGTGGTCAAACGACGTACCCATATGTACGTATAGGTAGCATGAGGACAACAACCCCCCGTGACGTGCGCCGCGCCGTCACAGTTAATTTGAAACTGACGCTGAGGACTCAGCTATTTTTGTTGAAATTAACATATTCAGCCATTTTGTTCCTGAGGGGTTTCAATTATTTATTTTTGGAACGTTAACTAGTACCAAATTAAGTAGAGCTTAGGTACCAAAGACAAGCGAAACTATAAGGGTAAAAGTTCATCAAATAATAATATAAGATAAGATAAGAGAGATTTATTTAAGCAAGAGGAGAAACACAACACAAATGAACACATACAGAAAAACACAAATGAAAACAATTAAAGAATTAAACAATATAATGTTATCGTATATACTGACTGACTGTAGACTGTATTTTTTTTTTAATTTGGAGTTGTATCGACTTCACAGTTTTTTTTTTAAGTATTTAATTTTATTGATACATTTGTAAGCTTGTATAATTGAGGTCAAATTCTCACAGACATTTTAAGAAACCTAAAGTCAACTCATGGTTTTCACGTGAAACTTGTGTAGTCTGAGAAACCAATATGGCAGATATCTGGTGACTGGAGCACAGGTGCATTAAGTATATTATAAGTTCGGTAGATACTCCATCTATCCAACAAGTTGACTGACGTAAAAAAAAATGGCACTCCCCGATTTGAAATACAGTCCATTAAGTTGTATAAAAAGAATAAAATATATCCCAAACGAGTAAATGGAAGATCGAATCGAATATTGGTAATATACGTACCTATATGTATATACGTTTTTGTCATATTGAAGTGTACGATTCATTTATTTGATACAATATTCATTACATGCCATTAACATAAGTCGGTGTCTTTGAGACTTCGTATTATTTTAGGACGGATTTCCTTTGGCACCGTGTCCCGAGGGCATCGAATTACACACATTACATTATGATACACAACACCGCAGTCGGAACTTTTACTCACGGTCCGGTCGAAAAAGGGTTTTCATTTTATATTAATGTTATTATAATTGTATTTATTTAATGTCCCAGGTAGGTACAGTCAGAAAACGAATATTGGATAGGATATCATAAGGTTAAGGAGTTAACTTGTTTCTATCAAATTACAATAAATATACGTTAATAATTATCATTATTAACACCTTGCATGAGTGCTTCTATAGGCTTCTAGCAAAACGCGCCAATTATCCTGGGCCCTTATTCTCTATGACCAACAACATTCCTTGCCCATAACGCGCGTCCTAAAAACACAGTTCCGACCGCTTCAGATGCCAAAATATTAAAAATTAATATTCCGTTTTCCATAACATACGCTGTAAATGTATTTTTTTGCTATCAGTCCTTCATTGCAGATCGTCGCTACATATGATAGTATCAATATTCAGATACAAAATGACAATATAATATCTTCCATTCCAAATTAATAACTTCAAGAGTCACTCAACTCTTTTGCGAACTTAGAAACGTAGAAAAGTTTTAATGTCTCGAGGGACTTGAAAGTACAGTATTTTTTTAGATCAAATATAATGAATTTTTACAACTTCAATTTTTGTTACCCTCCCAGTTTGAACAGCGAGACTTTATGTTAATCACACAAAGTCCCTCCCCACTGGGATTTGAAAACTCGACACCTCTTGATTGCGAATTACTGACCACTTGTATAAATGAATCTAGTCATCAGTTATTGAGTATTAAAAAAAATATAATCTGTTGAAGTATTAACTTTTTTGGAACATAGTAATACGTAGTGAGTAGTGACAGCTGTTTTTTTTCACATCTTGTTATAACCTCCATCATAACCAAACCTCATTTATGGATTATTTCCGTTAGCAATAAAAAGTTCTTGTGAATTCAAATTTATGTTGAAAAAAAAAGGAAAGCGACCATACAAAATAAATAATAGGACAAATAATGGCTGGAAGCAGCTCCGCCATTAACTGTACCAATAAAAGTGCTCATCAAGATTTATTAGAGTGCGTTAATTACTACATTAATTTATTTCTCTCTCTCTCTGTCTGTGTAAAAGATCTGAATAAAATTTTAAACATTATATAGGTACCTATCTAAATGGTGAGAAGAACCGCCTCGAGTGTAAAGTGGAAGTTCATTATGATGGTCTCAACTATTTGTGGAGGCGATTAATATTCTGAATTGACTACACACTGTTCAAATGTACGCAGAGCAAATTTTAAAAGTCATGCTTCTTCCAGCGCGTCGAGAGTAGAATTTTTCTGGCAATGGAAATGATGTACATGGAGTCAACAAAAGCGGCGCATGTTGGTGACGAGCTCAATATTTTTTTATTCACGTTAAGAAAGTATAATTGCGTACATGAGCATTAAAAGGCAAGGTAGACTGGAAGAAAGTTGTAGGTTTTAAACTGATCTATTCCTATAGCCTTCCTTCAAATCTCCCCCCAATAGAGTGCGAGAAATAACTATAGTATGGACTGATCCGGACCTATCTCGTATTTTTTCTCGAAAACTGGACCTGCTAAACTGGATGAATGATGATGAACTGTGAAAAATATTAACAAAAAAAGGCTGTATTTAACAATTTTAGTTGTTATATTCAAAGAACTCTTGTACTGCTGTACGTTTACGTAGTTCCTATTCGTTTTTGGCATCTGTATAATATAATATGTAACTAAATGCCGCACTTTCTACCTTCTAAGGTCCTTCTCTCTTTCTACCGTAGGTTGCTTATGAAAAAATTGCTCTTAGCAATATAAATAGGTCACCTAAATTGTACATATTATAATATATTTATGTTTTGTAAAATGTGTTGTTTACTGTGTATCTACGTGCAATAAAGTGAATTTGAATTGAATTGAACTTTGGCAAATTTTAAATATCCTCTGTTTGCAGTTATTTTTTCATCAGAGTTTGCTTATATTTTCTTCTCGTGTGTCCCCCGATTCCCTCGCCGAGGGTTGTCACTGCTAATTTGCACACAATTGTTCATCCCTAACGGAAAGTAAGAAATAAGATGGGAAATGTAGTCAAAACTCTATGTAACTCGCTAATTGGACCCACAAAACTGTGTCCCATCGAGAAATTACCAAGCAGCAGCGAGTAAACCTTCATTTTATATCAAAATGTAAATTTTCATTTAACGTTTTCTTAACTAGTTCCTTCTTGTTTGATGATATAAATTGCTACAAGTATTTATCTGGCTGCGTTACGCACGCGTTTATTTCGGAATGGGCATGATGACTAAATTTTAATTACTATAATCCGTCGTGTAAATTAATAAAAAATATTGGACATTATATATTTTTTCTTGGCTTTATCTAAGTAAAATATGACGTGTCTATTCGAAGATATTCTATATATTAAAGGAGGTATCATTGGTGTTTATACTTTTTACTATCTAACTGACGGACCAAATACAATTTTTATTTTTATACCACCATGCCCATTCTCTCAGGAGCTCTCTGCATCGAGATAAAAATTTTCATGTCCAAGACCTAAGTTAGTCCTAACATATTCTTATAGTTACGTAACAACGTAGTTCCGCTCGCTTCCGGGTTCGATTCCCGTTTGGGTTCGTATTCCGAATTTTGAAACCAGTCCGGGGGTTTTTGGGTTAATTTGTAAATATCTGTGCAGCAGTAATATTTTATCGAGCCATTTTATCGATTCTCGTCGACAAAACGATACAATATGTCGACGAGAATCGATAAAATGGCTCGATAAAATTTTATTGTGTTGCGCATCTTAGCCCCGCAAATCTAAAGATCGTTATTTAGAATTCTGCTAGTAAAACTGAGGATTTCTGAATAAATTTCTTATATCTTTCACTCTCATCACACACAGTTCGGTTATAATTATGTATAAATAGTAGGTAAGCTTTTTATACTATTATACTATTATATAAAATTAGCTGGATCATAATAATATAACAAACATTTGATTTAGTAAGTATCCTTTGTGCGTTTTTTTTTTATTTAAACAATCTCGCTTCCTCTTTTTGGAAAGTTATTTATCGACCTTCCTTTTGTCAAGGGAATTAATTCAAATGGCAATATAATCGAGATTAGCCGACCTGTGCGCCTGTGCAAATATTGATAAACCTTTGCTCAGCTCGTTGAAACGTTTACTTGATTGAATTTAAATTGGAATTACTCTCTTTTATTTTTGGTTTCCGTCAAAAATATATTACGACACTAAAAAAAATGTACGAGGCAAATTAAAGCAGGTCAATAAATATTTTTATACTGGCATTTCAACTTTATTATGATAGTATTCGCGGAGAATGGCTAGTTATTGGTTAAAAAAAAGAATTACGTTTTTCAATACATTATTTTTCCCCCCGCGGTTTCACCGAAAATTTTCATTCACATACGGGCTGGGTTGAATTTTCAGAGTTATTTCATAATGTAAGTTTACATCCGAAATCCGAGTCTTGTGCAAAATTCCAAGTTTTTTTTATAGGTTCATCGTCAGTGGTTATGGCTATGCGTTGTCCATCATAGAGATAATTAATAATAAAGTTGTGTGTGTGAGTGAATATTGGATGGAGTTTTATTTACGTAATTACGTAAAGTTTCTAACTTTGTCTATCCTACTTATAATAAAACTGAGAGAGGTCAATTCTGTACATTGAATATGTGTTCAAAATTAATATTGGAGGATGAATGGTGATCAATACTGATGCCAAAAATGCAATCAGTAAATTTTTTGTCTGTCTGTATGTGCACGCATGGGTCAAAAACTACTGAAGGAATTTTAACCAAACTTGGTACGATTGTAGTCCATACTCCTGGGCAGGTTATAGGCTATATAACATAACGCTAAGACACATAGGAGCTGAGCAGTGACGATAAATTAAGCAAGTCGGATGAAAATGCGCTTTCGAGCTCTTATCCTCGCATACGTTTACTCAATCACGCAAAAACTGCTGAACGGATTTAGATGAAATTTGGCATGCACGTTGTCAGGGGTACAGAGAAGGACATAGGGTACTTTTTATCCTGGAATTCCCGCGGGATCTCCGAAATTACCGCGGGTGAAACCGCGGGGCACAGCTAGTTACAAATAAAAATTATTATTGGACTAGGTTGTTCCCTGCGGTTTCACCCGCGGTAATTTTGGAGTTCCCGTGGGAATTCCGGGATAAAAAGTAACCTACTTCCTTTTCTGTAGGTACCTACCCCTGATAACGTTTATGAAAAATTTTATGATGATCGGTTGAGCCGTTAAGGCTTGAAAGCGTAACAAACAAACAAACCTACTTCCGCATAAATAATAAGTAAGGATTAACAGTTTTTAATGGCATATCTACCTAAAAATTTTTTAAAAACATGTTTTATAAATATTCAACGTAATTAATATTGCATGAAGTCATTACCAGTGGATCGTTCAAATAAAATGCATGCTTAATTATTTAAATAAATAATGAAAAAATGCAAACAATCTTCCATCGTTTCATTTAATTGGAAACGCAATTACAATTTTAATGAAGAGATTAATAAAGCGAAGGGCTCAAATATAGCTTTATCTTTATATTATAATGGTATATTTAATTTCGAAATCGAAATTAACTATTCAACAAGTAATAACAGCGATAGGTTACCTTAGAAAATAGGGTTGCCATTACCCAAATTACCGACGCCGGACATCAACTTTAAAATCTCCGTACATTTGGGTGAAGTTAAATTTTTCCTTAACTGAATTTTCACTTTTTTACAATTTTTTTAAATTGATTGCTTATTTTTATACTAATCGCGATTCCTCTGACAAAAAAGTACCTGTGGTAGTAGGTAGGTCTAAGCTAAAATGACGCGCCCCTCGATCGGGTATACGCACACGCACAACCGTTAAAATATCGATACGACACATATAAATCTGGTCTTTCTATTCATCACAAGTGCGCAATATTGTCGCCGCACTCACACTATTAAATAGATATTATCAATACGTCATGATCTCGCACATCTAAGACTGCTAATTAAGTAGTGGGGCGCGTCATTTTAGTTTAGACAAGCTATACAGTGAAGGATAATTTTTACAAGTTCCTTTCGAATGAACCCCAGATGCCCCACTAAACTAGGACGTTTCTGGGAAATCCCAGACAGATGGCAACCCTAGCTAGTAGATCCTGCAGGAAGTGCGGCGTAGACGTGGAAACAATGGCACATCTTATGTGCGAGTGCGATGCCTTGACTCGTAAACGTATGGACCTTCTGGGGACGGCCTACCCAGAACCAGAGGACTTTAGGCTCTTACCCCTCCACTGCACACTAGCCTTCGCCGCCGAGGTTTTCAGGGAGTAGAGGGAGGAGCACAGGATGGGGATGGTACAAAAGATCCCAAGGGTCGAAGTACCGAGGCTTTACTTGCCCACCCCATTGTCTAAGATAAGATCGATTCAACACCTAACAACAACCGTTCCACAACTCGCCCCCAAACAATACATAGTATCTTCGTTTGAAAGCAATTAGAACATAATTTCAACTCCACAACAGAACTGATCGCGTGTTTTCTATTGGAGATAGTAGTTTTCGAGTAATTACCACTGTTGGCAGCACCGACAATCACTTAGAAGCGGCTTATCTAAGTCCTACTTAACGCGCCGACTTGACTATTAAGTTATAAATCTAAACTAGAGTCACGCAACCGGCTGACGATGGCGTTGTAAGCCAGTTATCTAAGATATAGCGTCCTAATTACGGTCACTTTTTGGGATCTTAAGTTCTGTAAAAAAAAACCCTTTTTTAATAATTTAAGAATAATTTCAGGGGGCTTATCGCGCTTTTATCTACATTAATATTATAAAAAGGATATTTGTATTTCTGTATATTTGGATCGAATAAACTCAAAAACTGCTTGACCGATTTCAAACATTCTTTTACTTATGGGAAGCTACCAGTAGTCCTGAGTAACATAGGGTACCTACTTTTTACTCCGAAATTCCCTCGGGAACTCCAAAATTAGCGCAGGTGAAACCACGGAACAGCTAATCAACGATGTTAAAAAAAACCGTGAAATGTCAAATACTATTTATATTTGTTTTACATTTGTGTCGTTTAAGTTCGGTGAAAGGTTAATCAACATTATTTAATATTCGTCAAGAATCGTCGTAAGAATCGTCATAATTAAAATAAAATGTTGATTAAATTGATTAAAAATTATATTAATATTTGACGTTCCAAAGGTTTTGTTTCAATGTTGTAAAATAGCGGGATTGGCCCACAGGATCATAAAGTTCAAGTTTTATGCTGGGACTTATACCAATTAATGAATTATTAGTACCTTCTTAAATAAGTTGTAAAATATACTGTACCAATATGGTCATTATATCTACTAAATTATACTAACTTTTGTTAAAAGAAAATATTATAGGTACAAAAAAATTCTGACGGAATCCCTAATGAAATGGAGATTTTTTTCATTTTTACTTATTTTTTTCAGTATACCTACCCATAAGGAGGTGGAACTTGCACAGTACGGACCCAACGAGCTGAAAATCTTTATAAATTATATCGCAAAGTAGAAATTATATCGTATTTATAAGCCCGGTGTGAATATTAAGCAGGTTAGGTTGATAAGTACAGTGAGCAAAAAAAAACCTGCTGTTTGGAACAGTCATTATTAAGTCATCCTAAATCTATTTGTGGGCGTCCAAGCAAAAAGGTACCAGTTCTCGGCATTTGGTTTCCGAGATATTTAAGCAGTTTTGTAGATTTCGGTGAAAAAATTGCGTTCGCGATTTTAAATGATTATTATCAATAAATGCCCAATTTTTTCAATTTTATATATCTACAAATATAAAATATAAAAATCAATGTAACAAGCAAGTAGAAGTGTGTTATTTTATGTCACACAAACTTTTAAAATGCTTTTTCTCAAATCAACCTTTTTCAATTTCAAAAGTTTTTGAATATTTTTTCAGTCTTTACTATCAATTTAATATTCTAGATACCGAATCTAGTCTTAACTCAATACCCCACCACTGGTACCTTTTTACGTGGAAGCCCACATGCTTGAATATAATCATACAGTGCTACCAAACTTAGCAAGGCTGTACCTACTTACCTGACAGTAAAAAAAATTTACAAGTTCAAAAAATTTACATTATAATATCGTTACATTAGTTAGTTTAAATGCGAATGTGAGTTTGTTAGTTGGTTACGCTTTCACGCCTTAATGGCTCAACCGATCATCATAAAATTTTACATATTATCTACACGTTGTCAGGGTTACAGTAAAGGACAAGAGGGTACTTTTCATAATGGAATTCCCGTAGGAACTCCGAAATTAACACCAGAGAGAGGGTCATTGGGAGATTTGCGAGGTGAAATGTAAAATGATTTACCTACTTTTTAAAATTGCATGACAGGCCTATATTTTTCGCGTTCGTTTTAGGTTAAAAAACACAGTAGGTACCTACCTCAAGCTTTTTTCTGCTTATTGTACCTTCTTATAAAAACGATTCTCAATCTTTGTAAAGTGGAGAGAATTCTCATCGATTTCATCTATTTATTGTTAGTACGTACTTAACTGTTACCGAATTTCTGAAATGAGGTTTGGAGTTTTTTTCTTCTTTTCTCCTTCTCCCTATTATGAATTAATGACCGACTTTGATTTAGGTGAGGTACGAATTTTCAATGTACATTATTTGAAGATTCTTAGACACATCATAAAGGAAACATCGAGACAATAATTTCAAGGGGTACTTACTTTGAGGAAAAGGTTAAAAAAGTGAGTGATATTTCGGCTTGATCAAATACAGATGTCCAATTACAGATGTCCAATCAACCAGGTTTAAACCCGGTGCTTGGGTTTAAATCCGATAAATGCCCGCAAACGCCTGGAAAAGATATTATCTATACTTATATTATAAACAGGTACTTATCTCTAGTTTGTGAGTTTGGGAATGGGCTTTTCAACCAAATTTTAGTTTTTTAGTCCGTCTTGTAGAATAATAAAAAATATTAGACACGTATTTTTTTCATTTTTTACGTCATCAAAAAATAACGGAGATAATAATCGATATGACCCGTGACCTCACAGCGTGGTATAATCTATAAGACGGACTGAAAATAGAATTTTGATTTTCATAATTCTATTTAGTCCGTTGAATTTTATTGTAAGCATTTATCGCCTCATTGCATGTCTACATAAAAGATAAATAGAAATTTTAACAAACAACTTGAAAGTATCTATCAAACCAAAAAAAGAATTTTACAAAACGGTCCAGCCGTCTTCGAGTAATCGCGTAACAATGATCCAAAAAATAAACACACGGTCGAATTGAGAACATCCTCCTTTTTCGGAAGTCAGTTAAAAATACAACAAACTTCAGTAACACACTGCATTTTTTATTATTTTTTCCATATTATGTAGGTAAGACGTAATCCCGTAACTATTACATAAATCAAGATACAGCTGTTATTAATAGAATTTTAGTTGATTAAATCGTCTTATATCCCACAAATCTATACTAATATTATACAGAGGTAAAGTTTGTGGGTTTGTTTGTGAGGTCTGAATCTACAGATTACCCAATCTTTGGATCCACTGAACCGATTTAGAAATCTCTTGTACCAGTAGGTAATGCTACAGTTTTCTCGAGTGTCATATAGAGTACTTCTTGTCCCGGAATTCCCGCGGGAATTCCTGACAAAAAAATCAGTGGAATATGTAGACTGTGACATAATGTATAATCTTATATTTGTGAATATCCGGTCCTGACTGAAAATCAGCGCTAGGAGTGCCCGCACTCATAGCAACATGCTGAGGCAGTGACCAACACCATTTGTTCTCATAATATTGTTGTATATAGTATACTAGCTGTCCCCCGCGATTTCATCCGCGGTAATTTCGGAGTTCCCGCGGAGGTTGCGGGAAAAAAGTACCTACTCTATGTCCTTCAGTTCCCAAGGGAATTCCGGGATAAAAACTATCCTATCTTTTAATTTGGACCATATTATAAATGGTTGCAAAATTTTATCAAAATCCGTTCAGTAGTTTCGGAGTCCATCGCGGACAAACAACGTGACACGTGATTTATATATATTAGACAAGATATGTTTTTTGTTAAATCATGTTTGTATAAAATAATTGTAATTGTGTTGTGTCTGTATGTCCAAGTAAATGCCTTTACTTTCTTTCTTTCTTCCTTTCTAAATTACCGCGGGTGAAATCGCGGGGGAACAACTATTATTGTGCAATAAAGATAAATAAAAACTGCAATATCAAAACCCACAACTTGAATAGCCAGCTGAATTTCCGTTCCTGCTCCACTAGGGTATTTTTAAACGATATTAGATGAGTATCAAGTTGATAGTATCAACGCCACTCCAGAGTTGCCATCAATCCGTAGCGTCGTTAATACGGTATTAACTCGGTCCCTTGGTGACTCCGCACGGCACAAGCCGTCCGCCAGCTCGACAGACGGACAGTTTGATTTTGACACGTGATAGTTAGTTCCCATCGGAGCTCAATACTGTCCCAATTCTGATTTAGACGTTGTATGTAAGTTGTTGAATGGGACTCATTGTGAAGTGTCTAGATATATACTTTATAAAAACCTATCTGTTTTGAAACAATATTTGTAATATTATGATGATTAATGACCATGGGCCTTATTGACTATGGCCATAACACGCTGCGTTAAGATAAGACGCCACAAAAATTGCATTTCCCTTGCGATCAAAGAAGTTTTATTTAAAAAAAATACATGTACAACGTGTGTTATGGTATACAGAATACTTGTTTCTAATGTTTTGTCGCCTAGCTGAAGCGGTCAAGATTGTGTTTTTAGGGCGCGCTTTATGGGCAAGGAATGTTGTTGGTCACAGAGAATAAGGGCCCAGCCTTCCTCCTCGATAGTCAAGAGGTCTCGGGTTTGATTCCCGGTTACTTGGTTCCCATGACACAAGCTCATAGCTAATATTAGGATCAAGAAGAAGGTATAATTTATTATAAATCTTACATTACCATCAATAATAAAAATTCTAACAATTTGAAACAAAATTCTAATAGCCATTTAGGTATACATTGGAAGAAAGCTTGGAGGAATATACCTAAGTATGAACTACTATTTATAGATCCTTCCAACGTATTCAAATTGGTTTTTTTTTTTGTCTGAATAGTTGTTACCTATGGTGCTTATAGTTGTAAAATATGTTCAAATATTTAGTCGTTCTATAATATTCTAAGTGTGGTTGTTTCGCTGAGCGTTTCACAAAAGCTTCATTTATATCCGAGGCTCGAGAGAGTTGAACTAATTAGTGAAGGTTTATTATTAACCTGGTGAAATCAGAATCGTGACGAGTAAAATTAAATATTAATTAAAAATAAAGTCCTGCATGGAAATTCACTTTAGAAATTTGTTTTTTTCCGCTTCCGTATTTTAATTTTTTCTGCGATCTATATAAGATGTGGCAAATTTAACTGCAAATATTTACACGGCTGAAAGTATACGTTATAACGAACAGGATAAGCGGCAAAATAATATTATAAGTTTGGTAGTTTTTCAGTATACGAGGAAAATAAATTCATTGAAAAATATTACAACTACATTCATACGGTACACAATGCACGTAACTCACGAATACCTACGTATTACAAGGCACGCGCCACGCACACAGCGAGCGATGCATCAGCTGCCCCCCTAGGGGCTAGGGGGGCTGGTTAGCTCGATCGAGCGACGATCGAGGTCATTGATCTAAATCTATGCTAAATCCTTGAGTGATCACTAGTACATATTATAAAACAAAGTTCTCCGCCGCGTCTATCTGTCTGTTTGTAATAAACTCAAAAACTACTGAACGGTTTTTATATGGTTTTCATCAATAGATAGAGTAATTCATGAGGAAGGTTTATGTATTCTATAATTCGTCAGGGTTTTGTGTAAATTGGTTGAAATTCTCACTATTATAAATGCCAAAGTAAGTTTGTTACGATTTCACGCCCAAATGACTTAACAAATCATCATGAAATTTTGCATACACGTTGTCGAGAGTTTAGAAAAATATATGGGGGTATTTTTATCCCAGAAACTGCATTAAATTTTGAATACTACACGTTGTCAGAGATACAGAAAATGAAATACGGTACTCTCATCCCGGAATCGCGCGGGATCTCCGAAATTAACGCGGGTGAAACCACGGGAAACAGCTAGAATGTTATCTTTGAGAGTTTCCAGGAAGCCCCGAAATTGAAACTTGTGAAACGGGGGCGGGGAAAAAATTGTTCAAAATATTTTCATAAGCCCAAGATTATTGCAAAACTTAAACTAGCCCTCCAAACTAACTGGAAAACATCTGCAAAATATCCCAGCTGTATTATTATAATTGTTTGCGTATTCAAATTTACCGAAAGATCGAACATGAACCCCATTAAACTTCGCTACCATTGTTAGAGTTTCTAACCTGAAAATCGCAATTGGAAACCTTAGAAATACCTACTCGTAATTTACGTGGGGTATTGACAATTATTCCCCTCTCAAATGGTTATTAGAACAATATTGTTTACGTTCTGTTGTTGTATTCAGCTATATTGTTTATTAGGGTATCCCCGAAAACACGTCTTCAATAAAATTAAAATTTATTGTTCTATTTATTTCATTTTAAAATAAAGATTTCCACGAAAAGTAGGTATTGTTTGTTGTAAAAAAAAATATTTTTGTTCCTTTTTTAATAGATAGATAGATATTTATTTTCTCTTTAAAAATTACATTTACATTTTATGTCAAAATTAAATAAATTCACTAAAGAGATGGTCAATATAATTAAATAGTACATTGTTATCCTAGGGGTGAAAGTATCCCTCGATCTATCGCCAAACCTTATCTCGGGACTAAATAAGTCTTTCTCCCGAGGATAACACTGTGCTTTTCATTACGAATGCAAGGAAAGTCAAAATAAAAATAGGAATTAGCTAAAGAAAAAAATGAGTGAATTTTATTTTACATAAATCAACCATTAGGTGTGCTACTGGCCAGTAAGTATGCCCCCTATGACATAAAAAAAACTTGGGTTTCTGCAGTATCCAGCTGTCAGTTAAAAGCGATTCTCCCTAGGGCTGAAAAGGGTTACTTTCAACCCGCTTCTCCGGCAACTTCAGACCTACTTTCCGAGTATGAGTAATGAAAAATATTTGAATGCATCTACTTCTATAATGAGTACGAGATCATTATTTTAGGTTTTACACTTTTTAACTGCTCAACCCATCATTATGAAATTGACATACCTGCTACACGGCAACAGGGGTACAGAATTGGACATAGGCTACTTTATGCCGCGGGTAAATCCGTGGGGAACAGCTAGTTAAAAATAAGGTACTTAAAGGTTTTTTAACCTAATACGAATGGATCCATAACATCTGGAAAAAAAACTATGACACAGTGTAAAGAAATAAAGAAGAAAATCCACACATAGTGTGACTTTGAAGTGGATAACCTGCAGACCTGCAGAACTACCAACTTCACAATTAATATGTTTTATAAATCCACGTAATCCAAACTTAATCCTCATTGATATAAATGCGAAAATTTATTTGTTTGGTTGTTACGCGTATTTATTACGTTACGGCCGTTACGTATTTATTTATTTGCAGGAATATGGCAATCGCAAGTATATCAGCTAGAACCCTATTTATAATGACACATTTAACAAAATTCTGAGCGTATTACGACGCTTTTTAGCAAAGAAACGAGAAAATTTAATGAAAACGAAAAGAGTATGAGAATGTAACGTAACGTAACAATTGTTTTTCCTACCGTGTCCAAACAAGTATTCCCAGCAAAAATAGCATCGCGTTCCACAAACAGATCCGGGGCGTGTTTCCAAAGGCGTATCCAATATATTATCCATTCGAAATGAAGTTATCTGTACGCGATATCTGAATGGCTTGTTTGCGGTGCCATTTATATCTGAAGGTACCATTGGTAGTTGGTAAGGAACCTGTGTTTTATCGTTCTTCCGATTATGGGTTAGCTACTTGACGGACTATAGCGGAGCCGCGCCCAGTGCCACGCAAACGTTGCCTCGTAGGTTATGTTGTGGGTCGCTTGTTTATTTATCTACTAGCTGTTACCCGCGGTTTTACCCGCATTAATTTCGGAGTTCCCGCGGGAATTCCGGGATAAAAAGTACCCTATGTCCATCTCTGTACACCTGATAACGTGCACGCCAAATTTTATCCAAATCCGTTCAGCTGTTTTAGCGTGATTGAGTAACAAATATCCAAACATCCACACCTTCACATTTATAATATTAGTAGGATTAGCTGTTCCTCGCGTTTTCTATTCACTAATTTCAGAGATCCCGCAGTGATTTCGGGATAAAAACCTATATCCTATTCGAGACTATAATCTATCTCTGTGCCAAATTCCATCCAATTCTGTTCAGCCGTTCTGACGTGATTGTTTAACAAATATCCATCTAAACATTCACAACTACAATATACTAATATTTTAAAGATATTATAAAAAGAGTTTGTGAGTTTGTGAATTGTGAGTTTGTGAATTATGAGTTTGTGACGTTGTACGGGGTAATCTCTGAATCAACTGAACCGATTTTACAGCTACAGTAGTCCAGAGTGACATAGGGTACTTTTTATCCCGAAATTCCCACGGGAACTCCGAAATTATCGCGGGTGAAACTGCGGGGGGCAGCTAGTTTGAAATTTTATTGTAGATTTATCTACCTATTATAAAATGCTACAAAAAATACAAAGCAGATTTAATTCATTCTCTTCCGGTCAGTTTTTATGCACTGCAGTCTTTACACCAGGTGATAAGAAATTTCAACACAAAAACAGAAAAATTAAATTATACATAACACATGTTTTTAATTTGTATTCCCGCTCAATGTCCTGACAAAATAGCTTATAAAAATACCGATTATTGCAGCAAACTTATTAACACTCAGGATCAAAGGATAGCCAAATTTTTAGTCAGTTTTATTTTTAGTTTTTTAAATTTTTGCGTGCAATACAGGAAGAAATTGACGTTTTATTCATTCGGGTGAACTGTTACTGGTAATCGTCTACAATTAAAATTAGTTTAAATAAATTAGTAAAACGTCATATTGTTTTTTATTTATTAACTTTCGGTATAAGCACGTATAGTAATATCGTAAGTGAATAAAAAGGATTAATAAAAAATAAAAAAAAAACATTAAGACACGACAATTCACGACGTAACCTTCATATTTTTTCTGATAGATAAAAGTCCAGAAATTGTAAATTTTAAACGGATGGCTCCGTTTACTTACCGCCGCACTCAGAGTCCACTTTAATGATTACTTAGTTAAGTATAGATTTTTAAAACAAAACTGCCGCAATCAGACAAGTTTAATAAATTAATGTTAGTTGGCATTTAACTAATTAAGTTACATCTCAATAAATGCCAATTAAAATTAATTTACTGAGCGTCTCTGATTGCGGCGGTTTTGTCTTAAAAATCTATAGTTAACTAAGTAATCATTAAAGTCGACTCTGAGTGCGGCCGTTAATAACAGTTTAAGAAACAGGTTTAAAATAAACCACTACCAATTTAGGTGATTCGAATCTCACGACGAGTATAAAGAAGTTATAGATTCATCACAATCAGCCTTAATATTTAGTTTGGGAACGAAGAGAGGACTCGTAAGAGTTATGACAAAGTTACTCAAATATAATTACTACCGGTATTTAATTCCAAACATTGTACCAGCAACTATTCGCAAACGCCAGCCATGATCTGGCTAAAGTATGCTATGGTATACCGTATAGCAGTGAACGAAGGAACGAAGCAAACTTCACCAAGTAACTTGAAACCAATTTGGACAGTTTTAAGCGTTACTCGCTGCTAGTAACGCTCAAGCTAGCTTTGTGTTACATTAGAGGAATCTTCGTTCGTTCGACGCTCTGACACACAAACTAATGACGGAACTCTTTGTTCTAATATCTACAATAGTACAAAACAAAGTCTCTCTCTCTATCCGGTTGTTGACGGGTGGAGGACGATAGCGAGTGGACGCCTATCGCGTTATTTATTCGATATTTTCACCACCGCGCCGTTCAGCAGCCATTTTGTTTTCCAAGAAAGAAGCTGGTTTTCGAAAAAAATTGTGTTGTATCTTGGGGAACGGTCTAATACTATCATTGGCGCCACACCATAACTACTTTAATTGCTAAAAATACGTACATTGGCAGAATTAAATGCGATAAATCGCGATAGATTGCCATAGATAATTGAAGAAGAAGAAGAAAGTCTCTATTCGCGTCTGTTAACAATTTAATGTAATTTTCACTATCATTTGTGAAATTTCTTCCATTGTTTTATTGGAATCGGTTTGCATAAAGATGAGATAATAATATAACCATTAACTAAATACAAACTTAGGAAGTTACGGCCGTATCAGAATTGTTTTAATGATTACTTAATTGTCAGAGACGTTCATTAAATTAATGTTAATTCGCATTTAACTTATTAATTTAAATTTGGTTAAATGCCAACTAACATTAATTTAATAAACGTCTCGGAGTGCAGCTGTTTCGTTTTTAAAATCTTTAGTAAAGGTTAAGTAACCATTAAAAAAACTGTGCGGCCGTTAAAATATAGTGCCACTACCAACCTGACAGTGGCGCCATTGAACCTCCAAATTTCATGCATGTAGACCAGGAAGTATCAGCTTGTCTATTAAAAAACTATGACTATTTATTTTTCTTCTAAATATTCTTTTCTTTCTTTTTCTTTTCGATTATCGATTTTTTAGCCTAATGATCTTACCTACCTACTTATTATAAAAAAAAAAAAACATTTTTTTGTATCAAACTACATATTTCCCTTTAAAATACATATTTCCCTTTGATCATGGCATCACGCGTGAATGGCTGGACCAATTTCGCTAATTCTTTTTTGTTGTTTGTTATTGTAAGGAGAAGGTTTTTATGAAAGAAGTTTGGAGTTCCTGCGGGCATTCCGAAGCTACGCGGGTGAAACTCCGAAACTGTTGGACCGATCATGACGGGACTTACACTGCTAATCAGCTGATATTATAAGAAGTAAATTAGGCTACTTTGGAGTTGCTGCGGGTGCAACTGTGAGGCACAGCTAGTTAACAAAATAAGTATATCTACAGATAACGTACATAAACAACGTAACTTTAAAAATATAAAAATAACGAGCGGTGTGACCGCGAAAAGCTTCGATTAGGGACGCCGAGCCTCAAGCCCTTGTCACCTCGCATGATGGATGGGGCACACATCAGATTTCACGGATAGTTTTTCCCTTTTTTTGCATATTCTGTTTTTATAAGAAACAAGCAGCGATGAAACGAAAACGTTACTTCCATCGGCTTATCTTAAAACGTTTTTGCCCTGCCCCATGTTCCGATATTGACTCGAAATTGGAACTGAGCGAGAGAGTTACACATCGCAGAGTTACTCGTACCTACATTTCTCTACAAAATAGTTTAGACGAACGAAAATTGATTCAATTTCCATTGTAACCTCATAGGTTAACGATATCATTTGTAGTAGATATAGGCAAGAAATCATACAAAAACATATTACTATGCTAACATTTTAGTAGTAACTAACTAGTACCTTTTTGATCGTATTGAAATTGATTCCAATATTGATTAACGATTTCGGTAAAATGACTGGAGAAATAGATAAATTGATAAATAGATTGTCAAAGCTTGTTTTCCTATTTTTAATACTTACTAGATATTTTCTCGAACTACGGCAGTTTCTTTTTAGCCAATTATTATTATACCTTTTAAATTTTTTTTTTGCTTAGATTCTGGCATCAGCGATATCGGAAAAATATATAATAGCTTAATATTTTATTAATTAAGTGTAATCCTACTATCCTACTAATATTATAAATGTGAAAGTGTGGATGTTTGGATGTTTGTTACTCAATCACGCAAAAACGGCAGAACGGATTTGGATGAAATTTGGCATGCACGTTGTCAGGGAGGGGTCTGTACCTAAGAAGGACATAGAGTGCTTTTTATCCCGGAATTCCCGCGGGAACTTCGAAATTATCGCGGGCGAACCCGCAGGGCACAGCTAGTAATTAAATAATTAAATCATTGTATACGTACAAGAAAATATCGATTAAATTACTTATGAAAACTAGCCCTAAGAATAAACTATACGGGAACACTTGTGGTGGTGGGATATTTTAATGACAGGTTAATTTTGAGGTTATAACTGCGTATAACGCGTAACGTCCCGTGGCCTAATGTTATTGCGTACGGTCCTACCTCGTGAAGAGCTCTCAACTCGAAACACGTAGGCTAATTATTATGAATTTGAATCCACATTCACGTGTCGAGTGTGTTCTGCTTGTATACGTACAGTCGGCATCGGAAACATGTGACCAATTTTGACAGCTTTTGAATCTTATTCCAATAGTTGTTGAACTTTTGCGACTAATGCGCTTATTACACTTTGAAATTTCAGAGCACCGATTTAGGGCTCTAAATCGGATACAATTTAGGGTCCGTGAGTGAAAGAGAGAGAGCGAGTAATCACCCTACACTAAATTGTACCCTAAGTCGACTACTCTAGTTTACATTTTAAATTGGAACCAATTTAGGGTCGGTGAGTGAGAGAGAGAGCGAGTGATCACACTACATTAAAATGTACCCTACATCAGTCAATTTAGGGTACAATTTAGTGTAGTGTGATTACTCGCTCTCTCTCTTTCACTCACGGACCCTAAATTGGTGTCTTGAAATTGCAAGGTGTAATAAGCGCTTAAATGAAAAAATGGTGTTCACTTTTTATTGCTGATTCATCTAATTCTATACCTACTAATTCTACAAACAGAAATGATTTCTATGTTTGTTTGTTTGAAGGGAGAAATTAATCTGTATTGGCTGTTATTATTGACATTTACATTAATAACTAGCTTTCCCCCGGAGTTTCATCCGCGGTAATTTCGGAGTTTCCGTGGGAATTCCGGGATAAAAGTACCCTATGTCCTTCTCTGTACCCCCGACAACGTGTATACAAAATTTAATGGTGATCGGTCCAGCCGTTTACGTGTGATGCTGTGACCAAGGGAAATAGCGATACATACTTATATAATATATAAGATAATTAATTAATTACAAATCTTTCTATCTTTATGTGCATGTACAGACCTATGACCAACAACATTCCTTGCCCATAACGCGCGTCCTAAAAACACAATCCCGCCCGCTCCAGGTGACAAAATATTAGATATTAATATTCTCTATACCATAACACACGTTGTAAATGTATTTTTTTTAAGTGAAACTTCTTTAACCACGACAGAAAACTAGTTTTTTCGGCGTCTTATCTTAACGCGGCGTGTTATGGTCATAGTGAATAAGGGTGGTGTGACTGTTGGTGTCCACTGCTGAAAATAATATTAATTTTTTCTTCAAAAGTGTGTGCATAAAGATATTATGCACTCACTTTTGAAATTGTTGAACCTTGTCACTATTACAATAAGATTGAAAATATGTTAAATACGTTTACTTAACTCTGAAGCTGTCTGTACGAACGTCACGTTACTCACGCTCGTACGGATCTAACGTTTAGTACGTTTTCATGGCGTGTTTTGCGTTGAAAGCCTGAAATGTATACACTTAAGTACTCGGCGACGGAATGAAAATCCAACCAATATTATAAATGCGAATGTGGGTTTGTTCATATCTTTATTTTTACATTTTTGACATGTTCATTTTTTGATTTAAATGACATTTTTATTATTTTTATAAGCATTGACATTCTTATTATGATACTTTTATTATTATTATTTTATTATTGACGATCATTTTTATTAGTAATATAACTATGAAATTGATAATGTGAAATAAATTATTCTATTCTATTCTATTCTATGCTTTCACAACTTGACTACTCGACTGACCATCGTGAAATTTTGTATACACGTTGTCAGATACACTCAGGGATCTCTGAAATTTTACATAACGTTGTCAGGGGTAAAAACAGTGTTTTTATCCCGGAATTCCCGCAGGAACTCTGAAATTACGCGGGTAAAACCATTCAAGATCAGCTAGTTCCCTAAAGTGTGTTTTTTAAAATATAGATTTAAATTGTAGTTTCATACCCACCTCATTACGGATAGTGCATTGTTTTATTTTACAAATAACGTGATGAATCCGATTCAGTTAGCGTGTTTTTTTTATTTCTTGTGTTCACTTTACGTGTACAAAATATACAATCATGATAAACTGACAAAGAAGTTTTTGTATTATATACCTACACCTACTTATATAAAGATTGTACAGTATTTATTTACGCTTGCAAAATTAAATGACTGCAAATTGCCGTTGCCAATTCAGCCTCCGGTGGCACGGTTCAGAAAAAAACAATGTGCACTGCCTACCTCCATGGTGGGCTATGCAGATGCAATATTTCAATGTGGCTATACAATTGTTCGCTCGTTAATCTAGACGTGATAGGCATGTGCTATTGTCCTGGTTGCAATGCGTCGCAACGTAGGGAGAACAAATGTGCACAATCGTGTGTTGCGAATCCGTGATTAGTTGTTGGCTGTTGCATCCTTACTAATTCTACTAAGTAATATAATGTGAAAGTGTGGATGTTTGGATGTTTGTTACTCAATCACGCAAAAACGGCATGATTTTTTTTTGATGAAATTTGGCATGCACTTTGTCAGGGGTATTAGAGATCCCGCAATTCCGGCGGGAACTCCGAAATTACTGCGGGTGAAACCGCGGGGCACAGCTAGTAATATTATAAATGCGAAAGTGTTTGTTTGTTACGCTTTTATCTCAGAATAGCCGCGGGATCTCCGAAGTGCAACCGCGGGGGACAGCTAGTTTAATATAAATTACAAAACAACACTTCTTTTTCTCCTTGTTGGAGTTTATTTCGATGTTAAAAAGCAATGTATTTTGCTCTTCTAGTAACTTTTCAGAGACGGTTATTGAGCTGAATATGGCGTACCGTACCTATACATATGATAATAACAATGAAATATTCACACAAAAACATCACTATGATCGTATGTCAGCATTTAAGTTGTGATACATGATACAACCTTTGTGAATCAATTGTCACAGTCAGTCAGATCCAGTTGAGAAATTTGAGTCCTAACTGCATGTCACATGAAACATCCCCGATTTGACACTTGACCATTTCCTGACGTTGGTTTACCTATAGATATATAGCCAGCTATAGCCGGAATATAGTTTTAGGTTATATTTATAATCACAGCAAAAAGCTGTACAGCGCGAGCGGGTTGTCGCCTTTGATCTCGTTTTAATATCAACCACGAGCCTAAGATTGTCTCAAATGTACATTATCCGAGTCAAACTAGTAGTGCCCTACGCTATCCTACTCCTACTATAATATTATAAACGCGAAAGTTTGTAAGAATGTATGGATGTATGGATGGATGGATGAATGGATGGATGGATGGATGGATGTTTGTTACTCTTTCACGCAAAAACTACTGAATGGATTTAAATGAAACTTTACAATAATATAGCTTATACATCAGATTAACACATAGGGTACTTTTTATCCCGGAATTCCCGCGGAAATTCTGAAATTAACGCGGGTGAAACCGCGGGGCACAACTAGTAAGAATAATTATAACTATTCTACGACTCTCATTTATAATGATGCTATGCTCCGCGGTTTCACTCGATTTAATTAGAAGTTCCCGCGGGTATTATACAAAACTTCATGACAACAACAAACAAACAAACTTACATTCGCTTTTGTAATATGAGCTGTTCCCCGCGGTTTCACCCGCGTTAATTTTTATTATCACAATCTATGCAAAATTTGATGCAGTTTAAACCGCGCGTCAGTATCGGAGTTCCCGAAGGATTTCTGGGATGTAAAGTAGCCTGTGTCTTTTTCTGTATCCCAGCTGCCCCTGAACGATAAGGCATGAAAGCGTATCAAATAATAAACAAACTCACTTTCTCATTTATAAATTTATATAGTATACAACTAGCTGTGCCCCGCGGTTTCACCCGCGTGAGTTTTAGGATCAGGAACCTTTGCGGACGCAGGCAGAACAACCCGCCAAAGTTTCATCACAATCGGACCAATGATTTCGAAACGCATAGAGTAGGTACAGATATACAAACATTAATTTTTATTATTAAAGAAGAAGAAGATAAGGATTAGTAAAGATTAGCTTTTCTGCGCAGTTTCACCAGCGTTAATTAGTTCCTCTTAAAAAATATTGATAGCATTTAATATCAGAGTATTAAGGTATATCTAATTTTAGGGTGCAAATGAAAAAATGTATGCAAAAATTGTGTCGCTTCGACGAGTCGCACATCCTGTATACCTACTCGTATAGGCGTATTCATCATTCGCACATTGTTAGGTATTTGCTTCGGACTCGGCCCGTATGCGCCCGTACGCGTAGGCAGTGAATCTACAACAATATGCGACACAAGGGAATGCCCTCGCCATCGTGATGGCTGCCCGTTCGCGATATAACGCGGCCGTACTCCTGCCAATTTGTTTTAAAATTGCACTGTTAAAGCCCCTGTTGTCTGTGCGATTTTGTTAATGCACTCCCCTCGAACCGTACAATATTGTACGTTCAAAATAAGTGGGTTGCAATTATGTTTTATTGACGTTGAATATAATTTTTTTTGCAATTTATTTTTTATGTTTCAATCGACATTTTAAATGAACTGAGGGTAATGATAATTTTACAAGTATATCAATCCTACTAATAAATATTATAAATGTAAAAGTGTGGATGTTTGGATGTTTAGATGTTTGGATGTTTGTTACTCAATCACGCAAAAACGGCTGAACGGATTTGGAGGAAATTTGGAATTCACATGTCAGGGGTACAAGGAAGGACATAGGGTACTTTTTGTCCCGGAATTCCCGCGGGAACTCCGAAATTACCGCGTTTGAAACAGTATAAAAATCCATTAAGTTGTTTAGGAGAAATAAACGGATACATCGCAAAAAGCGATCTTGTTTATTACATTTAAGACAGTATAGATAGGGGTGGTCGAATATATTAAAAGCGAATTAACTACGACAAAGTTTCACAATCCATCATAAAACATAATATCCACCAGAGAACTAATATCACAGTATTACAATATTATATCTTCGAGTTGGTAAAACTGTGCTAATATCGTACTCAAAGTAACAACCGCAGACTGAGGAGCTACTGTGAGTTCGATGGAACTTAATGGAAACTGCGAAACTGCGCCCCGACCATTGTGTTCCGGCCAGATATCTAGCGCTTCGGTCAATCTCACTCTATTATCGGCGCTTCGCCGTTATTCGATAACGACTCGTGGCGGACACTTTACAGGTATTGTGCCTTGAGCCGAGCCAATACGCGGTACACCACACGTCCATGGAGAATTCGGGAATGGATTTTGTATGTTCGAATACGATTAGAAAGAAAGAAAGAAGAAAGAAAGCAGGCTAGTTTCCTGGGTAAAAAAGTCAAAATTCTATTTAGTCCGTCAGTTAGATAATAAAAAAATAAAAGACACGTATTTTTTGCTTTTTTTAAATAATGGAAATATGCATAGATAAAGCGCATTAAAGTTTAGGGTGGGGGACTTGTGTCGTCACAGCTCGCTATAACGTGCGAACAAACTGTAGCGAGGCGTGACGTCATGTGAAATTTCGACTTGATATATCTCCGTTATTTTTTGGTTACATAAAAAAAAAAAAAATACGTGTCCAATATTTTTTAATAATCTACAAAACAGACTAAAAAGAAAAATTTAGGAAACTAGCCTATTGTTATTGTTATCGTCATAATGACGTGGTCACAAAACATCGTCCAATCAGAAGTTAAATTTGACGTGACCACGTGACGTAACGATGAGTTCCTTAGTGCTCTACATGCATGGACACAATACAACACAATTACAGTTAGTTTACATAGAGCTGCTGTAAGCTAATATATATTGGTGCATTATACCAATGGAGAGTTAAACTTACCTCGCCAAGAAAAAACTGATGCCACATTGTGGATATGGGAATTTAAAGTTGGGAAAGCTTTAAATGTTGACCTATTTGTAGATAATATTAGTAAATAACTCAAACATTAACAGTGTATTTTTCTGTGATATAAATGTCAAAATTTACATATCACATAATGTGTGGGTACAAGAGAAATGCTTTGATTCTATCTTGGATTGAAGTTAAAAAAGAAATATCTACTTCAGCTGCATGGTTGTTTTTTGTTTCTGTAAAACATGGTCACCCTAGCCCTTGGTCCTTGACTTCGGGTACATTAAGGCCTGTATTATAGTAGAATCACAATTGAATTCCAATATTGGCAAGCGCACCTTACTTCGTTCACAGTGTATGTGTAACATTAAAGGTATTCTAACAGAATTATAGAGGTTTGATTTCTCAAAGCAAATACTCTCTTTGATAGCACCATTGATCTAGTGGTTAGTGAATCAGATTTCTACGCCAGGTGTCACGGGTTTGATCCCAGTGTAAGTGTGATGTACCATCAAGTCCTAAACCAAGCAGAGCTTGTACTATGGGAACCAAAAAATTGCTACGAGTATAATCTATTTATACTATAATAAAAGAGTAGAATCCTCGATTCTGTACATTGAGTATTTTTAAAAATTGAGAGGGGTGATAAAAGAAGAGTAACCAAGCAGAAAAAAAAAGGTTTTAATATTATTTTCTGTCTGTCTGTTCGCGATAATCTCCGCATCTACTGAACCGATCGTCATGCGGTTTTCACAGGTAGATTAAGCTTAGCCTGGAGCTACATATAGGCTTTCTTTCATTGAAATCGGATGTCGGGAAAAAAAGTTGTGGTATAAAAACCTTTCATGCGGGTGAAACCGCTGGACACAGCTAGTCCTTGCTATTATAAATGCAATGCGATGCTCCCCTACCGTAACGTATAACGTTTGATTCATAGATTTTACTTCCCATAAATTTTCATACCCTAGGCTTATATATAAAAATCGATATATAACGAGTAATCATTAAACATAAACTCCAAAAACTCACTTTCGATAACATTAGAAGAGTTGTATTTATTTAATTATTTTGCTCACACAATACAATTTATAGATCTATCTATACGTCTAACAATATTTATCAATACATTCGCTACGCCCTCACTGAACTAGTTATGGGAATCAACTTTGAAACATATCGCGTTACATCCTCCTCCTTCATCCTTCTAATAATATTCTAATAAATAACTAATCAAATTACTTTCGAACAATAAACCTGTTGTTATCTGTAGTGGAGGTAATTTAATTTATTTGATGGGCGTACAGCTCTCACGATAGAAACCAATTACATTTATGATACACTCTACCGTGTGCCTTTGGTTAATTATGGAATGAAACACAAAGGATGTTGAGCCTGCATTGTTTGTATCCGATACAACTAGGATGTAGAAATGTGATGGAATAGAAATTTCACTGGGATCTCTTTGAAAGGTACGATTTCACTTCACTTATTTAATTGTGGCTTCTACGATTTTGACATTTCACTTCAGCATTGCAATTATGTGACTTTTGTTGCTATCATATTTCAGTTTTGAAGTAGAATAAATTGCTAAATTTTGTATGTGTCAAAACGTGCATTTTGTAATTGCAAAACCACAATGCTTTTGATTGCAAACGAAAAATAATGGAAACAAAAGTTACTTAATAGCATCTCAGTCTTTAATTCTGACATCTATTGTCATTAGTACTTATATAATAATAAATATTTTTGAATTTTTGAATTTTTGATTTTTTTTTTGAATTAGCACAATTCCGTTGCGCCAATGTCAAATTCTGGATCTGACACACAAATGTTTTATGAAAATGTCCGACAAAGATCATATAATCACTTGATGTCCGATATAATTTTGAAGCCCATAGATAAAACAAGAAGTAAAATAATTGACAGTTTTTAATCAAAGCAGAATAATGATAGTTCACCAACGACAAAGTTACTGGCTGGTAACTCTTTTGGTGTTAAACAAAGTAGAACGCGTATATTGTATTAACACACTATTTGTGCCCCGCGGTTTCTCCCGCGCTAATTTCAGAGTTCCTGCGGGAATTCCGGGATAAAAAGTACCCTATGTGTTAATCTGATGTATAAGCTATATTAGTGTAAAGTTTCATTTAAATCCATTTAGTAGTTTTTGCGTGAAAGAGTAACAAACATCCATCCATACATTCTTACAAACTTTCGCGTTCAAAATATTAGTAGGATTAGCAAACATCGCCTCTCTTGTTGTTTCTTGTAAAGTCAAAATCAAATAATTTATTCAAATTTACTTAGCCCATAATGTGGTTCTTTTTGACGTCAATAAAATTACGGCAAATATGAAAGCACCCATAAAATATCCACCCTTCGCAGCAGCTGAAGAGAAGAAGCTGTGCAACAAACTCTCATTCTCTGAACTCTCAACAAAGCGTCTTTTTTTTGCTACAGTCAGCTGCACTGCACATACAAAATCAACTCAATTACACTTTAGTGAGACAAATAATTACAAATTAAAGTAATTAAATTGTATTTAAAAATGCACACTCTAGATTTTTTTATATCTGTGAGCCCTATAGTAATGATGGTTTCAAACTATGAAGTGCCCTTCTCCGTTCGTCACAGCGATGGCAATATAATAATGAATGCTCTTATCTCCTGTATTCACTATGTCTTCGATTGTTTTTTCTTTTATCTTTAATGGAAATGCGCTTTGGTATCATTTCTTTATTTCTTTTTACTGTTAGAATACAAAATCGGCAAGCACAGGAAGAATATTAAGCAATTATTTTGGGGTGAAGTTATAGTCAATTTCAGGACCTATTCATTAATTATGGCCTAAAGTTATATAAATAAATAAAAAATAAGGTTTGTTACATGTGTTCTCTTCTATGCGTTCCTAAACCATTGATCTGATTATGGTGAAATTATGATGGGTTGGGTTGGGTTTGCGTACACCCACGAAAGTTTCAAAGATAAAAAAAATATTTCTTTGGGTGAAACTCACGCAGCACGCTGGTTAAACCGTGGGCACTAGCTAAAGTTCAATAATTTTATAATGCTGGATTTTAATATTCTAAAAAAAAAATGGCGGCTGGCATAAATGGAGACTGGCAGCAATTTCTATTCGTCCAATATACTAGACGCGGCTTCCAATCTCTTTGATGCTATGTACCTACAGAGCAGGGGTTGCCAAACTTTTTGACGTGATACTTCTTTGATCACGGGAAAAGAATATAAGCTTTAAATATAAAAGCTTGATGAGTTATATCTAATTCTAAGCTTTTTAAGTTTCGCGTTACGTTCTGAAGAATGTATGAGTGTCAGTATAATGTTAATGCGCTTCTTGGGTACATAAATATTACGTATCTGTACATAACTCTTCAGTTTCATATGATGTTATAAAAAAGATACTTGAAGAGTCATAGCAGACATTAGAACTAAGTATCTGACCAGCACGTGAGGTCCCGCACCTACGTCACACACGCGATTCAAAGTTTGGGAACCCCTGGTACACTCGTAGAAGTATAGAGACGCAAGAATTGCCAGCAATGTGGGTTTCCTTACGATCTGATAAACCCGAAACTTCCATATAGCGACATAGGGACATAAGCTTTAATATTGAAAATATCGAGGACAGTCAGTGACAAATTAATCTGAACGATATCAGTTTACACGTCAGCGAAGACAAGGGGAGTCCAGTCCCTTAGTTATTTAAGTCTGTTTGATAGAGTGATACAGGTGAATGTAGAGCAGCTTGGCTTACCGTACTTAGGTACTGCACTTTACAAAGGAGAATGACTGAAAATGGTCCAAAGGTCCACCTCTAACGAGACTTATGTTAGCTTATCTATATAGTATAGTCTACTACATAGAGAGTAACTTTCAGTATTGGACAAAAAAAATATGCTATCAGTAAAAATTTATTATGAGAAATATAGTAGTTACTATAATAAAGATATAGTAAATATATTTTTTAAATACATTTTAACTGTACGCAAGATTCATTGAAAACCCCGCGCAAGTTAGAGATAACACTAGTTTTATCGCGACGACCCGATTGGCGCAATGGTCACCATGCCTGCCCGCTAATCCTAGGTTCCGGGTTCGATTGTTCTTTTTGTGTTTGACTGTATGACTCATTTTCTTTGCCTTAATATAAATACATACATTTATGAGTAGATACGAAAAGCTGGCGATCCGGATGAAAGTCCTATGTATAAATTAAGCTTTTCACACTACAATCTGCCACGCAATACGAGGTCATGCTTGAAGTTGTTTGCTATATCTGGCGCTGACTATACCACACCCAGCTTTGGCTTAACCAAGCCAAGTCAATATCTTTTTATGAATATTACAAATATTTGCGTTATATTAAAACCCAGTTTTATATACCCATTTCGATCCGGACAATATTGAATACATCGAGTCGCTATGGGATGGCTTAATGTGGAGCGTTTTCTCCGAACACGGATAAGATTGTCCGCTAGCGTCGCGTTGTGAACTCGGATTGAAGGCTTTTGCACTTATCTTGGTGTCATTGATGGCCTCTAATATATAATAGTATGTGTGTCGAGTATCCGCATATTGCCGTACTTTATTGTAAGTTTTGAACGAATAGGTATGAATCAAGGGTCGTCTGTTTACATTTTTAGGTATATATATATATGTGTGTGTGAACGCATTCAACAGAGGCGTTACAAATTTTATGTAGCATACAAAATATGATAAATCGAACGAATGTTGTCTAAGGTGTATATTAATGGTGAATTTTTATTGAATACAGACTGTAAATTGATTTTACAAACGATAATAAAAGCAATATTGCTGAAAGGATTGAGTGCCCCACTATGAAGCACTTAATTAACACTACGAAATCCTTAATAGAATATAAGTACTAACATAGATTTTAAGTTTGTACTAACGATAAAATGGATCCATTGTTGTCCGACAGTAAATAAATAAATAAAATAAATAGAAATATTGTTATTACCATGCCTTATTTATAGATTCACTTACCTACACCCTACCTTACCTTACCTACCCCGTATATGAATAGATTTACAGACTTTTGGAGTCAGGAATACCTATAAATTTGTATTACATTACATGTTATAAAAATAAAGTCCTCTACCGCGTTTGTTTGTCTGTTGGCGATACACTCAAAAATTTCCGAACGGATTTATATGTGGTTTTCACCACTAGATAGAGTGATTCGTGAGGAAGGTTTAGGTATATAATTTGTTAAGTTTTTATGTAAATTGATTGAATGAATTTTTCCGATAATCGTTGGACGTGCCAGAAAAAGTACTTTGTTACGCTTTCACGCCTTAAGTCCACAACCGATCATGATGCAATGTTGCAAACACGTTGTTCAGGGGTACAGAGGAGGACATGGGTATATTTTACCCGCGAATTTCTGCGGGTTCTTCTAATGGAGGCGCCTGGAGTCGACTAACTTAAAATTAAAGATTTAGGTGACTGTATTTTTTAAAAGCGGTAATTTAAGCTATTCGTCAAATTGTCTCTCAAAACTAAGGGGTGTGGGTGGATAGGAATAGTGCACCAACCTGCGTTCTTTGTATTCTGAAGTTAAGCCGGCGCCAGCGTCACAATCACATTTCACACCACAAATATAAAGTTCACGAGATTCTCCAGGTCACTTCACACTTTAGTGCGGTTAGCGAAGGAGCCGGATCACCATTAAGTGTGTATAATCTTATGTCCGAATTAACTAATAAGCGGCAGCGGAGCTAACAAGGGTGAAACCATGGGGAACAGCTAGTTCTAATACAAATATAGGTAATAACCTCTAAGAGATTCTACGAATAGATTGCTGGAAGCATTAGAACGTTTGCACTGGCTAAAGCCGGTTGATAACGTCACCTAATCGGCTTATCGCGCCACAAAGGGCCTTCCGACCGTTAACATTGTAATATCAGCAAAAGGTAAGTTACACAATATTAATACAGAAGGCATTCTGTCATTCGGATTTATGGTAATTATAGAAATAGCTATATGCTAGTGACTCTGCTCGCGTGGTGTTAACCTTTTCACTATCAAATGATCTAAGAAAACGTGCTCCTGGGGCCAAAAACGCTAAACACTCGGAGAAATTATTCCTAAAGCGTGTGGTCTGGAAGTAATGGTCATGTTTTTGTAGCCTTTACTTATTAAGGCTTGATTGTGTGAAATCCACGAATCACTGTACCTGGGTGGTGGGCTATGAATGCTGTGATACACAAATCCTCAACGTTAGTTTGGGCCTATGCGTCAGCAGTGGAAATAAGGAAGGTCTATTTTTACAAGATGAATAAAGGTCTGACAAAACTTCAAGTAAAATGTACTGCTTTACTTAAGATTATACTATACAGATAGCTGCCAAAGTAGATAAAGTTATATCTCAAAACAAACTTCGTTATCTTACCGACTTACATGTTCTAATAAGTACTAAGTAGATACTTAGGTATAATAAAAGTTTCCTAAGAAGTCTTCAATTTTATTACAGGAAAGTTACTTTCTCTTCAACCAACCAGCGCTTGATCTCTAACCTCAATAAATAGACAAGAAACATAGTACATATACCAATACAGTTGGTTGACGGTGGTGTCTGGGTAGAATTAATAGTGACAATGGAGTGGCATGTTCTAGCTAATGATTTTATGGTTCCGGACTTGTTATTTAGCGCTACTGTATTTGATCAGCTGAGAGGGCTCTCTCGGAAACATCAAAAGCATTCAATAGGTACATACAGGAAGCCCGCTTATAGGTACAACATATGAACATATCAACTCTCACTCAGAAACAAATCTCGCTTTGCTAGTTGGTGGTAGTGCTGAATATTTTATGACGAACATCTTATTTTTAGTGAGTCTGCATGGGCAACGCGGAATCCAAATGTGAGTGACGTTAATTTGACACGTTTTCTGAACAGATCTTTAAATCAATACCCTTATTTTGTGTCAACGGTGTGTTGGACTACTGTACAGATTTTTATCTCTGTACAAGAAGCATCCAAACGGATATTGTGTTTATCGGAGGCATCAAAATGGCATATTAAAGTGAATTCAGAGGCATAACGACCTGAACACAATGCAGAGTGGAGAGCAAGTTAGTCATTTTGAGAAACAAATAAGGGTACGGGCGATAAGACACTCAGTTTTTACTCAAGTGCCATCATTGTTTTCGTACAAAAGGCGAGGGTATTGTTGAAGAGATATTAGATGGGATGGGATGGGATTTTAGTTGAAAATGCCTTTTTGATAAACAATCTTTTTGATGGTTAGCTGTCGGTATTTTTGATTGTTATCAAATTTTGTACGGCCACGTTTGTTAACAATTTCAGTCGATTCAGCGAAAATCGTTATTATGCAAATGACTTTATTTGTTTGTTTGTTTATTTATTTATTTGTTTGATCACAGTTTAATTACTCAACCGATCATCATGAAATTTTGCACACACGTTGTAAGCGGTACAGAAAAGGACGTAGGGTATTGGGAACCACACGCAAACTCATCCGCTGCGACACACGCTCGTCTACTTAGCTTCAGTCAGAAGCTAGATGCTAGATCGCGTCTGGTGCTGCCGTTTTGCGGCTGACGTATCGCAGACTGGATGGTGAGCGGTTCAGAGTTGGCCCGCAGACAGTGCGCCTATCACTTTTAGTTAGGTTGGGGACGGAAAACAGCGGATTCGCTGTGTCCCATTTTCTTTTTGCCCCACCAAATATATTATTATACTTAGAGCTTGTCTAAGCTAAAATGACGCGCCCCTCCATCGAGTGTACGCACACGCACAACCGTTAAAATATCGATACGACACATATAAATCTGGTCTTGCCATTCGTCCTCAGTTGGCGCATAGTGTCGTCGCACTCACACCATTATAGAGATATTATCAATACATGATCTCGCACACCTAAAACTGCTAATTAAGTAGTGGGGCGCGTCATTTTAGATTAGACAAGCTCTACCATTCTGTACAAAAAATTGTAACTTGTGCTGGTGAATAAAAATTTCTTTTATTTATTTATTTATTTTTGTAAACTCGTCCTATGTACGAGAATCTAACGTCATTACTGTTATAATGCGAATATGATTGTGATATAATGGATATGTTTGTCTGTTACGCTTTTACGCCCTAAATACTCAACCAATCATCATGAAATTTTGCATACACACTGTCAGAGGTACTGAAAAGGACATAGCGTATTTTTTATCCCGGAATTCCCACGGAGCTCCGAAATTAACTCTGGTAAAACCGCGGGGAATAACTAGTAAGTATATACATAGATCAAAATTCAAACCACAATACACGAACACACCGCTAGCAATAACAAAACCACTCGCATTATTTTCCCACTTATCGTGTATCATAGAGAACTCATATCCTTTGACATGGAAGCTTGGGTTACCACTTTCTCCCACTACTAAGGTTTCATTACAAACCTTTAGGAATGCAATATCTTTGCTATAGACAATCTCCTCTATGTATTAAACTTGATAATACTGTGTGCTCGTTCCTTCTTCGTCCCGGTAATGTACTCGAACCTAATATCAGTTTCGGAACAAATTGCATTGTTCAGAGTTAATATACACGACGTATAAATTAAATTGTAAAGAAAAATTTACCGACTTGAAATTAATCTCTTTTGAACCGATTTCGAAAAATAAGAAGGTTATTTTCATCCAGTATTAGTAGGTGGACTGTTAGTAATATTTTATACGAATTTATCAATGTATGGAATATATACTAGGTGTAAAGTTGAACGAGGGACTTATTCAAAATTTAAAATCCTCGATAACTCATGCTTACATATCACTAAAAAAAGCACTGATAAATAACTAAGAAAATATTCAATAAAAATACGGATGAATGACCTTTAGGTAGGTACATTGGATGTGCTGGCATGCCAGTGGCAATACAAAAACAATGTTTAGGGTATGTTGCGAGGGGTATTGGCAACTTGCGCGCTCAATTTTCGTGAATTTTTTTTTGACAGCTTTTTTTTTTCGATATTTGAGACGAGAATCGGTTATTGAACACCCTCCTTCAATGCGTTACTCGTTTAACCTTACACCCTGTATAAAACTTAGTACATTTTAATATGTTTTAGCTGCTCTAGGTAGCCGTACCTATCGTATCCTATCTAATATAATAACATGTGAATGCGGGTTTGTTCGTTGCGCTTTCACGCCTAAACTACTCAACCGATCATCATAAAATATCATCACATAATACAGATCAGACATCATAGAAAGCGATTCTATCCCAGAAATCCCGCAGGAACGTTAAAATTAACGTGGGAGATAATTCGGGCACAGCTAATAGTAAACAAAACGCAATCGTGTAAGAGAATATAAATTGAAATCCGAATGAAAACTAATAGTGACGATCGCCCTTAATTGCAAATATTGAGACAATGTTTGTGTAGTTAAGTGCTTCATCGCTTCATCCGTTTCGTAATAGAAGTAGGCATCTTTCTATATACTTATACAATATGTATATATACGTATATACATAACATTGACCGTTTTGGCCTCATCCCAACTATATTATATTTCAAAGTTGATCCATTTACAAAGCATCGGCCTATATTACATATTATCCTTTGTAAATATTTACCTACCTAACCTTTTGCGAGCCACAGAATAGGGTTGGGTTATTGCTGGTGAATCCATGCAGGTTTTGGATGGGTGATACTCCTAGTGTGACTTACCTGGGAGCGACACGATACTGCTTCAATTTAAAGCAAGTAAAACTGGTACAACTGGGTATGGTGCTCGGCCAAGACCACCAGCAAAGTCATCTTATCTCCTAAGAGAGATTATAGGCACCATGGAGTCAAGTCTTTGGACCACATCTATGCGACTTTTCTTCTTCTACTTCAACGATTAAGGCGAAACGGCAATGACAATGTTATTGATCCCCAAGGTAAAACACGGTTCCCTGGAAAACCAGTTTCCTGCTCAGGGTTCAAAATAATACGATTGTCGGCATGATTTGATCGACGGACATGACTTAATCCTATTTTTTTATTTAAGCTAGCTAGCTCGCGCGGTTTCACCGGCGATAAATTCGAAGTTCCCGCGGAATTGTTCCATTCAAATTTTGCAACCCTTTTTCATCCCCTTAGGGGTTGAATTTTCAAAAATCCTTTCTTATCGGATGTCTGCATCATACAAAGAACACACCCTCCAAGTTTCAGGTCTCTCCGATCAGCGGTTTAGGCTGTGAGTTGATCCATCAGTCATTCAGGACAAAGCATTTTATATATATGTATAGATAGAAATAACATAATATAGTTCCTTATCGCCTTTTGTTTAATACTGTTTAATTTAGTACTCGTCTGACGTGTTTTGTCGTAATGACCTACTTGACACGGAACTCGGAGTCTGTCTTTTATTGTTGTAAAATAGCACTGAAACTATGTATTATTTATCACACGAAGTTGAAAAGTTTATATACTAAAACCTGATTTTAGTTTTTCAAAAATAGCATTTAAACCATTAATTATGGGATACGAGAACAAACTATAAAGTCCAAAGAATATAAATTCCAAAGAGGTACTAAGATCAATAATCATATCTAATATTATTAGTTCATAAGCTACGTGAATTGGGTCGGGCGACCGCTCAGCTAGTAAATTCAATAAAAGATTTAGCTCTCAAAGCTATAAAATATTGGCTCAGATCAGTTGGGAATGGAAAAAATGGGAGGCAGCAAATAGAAACGGGGGATTGATTCCATGCAATAATTCTCCATACAGAATAAGAAGAAACGCCGGCTTTTTCATTGTTTATAAGCGGCTTGACTGATGTTACTCAAGAAAGTAGGTGGCTTTGTGTTGTAAGTTTGAGTTTAAGGAAGTTATTCGGCGCCGCGCGTTCGCCGCAGAAATATGATCGCAATTTTTCAAACCAATAATAAAATAAAGTATGAATGGAATTCTTAGTCAATTCTTGTGTTTTGAGTGAGAGGTATAACGGAACGGAGTGTTGTACATTGGTACGTATTACTAAATAGATAATATTACATTTTACTTCTTCTTTTTCTTTGATGAGAAGTTAATAGGTATAGATTCTAATGAAAACTTCCATTTAAAAAAATATACAACGTGTTAACGAATTAACTGAAAACTAGAAAGTAGTTTACTCAGAATCAACTAGCGAAACAATCGCACTATGTTTTAATATAGGTTATATTTTCTCATTTCTACCAGCCCATGTCTAAATTATATATAATACAATATTTGGCGCGTACGTACGCCGTCCGCAGCAAAAAAAAAATCGAAACGGAAGGCGGGCGTAGCGCTTGGAATTTCGTAGATAGGTCACCTTCAAACTAATTGAATAACTTTTAAAGTATAAATGTTTTCGACATAAAATATATTTTAATCATATTATTGTTTATTTTTTTAAATGGGGTGTCAGGTTTTCAGTTAAGTAATTCATTAACACGTTGTATAATTATTTCAAAATCACCTTCGGTTTCTTCCACTTCACTCTGTGTATTTTCTTATTTCAAATATAGGTGTCACAATTATTACCTACTAGCTGCGCCCCGCGGTTTCACCCGCGGTAATTTCGGAGTTCCCGCGGGAATTCAGGGATAAGAAGTATGTCCTTCTCTGTACCCCTGACAACGTGCATACCAAATTTCATTCAAATCCGTTCAGCCGTTTTTGCGTGATTGAGTAACAAACATCCACACTTTCACATTTATAATATTAGTAGGACTACTTAAATTTAAACAATATAGTGAGGCGTTTCAAGGATCAACTATAATTTTAAACATTCATAATCCGAATTAAATTTTACAACAGCAGAATCTAATCAAACAAGCCGCTAGAATCACTCTCACATTAAACATTTGCTCAAAGTCATTTTTTCCACGTCGCGAAAGTTTACTAATTGAGTTTTTTTTTTTCAGTCTCTCTCCTCTCTCCTAATATAGATTCAAGGGTTAAAGTATAGTATATGGACCGTTGATTTTTGGGGTCAGAGGGAGACGGGGAGGGGGGGAGGGTAGAGGGGAAGCCTCCCTTAAAAGGGGGAGTTGCGGAAACGCGTAGTTTTTTTTTTATGAATTTTTGAATGTTCTAACCTAACCTAGCCGTTCCTTTCCAAAAATGTAGGATTTTCATCAAATTAAACTACAAACCGCTACGCAAAGTGTTTCTGGCGCTTCGCCGGCCGCTGCCGCGGCACGCTGCGCTCGGCTCGCGCGTTATCTTACATGTTCTAACCTAACCTAACCTAGCCGTTCTTTTCCAAAAATGTAGGATTTTCATCAAAAACTACAAATGCTACGCAAGGTGTTTCTGGCGCTTCGCCGGCCGCTGCCGCGGCACGCTGCGCTCGGCTCGCGCGTTATCTTACATGTTCTAACCTAACCTAACCTAGCCGTTCCTTTTAAAAAATGTAAGATATTGTTTCTCAGTACAAGATGGTGCCGCGTGCACGCACAAGTTGTAATATAAGAAACTGTATTAAAGATGCCACACCAGTTGTCACGCATTTGGTGTGCCATTTTGGAACGCATGCAATGACGTCTATTGTAATAAAAAAAAAAACGTAAACACAATCACCTTAATTTACTAGTTTATAACCTCAATTTAGTCTAAAAACTTAACTTTTTAATATTTTTTTTTAGAAAAACTATAAGGTTCCGCAATTTGAAACTTTGCAGAAATGTAGCTTAGACTGACGCCTTTCAGCCTAAAAATTCTGATTGCCCAACTCGACGGTCCATATACTATACTTTATCCGATTCAAGCTCACACAATTTGCTAATTCAAACACAGTAATTAAAGTGGTGGAACAGCCAATGAATTAAGCCTCGGGTAACAGGTAGTTGTAAGCATGATCAATAATTCGAAGGCAGCACGAAAGGTTCAGCCCTTCGAAAATCCCGTTTTATAAATTATAATAACATTGGGGCGACTTTGTCTTCACTCCCTAAAAATACACTTACAATATTTGCAGTTCCCCAAATAGAGCCAATATTGGATTTTTTTTTCTATGGAAAGGAAATAACTTTAACCTCAAAACTCGGAAAATCAGAATCGAAACTAAATACGAATTTTAGACAAAAAAGGTAGGTACTTAAAAATTTTGTTCTACTTTATCAAAAACCAATTTCTGCATGAATTGAACGAACCACATGAAATCGTATGAAATATCGAGCAGGAATTTAAAATTTTCAAAATTAGAATATGATTTTAGTCTACTGCAGACTTGATGAGAATCAGAGAGAAGGTAATCACTGAGAATCTTATGGTTTAGAGAGTGACAAATGGAAATTGCCACCGTTGTGTAAATTTACACCACAGATTATCTTACATTTAAGCAGTCACGTGAACAGCGATGTGATATCAGCGCTCCCCCAAAATCAATTCTGCACAATGATAATTTTATTCATAGAGTTCCGTTGGACCCGGCGCACTGGGATCGCTTACTTCGTCCGTGATTTTGGCTCGCAAATATTTTATGAAACAACTGTTCATATTGCACATTCTCCAGGAGGTCTCACCATGAGTTTTAGAGGAGTTTTTGATTTCCTCGGGAATACCATATGTGGAGGAATTAGGGTATTTTATACATTGACTGGAACCATAAGTTCTCACGATGTGAAGTTTAAAAAAATGGTTAAACTCAATCACTAGTTTTTGATTTCCTCGGGAACACCATATCTACAATATACATTGACTGAAACCATAAGTTCTGTAAATGTGAAGTTTAAAAATGGATAATCATCATCATCAATCATTATGTTGTAATCTGATAGTAAATAAAACTTAGCGCCTTCTATAATATAGTCTATGACCCACTCTGTCATGTGTCTATGCAACTTTTTCTTCTTGTCACTTCTACTCCGTTGACATTACGAACGTACCGGTCGTACTTACTTTGAGAAATTAAATAACTAGAGTTATTACTTAAAGCGTGTTTAATTCATAACTATACCTCACACTACTTAACTGATTTTAAAAATTCTTTAATTTATAGGAAGTTAAATTGCTCCTGAATGACACTTTTTATTTCGGAAATCTTACGGGAACTCCGAAATTAATGTGAGTAAAGCCATTGGGCATCGTCTAGCACTAAATAAAACTGTGATTGGTTTTTTCATGGTTCAACTTTGCATGATGGTAAAGAATAAAGATATACACGATAGTAGACCCCGCGTACATCTCGCAACTATATTTTGATAAACTATTATAGATTTATTTTTTTATTTTTTTTTTTTTTTATTAAAAACCAATAAGTACAAAATACAAAATTCACATATTTCCAGTGCAACAAAAACCAAATTTGGTTTGTCTGTACACTGCGACGGTTTGAGACTAAATTTACATTATTCTCTGTGTTAAACAGTCGATAGATATACAGATCTTCCGACCTATCCCTACTTATACATATTATGTAGTTTATAAATTAAATTAAGGCTAGGTAGGTAGGTACTAAAAAGACTGGGGTAAGGTAGGTGTATAGTTAGTTATAGTTATACGTGTGTAGTTAGGATTATGCGAGTGTTTGCCACACAGGCGCCCGTGAAGAGCATGCAATGCGTGCGTGAGTCATCGAAAGCGGACTAATTGTACGGTAAAAAAACAATCATGCATTCCCAACCACACACAGCATGATTCTTCTTACAATACCTACTTTCGTCGCATTTGAAGTCCTTAGCCGGCAGATAATTTATATTTATACTATTGACGACTCATCAATACATACACAATATACAAATATTAAGTGTTTACATATACGCATATTAGGTATATTATATTTATATTATATATATTGTTATTATTGTATTCATTTTATACTATGTTTTTTTATAGTAAACAAAAAAAAAATAAAAATAAAAACCGATAGCTATTTTTTATTAGGAATCGCGGAATTAGCCAAAAAATATTATACGCCATATTACGTATATTATGTATTACGTTCACCACATTATACTAGCTTTTCCCCGCGATCTCATCCTCTTAAATTTCGGAATTCCTTCGGGAACTCTATCATTCAGAAGTCCGTTCAAAGCTAACGTCTTTTAGATAATAATTATAAATTAGCACAGTTTTAAAATATTAATAGTAAAGTAGTTTTCCGAATTTACTAATTAAGTAAATTAGTCAGTGAATAAATGAATTAGTCAGCCATATTTCGTTACAATTAGATATTTGTATTCATTTAGGTAGGTATGTCTGGTCATTGGACCAAAGCCTCGGACAAAATCTCATAAAAAACCAGAGAAATCGATTACCTTATTATATTTTTTGGTCACAAAAAAAAATAGGCACAAATGCAATAAATTAATTAGGTAAATAAATGTTTATTATACGTCTAATATCATAATAACGTAGAACTAAAAGTTAGAAAAAAAAAGACTTCAACACAACTAGGTGACCTATTCTCGTATGTAAAATACGTATAACATGGAGTAACAAGCGTGGAACGTTTTATTCCAATGTCCATGAGAAATGAGTGCCATTTCTCACCGCTCTCCTCGAGTTATGGAACTCTACTATATCCATGTCGAGAGAAAAATTTCACTTGTATACCATCCTATACTGAACTTTTTTGTTAGTTTTTGACCTTCATACAGCTATATTTTACACTAGCTGTCCCGCGCGATTTCACCCGCGATAAATTCACAAACTCACGAACTTTACCTCTTTATAATATTAGTAGGTATAGATAGCGTCATAGTTTCTTTCAAAATTACATTCACAACAAAATTGTGGATATAAGGTACTCGGTTACACGCACACAAGAGTACATACTTGGTTTTTTTAGCCTGACTTCAAATGACTTCGCTATGCTTGCACGTACTGTCGTTTTATGAACAGTTTTCCTTATACCCCAGATTCGAAATTTCGAAAGGACATTTAAATAATCACACTCCTTTGAAATATATTGACAAGCCTAGAAAAAAAATAACGTTATTTTTTAATAGAAGATTGGTATAGATACGATATGTTGTATATTATAAAACTAGCTATTAAAAATTAATTGTATATCAATACGTATAAATATAATGTTCTATTCATATGAATCAAAATAAATTTTAGATGTCGTATCGTCTACAATCCGATAAGTCGAAATTTTCTAACAAAGATGAGTGAAATCCAAATGAAATGCCACAGGTATAGGTACATAGTTTTCGTGAACTCTGGTTCTGGTATTGAATCGGCGAGGAAGGAAGTAGGTGGGACCGAGGGTAGGGTTGGCACAGGCGGGCTGCGGACTGCGGTCCCCCAGAGAGAGCGTTTTGACCGTAATCACACTAATAGAGCGGCCCTGCGTCCGGCCTACAGACCTCATCTCTATTCAACTAACACTTTAACATCTTCCCTTTTATGTGTTCAACTCGCACTCTCTTTTTGTCCGACACGAATTGCGAAAATCATTAGTCTAATGGAAAACAGTATAGCAACAATTATATTAAGTCGGTAATTGCTCAACTGCAAATTAGTCATTAGTGTTGGGGCACCGGGCAGTGTTCCAGGTTTAAAATAATTTTGGAGTGACTCCAAAATAATAATAGCTATAAAAACCGAATAGCTCAACTTGTTTATGATTAATGACAACCCTAAAATATTATGAGGACCAAATATGAAAAGTTGTTGTTTAATTTTATTCTTTGTCCTTTTAGTTTCATGCCATAATAATAGGTAGCTCCAAATCCCGGATTTAAGCGAACTGTAAGCCTCAAAGTAGTTATTTCGGTAAATGAAAATTTTCTTTTGTATGATAAAAAGATAAAAAACCTACACGTTATCAGAATAATTGAAATACGGACGTTATACGTTTCAGAATACCCGCAGGAACTCCAAACTTCTTTGATAAAAACCTCCTTCTTTGTACAATAACAAACACAACAAAAAATAATTTGGTCCCGCCGTTCACGCGTGATGTCGTGACCAAGGGAAATGGGGATTCATTTTATATATATAGATAGATATTGACAATGCAATTTCTTTTTTCCTAATACAAAGTCTGAATTAGTACTCTCATGTATTCCATCTACAAACCGTAGTAGGTATGTGACAGAAAAGTTCACAGGTATGTAGGTATTGCAAAAAAAGTAAAACGACAAAGTAAAAGACGTCTAGAAGAAATTTTACGAACCTGTACAAAAAAGATCAATTGTATTGATAGTGATAAGGAGATTATTAAGTCAATATTGCAATTAGAGGTAGCCTAGGTCACGTATGTGACCGTAACGAGGCGGTTGCCGACCGCTCGCCGCGCACCGCAATTCAGTTTTACAACCGCTAATAACCGCTGCATGATATATCACCATTTGCCATGGCACGTACGCACATATCACATGGCGGCACGAATTGTCAACCGCTACAAAACCCTTGTCAATTCTATATACTGGGAACATGTGAATCCTATACAAAAAAACTAACGGGTTAAAAAAAGCCACGTACCGTAAGTATATTTTTTACATACAAATAAAAGTTTCGACTAAGCTTCTATCGTACCACATAAAAATGAGCAGTATGAAGTGGCTCAAATTATTTAAACACAAACATTGATTAAAATAGATAAAACAAAGATAAAAAAGCTTATAAAATATAACAAATTTGTTTTTCAGTGAGGTAATCAAATTCTTCTAATGAAAAGACTCTGAAACTCTAAAAATTTTAATAGATTAGATTAATTGGTATGACTTAGCTATCCCTACTAATATTACCTACCTATAAATGCGAAAGTAACTCTGTCTGTCTGTCTTTCTGTCTGTCTATCAATTACGCTTTCACGCCTTAACGGCTCAACCGTTCATCATGAAATTCTGCACACTCATTGTCAGGGGTACAGAGAAGGACTTCGGGTACTTTTATCCAGAAATTCCCGTGAGAACTCCAAAATTACCGCGAGTGAAACCGCGGGGGACAGCTAGTATAATTATAAAAATTGTTTTTATCAGCCGCCTATTTAGTTATCACGAGCTAAATATAAAACATTTATCTTTTGGGGAAAAAAGCAAAACTTCTTCGGTGGTATGGCACCCGGCGTCGTCCGTCGATACCCTTTTGGGTTAATAATCCATTTCTATATCTATATATTGTGTATATATATTGTTCTAAATAAAATAATAATTATTATAAGAGAGTATTTTAAAGAGAGTCAAAATCAAATGGAAGACAAGCTCTTTATTAGTCATCATATTACATAAATGGAATTGTAACAGCCTTTCTCTTTACACATCGTAGCAAATGTGAAAAACAGTGTTCCAGATAAAAATCCCCTAGGGGAAAGTTAATATCCCATACTGCAGTCGTTAAGGTGAAGATTTCAGAACGGGTTGAGTACTTTAACCTTTAGATTCCGATAATTGTGCTCGCTCAATACGAACTTTTAGTTCGTAGAACAATAATTCTTTTTTTTTTTTTGTTAGATTCGAAACAAACTTGTTACAATGAAGTGCTAAGTTCTAAAACAATTATTGTAACTCAATTAACAAAGTATGAATGATGTAAGTAAGTATGAAATGAATCCAATATAATCTCGTGATTTTTCCAGTAAAACGAAACAATTATCTGGGGGCACGGCAGTGCCCCCGCCAAGTCGAGCAACAAAAGCGGCACGGCCGTACTATCCTTTTCTCGATAAAATATACCTATATACATATAAAGTAAGTATTAATATTACGTATCAAAATAAATAGGCATGAAGTAACTAGCCGTCTTTCTAACAGTGTTAAAATAATGATTAAAAACAACAATTTTTTCCGAGACATTAAGATCTCTCCCCTCTTATGCTCTTCTTCTTGCTCAAGATGTAACAACATTGCATCATCTATTGTTACTAATTTAAAAATCATATTAGGTACAAGAAAATAAAATAATATTCGTAAGTAATATAGGTCCAGAACTTAGCAAGTCGCCATATAAAATCTACACGTAGAATTGCTTATCAAAATCGCCAATTAGTCTTATATCACCACTAGATAGACGAAGAAGAAGAAGAAGAAAATATATGTAGTTCAGCACAACACACTACCAAAGCACCATACAAACTAAGCAGAACTTGAACTAGACAACTGATTTGACTAGGTTGTGTGATAATGTTCTAACATTACGTATTATAATTTGATAAAAAAAAGAACACAGGATTCTATTAGCACTGGAAAAATTTACATTTCTCGAAGCAATCTTGAAAACCTTTTTTTTTTAAACTTAAAAGAAAATGTGAGCTCATCGCTCTACCGTTCCGTGTGTCCGGTGCACTGTGCGCTCATTCTACTAAAAGCACTCGATCTCATAAACGAGTACCCACTTGGCTACTTGTTCAATTTTCCCTTAATTTAGCTCGAGTAACAAAATACTCTTCACTTAATGACGTTACCTATCCAACAAAAAGTGTCTTAGTTTTACGACCCGCAAGTAATACTTGAATAGAATACCGTCGGAAAACATTTTGCGACATTAAAATAACATCAAAGTTGTAAGAAACAAGGTAATTATTTTTAATTACATAGAGAACATGAAAACCTATAAGGTTTTCAAAGAAACTGCTCCCGCCATTAGGGTAAATAGTTTAAAGGAATATGATCAAGTTTTGATTGTATTTAGGATAGAGATATATTATTAATTAAAACGTAATGTTTTCGAACTTTGCGTTTGGTGACTCGTTCGAGTAGGTATACGGTACAGTTTACGTTTGGTTATTTTTAACCGACTTCCAAAAAGGAGGAGGTTCTATGTTCGATTGTATTGTTGCTTGGTTCCCACGCTTGCTTGGTTTCCACGACACAAGCTTATAGCTTAGTGTGGGATCAAGTAGATCTGTGTGTTGTGAATTGGATTATTATTATTATTATTGTATGTTTTTTTTTTTTTTTTTTTTTATGTATGTTCATTGATTACTCGAAGACGGTTGGACCGATTTGAAAAATTCTTTTTTCTAGTGTAAAGTGCTAGTTACTCATGTTTACTTATTGACAACCTCTAAATATAATCATGTAGATGGATTTTTTGCAAATCCTTTGACAGACTGCTTTAACCCCATCCGCCAAGCCCGTGCCGTGCGATAAGGAACTTCGTTCCAATAACTTATCCCGACATTGCCAGAATGACTAGAGCATGATGTTGTTTGAATTAATAATTGCGATTAAACTGGAATGAGCTTACTAACCAATCGAGTCACTTAAATAACGAGGTCATATTTAATATTTAAACAACTCCAACCAATGACATTTTGTGTGACAGCTAAATTTAATTATAAATTCCATCTTAAGGCGTGTACACACGGATGGAATTTGTGCGATCCAGGAATGCGAGGCAGCTAGCTGCAAACAGACAAGGGAACTTGACGCATGCTGTTGTGGAGATCTCATTGAAATAACTGCTACAATACGATTGAGGTAAGTGAAAGTCACATAATATCTTTTTACATTGTTGGCCGAGTGTGGCCTTTTTTGAGGTCAATAAAATAGTGATTACTTTTCTACAGTATATTTTTGTAATTATTACTTGCTAGGCCAAGATTCCGCTTGTATATTTTAAGCATTATGTTCCAAACAATTACAATGGGCATGTTGACTAATTTTTTTTAATAAAAATATCGGACACGTATTTTTTTCTTTTTATACGTAATCAAAAACACGGAGCTACAGCTAGCTAGCTGAGCTGAAATTTCATGTGACGTCACTAACCGCACAGTTTGTATGGCGGCTTATCGCGGTTAGTGACGTAACGAGCCCCCACCCTAAACTTTAAAGCGCTTTATCTCTGTATATTTATTTGAAAAATCAAAAAATACGTGTCTATGGTTTTTTTTATTTTCTAACTGACGGACTAATTAGAATTTTGATTTTCAAAAATTGTCAACATCCTTATTCCTCTTACCGTCAAATAATCGCGATGAAACGAAGCCATATTTTAGAAATTTTTTAAACATACATACATGCTATTGGATTGTTAATTATGGTTAGTTATTGTTAATTTAGTTTCCGTTTAAATATTAATTTTAAATATCTATTAACTCATCCTCTCTCTAAACTCAGCCTCTAAAATTTTGAGCGTTTACTCCCTTTAATGATTACGTATGAATTCACCTCTGTGTTTGAGAATTACATACGCAAATTGTGTGTGCCGAGTGCCTAGTTTTGTGTGATTTACGGTGTTTACGTAACTGTGAGTAGGTGCGTACAACCAGAGCATGTGTGTACCAACCCTTCGAATATACGAGTGAGATGGCCCGATGTTATCTCTATAGCTCTCTCGCTTACTTTGACACAGTGTGCGTGCTTAATTTCTCATGTTAAAGACAAGTTGGCTGATTCACTATGGCCAATAACATTACCTGTCTATAATTCGCATCCATGGAACCCCAATCGCTTTAGATGACAAAAAATACAGATTGGTATTTTGTATGTCTTAAAACGCGTTGTCTATGTATTTTAGGGTTCCGTACCTGAAAAGCAAAAATCAAGGGAAAAATCCGTAAATCGTAGGTACCGTACCGTGCCTATTAGTTGTCAAAAAATAAGTTAGTATAAAATCTTCGAACTGGACCTCCGTCATCGACGAAATATTTGCATTGCTACTTTGTACGGAACCCTCGATGCACGAGTCCGCCTCGTACATTTTGAACCGAAACTTCTTTGGGCAGAGAAGGAAAGGAAATTTTGTGACGCGCTAAGGTATACGCATTACGCAGTGTGCCGTGATCATAGTGAATCAATGTATAATCAACTTGAGGCACATACATTACTAGTCTGTTGCGTACCTACTAATGCTTTAATATTAAATTATTTCAGGTATGGTTTACTTCCTGATTTTGAACATTAATTACTCGGCAACCGTGTTTTGAATTCATTTAGTTTTAGAATTTCGGTCACTTTTTAAGTTTCACTCACAGTGGCTGGCGATTTCACATGAGCATATTTCGAGATTCCCACAGGAACTCTTAGGTGTATCAAAGCAAGAATTATTTTAACATATCACTAGTTGTGGTTTCGCCTGCGGTAATTTCGGAGTTCTGGTGTTAATTTCGGGATAAAATACCTATCTCTCTCAGGACTGTCGTAGCTTCCTATTAGTGAAAGAATTTTAAAATCGGTTCAGCAGATCCAGAGATTACCCCCTACAACGTCTCAAAATCATAATTCACAAACTCAGCTCTTTATAATATTAGTATAGATATCTATAGACATGTGTCCAGGGTATAAAAAACCAAATTAAATTGAATCCGTCAGTTAGTTAATAAAAAATAACAGATAAGTACCTATATTTTGATTTTTAAAATTAGTGAAAAAATACTTATATGAAGCGCAATCAAGTTTAGGAGTGGGAGCTCGTGACGTCATACCGTCGTATTAACTGTAGCACGGCGTGACGTCACGCGACATTTCGACCTAATGTAGGGTATCGCCGTTATTTTTTGATTACGTAAAAAAAGGAAAAATCGGTAAGTCTACATGACGAACTAAAAACTAAAGTTTTGTCAACTTGATTGATTCTGTGCTTTGAAATGGAATTTTTAATGAAGTCAACTTTCTGTGTGTTGGTAATACTAAAATGTCTATGCCTACACAATTGATTTCAACCAGAGAGAAGGTAATCACTATTTGATTTCAACTACAGTACCTATAACTGGCTTCTCTATTTTCGTTCATTATATACAATTGTTTCCAACTACGGCGCCACTCGTAAAAGTCCTTCATTTGAGCACCTCCTTTCTCTAGAAGGGGCTTTGTTGTAACAAAATAAATAGAATTTGTAATACATTTCAATTTTTAATTGTACCAACTCACTGCGGTGTGTAGTGAAAGCTATATTTACGAAGCGAATAAACTATGTACGTAAATCCTTACTATCCTTATATATTATAAAACAAAATCCTCTGTATGTCTGTTCGTGATAAATTCAAAAACTATTGAACGGATTTTCATGAGGTTTTCACCATTACAGATAGAGTGATAAAATATAGGTTTCTACGTATAGTTCATCCTTGAATTTCCGCAAGAGCTCCGAAATTATCACGGGTGAAACCGTGGGGGACAGCTAGTTACTTATAGGTACATAAAATTCGAGTATGTATGAGTATATTTGTTTATTTCTTTGTTTGTTATAGGATATAATTGATTTTAGGCACTTTGCTTCTTGCTTCGAATAGGGGATATTGCTTGAATGTCAATTTTTGACAGTACCTATAATAAAATATTGCGAAACGAACCGGCAACTGGAGTATGTGGTAACAACGGTCACAAATTGTTATAAGAACGAGAGCATAAAAAGCAGTTTTAGTTCGCTAACATCCAGCACAAACTAGAATTTTACGAGTACGAAAATTGAAAAGAAGTGAAAGTGTTCTTGGCTGGATCCTTCATTGGCGAGATGCATTTCGATGCTTTACCGGAACTTTTGGCAGCAACTCTTCACAGTTGAACCTTAATAGGACGCTCTGTGGGAAGTTGTATAGTAAAACGATAACCTCCCGATCCACACACTGTTCATCACTAATGGATCACTATTATGTAAAATCCACCGCATTCACACAATATTAATCACGTTGAACTAATTTTCAAAACAAAGAAATAAAACTGACGTCCTTTCTGCTAAAGATCCCGGCAAAAGCTCCTGGATCCTTCATTGTTTTCTGTCAAACGCATTCCAGTAAACACGCATTATATATTTGTGTACCTATTTCGTTTAAAAGATCGCGTGCCACCGAAGAGTTACCGGTATAACTCAATCCGGCAATCAGCGAAACGCTTAACTGACGATAACGTGTCGGCGAGTTATTGCATCCGCCTGTTTGTCTGTTCTACCTACGGGGTGTAGGTAATTGAAAATATAAGCACCGGTCCAACACATTCGCATTTTAGCGTCTCTATGACTTTGGAAAATACATATAAGTACTGTATGTACTTATATCATTTTCGTCAAATTTTTGTTATGGACTTATAATGAAGTGTATGTAGTCAGCGAGTATGCAAGTTAAACTCGTAGTACTGAATAAAACTCAAAATTAAAAGTTTATCGTGCTGTAAACTAATTTTTTTTTCTCAAAATTCTTCGAAGACATCGAAGAAGTCAGATAGACACATCATAATAATTGGCTACTTGACAAAATTTTTTTTTAGTCCGTCGTATAGATTAGTAAACATTTGACACGTATTTTTTTTTTTACGTGATCAAAAAATAACGACGATACATTGAATTGAAATTTCGGGTGACGTCAGAACCTGGTGCAGTTTGTACGGGGCTTATACCGAATAATGACGTCACGAGTCCCTCATCCTAAACTTTAAAGCGCTTTATCTATGTTTATTTTCATAATTTAAAAAAGCATAAAATACGTGTCTTTTATTTTTTAATTATCTAACTGACGAACTTATATTAGAATTTTGATTTTCATCCTCCGGAAAATACCCAATTATTAATTACAATGCGCGTCAGAATTTTTTTAATTCCCGCTAAACACTCGAAAAAAAATCAACGCTGTTCGTTACTCGTAGGTAAGTTTTTTCGTTTAAAATTTGAATAGGTAGGTATGCCTATGCTTTCGTCAGCTCTGTGTGAAAAAGTCTGACAGCCACGTCCGCGTGTCCAACCCAACGTCCATGGCAAGCTCTACGTGATAGAACTTACATTCGAACTGATAATAACTTAAATCTATTTTAGCGGAAACTTCGTTATGTACGTTGGCCACTTTTGGGATGGGAAAAAATCACTGTTCATGTTTTCATAAACTTTTTTTTTAACACATACTCAACAACAACAACATATTCAACAATAATTACAGAGCTTAAGTTGATGGAGTTAACGGGCATTGGAGTAGAAAAGATCTTGAGTTGACACCAAGTATATCTGCACATCTCTCACACATCTATGATTTAATGAATATAATAGTAGCTGGATGAAGATATTTGAGGAGATCTTTCTCTATCTGTGGACGTCTGTTCGCTGATAAATAATTATTATGATGTAGTTAAGTTCCAAACAGATTCTAATTTTTCAAAACAGTTTTTGGTAATTCAACACGTTAGGTACTTAATGGTTAAAGGGTGAAACCACTCGTTGAAACAGAATCCTACAACATTTTATGTTATGTTAAATTTTATTACATCATCTCATAAAAGAGTACTTCTCCTTTATTTAGCTTTACCTATTTTGATTTACCCTCAATTGCTTGATTCCAGCCCCGGTCAGGAATGTACAGTTTTTTTTGGGATACACTATACACCAGATGTCTACAGCGAATTCTAGGGCGACGGTAATTGAACAGACGTACGTGTGAATTCCTGACATTTTCCTTCACTCTTTTCATGCGTCATGTGTTAGTAGGCACAAAGAGTTTAATATCCGCTCGACGGATGTGCTTCCTATTAGCTCTTTATGTGAAGAGATAATAAGCGAGTTAAATATACAACGTATAAACGACAAAAAAGTAGATTTTTTTTTATTTTTTTTTTATTTGGCACTTTTCGGAAAGCTTTCAGCTAGAAATACAAAAGTACTTAGATTTGGACACGTATTTTTTTATTTTTTCAGTAATGAAAAAATAACGGAGATACGTCATTAAGTCGAAACGTCGCGTGACGTCACGCCGTATTACAGTTTATAACACGTTATGACGTCAAGAGCCCCCACTCCTAAACTTTAATTAATGCGTTTTATCTAAGTATTCTTTTAAATAATTTGAAAAAGCAAAAAAGGGTCTATATTTTTTACTATCTGACGAACTAAAGAGAATTTTAATTTTCATACCCCGGAAACTACTCTATTACCAGCTTTCACACATATTAAGAATATAGTATGTATGTGTTTCCAAAACATTTTGGATAGTTTTGTGAAACATAAATATAATTTTTATTCGTACTAAAAAATTTCTATGGTCAAGTTTGTTTAGATAAAATTTTCTGAAATTATAAACTCCTCTAAATTTATTTACCCTTTAAAATAATTAAGTGGCAATTTAAACTTATAATTAATTTTAAGTTTACAGAATTTAAACGAGCAAAATTTTAACTGAACCAACCAGAATCCAGATGGTGGATCCGAAGTAAATTATAAAATCTGTCGCTGACTACTAAACAAAGAAAATTTCGCAACAATAAGTTGGTAAGTTTTCGACGAAGTGGGCCGTTGGTGCGGTCGAGATAAGTCTGCCGCTTACCCACAGAGGTGCGTTTCAATTTGAGCAGAAAGCATTATGGTCATATATAATTCTTCTTTTTCTTCTTAAAGACTTTCGCATGTACCTAATGCTTTAGCTAGTTAAAACTTAAAAGTAAAATAAAAAAAATGTATAGGTATTTATTAGCATAGTTGTACGGTTTAAACGTTATAGATTGCATACTAAATAATCTTTCTGGGAACTCTTCGAGAACACCAAACAGCTTGAAACGTATTTTCTAGCGTAGGTATAACCTACGCTACAAAAGTCCACAGATCCATAAGACACGGCATAATTATTCACTTTTAACAATTTTTGAATCGACACGAAAAAAAAAATGAGGAAACCGCCATCTTTCATTCCCGCAAAAACTCTACTCATCTATACATCTATCTAATATTATTAGCTAGTTATTAATATCTTAGGTCATGAGATAGGTATCCATAAAGGTACATCGTATCATTCCGAAAGTAGGTAGGTAATTATGGTTCACAATGGAAAATCTAAATTTGTGTAGGTGAAATTGCGGTGAGTAACATCTTATGCATAGATATTGCTTTTCAAGGGTCACCTATAGAAATTGGATGGATTTGAAAGGAATAATATATGTAGGTAACTAATTAAAAACATCTGTAAAGAGCTTATAACTACATTCAAAATATCACCTCGCTTTAGTATTTCAAATCGATTGTCTTTCTCTTTCGGTCACTTTGCCTGTCTGCCTGTTTTACGCCTAAACCGCTGAATAGATTTCGAAAAAAATTTAAATGAAATAAATTGCATCCCGAAAAAAGGACATATTCACACGAGCAACAACGCAGGGAACTGCTAGTTATTTCATCAAATCATTTAAAAAAAAAAAACAAAATCCAAAAAACTATTTCTAAACAAATTTTTTCAATTCGGTCGCAATGCTTCTGCGCCAAGCGGAGCGCGCCGCTCGCAGCCGCTTAGTTTCTGCCCGAACTATTCCTCACACGGTGCATTACCCTCGTCCACCGCATTCGAGAGCTATTTGCTGCCGGAGATCAGATTAATGCTGCCACTTTTCTACTTGTCCCAACCACAAAACTTTGCGATGTTAAAAACCGCTTTTGTTTTGTTTCGCTCCATTTGTTCAGTAGGTACACGCGGCATTTTTGACGTTTCATTGAATGTGCGATCGTGTGTGAATAATCTATAGATAAGTATACATGTAAAATTATATCGTTCCGACTGTTTCACATTCACGCCAAACCGCTGGGACTAGAAACTTGAAAAGTTGAATTGAAACTTTTAATCAAAAATAGTATTTAGAATGATTATGATGAAAAGGAGTGTTTAATTAATAGGTACTATTCTCGTCGCAAATAGGTACCTAAAAAACGTTTATACATCAAAAAAACATTAGCATACATTTTATCGAAAGTCTAAATGGACATAGATAAGCAATAGTGTGTTAACCCACACTGGAGAAATTTTGAGTAAATTAAAGTTTTAAAATTATAGCGCCATTTTGTTTCAACATTTTTATGTTCAATATTTAGTTAAATATTTAAACAATGTAATAAGGTAAACACATAATTATAAAACGTTCTCCAACTCTCAATAAATCGTTCTGAATCAATAACTTTATTTTGTGGGTTAACATGTTATTGTTTATCTGCGTCGAAATATAGCTATAACGAGCTAGTTTAATCTTACGCCCGGAATATCAAAACTGCACGACAATCAGACCAATATGATGTGGTGCCGCTGCTTTTCCAGTAGGTAGGTATATAATATGATCATGTACTTCATCCTTAATTACGAAAATATTGGAGGGTTTTTTGATATTTTTCCAAGTTCAGAAAGAGATAAAACACCACTATAGTAAAAACGAACTTTCACTCCGTGTTGCCTTTTAAAAAAAAAATTTCTATATTTAATTTAATGTAGGTATAAAATGTTTCAATTTTTATTTTCCATTGAACTGTCCGTCCGTTCACTGAACGCCGTCGAATCTATCGCATTAAACCTTCAGGTATGCAAATAATGATTGATTGATTTAATTTAACTATATTCCAATGGATAGAATAAATTATCTACTTGACTCGTGAAAAAATGTATCTCTATCGTGGAGTTTAACGATGGAACTAACGGCCGCACTCGGAGTCGACTTTAATGATTACTTAGTTAAGTATAGATTTTTAAAACAAAACTGCCGCAATCGGAGACGGTCAGTAAATTAATGTTAGTTGGCATTTAATGAGATGTAACTTAATTAGTTAAATGCCAATTAATATTAATTTATTAAACTTGTCTGAGTGCCGCAGTTTTGTTTTAAAAATCTATACTTAACTAAGTAATCATTAAAGTCGACTCTGAGTGCGGCGGTAAGTGACTTTTCTTTACAATTAAAATGAGATAATCTACATCCTACTAATATTACAAATGTGAAAGTGTGGATGTTTGGATGTTTAGATGTTTAGATGTTTGGATGTTTGAATCTTTGTTACTCAATCACGCAAAAACGGCTGAACGGATTGGCATTAAATTTGCAATGCACGTTTTCGGGGGAACAGAGAAGGACATAGAGTACTTATTATCCCGGAAACCCCGCGGGAACTCCGAAATTACCGCGGGTGAAACCGCGGGGCACAGCTATAATTATATAAAACTATTCGTTCAATGTTCTTTTAAGCTTAATAGGGTAGTTTCTGGGGTATGAAAATAAAAATTCTATTGAGTCCGTCAGATAGATAAAAAAATAATAGACCCGTATTTTTTGCTTTTTGAAATTATCAAAAAATAATAAGATACATAGATATACCTAGAATCATAAAATTTGAAGAGTATTACCTTATATCGTGAAAACTCATTTCAAACTCAACTCTATCCCTAAGGAGTGAAAAGGGTGAAAATTTTCATGAAAATATCATCGGTTTAAAATTCAGTGTCAAGAAAATTTATAATTTCCACAGCGAAAATTACACCAAACAAGTTTATCCCCATCGGGAATCGAACTCTCGACTTGCCAATTTTAAAGCCGCATAATAAGCTTTTCGCCAACCCAGTTATAGCCACAATCCTCACTAGCATTAGGTAAATGCGAAAGGGAGTTTGTTTGTTTGTTTGTTACGCTTTCACGCCTCAACGGCTCAACAGATTATCATGAAGTTTCGGATACAGGTTATCAGGGATACAGAGGAGGACACAAAAACTTTTCATCCCGGAATTCCCGCGGAAACTCCGAAATTACTGCGGGTGAAACCGCGGGGAACAGCCAGTAAAATATACTTTGTATTCTCACTATATGGACCACGGATCTTTGATGATAAAGAAATAAATACATAACTCAGTTTAAGATATATTATACCTACGTTACAAACGACGTGGAAGGAGAATATAGGTTTTAAAAGGCAACGAATGAATATTAGGTCAACAAAAGTGGTCTCACAAAGCGAAGCTATTCACGTAGTCTCTTTGTGAAGGGTCTCCATTGACAAGCGGAGCGGAAACTAATTTATTTGTCAGGTTGTAAGTTGTATTAAAAATACCTTCGAGCATATACTTTTTTTAGGTCTATTTAAATAAGACTCCTTTAAGGAATAGAGAATCGTTGAAAAAACTGACACAATAGAAATAATAATCAATTATTGTTTGTTACTACTATTTGTCTTTAAGCGCTCTAAGTTTTTCGTTTTAAAATCTGTATCGGGCAAGATGATTAAGAACTTTTTGTTTGTATTGTTTATTGTTTGTACTGCTTCTTTAATTTTCTTTTTAAGTTTATTAATATTTTTAAATGTGTATTTCTTGGTTTTATATACAATTCAATCGTTCATATTTCCACATAGGATAATCCTTCATATAGAGCAGAATCAACGCAAGCGCTTGCATCTTTACATTACCAAGACAATTTCACATTAGTCGATCCCCCATGGTTTTACTAGCGTTAATTTCGAACACTTTGTGTACACAAAAAGTACCCTACATCACTCAGAAAAACTGTGGCTATCTATAAGTGAGAGAATTTTGAAATTGGTCACCTAGTTTTTGAGTTTATCCATTACAAATAAACCAACACCAAACATTAAACGTTTTTTCTTTATAATTTTTTTATATATTTATTGGCACACCAACAGCATAGCACACACAAAATTAATATTAGTATAGATCAAAAATAATCGCCCGCTCCGCCAGTGTACCACGTCGCAGCCTTACACCGCTTCCTACCTTTCACCGCACAGCCGAGGCGCCTCGCACCTTTTGCAAGTGGAAATATTACATACATAGGTGTAAACGAGGAGTTTTCCACCTCTGTTATTGGCATCGTTAAGTTAAAATTCCCACTCCCACTCGAAATGGCATCTCGTAAACACGAGATACAAAGACGGGATATTTTATTTTATTATGACAATATGTACATATTATAAAAAGGAAAAACTGTATGTTTGAATGACTTTTACGACTAAATTATTGGCTGCTTGACGATCAGTACACAGTTTAAACAACTGAGGGTCAAAGAGTATATAACCACTACGTTTTACTGAGGGTAGATACTTGTTTGGACGAGCCTTTCTTTTATATTTAAGGCAAGCACTAACAAGGGGCTTTTGTAAATCTAACTCTTATAGGAATCAAAGGTCATGAATGTTACGATCGGCTTTGAATCGATGAAGCATGATAACCAATTTAGGTTTTTATTTCGTGACTCTTATGAGTTTTTATTTCGTTCGCCGGACTGAATGAAATTTCTGGATGACGATCACAATCACATCACCAATCATGACTTCTTGGTAAAATTAATTTAGGCACATGTCACTTTCATGAAATTTTAATAATGGTAAAATAATATTAGCGGACACAATTGAATACAACTTAAAATTAAAATACAAACAATTTATTAATGTTACGATTATTGGTTTTAGAAATATCGGCAGAATAAATTAGAACAAAGTGCTTTATTGTTTTATACCGGTATAAAGAGTTCTCGAAGAGATCCCGAAATCCATACGAGTGAAACCACGTTTACCACTAGTTTTATATGTAACATACACATTTTACCTCAAATACACACATTTTTATCTCAAATAAATAGTATGTGTAGGAATAAAATGTGTCAAAGATATTATTCTCGGGTCTTCGCTTTGATCTTTTCTTCCACTTATCTTTTTTTCCTTTAGTCAATATTATTTCTGTTGACTTCGCTAATGAATTGGACGTTTGATGTAGTGAAGCTATTATTTTATTATTCTGTGGAACCATTTCACTATAAGCACTAATTAAAATTAATACGTACAACTACATATCTTACACTCTGCAGCTACGAAAGTAGGGGACAACAATTGGTGTGAAAGCTAAAAATAACAAAATATCGAATTAATCCAAATGACAAAAACACGCGTAATAATATTATTATTGGTTTGTGCTACCACTGATCGGTTTGAATCCGGTGACGGTTTGAAGCGCATTAAAGTTTAAAAAAAGAAAAAATACGTGTCCAATATTTTTTAATAATCTACAAGACGGACTAAAAATTAAAAATTAATCAACATGCCCATTACAGGATAAAATATACCTATAAATCGTGAACAGACAGATAGACAGACGATGCGGTGGAGGACTTTATTTTATAATATCTAAGAAAACGTACAAGCTTTGCTTAGTTTAAGTATTAGTTTGAACTATGTTGTAGTATCCAAGCATTATTACCTATTACAGTTATGTTTGGAAATAACATAATTTTCGATAGAGCTGCAAAACACATATTATGTACGTACACACTTAGAATGTGCGCAGACAAAAAGTTTCAATATACATCTGCCTCTGGGGAAATCTGCCCTATTGCCTCCTTGTTTTGCGCAACGGGTGGTGGGATGGCGTAGCAAATAATATTATAGCTCTCCGATGATATTACATACCCGTATAATAGATTTAAATACAATTTTAGTATTTCAAATCCCGCTCTTCTCATTTTTAATCTCGCATGGCGATGATAACCTCGCTCGTTGTTGGTATAGTTTTCTACGGTGTTTTTCCTTTGATTGTTGGGATTTGAGCCGATGCCTTTCAGCGTGTGATCGGAACGCACCAACCAATGAGCTGTCATCGCTGTAGATCGAGTCGAGCAAGAAGATCATGGTCGGAGAAATCGCATTCTATGTTTATGATCTTTCTTTTAGTAATTTAAATATCAAAACTATTGTAAATTAATAAGTAGTAGCTGATTGTTTTGTAACATGCGTTGATTCTTGATAGATCCACTCCGTTACTACAAACACAAAATAAAATATAGACCAAACAATTTAAAAATACTTTTTCATTACTCATACTTGGAAAGTAGGTCTGAAGTTGCCTGAGAAGCGGGTTGAAAGTAACCCTTTTCAGCCCTAGGGAGAATCGCTTTCAACTGACAACTGTCAAATTATTAAAAAAAAACTAGGTCTATTTTCACATTTCTATTGAACCATGTTTCAACTTTCTATACAACCAGCGCGATGTAAAATTGAAATAACGTAAAGTTTAAGTAGGTATTAATTAAAATAAAATTCACTCACTTTTTCTTAAGCTAATTCCTATTTATATTTTTTTATTTTCTTTAATTAATACTTAATAATTAAAGAAAATATTTTTTTTAGGTCGCCACAATGTAAATAAAAAATACTGGCTGAATAGCTAGCCGGCCAAAGAAAAAGAAATAGGTGGGAATGTGTCAAGCGACTATCCGATCTTCACTCATTTTTTCTTTAGCTAATTCCTATTTTTATTTTGACTTTCCTTGCATTCGTAATGAAAAGCACAGTGTTACCCTCGGGAGAAAGACTTATTTAGTCCCTCGATCTATTAGCGCCCTCGCTACGCTCGGGCGCCAAACCCCGTCTCGGGACTAAATAAGTTACTTTCACCCCTAGGATAACAATGTACTATTACAGTCTCATCACAAGTAGATAGAATTCAAGAACGCAATTACATTTGAAACGTGTCTACATGAATGAGTATACATTAATAAAACCAACCAATGGTGGAATAAATTGAAAATTAATTTCAATTTACACCCAATAAAGTTCATTTTCGCGCGCGAGTTGTAGACGTTGCCAATATAAATGGTAAAAAGCGTTGCTCGGAGCTCAGGGCTCGGAGCTCGGATGACGATACAAAAATTCACGCGGCATCCTCTCCGGGTCTACAAGCGTTGATAGCTGATAAATTGACGCACCCGGCACGTGACGGGTCCCCGACGCCATAGTCTGCTGAAAAACAGTTGAACTACAAAAGGCAACGCGAAGATTTTCATTGCGCAAATGGATCACAGTCGGTGATGCAAAAACTTTTAATATAGTATAGTATAGTAGTAATATATAAGTATATTTATATTATATTCATGTGCATATTCTAGCAAAAAGTGGCGTCGATAAATAAAAAAGAATAATAAAGCCAACTGTAATCTTTTTTCCACACAACAAAATGTATTAATCAAATTAACCAGAAGGTACATTTATTTTACAGGTTTTTTTGTGAGGAAATTCTTACATCTCTATGTATCACTGTATTTCATGGATAGCTCTTAAAAGACAACTTGATGTATATTTGTTCTGATTATTTATTTTTAGATAAGATTCTTGACACGGCTTTTTACCGCTGGTTTAGATGACCATTCCAAAGGAAACACCTTCAAGAATTTTTGATTTATATGGCATAATAATATCTATTGTATCCTATAGCAATATTATCAAAACGTTAATAAAGATTTTCGTAAACTTTTACGGAAAAATCTGGCGATTTTGAATAATGACACGAAGCAGTCCCTTCTCGTATATGTATTTAGTGGTTAGCAGAATCTATCCCACAGAGTACCTATTAGCTGTCGACATTTTCACTTCCATCGTGACCCGTGAGGTTTGGAGCTTAACTTTGTTGTTCAAACACTGTGGCGCATGCCTTCCACGAGATAGGATCACGCTGAGTCAGCCACGCTGCAGGCGAATACATTGTAGTCGGCTTTGGGACGAAGACTGGACAATACATTTTGATGTACACACCCATGATACTCTGTATAGAGGCGATGGATTGAATTTTAAACTGGTGCTAGAGACAATATATAACTCTAGAGAATGATAGTTATATGTATTTTTTCGTGGAACCGGAAAAGGTTCATTTTTAAACGGCGGTAGAAAATATACATAGGTACGTGCGTGCGTTCATTTTGTATCTCAAAAAAATGGCGTCGACGGAAGAAAAAGTTGTTTTAAAATCAAAACTATTATAAAACTAGACACGAGTTTATAAAATGACTTACTTGAGGTTGGTGGCAATATGCCATTGGTTTTGTTATCCTTGTTCACTTTTACTTTTAATTTTGAAATTTTGTGTTCTATTTTTAAATTTCAATTTGCATTAAAATTAGCGGTTGTACCCGCGTTAATTTCGGAGTACTTACCTACCTACCCGGTATAAAACTACCATAACGAACTACCCTATGTCCTTTTCTGTACTCCTGACAACATAGGCAGCATGACTTTTTCCAACACTTCCAACAATGGGCATGTGGACTAATTTTTATTTTTTAGTCCGTCTTGTAGATTATTGAAAAATATTGGTACACGTATTTTTTCTTTTTTTACGTAATCAAAAAATAACGGCGATATATTGAGTGGAAATTTCGCGTGACGTCACTGTTCTGACAGTTTGTATGGCGGTTTTAGCGGTTAGTGACGTCACGACCCCCTCACCCTAAACTTTAATGCGCTTTATCTCTGTATATTTTAATTTATTTAAAAAAGCAAAAAATAAGTGTCTAATGTTTTTTTTATTTTCTAACTGACGGACTAATTAGAATTTTGATTTTCAAAAGTAGTCCACATCCCCATTATCGTTGTATTTCAACCAATGTAAATAAAACCTGACAAATTATATAGGTACCAAAACCTTCCTGATGAATCACTCTATCTATTGGTGAAAAATCACATGCATCCATTTAGTAGTTTTAAATTTATGGCGGAAAGACAAATAGACGTGACGGAAGATTTTGTTTTAAAATAATAATTATGTAATGATATTTTTGGTTTTTATAACACTCGGATTTAAATTAGTGTCTATCACCTACCTAAATTTACTTGTGCGATTTAACTCTTGAATATCTATTCAAGACCTCTAGGTCAACCATCCAACCTCCCCATAATTTTCCACTATGAGCACCTTATGCATGATTCTTATTTTACAACACCCACAGCTAGCCAAAGGTACAAGTACCTTTGTGACGAGGTCTATTCGCTATGAGAAAACTTTGGTCCCCTCAGCCTCCGTTGCAAACAGCACTGGCCAGTACAGGCCTTGAATCGATAATAAACCTACTCGCCCATGAAAAGAGTCTCCTTTATAAATTCCGATGACGCGATATTTTCGCTAGGGGCTAACTTTTTGTACCATTCCGTGAGATCGGTGAATTTTCAAAAGATCTCCGTTACAAAATCATTTTTCAACTTCTCTCTTACTAATTTCACTACGTTTCTTTTGCTCGTACCTTGGAATTAGACGGCCGCGGACACACCGTCCTTCACTTTTGAAAAAAAAAAATAGTTGAATATTTTCATTGTATCTTTATTTGAGTTCTCTCGTCAAATTCCTCAAGGTTATGAGCATTTCATTCGTAAATGGTTTCATATACTACTTTCCAATTGTAGGTATGGCATTATATTATCTAAGCTTGAAGTTTTTGGGCCGCTAGTGTATGAGTAGGTACATTATGAATCTATCCTTTAAATTCACGAATAAAAGTTCACTTGTTCTTAATTTCTAAGATCGTCTGAAATATCAGAAAGAGAGCGAAAAATTCTTCAATCCCAACTATTGTTTTACTCTTCCTACAAAATAAATTTTGAGGACCGCAAAACGTTTACGTTCGGTGCACATAGTCCTTTAAAATAAGTTTTAGGGGTCGCCAAATTCTACCCTTGGTGCTTATAACCTTGCCTCTACACTGATGAGAAGCGTATCATTGGTATAGCAAATATCTTACATAGAGTTTAGAGACATTACACATATCTTATCGTGTATAAGCACCTAACACTCGAAATTTCATTGAACATTAAAAAAATGAAAACGAAATCAATCGATGTATGTATTATATGTAGTAAGCTAAGTTAAACTTTTATGACTATGCGTGGACTGACTGTTTCTATGCCTATTATTTCCATACTGGCGTAATAATCACTAGTTCTAGATGACAGTGTGTCCCTGCGTCGCGAACGCCCGTTGAATAAGCAAACAATTTGCGAACTCCCTCGGAATCAACGCTCGTTAGTACTTCTTTTTCGGTTGAATCTCCAAGTAACAGTTGTTTAATTGCAGTAATTCTGTCAGATGGGCAAATATTGCACGAATATTTTGTACCGTGTACCATGCCTAATAATTTTGGTACATTTTCTTAGTTGATTCATTTTATTCAATTAAGTTTCTTTTCGGTTTAATTTTTTGTTAACCGACTTCCAAAAAGGAGGAGGTTATGCATTCGGTTGTATGTATGTTTTTTTAGGTATGCCATCTTATTAAGGTGGTAAGTCACGCTATTATCTTGTTGTACTTATAATTATGATTTTTGATATGAAATAAAACTTATTTTTATTAATTACTAGCTGTGCCCCGCGGTTTCATCTGCGATAATTTCGGAGTTTCCCCGGGAATTCCGGGATAAAAAGTACCTTATATGTCCTTCTCTGTACCCCTGACAACGTGCATGCCAAATTTCATCCTAGCCTGTTCAGTCGTTTTTGCGTGATTGAATAACAAACATCCAAACATCTAAACATCCACACTTTCACATTTATAATATTAGTAGGATTTTATAGAGGTGTTATTTATAAAAATAGTTTCCTGTATTTGTCATGATTTGCCAAAAAATATTATCTTTTTATACTCGCAAAAGTATCTCGAGAAACAGTTTTTAAACACATCGGTTTAAACTATTCGCTAATATGTATTGTATTTGTATAAGTTTAGGTACTCCATTTATACAGTATACTAGCTGATCCCCGCGGTTTCACTTGCGTTCCACTCAATGCGATGTCACTCAAGACTACTGTAGCATCCTCTAAGTGAAAGAATTTAAAAATCGGCTCAGTAGATCCAGAGATTGCCCCTACAACGGTACAAACCCACAATTCACAAACTCACAAACTTTACCTCTTCATAATATTAGCTTTTACTAGCTTCTACTCCACGCTTTCACTCACATCCGTACAAACACTCAACTCCTTTTTTTACTCCAACGCCAGTATACAAAAAAAATCTAACAAAGTTTGGTTTCATCCCTTTAGGAGTAGAATTTCGTATAATCCTTATAATACGCACATATTTATTTTTACCTCGCAATAAAAAACAACAGTTCAAATATCATGTTTCTAACTTCAGTATAGGTAATTAATATCAACTCGGTTACCTTTATTTAGACTTGCTGTCCCCCGCGGCTTCACCCGCGGTAATTTCGGAGTTCCCGCTGGAATTCCGGAATAAACTATAACCACATATAAACCTTCCTCTGTAGGTAATCACTCTATCTATTGGTGAAAGCCGCATGAAAATCCGTTCAGACGTTTTTGAGTTTATCGCGAACAAACAGACAGACAGACGCGGCGGAAGACTTTGTTTTATAATATACATACATCGTGTTAATGAATCAACTGAAAACTAGAAAGTAGTTTGCTCAGAATCAACCAGCGAATCGATCGTACTAGTTTTTAATATAGATTATATTTTTTCACTTTTGTTAGCCCATTTATAAATTATTTATAATACAATATTTGGCGCGTACGCCGCCCGCAGCAAAAAAAATCCAACCGGTAAGTGCGGGCGTAGCGCTTGAAATTTCGTAGATAGGTCACCTACAAACTAATGTTGAATAACTTTTAAAGTATTAATTATTTCTACACAAAATATATTTGAGTCATAATATTATTGTTTATTTTTTAAATGGAGTGTATCAGGTTTTCAGTTAATTATATACACGTTGTACTTATAGAAAGTCCTGAGTATTCTCATCGAAACAATCTTTTACAAAGCGCTAGAGTTCCGAACGGTTAAGTTAGTCCAATAGCACGTTTACAAAATATTTCCGTGCTAATACAAAATCCTAAACAGCAGCCAGTTGTCACGGAGCTAGACTGAGCCTGTGATCCGATATTCGAACGGCGGCGACGCGCAAATATCTCCGAGGTGTACGGGGCACGTCCGACGCGGGTAGGTACTCGTCAATCAGGGCCCTTATTCACTACTAGCTGTGCCCCGGGGTTACACCCGCGGCAATAGGGATGCGGACTACTTTTGAAAATCAAAATTCTAATTAGTCCGTCAGTTAGAAAATAAAAAAACAATAGACACGTATTTTTTGCTTCTTTAAATAAATTAAAATATACAGAGATAAAGCGCATTAATGTTTAGGGTGAGGGGGTCGTGACGTCACTAACCGCAAAACCGCCATACAAGCTGTCAGAATAGTGATGTCACGAGAAATATCAACTCAATATGTCGCCGTTATTTTTTGATTACGTAAAAAAATAAAAAATACGTGTCCAATATTTTTTAATAATCTACAAGACGGACTAAAAAATAAAAACCTTCCTCGTAATCACAGAAGTTTTACTGCAAAAAAAATACATTTAAAACGTTTCTTATGGCATAAAGAATAATAATTTCTAATATCTTGCCATCTAGAACGTTAGAAAATGTGTTTTTGTGACGCGCGTTATGATCAAGGAATATTGCTGGTCATAGTGAATAAGGGCCCCGAGGCGGAGTAGGGTGGGGAAAGAAAAATAAATTGGTGAACAAAAAAACCAATGGTTTCGAAACGCATAGAGGACAGACATACAAACATTCATTTTAATTTATAAAGAGAAGAAGAAGGAAGGATCAGCTAGTCTCGAAATAATACTTTTCTTAAACATGCGCGGAAATATTGTCATTACTTTTGGATAAAGAACACGCGATATTTACGTAGACTGAAAAACCAAAATCACTTCCCGGCGCGTTCTTTGAATTTGGAACGAAGAGCGCGCCGCCAATGTTGTATGAAACAGTGTGCTGTTTGAATTTAGAACTTTTTCATTTATCGTACACATTGCTTTCTCGTAGCTGTATAGCCACAGATGCGTTTACCTCTCGGCACAAACTGTAAAATAAAAAATAAAATAAAATTGGCGGTAAAGCGGAGTTCGTTGTTATTTTGTTATTAAATTAAATTTATTATGTAAAAGGCCCTTTTTTATTTCCTTACTTTTTTTTAAGAAAAGCACTATATGACGTATATGCCTCGGCCGAAATGGCAATTGCCTATTTCGTTGCTTTGCAATAATGTACTTTTATTTACTTCATCAACTCCTCGGGGATGGGGACGTCGAATATTATGATGTCAGTTTCGAGGAAATGAGACGGCCGGTCCGTCACGGAATGTTGCAAACAAAATAACAATATGACCCTTATCATATTCCGTACGCCGTCTGTCCGTCTGCACGTCACATTTGACTTGATTTGGCTAATAATAAAAAATGAGTGTCGTGTATAAAGCGTCCTTGCAGATAGAATGTGCACAATGAAGGAAACCGTCCAGACACAGTTTATGATTACATAAATATATTCGTAAATACAAAATAAATATTTGTACCAATGAATATATTGGATATATAATATATACTAGCTGTTCCCCGCGGTTTCACCCGCATTCATGTTGGAATTCTAGCGGAAATTCCGGGATAAAAGTTTGATTTTTCCGGCACTTCCGACAATCATCGTTATATTTCAACCAATTTACACAAAATCTTGACAAATTATATACCTATACCTAAACTTTCTTTATATACTCTATTGGTGAAAACCGCATGAAAATATGAAGTAAAGTGAAGAGACAGACAGACTGATTGTATGTGGATAGACGGTTTAGAATGATTTTTTCAACTAAATTCGACACTACTAGTGGGTAATAGCTTGAAATGCTCAAAACTTTTTAAAATAAAAATAGAAAACCACTTTCCTAGCCTTAAATTGAAGCCGTTGATTTTGAAAAAAAAAACTTCCATCTTCTCTCTCCTGTATTATATTATTGCGTAATCCAGAGTTCCGCTTTATAAGGAATCAAATTCTAGGAAGTAATGTAAAAATTGAAATGGCAAACTAAAGGAAAGGTCTTATTTTTAAGAAGACACTAGGTATTTGATTTTTTATGCATTTACTAGCTGTGCCCTGCGGTTTCACCCGCGTGGGTTTCGGAATTCCCGTAGGGACTATTTTTTTCTAAAATAAAAGTAGCCTAAGTTATTCCTTATAATATCAGCTGTCTGCAAGTGAAAGTCCCGTCAAAATCGGTCCAGCCGTTGTATTTTTTTATATAAGTACTGTATATACTTTTATATGCATTTAGTGAAAAACTTTTAATTTCGAATAACAAACAGACATTTCAATTTTATTTATAAGTATATATGTATAGATTAAACTTTAATAGCTACTATAAATATATAAAATATTCTCAAATATCAAACTACGTACCTGACTTTTATAAAACTGAAATTTGATAGGTACCTATCTATCTAGGTTGTTTATGGGAAGTTTCTCCTTGGAGTTCCTGAGGAAACGACAGAAGTTAACGGGGATGGAACGGCGGGATAAAGCTAGTAATTATTGTATACAGTTGAGTGATGAAAATGTTTATTATATTATAATAATCATAATAATAAAATTGTTTATTGCCTTCAGAAAGGTGTACAAAAAAATAAAATAAACTTAGCCAATTATTATAGGCAAAAGGAAGTGGATATTATATTCCTCATCTTTTTTCCTCGGAGCTCACGAAGAACACCGGAGAAATTAGCTCGAAACGTCATATGATATCTTCTTTACATCTTCTTTGTACTTATAGATTCTATTTCTATCTTATATTTTTATGGATCCAAAAATAAATGACCAACCCGCCATTTTCGGTTCCCGCCAAAAACTCTCCTAATATTATTATAATTTTTATTTTAGAATGCTTACCGAAATCAAATAACGAACTCGTTTCTTCTTTTATGGAACTCAAATAACGCACGAAGTTACCAGTCAGTACCTACCTAAGCAAGATTTTACATAAAAATCTCCTTCCATGTTTCTGGGAAACGGACTATTATGGCTGAAATTCGTAAGTTACTAAACTTTTGGTACGTTACCATGCAAAACGGTCGAGCCGTAAGAATGCGCGCGTAATTAGCGAAGTTTATAAATTTGTTACCTATTTGGTATGCTAAGTAGTGAAGAAAGTCCGCACCAACCGGGAGTTGTTCATAATAACTTCCCAATTCTTTTTAAGTTTCCTCTACCAATGAAGAAAAAATTCAGCCGCAAAAAATTAAAACTTTTTTTGAGATACCGTTCCGTATTTTTTTAGCGATTGTTACTATTCATTCTTGTAGCTATCTTAGGATATCCTGTTTAGGCTTGAAGTTAATGAAAATGAAAAACGAGTAGGTGACGGTTCGATTAACGGTATTTAGTTGTCATCAACACTCCTTAGTCTTTCAACAATTTAACTTTTTTTAAACTTTAAAAGTCTGTCTTTAAGCGCATCATGCGAAAATCACGATATAATAACATAAAACAAAGTTGCTCCCCGCTGTCTGTCTATCCCTATGAATGCTTAGATCTTTAAAATTACAGGTTTTTATGTGGTTTTTACAAATAGATAGTGATTTATGAGAAAAGTTCATATCTAAATTTTAGCCTGGAATTCCCGCGGCAACTCCGAAATTACCACTGGTGAAACCACGGAGGACAGCTGGTGATGAATAAATTGAAACCTTGCAAATTTTTCTCAACTAAAATTTATGAAGAAAAACGGGAAAAGTTTTTGTTTAAAAATTGAATCGATCGAGTAAATCGATTTACGGAAAGAGAAAATAACATGATGCAGACAAACAAAATCCAGCTACGGACAACAATTGTTACAACCATTGGTGTACAAACTTTTTTGCTGTATTTAGTACTAGCTGTTCTCCGAAGTTTCACCCGTGTTAGTTTTAGAGTTCCCGCAGGAATCTCGGGATAAAAAATACCTTATGTCCTTTTCTGTACCCCTAATAACTTGTATGCAAAATTTCACGAAGGTCGGTTTAGTACTTAAGCTGTGAAAGCGTACCTAACAAACAAACAAACAACTCACATTCGCATTCATAATAAGTAAGGATATCAATTATTACAAGAGCTAAGCCCTTATTCAGTATGACCAATAACATTCCTTGCCCATAACGCGCGTCCAAAAATACAATCCCAAATGCTCCAGATGCAAAAAAATTAGAAATTTATATTCTTTATAACAAAAGAAACGTTGTTAATGTTTTTTTTAAGTGAAACTTCTTTGGACACGATAGAAAAGCAATTTAAATGGCGCCTTATCTTAACGCGACGTGTTATGGATCAAAGTGAAAAGGGCCCTGGATATAGATAAGCAATAGTTTGTTAACCCACACTTAGGCCATTTTGAGTAAATCGTGTTAAAATTATAGAAGAAGAAGAAGAAAATACATTTATTTCAGCACAACACTCAAGAAAAAGAAAGAAACAAACGTACTCTCCCTATTTAAACAATGTAATAAGATAAACATTCTCCAACTCCCAATGAAGCGTTCTGTATCAATAACTTGATTTATGATTTTTTGTGGGTTAACATGTTTTTGCTTTTCGGCGTCGAACAAAACTTCAGTGACATACATGTCTGTGTGTATCATAAAGTACGTCACACGTTGGGGGGTCCTCGGTCAACGAAGAGTGACATCGTGTACAAGGGGTGTGAGGGGTTCTAAATTTCGTCACATGCCAAATTTGAATTATTAACGTTAGACTTAAAATAATTCCAACTATCTAAATAGGATTTAGATTGTCTTATTGGCGAACTAATGTTAAAAGTGTTTGGTCGGAACTGCTGTTTTAATTTCATAATTTCTCCTCGCAAGCCTTCTCTTGCTCGGGGAGGCAGCAGAGGTGACTGCTTCGGGGCAGAGCCCCCTGCAGTGGGCAATTCCACGCTGTCCGCCAATACGGACAGGAACTGGGGGCGGTCTATGGACCGCGTGGATCGTCGGGGCGGAGCCGACGCCGCCCGTCGGGGTGGCATCTAGGCTCCGTCAGCTAAGCTAGTTGGGCTGCGTTGGCTCGTCATTGCGAGCGATAAGCTCGCGTAGGTATCGCTTCCCCTCGGGTGGACCGGCGTAGAGGGGGGCCAGACTACAGATGTGCTCGTGGTCTGACGCGTCTGTCCGCTCGAACATCCAAGAGGTATAATAATTTCTACATAGTTTATTAGAATTTCTCACTCACTGAGGTCACTCTGGGGTCTTCATTGGGGTCCACAAATATGAGGGGTATCAAAAAATTACGAAATTATTGTGACGTACTTTATGGTTGATCCCTAACGGCGAACAGTGACTGTAACATGCGTCGATATTCGTCCAAAATTACATTCGCATCGTGTGCGGTGCGGTAACGGCAAATATGTATTACGTCTGCCAGATATTCCGGCCGCGTTCCGATTCGGCAAATGACAGACAAATTGGCGGGGTGGGGACGTGACGAATGGCTTTGGTGACGACAGCCGGCGCTGGTAACACTGTTAGTGTTCAAGATGTGTCGGGCATAGACGAACGTCTGCTTGCTTCTCTTGGCCTCATATTGAAATTACACGAGTCACTTTATATGTACATACTAATAGCTGTTTCGAATTCTGTAGATAAAAAGGTACCTACCTATCATAAGTCCGTGGTATCCCTGACAATGTGTATGCAAAATTTCATGGTCGGTTGCGAAAGCGTAACGAACAAACAAATAAACAAAGTGGTAGTAGGTAGTTGACCGGTCATAGGCACCTGGTATGTTATTTGGAATCCTGAAATTAATATTACATCTCTTTTCTTTCTTTTTTGTTTACATCTAAAAACATTAATCACAAGCTGTTGCCCGCGGTTTTACCGTGAGGTGAGGTGAGGATTTAGTATACTGCGAAGCCGTTCCTTTATAGTTCGCTGTATTGGTGGTACTGTTTAAAACGGAGCGCAATCCAGTATACTGTCGTCCATGTTATTATCATCATGTCACGCTCTGTCGACCACTCATTGACCAATCATTGGCCCGAGGTTGATCGCGTGGTTAAACCAATAAGTCATAAGAGCACCTAACTTTTCACCACTGGGTTAACCTCATCCTGCCTACTGCAGATACTGCGGCAGTACACTGAAAGATATAATGGAACGATTTTCCCGTCACTGCGAGCACTGGACCAGTACGGACCTATCCGTAATAACGAAACACCCTTAATTCTATAAAAGTTGTTTTACAGTATTACGAAATTTGTAATAATAAAACTGAGCTGGGGACTAGAATCAACAAAATAAACTTTCTCCATTGGACGCATCAATCAAAACCTTACCCTAAGTTGTTACAACATTCATCAGGCATAGTTCCGCTTTGGTTGGCCGTCGACATGAAAATACAGAGATTCACGTGTTGTTCGGTAAACAAAAACCACGGGAAAAAATGCCAAAAACGCATCTAAATGAAATTAGTATTGAATTATTTTCATTTTAAAAACCCTTTGAAAACGTTGCGCCTGATAACAAGCTGTTCCTCCGTGGCTTCACCCACCTGAATTTTAAAATAGCCTATGGCACTCAGAGATAGGTGAAGTTTCCGATTGGTGAAAGATTTTTTTTTTCATTCAAACTTACAAATATACAAACTTTACCCGTTTAGGTATAATATTATGTAGATATTATTTAGTGTACAAATGTTTTAAGAACAATTTGTACCAATACAATTGAATCTCGAGATCAGTAAAATATTAAATTTTTACTTATTAATTTTTTAATTATAAAACCATCATCGTTTCTTATTATACTTTGCATCCCTACGAAGATGATTACTAATTTACTTGCAGCAGTACGTAGTATGGTGCCGTCCTTGTCACACTGTTTAAAGCTAACAAAGGAACGAAACGTTCTGTCTCGCTCTCACACCCGACACGGCGCGTCAGCTCACCCAGTCGCCCGATGCCATTACGTTTTTTTGTGCGGTCCAAGTCACATCTCTCCGTGTATATTTATTAGTTCCTGTGCACAAAGTAAGAAGAATAATCGCGGAGTCATAGACGAGCGTCTACGTCTTCCGAAAGTCAAAGTGAACCGTTGATCGACGAGACTCCAAACCTAGTGTTTTCAGAAAACAGTAAGTACCACCGCTATATCAGCTAGAACATTTAGCGTCGCTCGCGCCGGTGGCGCCAACGCGGCGCCAGCCATAGCACAGTGCAGTCACCGTTAATTTTCACAAATTACAAACGGCTTGGTTGCTCTTTTTTCGCTAAATGCTTACAATTATGCTGGTTTTATATATCTTATTCAACTTATTATGCAAAGACAACTGCACATACATATTTGCACTTTGAGTAAATTTTTTGTTACTTTTTCTTCTACTACCTTCAATGTAATAATTGTTAGCTCATATTATGTACATTCCTTTCCAATTTACTTCCTTACCGTTTCAATATTTATAAAATATTCATGTAGAAATCGGTAATTGGCCTTACTTTTGTAAATTTCTGTGTTATATCTATATCCATTTGTATTACTGTATGATTTCTTAATAAAATAAAACAAAATAAAAATAATACTAAGATGAAAACGCCCACGTAAATCGTGTGAGTATTATCAAATATAAATACTACCTACATAAACGGTATTGATAATTCCGTGTATTCTCCACGTAAATCGTGTCGAAATTATTATTATTATTCTTGTTGTACTCACTCACGTAAATCGTGTTTAGTGATTACACAATCAAGCTCCACGTATATCGTGTTCGAGCGTCATTAGTAGGTATTTTATATAATTCTGTGTATTCTCCACGTAAATCGTGTCGAGATTATTATTATTATTCTTGTTGTACTCACTCACGTAAATCGTGTTTAGTGATTACACAATCAAGCTCCACGTATATCGTGTTCGAGCGTCATTAGTAGGTATTTTATATAATTCTGTGTATTCTCCACGTAAATCGTGTCGAGATTATTATTATTATTCTTGTTGTACTCACTCACGTAAATCGTGTTTAGTGATTACACAATCAAGCTCCACGTATATCGTGTTCGAGCGTCATTAGTAGGTATTTTATATAATTCTGTGTATTCTCCACGTAAATCGTGTCGAGATTATTATTATTATTCTTGTTGTACTCACTCACGTAAATCGTGTTTAGTGATTACACAATCAAGCTCCACGTATATCGTGTTCGAGCGTCATTAGTAGGTATTTTATATAATTCTGTTTATTCTCCACGTAAATCGTGTCGAGATTATTATTATTATTTTTGTTGTACTCACTACACGTATATCGTGTTTAGTGATTACACAATTAAGCTCCACGTATATCGTGTTCGAGCGTCAATAGTAGGTATTCTATATAATTCCATGTATTCTCCATGTAAATCGTGTCGAGATTATAATTTTTGTTGTACTCACTACACGTATATCGTGTTTAGTGATTGATTACAGAATTAAGCTCCACGTATATCGTGTTCGAGCGTCAATATTAGGTATTCTATATGAATACATTTTACTAGTTTTAACATAAGCTCCATCTATATCATGTCTGACCTTTGCTTTAGGTATGCCTTTCTTCGCTAAATGCTTACAATTATCGGTGCGTTGCGCTGGTTTTATACATCTAAATACTTAGATGAAAATACGCACGTAAATCGTGTGAGTACTACCTACCTACCCACAAAATAATTAACTACTTAAATTGTGGTTAATCAATAAAATATTAATTAATTGGTATTAAAAATTATGTGTATTCTCCGTGTAAATCGTGTTGAGATTATTATTTTTGTTTTCCTCACTACACGTATATTACTTTACACAACTTAGCTCCACGTATATCGTGTTCGAGCGTCAATAGTTATTCTATATGAATACATTTTACTAGTTTTAACCTAAGCTCCATGTATATCATGTCTGAGCGTAATTTATGGATATTTGGATATTTTACTCCTAATATTCGGACTTGCTTTAAGCATTTTTATGTGAGCTTGTACAGAAAAAATATCTACCCCCAGAAAACTGCCCCAACATGAGGGCTCCTAAACTTAATCTAGAAATTAAGGCCGCCCTCACCGAGATTAATAATAAGAAAGATTTATATTCTCAGTCTAAACAAAACCAGTTAGCCAGCTGTTTATCGGCCTTGGGGAAAGCTCTGAATCTGTCAATCACCAAGAGTAAAGACGATATTTCACAAGAAATAATAAAATATATTAGTGATGCCAGCCGTCTACTGTGTGATTACCACTATAAGAATACCAAAATAGATGAATATTTATTTGGTTCCGATCTTGCAGAGCACCTAAAGTCATCTAAGGCAATCTCTAAGTCTGGAATGGAACTCAGACCGACGACTACCGATAACCGACCAAAACTAAAGGCAGTTACCGCAGGTCAAGCATCAACAGCTGCTCGTCGTGGGACTCTAAACGCGAGGGGGGCGCTGCAAGCACCAGTCGCAGAGCCGCGAGCGCACCCAGCACCGAGGAGGAATCATGCGGCTCCAGCTCCAGCTTCGACGCGCTACCGGCACAACTACAGCTCCAAGTACACGCACCGCCAGCGAGGGAGAAGGAATTGACTCCAATTACAGAGGTACCTACTTGCGTTGCGGGTAGATTACAACATTTTTATCAATAGTGGGCCACTATAACTGACGATCCTACAATTTTTTCATGGGTCAGCGGCTACAAAATACCCTTTGTAGAGAACCCTATACAACACAGTTTGCTGAATTTCTCGGTCTCTTGACATCAGCGTTTCCAGCTGTTCTCTATGGCTGGGTTTACACAAAAATCAGCTGACAATATTGAAGCTGACCGTGCATCTCGACAGTTGAATATTGATACTGAATGGGAACTTGCCGGATATGCGTTCTCACAAATTGTACAAATATTGAGAAAACCCGATTTCGATCTTTTTGCTAGCTTACAAAACCATAAATGTAAGAGATATGCTTCATGAAAACTACATCCACAATCTGAGTTAATTGATGCATTTACTGTTAATAGGCATAGTTTATCTTTCTATGCTTTTCCCCCCTTCTGTCTAATTACTAAAGTTCTTCAAAAGATAAAATTGGATAAACCAGAAGGTATTGTTGTTGTGCCGTTTTGACCATCACAACCTTGATACCCAATGTGTAAAAAAAAAAAAAAAAAAAAATGCTTGTTTCGCAAGAGATTCTATTTGAACCGAATAAATCACTATTATACTCTCCTTTCAGGAAAGTTCACCCACTGCATGCAAACCTTTCCCTGGTGGCAGCGAGATTATCCGCCAAGCCCTGATAAAACGAGGTGCTCCAACAGTATCGTTAAAATTTACTTATGGCTTCATTTTCCACTAACACGTTAAAACAATATAACTCGTCCTCGAAATCTTGGTGGGAGTTTTGTAAAATAAATAATTATGCGTATTGTGAAGCTAATGTGTCTCAGCTGATACAACTTTTAATATAATTGTTTGAATCAGGAGCTAGCTATAGTAAGTTAAATACGGCAAGGTCTGCTATATCCCTACTATTAGATACATCAGTATCATCAAATGTTATGGTTTCTAGACTTATTAAGGGCGTTTTTAAGTTAAAACCTCCCACACCAATATATAATGTCACGTGGGACCCAATCATTGTGATTAATAATTATTTAAGTGATTTTTACCCACATGACAACATAAGTTTACGTGATCTATCACTCAAAACAATCACATTACCTGCAATAGCATCGGCGCAGCGAATGCAAACATTAAGTCTGATCAAAATTGAAAATATAATAATTAAGAATGATTGTATATTGATCAAAATTATTGATCTGATTAAAACATCCAGACCCGGGACCTACCAACCGATTATCAAACTCCCCCTTATTAAAGAAAACCCCAAAATAGGTCCGGCACTTGCTCTACAAGAGTATTTGAACAAAACTTTAAATATTAGAAAGAATAATTCATCGGGTTTGTTTATCAGCTTTAGAAAGCCACATAATAAGGTAGGATCGCAAACTCTTGCTCACTGGGTAAAAACTACCCTCCAGGATAGTGGTGTGGATACGAATCTGTTCGGTGGTCATAGCACACGTCACGCGGCCACTTCGGCCGCACGCCGATCCGGAGTTAGCTTGCAAGCGGTTCATAGGGCTGCGGGCTGGAGTGACACATCCAATGTTTTCCTTAAATATTATAACCGAGACATCACTACTCCTGTAGACAATAATGAGTTTGCCTACTCTTTGTTTAATTCATGAGAAATTACATTTATTTTCGTTATACTATCATGATAATCTTTATGCATACCTAGTTTGGCTATATTAGTTACCTATCTGATTCTATAAAAGTACCTTTTGCTATCTGTAAACATTTTCTTGGGAAAAGGAGATAACATAATAAGTGCTTTGATACACATATTCATTCATTCATTCTTTGGAATTCACTACTTACAACTCCTTGTTAAGAGAATCAAATTTTTATTTTACTTTCAAACTCTAAACATCTGCAAGTAAATTAGTAATCATCTTCGTAGGGATGCAAAGTATAATTAAGAATTAAACGAACTTACCTTGTGAAGTTCGATTCTAATTATACGAGCATCACGTAGAAGATGATTACTACACTCCCTCCCAACCCAGTTTGGATACCTACATTCTCCTCCTTCATAACCCTTCTAAAAATTTGATTTCAGTTAGCTCTAAAATTAATGGCATCGGGCGACTGGGTGAGCTGACGCGCCGTGTCGGGTGTGAGAGCGAGACAGAACGTTTCGTTCCTTTGTTAGCTTTAAACAGTGTGACAAGGACGGCACCATACTACGTACTGCTGCAAGTAAATTAGTAATCATCTTCTACGTGATGCTCGTATAATTAGAATCGAACTTCACAAGGTAAGTTCGTTTAATTCTTAATTATCAAGTCCCACAATTAGTCCCGAAGCTTTTAGCGTCACTAAAAACCGCTGCAACTGGTATACCTATACCTATTAAAATTCTGATTGTAATAAATTTTGGAACATAGGTATTGTTTGAAGGTCGGTGGATGATTTGTTATCTATTAAAATCACAGCGTTAATAGGGCATTCAGTAAGCTGACGATTTTGATCTCATAATAATACCAATGAATACAAAATATTATACTACGTAAAGAAGTGACGCTCTTTGCCTTCCGCCAATTTCCTGCCTCCTCGTGCCCCGCGAAAGTTTGACGGTAGGTACTTACGATACGCACACACGTACAATCCGTGTGAAAGAACTTTTTTTTTATGTCATAGGGGGCAAACGGGCAAGTGGTACACCTGATGGTAAGTGATTACCGCCGCCCATAGACATCTGCAACACCAGAAGGCATGCAGGTGCGTTGCCGACCAGGAATGGGGATGGGAACTGGCTTTCAAGTGGGGCTGCCGGAACACACCATTAGGTGCTTGGCGACAGATTTGCAACTTGAAGGTGGTAGCTAGCCAGCCGGGCACTAGAGAGCGCCCTACCACCATGCTATGGTTTCCTCACGATGTATTCCTTCACCGACAGCTCAAACTCAATGTCAGGATTTGAACCTACACCTTGCGGCGTTTAATCCGAACGCACTAACCACTGAGCTATCATCGCTGTAAAAATCGCTTCAATCAGTTCATTTGTATGTTGTGTCAGCGGGCTGTTATTAATACCAACGAATAAGGTAGGATTGTCACCTTAAGCTCAAACATGAGCGTTAAAAAAAACGCACAGTTACAGCGCGCGGCGGTGAGACGAGACGCCGTGTGTTCCCCGGCTCTCTCACTCTCTCCAGGACCAAATGCCCCACTCGAGATTTTTGTGAGATTGTAATTATTTTGAGTGCCTCCCGCATCTGCGCTCCTGACTGACGACTTTATTTGATGAACATGCAATATACTTAACGAACTTGAACGCAAATACCACTGGTGCTACTGCACTCAAATGATAACTACATAGTAAACTCTACACTGTAGTCTGTATTCGGCACTGTTGCAAAAAAATATGTGTCCAATATATTTTATTAATCTACAAGACGGACTAAAAATTAAAATTTGGTTGACAAGCCCATTTCATCCTAATACCTACACTAGGAAAAAATAAGATTTGCATAATTATTATTATTATTTTATTCATTGTGGGATTATTTATTTATTTATTAGCATACTATATACTAATAAATAAATAAATATGTAGTATACTATATACCTACATAGCTGTTGCCCGCGCCAAAAGTATGTCCTTCTCTGTACCCCTGACGTGTATGCCAAATTTCATGACGATCGGTTCACGGTTGTGTAGTTAAGGCGCTAAAGCTTAACAAAAAAACAAACTCGTATTCTCATTTATAATAAGTAAGGACTATGAATTCGTTATAATACGATTCTCTATACTTACTGGGTTTTAAAAAACTAACATGTTTTATTGAAAGGTTCTTTTTTATTTTCGCAACCTAAATCGTTACTAATGCGGCTCGAAGGACCATTTGTTAGCCTAATTAAATGCTTTTCTGAGGATTCGCAAAATAAACACCTATTAAAGATAAATCTGTATTAACGACTGACTTCTGACAAGTGACAATTTTATATTTACTTTTTCTAACAGACACAAGTAGGTAGAAACTACATCTTTGATATATTGTCCAAACAACCTTTCTGTCTTGCAGAGGATAATTTGGTGTAAATATTATTACCTACGTACTGTAGGAGTTCTTGAGGGAATTTCAAAATTCACACGATCAAACTAAAAAGCTGCTTAAATTATTATATCGATTTATCAATCGATTTATAGGCTTAACAGTTTTGTAGCGAACAATAACGGAATTAGATTCGATTTTCGCTATCGTTTGTAGAATTTCACCCGGAAATTTCGAATGCCGGAGTTCTCGAGGGAATGCCGAAATTCACAATGGTGAAACCGCGGGGGTGAAACCATGGAGAAGAGCTGATAGGTTTTAAACTGGTGTTTGTAATTTAGCAGTGGTTTGATGACTATTATTATCTAATACAATGAAAGTCGATGGCTTTCTATTAGGCACTTTATACGACCTCTGGCTATTTATGTACTATTACAAAGGAGCATAATGGTAGCACACTCATTCATTGTATGATTTATCAACAAAACCTTCATTTTGAAAGGCTTAAAACGCTCTATACACCGTGATTTATCGTCGACTAACCCATGAATAGTGGTTTTAATGATACAAAGGCTTTTAGGGTACCGTCGAAATCTGAAAACATTTTATGACAAAACTTAAACGTAAAAATAAAATAAAATAATAATCGTTTCTTATCATAAATACGTATAAGTACTTAAATGTTGCGTTTCTCTTCCGTCGATCACAAACTCGTCACTTTCGTTGCATGTTAAAATATAACTCGCAACGTGCCAACTTCAATTATTGTTTTAATAAGGACTAATTCTACAGCCGAATGCAGAACCTGCACATTTTTGGAAGTCGTTTAAAAAATTAAACCCACAGCTGACAGCTGTGCCAATCTTTTGGGCCATTTTGTGAGAGACTATCTAGGGAAATCCCCTCTTTGATAGTCACTTAGGAATTTTTGCCAAATTAAGTTTTCTACACCTAATTCCATGTCATGGAATGTCAGGGAACTTTAGTGTAGTGATAAGGTGACTGCGTGCTAGGCCAGGCGACCCAGGCGTCGTGAGTTCTATTCCCGAATTTATATGATAAATATTGATGTTAACTCTGAGTCTGGGTTCAATATCGTTAAACATTGAAACGGGTCGTGAGAAAAACTCGGTTCACAAATTTATAATATAGTGTAATCAGTACAGAATCTAAGAGTAAGTTTAAATATATACAGATAGATTGAAGATAGTAGTTTTGATATCCAAAGAAGGAAGCTGGGATCATTCATAGCTATGAAATCCCTGCCGACAGCCGTCCAGGTCTCTCGCCACATCACAAAAGACCAGTGAGTGAAATAAAAACACTACATGAGAACTGGATCAAGGCTTACAAATATCAAAACATAATGTGCAAATAAAGTATAATAATATTAAATATACCTGTTTAGTGTACAGCTTCCTTTTGTAATGTTAAATTTAAGTGTTGTAATTTGAATTAATAATTAAATATGTATTTAATTGATGTTATAGAGAATAGAATCAGGCGTAGTTGCTTTACGCAGCGTGAAAGAATCCGAAAGAGAAACAAAACAATAACGCCGACGCCCAAGAAATAGTATATTTCATTACAAGTGCGGAAAGGCTGTCATTGCAAAGAGGGTTGAGGGTGAGGGTTGACAGTCGGAACTCTTTGCAATGACGGTTCCGCACGTGTACTGAACAACTATTTTTAATACAGTTGCGAAAAAAATGAAGAAATTTAGTAAAATAATAAAAACACAAACTCAACTAAGTTCCAACTGTGATCAAGAGATGGCGCTAGTCGTATTAGTAATACGAAACCTACGTTGCGCAATACAAAAAGTGTGTCAAAGTCGTTTCGCCATTTTTGACAGTTGGGAAAGAGAACGCACGAGTTCGGAAAAGGTAAAGAAAAAGCTCGAGTATGTAATAGCCCACTTCCCGAACGCTATACGTCCCTGCAATATGCCACTATTTGAGCAACTGTATTAAAATAGTATATTTCATTATAAGTGCGGAAAGCCTGTCATTGCAAAGAGTTCCGACAAATGTCTACCCGAGCCGAGGCGCAGCCGAAGGTGAGGGTTGACAGTCGGAACTAGTTGCAATGACGGTTCCGCACGTGTACTGAACAACTATTTTTAATACAGTTGCGAAAAAAATGAAGAAATTTAATAAAATATCAAAAACACAACAAACTCAACTAAGTTCCAACTGTGATCAAGAGATGGCGCTAGTCGTATTAGTAATGCGAAACCTACGTTTCGCAATGCAAAAAAGTGTGTCAAAGTCGTGTCGCCATTTGACAGTTGGCAAAGAGAACGCACGAGTTCGGGAAAGGTAAACAAAAAGCTCGAGTATGTAATAGCCCACATCCCGAACGCTAAACGTCCCTGCAATACGCCACTTTTTGAGGAACTGTATTAAAAAATAAATTTTGAATTTAGATGAAAAAAAGAACGTATTACCTCCATGGGCGTTAGCACCACGTTACATATTATAAAATAAAGTCCACCGGTGCGTCTGTCTATCTGTCTGTCTGTTTGCGATCAACTTGGATTTTATCTGCATGGTGGTAGGGCGCTCTCTAGTGTCCGGCTGGTTAGCTACCACCTTCAAGTTGCAAATCTGTCGCCAAGCACCTAACGGTGTGTTCCGGCAGCCCCACTTGAAAGCCAGTTCCCTGCATCCCCATGCAACGACCCTGCATGCCTTCTGGTGTTGCAGATATTTATGGGCGGCGATAATCACTTACCATCAGATGTACCACTTGCCCATTTTCCCCCTATGACATAAAAAAAGAAAAAAAGTTTTCACCAATAGAGTGATTCATGGAAAGGTTTAGGTAGGTATTGTGTAAATTTGTCAAGGTTTTGTGTAAATTGGTTGAAATATAACGATAATTGTTGCATGGAAGTGTCGGAAAAAGTACCTACCTACTTGGTTACGCTTTCACGCGTTAACGACTCAGCTGATTGCCACGAAATTTTGCATACACGTTGTCAGGGGTACAGAAAAGAATACAGAGTACTTTTATTCCGGAATTGCCACGGAAACTAAGAATATGACGAAGGTGAAACCACGAAAACAGTTGGTTTTTATTATAATTCACATCACAGAACCCGCCCTGCGCCTGAGTCGTGCCTGACTATCACCGAATCCTTTACGTGATCAATACTTAGCTGTCAGAAGGAGTTTTCAATTATAGGATCTTGAATATTCTCCAGCGGTGTTTAAACGAGTACCTATGGCGATAATGAAAATTTCGATGAAAAGATCCTTTTCATGTTTCGAATTTTACCGACGGCAGCGCGTCAAGTTAATGGAATTTTTTGCTTATCGACTTATTTGAAATCTATTTTGTACGTAGATACCTACGTATATTTTAGTAAACAGTAAACGTATGTTTAAACTAAATTAAGAATTACTTAATACTTCTGGTTTGGTCTAACTAAACGAAAAATAACGAAATTTACGAAAACATAACCACTGTTTTTGTCGTAATAAAATAAAAATTTCCGGCATAACAATATTGAATTTAGATTTCAAGGTCTAGCTGATTTCCAATATTTATTAATGTACATAGAGTTATATAAATTAAGAGACAAAAACTTTTTTTATAATACTACCATTAACTTAAAGATTTCCATCGATTTTTATACGTATTAAAATGATAAAGATGCCTAGGTATATGTAAGAAGTCCAGCTGAACTTAGGTACATTTTATATGAAGATACTTTGCGATTTGTCAAACTATACACGTTTGTGAGCTGATTTCACCAAGTTGACTACAAATAAATTATTAGATAATATTAACAATAATATTATCTAATATCGCAATAGCGACAACAATGAAGAAGAAACGGAAATGATACAAGGTCTATAATACTATATTGTACAGAGGCGGAGTTAAGCTTTTAATCCGGCGGGTCACTCGCGTCGCTTGCACAAAGCCGGACATCGATGTATAAATCCGGCCCAGTGATTTTATTCAATGTAACCTGAGCCCTTATTCCAAAACATGTTAAGGCTCCTCTCCTCAATAAACCTTGAAACTTCGAAAATGCTCCGAAAGTAATGTGTCACTATTGTTTAAAGTTACTTTAACCTTTTAGATAACTACAACTGATTCTCGGTTTTATTAGAATTTCGGAATTCACCCGCCGTAATTTCGGAGTTCTTGCGGGAATTCCGGGTAAAAAGTACCTTATGTCCTATCCCTGACAACGTGTATCAAACTCACATTCCTATTTATAAGAGTAATTTTCTTAAAGGATTCATAATTTTGTAATCATTGTAAGTGACGACTCGTTTTAACAGCGATTCAAAGTTTCAAAGATTCGTAATATTATATTTGATATTTTTGTTTTGCTACTGGCGTTATATAAACAGGTCGGACAAAATTAAATCATATTACTTTTTTTAATTGCTAATAATAATCTTTTGTCTCTTTAATAAACCTTAATAAACCTTCCCATTTTGATCTAATTTCAAAAGTTATGATGCTTCAGGAGATTGGCACAGAAATGTTCTCTTAAGAACTTCTCAGGAAAGTAGATTATTTTATAACACCTAAGGTCGAATACTGTAAAAACAAAAACAGATAGAAACAAATACCTACATAAGTGTCTTTTTGGGAAGCTAGTATTTTAGACATTTTATCTGGGTAAAGAGAGTGATTTAGGATTATAATACATGAAGACGAAAAAGGGATTAGAAGAAACAAAAAAATGGTACAACAAAATATAAGCTTATAAACAAATTTAATACTAATTGTGTTGTTGCAAATTCAAAAGCATGTAAGGACATTTAGGTGAAGATAATTATTTGATTGCTGTGTTCTAATTTTTTTGTCTTATCATCAAAGTCGAATTAGCGAGCGCCTAGACCTAATGAGCAATGCTATATCTATGCGATTAAAATATATACCTATAATCGAATATAAGCCGTGAACTTTATATTACAATATATATGGTCAAAACTAATTAGAGCGAGGACAAATTCACGTGGGACCGGAGTGTCGTAATAGGAGTAGAGTAGAGTTTGATGTTGTTCACACAAAATTAGCGAAGTTTAGGGTTAAAGTTGACCCCCGCAGAAACAAGTTAATTCAAACCGCCCGCCCCGCCCCCCCCGGGCGATTCGCATGCCGCTGTTGCGACACCAATTCAATTAGGCATTAAGTACTTCTTATGTGCATAATTTATGTATGCATGTAAACAACCACCCCTCGACTCGTTGATGATATATTATTGATCTGTGGTATGAGGATTAATCTTACACGAAATTATATTTAATCTATATGTCCCAGATAATATCGAATACGTTTACAAACGATAGGCCTTTGCTCAATTTGTTTTTTAAGTGTAACTTCTTGGGCATTTTTGGGATGAGAAAAAAGCACTGAACTCGGGTCACGGTCGCCCTCAGATCCATAATATATACAGATTGTGAAATTATTCAAATATTATTATTTCAAACTTTTAATTATTAGGTATATTGACAAACTCTTTAGTGAATTTATTTAATTTTGACATAAAATGTAAATGTAATTTTTAAAGAGAAAATAAATATCTATCTATCTATCAAGTTTTCACTCCTGAGATGCAGTCCTACGACAGACTGATTTTTTTAATTCGTTTATTCGCAAGAATATGATACAAAAATACAATAAGTATCGCATTTTAAATTCTTATATTTTGTGAATGCCGAAAACAGAAAATGTGTTATGGTGGGTGCTTGACTACTTGTTTTTCTCAATGCTTGAACCTAATTTAACCTTGTGTGGTTCGCAAATATAAAATTATTACGAACCTTTTTGAAACTGATGAATGTACCAACAATATTTGCCGAACACATTTCCATTAAAATAAAACTGCACGTTCAATATAGGTATAATACTTACTTAAACAACGTTAATTTTCCCGGCAGAATAAAAAATAAATTATTTTCTAAACACTGTCCATCGGTTGGTCTTAGATCTTGGTTAGGAAGCACGTCATGCATAAAATAGTGAGCAGTAGAGAACTGGATATTCACAACTGCTTTGCTTATAAATCTTCAAACTTAGACTGTTACCTTCATCACAATCAGTTTACAGATAGAGAGGACATGACGATTTGAAACATGAAGCCAAAAGGTACTATAAAGGTGTTATACTAGTTTCATAACGCCAGCGCATTTCCAAATACCATGTGATTGAAGCTGATAGTGTGCAATAAAATCACATAATAATGGGATATCTCACATGTAAACCCTTTTCGTGAATCAATTTGTAATTCGTACGATGACGTGGCGATATTAGGACCCGATGTTATTAATTGTTATATCAATATTGCAGAGGTACCACACTAATAGAACCAATGTTTCGATACGGATCGTTCGTAGAATAAGGAACAAGAAATAGATGCTGAAGCAGTAGAATAAATTCGTTTATTCGAAAAGCATATAATTTTCATAATTTTATAATTTACTGCTTTACTGACTCATTAACTAACATCTGAAACTACTGACGCTAATAAATATGAAATTACTCAAGAGACTTCCGATATCAGCAACAACTAAAAATTAAGAAACGATTTCAGGAAATTCAACACCTGAGATAAAAAGGCGGATTCGAGTTTGTATGAAAGTATTGTCAGTTTTGCAGTTAAAGTCGGTTCTGCGTGTGTTTGCGCTGTGTTATTTCTTATTATATTTAGATAAGCTGTGCCCCGCGTGAGTTACGGAATTCCAGCAGGGACTCTAAAGTAAATTTAGTTTAAAAAAAATTCTCGAGAGGACTACCCTTATCGTCTGGGGCATAAAAATAGCCTACAACTGAATATACACAAAAATTTCATAAAAATCGGTCAAGGCGTTTCGGCGAAGTTCTATAACAAACACGATGACACGAGATTTTTATATTTTAGAACAAGTAGGTATAATACCTACAACCACAGACAAATTAATTAACTAGGGAGGCTTAACTGGAGAAGCTTTAACTTTTCCAACAGTTCCTTAGCTAGCATCCCAAGTACCTACTTCTTCCACAATACTCCCAAAACTGTACATTTTGAAAACAATGACTAATTTATAACATAACCAAAAAGCGTCACTCGGCGACACTACTTCTCATTTGTTTTCATACTAAACTGAGTACCCTGCCTGACTCCATAGCCAAGTTGACATTCTATATAAATCGTCCAATCAAAAGTCAAGTTTTACGTGACCACTTGACAACGATTCCTTCCGTTGGTTTTCTATATAGGTAACGGTTTAGTGACGTCATCCACTGATACATTACGGTCGTTATATAAGATAGCGGCGCCGCTCTCCTATAGGAAACCGTAGCTTGTAGCGTCGTGTCGCCATCGCACCGTGTGTGTTTCAACCATTCGCCAGCAGGCTCATTTAAGTCATAATTACGTATTGTGCTGAGAGTATTTTTTTATTCAGTGTGGTTCTATTTTACTGCACGCTCACGTTTGTTGTGTTGTGTGTTTGTGTTGTGAATAGGTTATTTGACCACTTTTTTTTCTAAATTCTATTAAGTCCGTCAGTTAGATAATAAAAAAATAATAGACACGTATTTTTTGCTTTTTCAAATTAATGAAAATATAACCTGGATAAAGCGCATTAAAGTTTGGGGGTCGGGGCTCGTAACGTGATACGCAGCTAAAAACTGCACCTGCTTCTGACGTCATGCGACATTTCGACTCAACGTATCTTCGTTATTTTTTTGCTTACGAGAAAAAGAAAAAATACGTCTCTAATATTCTTTATGAATTTACACGACGGGCTAAAAATAAAAAAATAGTCAAATAGCCTTTTTAAGGCGCATCATCTGCCTATTGCTATAAGTCTGAGGTATCCATTCACTACAATATAATTCAATCGACGACGTTATCTCTTGCCGTGAAAATGGTTGCTCGTCTGATGGGATTAATGAATTTACCATTCCGTTTTGCGACGTTATTTCGACATTATTATATTATTCTCAATGACAAATTGTGTTCATTATTAATTACTAGATATACTAAAAACAACATACAAGGTAGCGAGGGGTAAATTAAATTTATTTTTAATGGGATGGGATAGATGATTAAATTTTAGTTTTTAGTCCGTCTTGTAGATTAATAAAAATATTAGACACGTATTTTTCCTTTTTTATGTAATAATAATAATAATAAACTCTTTATTGAACACCACTTAAAAATAAACAATTACAAAAACAATTTTACTACAAGGTGGAACAATCGGCGGTCTTTTCGCTCAGAGCGATCTCTTCCAGACAACCATATGTACCTATTAATCAAAAAATAACGGCGATATATTGAGTCGAAATTTCACGTGCCATCACGCCTTATACACTCTATTACATATTACGACGTCAAGAAACCCCACTCCTAAATTTTAAAGACTTTTATCTAAGTATTATTTTTTTTATCGTCTAACTGACGGACTAAATAGATTTTTTTTATTTTCATACCCCGGCAACATTCCTTTTGTGTGATGTGGAACATTTGTGTTTATTCCGAGTCAGAGTATTTACTATGTATTATAAGTTTTAAGGTCTTGGAATAGGAAATAGGGTACTTTCATCCTGATACAGAGAGTTTCTTTGAAAATTCCGCAATTGACGCAGGTAAAACCGTGGGGCAACCAGCAAGGGGGAGTCAGTAGTAGGTAAAAGTGATCAGGATTGAACCTACTGTAATTTTTTATTCTCCCGTCAGGATTACAGAAAACTATACAATAAGTGTAGAGACATCTCTTTATATTTTGTTACTAGCTGTGCCCCGCAGTTTCACCCGTGGTAATTTCGGAGTTCCCGCGGGAATTCCGGGATAAAAAGTACCCTATGTCCTTCTCTGTATCCCTGACAACGTGCATGCCAAATTTTATCCAAATCCGTTCAGCCATTTTTGAGTGATTGAGTAACAAACATCCAAACCTCCAAACATCCACACTTTCACATTTATAATATTAGTAGGCAGTTGGACACCTATAGGCTATAACCGATTTAGTACTCAAGATACCTATCTCGGTCAAAGTCCAGCTAAGTAAATGTATCTAATCCAAGAAATCTCTCACGGCAAACGAAGCAAAATATTTTTTGAGCTTTGATTTTTACGTTTCATTAGATATAATAAATATACACATCAATTATATATAATAGAAAGATAAAGTATCATCATAGTCAAAGGAAATACGGCGATTAGCCAGCATATTGTTAGTGCAGTATTACTGAATCCTTACTAATATTATAAATGCGAAAGTGAGTTTGTTTGTTTGTTACGCTTTTACGGCTAAACGGCTCAACCGATCACCACGAAATTTTGCATACACGTTGTCAGTGGTACAGAGAAGGACAAGGAAGCTACTTTTCATCCCGGAGTTCCCACGGGAATTTTAAAAGTAAACGCGGAAGAAACTACATTTAATGCATAATACCTACAGGTTGTTAAGGGTAGGTACAACCCACCACCAACCCAGGGTCCTACCAACCAGTCTTGGTTATACGGACCGAATCGCGGGCCGGAACGCCCCGGTCGCCCGGGACACAAGGTACCCTACACATTCTTTTTTTGCTCTAATCTTTGTCCCTTGTTACAACTCTCCCCTTTCTGGGGCTTGACGTTCACACGTACGACAGTAGGGGAGACCGGGTACAAAAGTAACACTTTGTACTTTTGCTTTGATTCCTGGTTAGGTGTTGTTATATTTCTGAAATTAATATGGCCTTAAATAAATTCCATTCATGTTAATTACATTAGTGTCATGATTTATCTTGTTATTGTGTATTTTGTGTGAATCACAGAGACTTTAAAAAAATTCGTCATTTGTTACTTTCGACCACGTAGCGAGGCCGAAAGTAACACGTTGTGGGTCGAAAGTAACAGTACAGGATTTCGTTATGGATTAGGATTGTAATGAATATAATATCAGATATTAAATCAACAAACTATTTATTAAACACTTAGTATTGATAACAAAAAAAAGATTTGCATTTTAAGTGCTCAAAAAAACAATTTAAGAAAATAAAAAACAATAGAAATTATTCTTAGATTAAGTAATGAGATATATGATATATGATAATAATTTTTCTCTAGTTAGACTAGGTATTCAATATTTGGCCACTTTCAGGATTTTTTTTTCCATTTTTTGCCAACTCGTATGCTAGTTTACGTACTTCAGATGGAGATAACCCAAAATAAGAACAGAACATTTGATTAAAATAGTCCTGAAGATTTTTTTCCTCATCAATAGTAAAAACACGGTTGACGCAAAGGTAGCCCACAACTGCGCTAGTATTTCCTGCTTTTAATTTTATTATTTATCTGTATAATGCTACATGACAAACATCATATTTTTTGCCAGGGCTCTAATTTTTGTACCATCATTGAAATGATTTTCAGCCGCTTTTCGGTACACTTCCATGTCGGTAGTTCCTCCTGTGGTAGCTATTTTACGTTGTCGCGGAATGCATGCTGTTCAAATAAAAACACACATTAAATTATCACATAAGTAAATAAATACGGGGACAAAAGTAACATGTTACTTGTGTACCCATAGGGCTATGTTACTTTTGTACCCGACCAATTTTTTGTTAAAACATGAAAGATTACATAAAAATGAAACGTGCTAGACGAAAACGAATTAAAACACTGTATAATCACTCTAATCAAGAATTTAATATGCAAATATTCAGATAAGTGTCATGTTTTTATGACTGCGTAAAACAAAAATAAAAAATTGCCAAAAAACTTACTTTTGATGTGTGAAACCACGTATCGTCCTCTCACACAGCACGTGACGCGCGTTACGACTGAATTCAAGTGAGGGGGGGGCCACTGGCTATCACCTTGACGGCAGCGAAATGGTATTTGGCTACTGGATAAACTTACAGGGCATTTGTTACTTTCGACCCGCCGTTACTTTTGTACCCGGTCTCCCCTACTCGGCCGCCTGCCTACCGCAGTTCCTCCAACAACTTCCTCTTCTGAAACCATCGACGCGCGAAGATCTTGAAAGCCGCGAAGTTGCCCTCAGAACTCACCAAGTCCCCGAAGTACACCGGTCCCGCCTCCGTCTCCACAACTCGCGTCAGCAGCGCCAGGCGGAATTTCATCTCGGAATACCGGTGAGATCTCCGAAACTAACGCGGGTGAAACCGCGGGTAACAGCTAGTATGATATAAAATAACAAGCCATTGCCTACGGCTTCGATCACGTATAGAATATTTAAAGTATCCAAAAATCATCTACAGTGTATATACTACATACTTCATGTGTGGTATAGTAGGTATACATATACTTATTTATTCATTTATTTATATGGCAACACAATTATAATTTGTATATATAAAATGTAAATATCACAAAAATGCTAATGATAGGTCTTCACATGTAGACACAAATTAAGTACATTATCAAATAGCTTAGGTATAGCATCGACATAGCGTTCACACGGCAATATATTTCTCTAGCGCGTTGTGCTGTGCAAATATTAGGATAGGATAGTACAAGATACGCCAGGTATCTCCAGAGCCGTACCAGAGTTGGTGCCAAATAATATTGTGGCTTCCCTTTTTGTTTTTCTAGGGTTCTTACATGTTAAAGGGTTTGGCTTAAAGTCTACATTATTACGAAGAATCAAAGGGATCGTAGAATAATTTTATCCAAATGCTGAAAAATAATGCGGGTAGAGTTCAAGAGCTACAAAAGTTTTGCAAGCAAAAAGTTTCGGAACTACCTACAACGGATTGCTCACTTGTACTAATCGTGAAAGGAGTTAGCGGAGATTGGTTTAGGCTTATTTATTTATATATTCTTTGTTGCACAAACGGTACAAATGGCGAACTTAATGCCTTGCGGCATTCTCTAACAGTTTACCATTTTTTCAATAAATAAATCTGCAGCGGCTGACACAAGTATGAGGCATTGATTTGATTTACATATTGATTTTCCTCTTTATAATATTAGTAGGCATAGATATAGATAGCACTTATTCTTCGAATACTAACTGTTCTTCGCGGTTTCACCAGCGTTAATATCGGAGATCCCGCAGGAGCTCCGGGATAAGAGTACCTACCCTACTTCCTTTTATATAACCTTGACAACGTGCATGCAAATTTTCATAATTATCGGTCGAGGAGACGTTGGGGCGTGAAAGCGTAACAAACAAACAAAATAACTCACTTTCGCATTTATAATGGTAAGGACTAAAGCATTTTTTAAATTTCATAAAATACAAGCAGTATTTTTTTATATTATAACCAGTATAAAAACTAAGAGAATGTTTATCTATCTACTCCATTTTCGGTGGCGCAAGTCAAATGTTTTGTGTCGTGAATAGTAACGTTGGTTGGTTACTACCTACTTATATAAGGTGAAAGATAACGGCATATTTCACAAAAGCTAGATTCATTCAAAATAGAAGGAAAATAGGAGAAATTCTCCTATTCATGAAAGGTATGTATAGGTATATTCATGCAGAAAATTCTTTGAACTTTTCACAGGAAAAGTGATTTCCGGACTCAATCACGATCCTCAGATGACAAAACAATACGTTTTCTAAAGGTACCAAGAATTTATAGGAATAATTAAGATAATTACACGAATTGCCCAATTTTAGTATACTTAGCTATTTTCCCTTGGTTTTGCCTGCACGACTTTCAGGACCTCTCAGGAAATCTTAAAGTATCCTGCCTCTCAAAGATACTGTAACTTCCTATCAGTGAAAAGATTTCTAGAAACAGTTCAGTAATTCCATATTTTACATCCAAAATTGTTCTACAAACTTACAACTTTACTTTGGGACTTTACTGCCAATATGCTGTATCAAAAATGAGATTTCCGCCCAGCACTTTTGTACATATCTGTACACTGTTTCGTGACATTTTCTCCGAAACTCAATGAAATAAAGCTAACGTCATTTTGATTTGTGAAAGCACTTGATCACGTGAGTTCACCGCTATACAATATACCACCTACCTACGTCATGTTTACGAATATTTTGTTCCTGATACTACGTAGGTTCTTTTTATGTGAATAAAGAAAGACATTTTCCAGGAAACAGCGTTTTCAGATTGACAATTAGGTAAGCACTTTTAAAGAATAGTGGTATCTGCAGCACCTATACTTTTATTATATTTGATTATCTGGGCGACCGAGCGTCGCTCGTTGTGATAAATTATCCCGGAGAAAGTTGCTTGTAGCGCCATCTGTTGTTGAGCAAAAAAGCAGTACAAAACACTAATTTTTCATTGCCTGAAAACACGGATAAAACGACGTTTTCTAAAAATGAAACCTAGCTAGATCGATTGATTGCCCCCGAAACCCCCTGCATATTAAATTTCATGAAAATCGTTGCAGCCGTTTCCGAGATTCAGATTATATAGATATATATTATATACCTAATATATCTTACTAATATTATAAACGCGAAAGTTTGTAAGTATGTATATGGATGGATGGATCTTTGTTACTCTTTCACGCAAAAACTACTGGATGCATTTAAATGAAACTTTACAATAATATAGCTTATACATCAGATTAACACATAGGGTACTTTTTATCCCGGAATTCCCGCGGGAACTCTGAAATTAACGCGGGTGAAACCGCGGGCCACAACTGATATTATATATACAAGAATTGCTCGTTTAAAGGTAGTAGACCTAAATCATCAGGAAATCCGTTTGTATACCTAATTTAAAGATCCAAGAAAAGATCCTTTCACGAATCACACTGACTTTTCTTTGCAATCTTTAATGTCGTGCTGTTTGAATTCAATTATAAGAAAATAAGTGGGAATTATGAAAATTGATAAAAACTAGTTTTGCAAACCTTTCAATGAGGGTTCATAAATTATAATATGCTGGTGCAACTCCTAAACTGTTGGTTAATAATAATTATAAAAAAATTGCAGCTTGTTACATATAGGTACAAAAGACGGACTTAATTCCATAAGATATTATCATCCAGTTAACCTTGTACCTACATTCTAGCCGTATATCGTATGTACCTAACTGATGCCCGCACTTTTACCTGCCTGAATTTTTTTAATATTTCGAAAACTATTTTACTGATCGTGAGAAGAAATTGGAAATGAATTCAACCAACAGGTGAAAATTCCCAAAAAAATATTATTATGTTACTTATTTTGCACCGCCTTCATTCATCTTTAAAGTTAATCTTGTTTATGTTGAGATATTTTTAGCAGGCAACTAACTACTTCTACCCTCCATACAGGCAACGGAAGTGACGTGCATGAAGCAACAAGTGTCAATTTCAAAATAGGTGTTGCTCTTTTCATATAAGAAAAAATAATAAAATCTATCAAATTAGATGACATTTATTACACTTATTTATTAATAAATCTGCTTTTAGTGTTTATACTAGCTGTGTCCCGCAGTTTCACCCGCGTGAGTTTCGGAATTCCCGCAGGAACTAGGTACTTTTTTCTAAAATAAAATTAGCCTTATAATATCAGTTATCTGCCAGTGAAAGTCCCGTTAAAATCAGTCCAGCTGTTTCAGAGACTCTCCAGAGCAAACAGATAAACAGAAAACCAGACATCAAAGATAGACAGATAAATTTTTTTTTTTTTTTTACGCGAGTACCTACCGGATATACATTCGTATTTATTTAGTGAAAAACTGTTACTTTGAAATTCCAAACCGACACTTCAATTTTATTTATATGTATGGACGTATATAGATAACGTTAAGGAAATACGTCTTACTTGTGCTCATGCCGACGCGTAGCTAAATACTTTTTTATCTAAAAACACCGCCCGTCAAACTCGTAAGTATAATAAAATATGTACAGACTAGCTGGCGCGGTTTCACCCACGATAATTTCAGAGTTCCCGCGGAATTGTTCCTTACAATTTTACCCCCCTTTTCACCCCCTTAGGGGTAGAATTTCGGAAAATCCAGTTGCCTGCGTCATACCAGGAACACACCATCCAAGTTTCAGGCCTCAGGGATCAGCGGTTTAGCCTGTGTGTTGATCCGTCAGTCAGTCATTCAGGACAAAGAATTTTATTTGTATAGAAAAGATAGATCGCGTGAGAAACGGACGTAAGCAGTCGGCGATGGCAATATTACATTTAATTATACACTGGCGAATAGATTAACTCGAACTTATCAAATCCGAAACAATCTTAACAGCCTTTGGTAGTTTTATTACCTACCACTACACGTAGTAATGCATTGCGTTTTATTTTTCCTAGAATTTTACCATACCTACCACAAAAACGCATTCGAAAAGATCGAACAAACAGACATTCTTTTTAACAAAAAAATAGATTGACAATGCGCTCGGTCGCTAAGCTTTCCCCTTGAACCACGCAGCGGTCAAATGATCTCATGCTAACAAAATGCCGTTGGCTAGCAGAGACTATATTGTCTATAGATAGATTTGACGTAAAGCGATAATGATTGGCTATTTGGAATGTACTTTGTGGTGACTGGTATTTGATTGCGTTGCAACGATGTGATTGGTTATTGTTTTGATCATTCCCCCCACAAAAATTGGTTGACGTGGATTGCATAGTAAAAGTTTGTATTGTTCGTCTATTCTCTCATAATGTCTTTGCTTTTTTAATTTAAAATAATATGAAACGACCTCTTTATGAATTAGTCTGTAGCTGCAAGTATACGTAATTATAATTTTAAGACTACCTGTAAAATGGTCTGGAGTATAAAATAAGGCCAAATAGTTTGACGAATGTTTGACCGGTTATGTAAGAAATTAGTATCTAGTCATTATGAATAGTGAAACTGGCGTCACTCGCTATAAAACTCATTAAATTATTATAGATATTTTGCTGCAGTAGAAAAAAATATATAAAAATGGGTAAATCCTCAGGTACAATTATAAATGCGAAAGTGAGTTTGTTCGCCTTAAAGGCTTAACCGACCATCACGCAATTTTGGATACACGTTGTCAGGGGTACAGAAAAAGATAACGGACACTTTTATCCCAAAATCTCCGAAATCTCCGAAATTCACGCAGGTGAAACCACGGGCCAGTACTAAATACTATAGTACCTACTATGTAGTACAGAATTTTTATAGCAATTCTTAATGTACTAAAAGATAAAACGAAAGTATTTCAAACTAAAAAGTACAGTCAACAGGAAATGCTCCTCATCATATAATAACCAAATAAGCTACTTAAAATCATTTCCTTACACTAACATTACTCACAATTCATATTTCAAACGTTTCCAGTTATCATTTCACACTGATTTTTAAGAGCAATCTCGCAAAGATGAATGTTTTCGAGCCCACGATTGTAGGAGCTTATGTGAGAAGTCAAAGACAGAATAAGTACCTATGAGAAGTGCTTTCTAATGCCGCGTCGCGTCTCACAAGACGAGAGATGGGCTTTCAATATGAAATTGAATTCCGCGGTTCATTGATTTTCAATTTGTAAAGGAATACCTACACCATTTACCATAGATTCCGCTGGGGGATCCGGCTGCCATTATAAATCTTTTACGAACTTTCCTTTAGTGAACACTTGCTGTGAAACTCGCTTAGACAGTAGGAATTCAAGATGAGTTGCTAGTTTTTAGACGGGTGTTTTTTTAGATGAAACATAACATAACATCTTTGGGTATTCGTACGATTTTTTTTATCGTTATAAAGGCCTTTAACGCACGCCAACAGCTCCCCGACCCGATTGACTGGTACCAACTTCTATCCATAGCGATCGGTGAAAACTATACGCGTATAAACGTTGGAGTATTAGGAGTTGCGATGGGTAATAAATTATACGATTCAAAAGGTCACTTGCAAATCCCGGCAGGAGCCAGCTAAGCCCGCATAGTTTATGATAAAGTCGTTTTCTCCCTAGCAAAATACCTAAGTAGGTATAGGTAAGGTAAAGGTATATAGTTTCGGTAGTTGTTGCCAGCAGATTTACCTTTATAAATGATGTGACTACGATGGTATAAAATTTATATTATAGATAGGTATAACTAGCGGTTCCCTGCGGTTTTATCCGCATTAATTTCGAAGTTTCTGCTGGAATTTCGGAATAAAAGTACTGCAAACAAACAAGCAAGTCCCTAAGAACATGTAGGTATGCAAAATTTTATGATGATCTGTTAATTAGTTAACTCACATTCGCATTTATAATAAGAATGGCAACGGAGTTACCATCGCTTATTTGTTGATATAAAATTAATATAAACCAACGACCCGATTATCACACAATACTAATAGTAACGTATTGTAACATAACGCGAGCCACGTTTCTCGTGCGTTTCAGAGCGCTCAAGGAAAATCGATTTAGCTGGAGGCATTTTTGCGGAAACGCCCCCGAGTTGTAGTGTAGCGATATGATTTTATGTTGCGGTTAAACCTTGAATCGGGTACCTGCAGAGCTGTGTCGGGAAATCAATGATGCTTGAAGCCCATAACATAAACTTGAGTGTTAGATTATATGAAAGCGTTATACATAAGTCCTCAGACGAACCAATTTTACCGACATAGGCCGAACAAAAGCAAACCTTAACTGACAGTGAACGGGGCAAATCACTCGAAGAACTAATGAGCGATGGAGCAGGAAAATTCTTGAGTGACGACCACGAACCGAAAAACGCAGCGTGGGTCTTGGGACGCCATTGGATGCGGGAAGCGCAGGACCAGTCGTTGTGATGTTCCTTGGCCTACAGGCCTATGTCTAACAGTCTTTCGGCTGAAAATATGATGATAATACACAAACTGACGACCCGATTGGCGTAGTAGGTGACCATGCCTGCCCGCTAATCAAGAGGTTCCGGGTTCGATTCCCGCTGGGGGTGCACTTTGTGTGATGAACACAGGGTTTCATTTTCCAGTCTGGGTCTGTTTATCTATATATATGTGTATCTATAGTATAATATATAAGTAATTCTATGTAGTATATACCACGTTTGCTAGTTTACTGTGGGATCAAGTAGATCTGTGTGTTCTGAAGTCGATTATTTAACTAAGTATATTAACATTAAATAATAAAATCAGCAAAATTTTTTCTGTTAACAAAGCTGTGAAAGCGTAATAAACAAACACACATTCGCATTTATAGTATTAAAGATGGCAAAATGAACATAATATATATAGATTAATAAAACTAAAAGCCAGTATCCCGGACCAGACTAACTATGCACTATCTGTGAAGTCTACCCGTAACATCCACCAAATAGTGTGTGAAGTACAAAGTAGGTAAGAGGCGGTCTGCCCGGAGGCGATAAGCCAAAAGTCTTCTATATATCCAATAGAAAGCAAAATAAACACTGACCCGACGACTTATCCGCCACAAATAAATTCTATATATCTACGGTATAATAAAACGAATGAAATTTTCTAATAAACTACTACAATTTCTTTTTTATTATTATTATACTTATATATCCGTATGTTATTCGTAATACCTACTACGTCGAATAGTTTTATTAGTAAAAGCGAGGTGGATTTTTTTTAGGAAATATTTTGTACCTTGCTGTACATAGTCATATACTAACTAGAAGAAATGAAATTTCCCACTCTTGTTACTACCACTTATGGGTTATATTTTAATCCTCTTATTACCACCCACCATTCTATGGTCTAATTTTAACTTAATAGGTACTGTAGGCAGATAAAGCCTCGGTGCTTCGACCCTTTTTGTACCATCCGCATCCTATGATAGCGGCAAAGGCTATAAGTGTACCGTGGACGGGTCCTCTGGTTCTGCATGAGCTGACCCCAGAAGGCCCATTCGTTTACGAGCTAAGGCAACGCATTCGTACATGAGATGTGCCATTGTTTCCACCACTACACTGCCCATCCTGCAGACCCTATGGTACGTTGGGTATTGGTTTTTGCCAGTGGATTTCTGCTACTTGCACGAAGTGAAAAAAAAAACAACCATTTCATAAATATCCTTTATTGAATAAGAGTAAATTTTAAACGAACTGTTTTCCGCGAATTAACCCGAAGGAAATTTCGTTTTCACTCGAGAACGCGTTCATGCCAGGATAAAAGTATGTAATATTACACACGGTGCTGCTGGCCAGTTCTCTTAGCTTTAACTTGGCTTGACACGCTACCGCGTGTCTAGATATCCTATAGGCTTAGGTCAGAAATGCGTATACTATTTGATTTGACACAATTTAATTTAATAATTAACGGCCGCACTCAGAGTCGACTTTAATGATTACTTAGTTAAGTATAGATTTTTAAAACAAAACTGCCGCAATCAGACAAGTTTAATAAATTAATGTTAATTGGCATTTAACTAATTAAGTTACATCTCATCAACTGCCAATTAACATTAATTTACTGAACGTCACTGATTGCGGCAGTAAAAAAAAAAGTCGACTCTGAGTGCAGCCGTAAGACAAATATCCAAACATCTAAACATCCAAACAACATAAAACCTGGTAGAGTTCATTTATTAGTGATAATATCGCCCATAGGTCTCGTTATATCTTTTTTTTTATTCCCATAGAACGTGTATATTTTGTTTCTGTATGCAATAAAATTATTTCATTTTAATTTCCTGCCAACGTCCAATCATATAGGATGTTAAAATACAAATTTGAATTAATATCGTTAAATATTTCATATTCTGGTATAAACTGAATAAACACAATTGGACAAATAGTAGTTTAGTGAGTACGTACCTATGTATATACAAATAAGTATGTACCTATATGCTAAAACAACAACTGTACCAGTCTATATAAATAAAGTATCAGTCAACAAACAAACAATAATATTGATACAAACATCGGACACAAAAATCAAGTGTGCAATTCATCCGACCAAGCTACTTTTTAACACTAAAATACTAAAATGTGTAGTTTTAGTGTTAAAAAGTAGTTCATTTCCATAGAGGTATAGAAGAATAATAACTTGGAATAAAATTGTCAATTTTGATTCAAAAGTAGATACTAGGTAACAGTGCATTTTACGAGCGCGCTGCAGTATAAAAGTTTTTTATGACGTTATCTTGCGAAATGTCTATTTTTTTTTTTTATTATTACTTCAACAACTTATTGCGCAGACGGCTGCAAGTTGTACAAAACTTTTTTACTGGGCTTGTTACAAGTTTTATTATGAATCTTAGGATACAAGCCGGAAATGTTTTCAAGGTGCCACAGGTACCCGGTTTCTTATTTACTTTACTTGCTAAGCAAAATAAATGAAAGCAACACATTTGAGGAGTTTTAATCCGCTTTCGAGTTCACTAGAATATAATTGGTATCTAAGGTGATTGGAATGAAAATATTTATTATAATAATACTGTTCGGACAATATCAGAAGGCGCCACCTGGTTCCGAAATATAGAATGAAGAAAAAGAAAGATTTTATTGAAGCAAAAAAGACACAACACAAATGAATACACAGATGACAGTACAACACAGACAATTAAGAAAAAATAACAATTTAAATATGACATATGTGTGATATGTCTCCATGCTCAAAATGGACTTTGGCTCAGCATTACGTCGTGAGTGTGGGGACACTCGCGACGCTGGTTTTCAGTCAAGACCACTGACGCATGAAAACCACCCAAGACGAACAGCGCACACAAACCATAGGTACGCACTAGTAACTAACAGACTAATAAAAGATACTAAAACATACTAATAAATATAAGCAGAGCTTGTAATATAGATAGCAGACAACTACCTAATACCTAAATACTTTATTGCAAATATAAGATAACCTACTTATGACCACCACCTACCTACTTATGATATACCTACATTAAATATGACTATTCAAATTCAAATATTATACTTTATTGCCCCAAAAGAAACAGTAAAACTAAGAGAAACAAAAAGAAAAGACAGAGCATAAGGCGGCCTTATTGCTAGGGGCAATCTTTTCTGAGAGCTGTAAAAAAAAACTAAAAGCACCCGGTAGCAATTTCATAGAAACTATGTGTTACTAATCAAAATTACATGATGTGATCTGTTGAGGAATTTAGGCGTGAATGCGTAACAAACAAATAAATAAACACAAACATTCATTTATAATATTAGTTACAATTATGCAGTAATTTCAAAAAAAAATGTTTAGACTATTACTAGTAATGACTGAAATAAATATAATTTTACTTAAGCTGGTAGACATCTTATCTCTGAGGTATCAAAATTAAGATAAAGGCTCAATAGCCACAGGAGTTGTTTGCTATGCAAATACTTACCAACCTACCGTTTCTATGATAAACTAACTCGGCTCTGTATACTATTACGATGTAACTACATTTTGAAAACTTTTGCACAGTTTGCAACTCCAGTTGGTCCGTACCTATTCGAGAGATAGCTGCACGCGCAAATTAATATGTATGGACGATAACAACTTGTTTATCTGTAGAGCAACGGTCTATCGTATTTTACTTTCAAAGTCGATAGTAATGTGGGCTTTTGTATGCAAATTCGCTTGCCATATGTTATTCGAGACGGGTTGGGTTTGTACCTCCAGATATTTGTAGGTACAAGCAAAAGTCTAGTCTTTCTGTATATCTATTACATAAAGAATTCAGAATTTGTATGTGATTTTACTCATGTCGAAAAATCGTAAATAAATGCTGAAGTAGTAGTAAATATGCTAAGAATAATAATCCTTAAATACATTTTCTAAGAGAAAGCAAAAATCAGAAATTCGACGCATTTTTATTTAGTGGCTTTTCGTATAACGACAATACAAGCTAAATTGAATCTTATTATATTAGCTGTAGCTCAGCTTTTTATACGTAATTATCTCTATTGGTACCCATCGAGTTGTAAAATACATCTTATTTACCTACTCTACTCTTATTTGTGTACTCTATATGCGTGTATAGTATATTAGGAATAAACCTGAGGCCTGGGCATCTCTAGACAGTGTTTTCATAATTTTTCCTAATGAACTTTCGACCTTACACACTGTGTGTAAAGTAGAAATCACAGTGGACATCTTACTAATATTATAAACGCGAAAGTTTGTAACAATGTATGGATGGATGGATGGGTGGATGTTACTCTTTCACGCAAAAACTACTGATTGGATTTAAATGAAACTTTACATTAATATAGCTTATACATCAGATTAATACATAGGGTACTTTTTATCCCGGAATTCCTGCGGGAACTCTGAAATTAACGCGGGTGAAACCGCGGAGCACAACTAGTTTCGCTATAAGGAACACTGTTAAAGCGATGATCCTTGAAATAATAAATACTTAAATACACTCATGGACATATTTAGCAGAACATTCTAGTGACACAAATTAGAACGGTGTTAACTTCAGTGACACGCACACAAGATTGACTTAAAATGGCTACACCCGGCTTGCTTTGACAAGGCTAGTTGACAAAATTTTAGTTTGTACAGGCGAAATTTCGCATACCTTATCAGACCGGTTTATGACGGCACGAACCCCCAATCCTAAACTTTGTTGCGCTTTATCTATGTACTCAGACTCAGAATCTACGTATACATGAATTCAGATTTTCATACCTCGTCACCATGCCTATTCTATTATATCTTCTTCTTAGTCGATTCCCCATTGCTGAGGGTCGTGACTATTATTTATTTATTTATTTAAAAGTTACACCAACATAGTAAACACTAACACTTACAGTAAAAAAACAAATTAGCATCAAATAATAGGATAAGTATCACTATACTTTATGTCAGTCCATCGCGATGGCGATCCTCCGCGATTCTACGATATAGTTATGTCTCAACTCTCAAGTGATTTCAATTTTTGTCAGGTACCTCTACCTATTACTGGTGTCAAATGTTATCTTGATAGCACTCAAATTGCGTTTCCCGCGGTCGGGTGGCGAGCTGTGGTACTTTTACGAGTTAATTTGCTCTGACCTCTCTGGAGGTAATAAATTAGGTATCTAAACGACAGTTAATTAACTTTGCCTATGATAGCTATCATGCCTCAGTTGATAACATCTCGGGCTGAAATTTATACATATTACTTATGTACAGTTAGTCAGCCAGTTCAGTTTTCTTGTGAATTTAATAATTTTTCTTAGATGGCTATAACTTGTTACTAGGTTTTTACTTGGTACCTATTTTAATATCAAAAATATTTTAAGACTGTTTTTATTTTCGTTTATCTAAACACTGTATCCATACTATAAATTGTTCTTATTTTAAGTAAACTTGTTTAGGGCAAATCTTTTTTAAATCTATGTATAATTTGGTTTTACCTAATTTTTTAACGGTACATTATAAAAAATATCACTTAATATTATGATCATTATTAGCAATTATTTGTTAGACAATAATTGTATTATAATTCCTATTATATTATTGACGTGAAACTTCTTTAGTGAAGTGTAAAAACACTTTACATACAAAAGCAATAACTTTCCAGTGAAGCACTACAGATATGCCTGCGGTCTCCGCGCGAACCAACTTTTCGTGTGCATTTGTCTAAAACTTTTGCAGCCACCTGGAAAGCTGAGGAAGTGGAAAAGATTGAGAGTTTGTCATGAAAATGTATCGTCTTACGAAACTATCTTTGGCGGAGTATAAATTTACCTACATCTTCATACTAACAAGCTGCTGGCCGTGGCTCTATTATTTGGAAGAACTCTTACTGGTAATACTGTTTTCCATTCATTTATTGACTCAATCCTTTGTCTAATTTTTTTCATTTGACTGGCGACTGATTTGCGATTAAATATATCTGACAGTGTTCTTGATATACATAGGGTACTTTTTACCCCGGAATTCTCACGGGAACTCCGAAATTAACAAGATTGAAAGTATGGGAAACGATTACTAAAATAATGAAACAAAAACTTTAATAAAACTTTGCAAATAAATTAAAATAAAATATTTAAATCGTTACTATTATAAACGCAAAAGTAAGCTTGCTTGTTTGTTTCTTTGTTACGCTTTCACGCCTTAACGACTAAACCGATCATCATGAAACTTTCGCGTTGTCAGGGGCGCAGAGAAGGATATAGAGTACCTACTTTTATCCCGTATTTCAAGCAAGATTTCCATAATTAACGTGAATTAAACCGCGGGGCACAGCTAGTAATGCTAAACCCAAAAAGCACAAGTGTATATAAATGACTACCTCTTCGCTTAACTTACCATAACACCTACATTCTTCTTTATGAGCGCATGACGTAATAAAAATAATTTGATCTCTCAAGGACAAAGGTAACCTTAATGTTATTAAATATGTACATAAACCTCTTAATACACTGTACGTATGTACACACCATTGTGTCTCGAGCAAACCAATCACCAGGCAGAGTGATACCCTCACGGCTGTTTGTCGCGCCAACACGCTGGATAATTAAAACAAATGAACGCTCAAGTTTTAGAGGGGCATGAAACCAAAATCGGTGCTATAGCATGTTTTCCATTACGGCGTGTTCACACTGCCTTCAACTAAATATTTTCTTAGGGCGAAATTTTTATATCACTCATTGTAACAATTTTTTACCAGACCACCAAATCATAATACATAGATAAAATAGATATTTTGAAGTTAAGTTAATCACCTTAAAGCATGGTGAGGTAAGTTAAGGTCTAAATGGTTTTCTTACCAGATTTCAAAATGAATTCAGCGGTTTATTCATAAACAGAATAGTTGATTTTTGCATTGTTTTTGGATGGAAAGAATTAAATTGGATTTTATGTTACTAATTGTATCAGGTACGTAGATAAGGCTAGAACTTTAAATCATAAAGTTAAACTAAAAATCTTTATCATATCTATCATTAAGCTCCGTAATAATCATCAAAAACGGAGTTTTCATTCTTCAAATAAAGTAGGTATATAAGTCTATTATTACTACTATTAGAAAAAGTATTTTTTTTTTTCATATCTGTTGGTTTGTAAGGATGAATTCGAAAACTACTCAGCCGATTTCAAAAGATCTTTCACTTACAGGAAGCTAAAGTGTTCCTGAGTGACATAATTACTATGGTAATTTTTATCCCGAAATTACCACGGGCAGTCTGTAAAAAACGTGAGTGCGCCCGTGGGAGATCGACTAGTATTTTATAAAACACTAGCTGTGCCCCGTGGTTTCACCCGTCGTAATTTTGGAGTTCCCGCAGGGATTCCGAGATAAAAAGTACCCTAGTCCTTTTCTGTACCCCTGACAACGTGCATGCCAAATTTCATCCAAATCCGTTCAGCCGTTTTTGCGTGATGGAGTAACAAACATCCAAACATCCACACTTGCACATTTATAATATTAGTAGGATCTATAAGAGCTGTTTGCTCACATAATCTGTGCATGCTTCCGTATGCTGGTATCAGCAGTGTGCACTCGCCGCATCCCACTCGCCGGGCGGCCCATTACATTAAAGTTTCAGGCAGCCGCCCGCCCGCCGCCGCACCTACTTCATTTCATGTAATTTCACACTTCCAGATTTTCAGCCAACGATCTAATAGACATGCATTTTTTAAAGGAACACCCCAGTTTGCATTGTAGACTTTTCAGTTTTCATTTTTGTTATGGCCCATCTTATTCAGTTCTATAGAGATTTTTATACAAAGAGTGATATGGTTAAATGTAGTCAGTTCTTTAGTTTTAGAAGTTTGTAATCCTTACTAATCCTACTAATATTATAAATGTGAAAGTGTGGATGTTTGGATGTTTGTTACTAAATCACGCAAAAACGGCTCAACGGATTCGGATGAAATTTGGCATGCACGTTGTCAGGGGTACAGAGAAGGACATAGAGTACTTTTTAACCCGGGATTCCCGCAGGAACTCTGAAATTACCGCGGGTGAAACATTTGATTTGATATTTTTATACAAATATCATAAATGCGTAAGTAACTCACTGTTTGTCAGGAACCATTCCACACTAAACCCGTGAAGAGGTTTTCATAAAATTTTCCAAGAAAAATTATAAAAAGTTGACGCAGTCTGTATACAAAGAAGCTTACGGAACAAATAGCAAAAACCAACACTTCTCGAAATTCTTTAAATAAGTAATACTTATTGTCTTCTTATCTTTATATATAAAAATGAATTGCTGTTCGTTTGTCTCGCTAAAACTCGAGAATGGCTAATTTTGATCTGGAAATATTTGTGGAAGTTCAGTGAAGGTTTAAGAAGTAAATCCGAAACTCCGCGGGTAAAACCATGGGCACAGCTAGTCTATTAAACAAACGATTGTGGCATTAAGAGCTACGACGCGGTATTCAAACGTAGCATCTGTGCTACGAAAGATACGTTCTGTAGCTTACGAGTACCGTATTCATACATAATATTAAATAATTATTACAGTTCTAAAAAAATACAATTTTATCTTCCCTAATTATTGGTAATTTTTCTACATCAATATACCTATATAATTATTGGTCTATCTGTTTGTATAACATCCAATCGGTTTTCCATATTATACATTTATTTCTCATTTTCATTAAATAATATCAGTAACATTTTATTTATTGTAAAAAAAAGAAGCGTATTATAACATTTTCTTGCGACAGAAAACCTGAAGCTATACAAGTCCGTCGACATCATTATAAATTCAATTGTCAAAATTAGAAAATAAGCTACCCGGTCGCGAAGTCTTTACCGGGGGAAAAAGTCGAAAAAAAGAGCGGTCCCATTTACTTTAATAAAGTGACTCATTTATTTTTCATAAACGAATCTATTAAGATGCCAAAAAAGGTCGGCGAATCACAAATCTAATTTCCCTTTAGATAAAATCGCATTCGTGCGCGAATTTGTTTTTGTGATAAACAACACAAAAAGCTGCCATAAGCCGTTCGTTTGATATTTAAACATTTTAGAATGCAAATAGATGTTAAATACCTACTATGGGGAAAATTTACTTTTTATATTTTTGTTTATCTACAACAAAGGCGATAAATTCTGTTCATTAAGTATTATAGTTATAGTATAGATTATAGAACATAACCTACCTATCAAAATTTCACAAAATGAAAAACCTTTGTAGGATCACTTCGTTGTTCTTCTGTCTGACTGTGTGAGAAAAACTATTTATTTAGCAACGCGTAGAGATATCAAGTTGAAATTTATATTAAACTAGCTGTCCCGCGCGATTTCATCCGCGGTAATTTCGGAGTTCCCGCGGAGGTTGCGGGAAAAAGTACTCTATGTCCTTCAGTTCCCGAGGGAATTCCGGAATAAAAACTATCCTATCTTTTAAGTTGGATCATATTATAAATGGTTGCAAAATTTTATCAAAATCCGTTCAGTAGTTTCGGAGTCCATCGCGGACAAACAACGTGACACGTGATTTATATATATTAGTCTAGCTGTCCCCGCGATTTCATCCGCGGTAATTTCGGAGTTCCCGCGGAGGTTGCGGGAAAAAAGTACTCTATGTCCTTCAGTTCCCGAGGGAATTCCGGGATAAAAACTATCCTATCTTTTAAGTTGGACCATATTATAAATGGTTGCAAAATTTTATCCAAATCCGTTCAGTAGTTTCGGCGTCCATCGCCGACAAACAACGTGACACGTGATTTATATATATTAGATTAGACTAGCTGTCCCCCGCGATTTCATCCGCGGTAATTTCGGAGTTCCCGCGGAGGTTGGGGGGAAAAGTATTCTATGTCCTTCAGTTCCCGAGGGAAATCCGGGATAAAAACTATCCTATCTTTTAAGTTGGACCATATTATAAATGGTTGTAAAATTTTATCAAAATCCGTTCAGTAGTTTCGGAGTCCATCGCGGAGAAACCGTGATTTATATATATTAGATTATCAAGTTTACAATCCCTTGAAACTGTGAAAAACTACAATCAAAATACGAGTGTAAACGGCATAAACAGTCGTACATACTGCATATTTTGTCGCGTGCAAGGGGGTCTTAGATTCTTCTTCTTAGTCTACTTCCCGTCGACTTAGATTTTAGAATCATGTTTTTACGATTACAAAATTTGCAGTTTGTAAACTGACCACAACCTATATCAATGTATGGGGACAACAGTTTTCCGGCGGCAAAGTTAAGTTGGTCCCTCAATCTAGTTTACGACAAACTATTTGCATAATTATTATCTGCAATTGTGTACGGAACCCTTGGTGCGCAAGCCCGATTCGCTCTTGGCCGGTTTTTTATTTTTGTCGAAAAAGATTTTCACTCTAATAATCCAACTGCTTACGTGATCTTGTATCAAAAGTGGACATTTGAAGCAAACACTACACTTGGAAACTGCAGACTTGAATGTGTTTTAATAGTGTTACGGTTAAGGCGGGGCTCGGACCAGCATTACAATAATTCTCTGACTAACTTTAGGACCGTTTCGCATGTAAACAAAAGCGATTGTTGCTTAAGTGCAAGTTGCAACAACCACACTAGCTGTCGGGTAGTTAACAATGGTATCTCGTTAGTTATGACCGCGGTTACTGTACAGTTACACTAACCGTGAGTTATTTCACTGCCAACCCACTAGTGTGGGTCTAAACCATAGAAACTGCGATGCGATTATTTACGGGTTGCGGCACGCATGTTATAAAGAGTCGTTGTCGCTCTTTTTTTCGCTCCATGTCTTGAACCACGTTTCATATTTTATTTTTTTACTAGCTGTTCCCCGCGGTTTCACCCGCGTTAATTTTGTAGTTCCCACAGGAATTCCGGGATAACAGTACCTACCTACTCTATATCCTTTTGTGTACCCCTAACGATGTAGTGTGCAAAATTGAATGCAGTTTCACCCGTGTTAAATTCGAAGTTGCCGCGAGAATCCCGGGATAAAAAGTACCCTGTGTCCTTCTCTGTATCCCTGACAACGTGTATACGAAATTTCATGACGATCTGTTGAGCCATTGAGGCGTGAAAGTTGAGGTGTGAAACAAACACAGTGAGTTTGTGTCGTTGTAGTGGATAATTTTTGAAAATTCTTTCACTTTTAAGAAGCTACGGTAGTTCTGAGTGGTATAGGGTAGTTTTATTCCGAATTTGCTATGACAACTCCGAAATCACCGCGGGTGAAACCGCGGGGAGAGCTAGTATAATATTTTATTTATTTATTTAGACATAATTATAACACCATAACAGCTATTCACTAAAGCAATGCTATAAAAAAAATACTAATAGGTATAAATGGACGCAGATAAGCAATAACATTTTAACCCACAAACTTAAGTTATTGATTCAGAACGATTTATTGAGAGTTAGGGAATGTTTTTTAATTATGTGTACCTTATTACATTGCTTAAATATGTAACTAAATATTTAACATAAAAAATGTTGACACAAAATGGCGCTATACTTTTAAAACACGATTTACTAAAAATTTCTCTAGTGTGGGTTAACACATTATTGCTTATCTATGTCCAAATAGTCGTGGCCTGATTAAGTTAGCAAAAAGAAAATTAAAAATTCTTTTCAATGGACTTACTCTAACACTGATTTATGCGATAATAAACCACGTGTATCAAATGCGGATTGGTCGATTTCAGACACGCTTCTCATATGGATGCAAATTTCCTCACCAAGACCGTGGAAGTCAATTTGGTTCGTACACAAATAAGAAAAGACCCGTATCTATATCTGATCTAGAATCGAATCCTCGCTCGTCTAATAAAAGCAGAGGACTCTACTACTGAGCTATCATGACTCGTTCAAATGTTTAAATTACAAATTACCGATTTTTCAATTGAAAAAATTCAACTATTATATATATTGCTTATTTGTTTGATAGTCGATACCAAAGTTTTTCCATTTATGAGTTGGGTAATGGGCATGTTGACTAATTTTTATTTTTTATTCCGTCTTGTAGATTATTAAAAAATATAGGACACGTATTTTTTCTTTTTTTACGTAATCAAAAAATAACGGCGATATATTGAGTTGAAAGGACAATGCCAATCTTTGTATGAAGAGTGGACCAAGTGCTGCCCAGAATAAAGTCATAGTACATTATGTTCCTTAGAGTAGTAGTAGTCTGTAAAATAAAGCGCATCTAATTCTATCCCAGGAGTCTTGAAAAAAAAAGTTTTTGTTGAGATTTATTGGGAAACAGTAAACTTGCATGGAAGGTAGACCAAGTGCTGCCCAGGATGTAGACATAGTACATTATTTTCCTTAGGGTAGTAGTAGTCTGTAAAATAAAGCGCATCTAATTCGATCCCAGGAGTCGTGAAAAAAAAAAGTTTTTGTTGAGATTTATTGGGAAACAGTAAACTTGCATGGAAGGTAGACCAAGTGCTGCCCAGGATGTAGACATAGTACATTATGTTCCTTAGGATAGTAGTAGTTTGTAAAATAAAGGGCGCCTAATTCTATCCCAGGAGTCGTGAAAAAAAAAAAGGTTTTTGTTGAGATTTATTGGGAAACAGTAAACTTGCATGGAAGGTAGACCAAGTGCTGCCCAGGATGTAGACATAGTACATTATGTTCCTTAGAATAGTAGTAGTTTGTAAAATAAAGGGCGCCTAATTCTATCCCAGGAGTCGTGAAAAAAAAAAAGTTTTTGTTGAGATTTATTGGGAAACCATAAACATTCATGGAAGGTGGACCAAGTGCTGCCCAGGATGTAGACATAGTACAATATGTTCCTAATAGTAGTAGTAGTCAGTAAAATAAAGCGCGTCTAATTCCATCTTAGGAGTTGTGGGAAAAAAGGTATTATTTATTGGGTAAAAATAAATACTTAATTACAATAACAATAAAAAAATGCTTTTCCCGATGGAGGGATGTATATTTTTGAGGAGTTTTACTGATACACACTATCAGCTCCACTTCACCACATGCACTGTGATGAGCATAAACTGCTCAGCAACCACCTTAAAGTAATCGAATCGCAACCTGTGAAATACCTATTATTGAGTAGTTCCGCTGGTCATCTGTTGTCTTCATCATTAGTTTCACTTCACTAAATGGTGCTTTCCGAAAACAAATGAATGAAATATTCCAAAAAATACCCAAAATTGGTAGGTGTGCCTATAATACTTGATAAGTTCCCTCCATTTCTCCAATATCCCATCATCAGATCCTGACATTATGACAGTGGTACCACCTCGGAAGTATACCCTTTCAACCAAAAAAGAATTTTCCAAATTGGTCCAGTCGTCTTCGAATAATCGGGGAACATACATACTATATAAAACGTACAAACAAAACTGACGTTAATTTTTTTTCTCCGGGACCGATTTTGAAAAAATAATAATTTTTCAATATAAAACAATGCAAGGAACTCAGTCAAGGTAGTCTTACTCCTGCCGGGCTAAGATGCGCAAGACGACAAAATTTTATCGAGCCATTTTATCGATTCTCGTCGACATATTGTATGGCTTTGTCGACGAGAATCGATAAAATGGCTCGATAAAATTTTATCATGTTGCGCATCTTAGCCCCCCTGGGCAGCATTTGGTCCATACCCTGTCAATCTCCTTTCGCGTGACGTCACTATTCTGACAGTTTGTATGGCGGTTTTAGCGGTTAATGACGTCACAACCCCCTCACCCTAAACTTTAATGCGCTTTATGTCTGTATATTTTAATTTATTTAAAAAAGCAAAAAATACGTGTCTATTGTTTTTTATTTTCTAACTGACGGACTAATTAGAATTTTGATTTTCAAAAGTAATCCACATCCCTATTCTTATAATATGGGGTTGAAAAATCAACCTCAACAAACTACATCTCATTCCCATTCCAGGTCGGCAACGCACCCGCATGCCTTCTGGTGTTGCAGGTGTCCATGGGCGGCGGTGATCACTTATCATTAGGAGTTCCTCCTGCCTGTTTGCCCCCTGTGACACAAAAAGAAAAAACTGATGGAGTCCGAAACTAGGACACAGAAAAGTTACAAAAAAGCAGGTTATAATATTTTTCTTCCTCGTATTTCTTACGGAATTAAAAAATACGCAATCGAGCCGGTCGGTGCTCGGTGGACATTGTAACTTGTATTACGACCATGGATTTAATACGCGCATAATAAAGTTGTTGGCAACATCTGCTACGCGCACGGACAGTTGTAGATGGTAATACAATTCTACGATTATTAGGGACCCTGGTGTTCTTCCCGCTAACGTTGGGCAATGAAACGCTGTGCGATACCCCTCCTTTGGCAAAATTAGCCCAATTTCCACTTATTTCGTATTACAAGAACCGTTGCGAAATCATAAAACGAAGAGTGTGTCCCAGTGAGTAAGCGGGACCGAGCTATGCGGAAACCCTAGCATACCTTTTTGCAGAGTTCATAAACAGCTGCCGTATGAGAAAAGGAACGAAGTTTTATTTTAAGACCCTTAGGGAATGATTGTTAAATAAACTTTTAAGAGCGTGGGTAAGTACTTTTATGATATAATATATTGTTATTTATCCAAGTACTAGCTGTGCCGCGCGGTTTCACCCGCGTGCGTTTCGAAATTCCCGCAGAAACTCCGAAGCAGCTTAATTTACTTCTTACAACATCAGCTGATTAGCAGTGAAAGTCCCGCCAAAATCGGTCCAACCATTTCGGAGATTCAACCGCGTGATTTGCGGAATTCCCACAGGATCAATTTCCAATGAAATTGTTTGTTGATTGCGCTTTCACGCGTTAATCTAAACCGATCTCAGTGTCTTCAGAAAAGAATATACCGTATTTGTAACTACGAAATTCACGCAAAACCTTCGAATATAGCACGGGTGAACAGTTATGTTATAAGGCTGACTTAACCTTAAAATAAACGGTGAGATTGTACAGAAATTTGTTTCATTTACAAACGTATACGTACCTACTTTCAGTCAACTGCCAACTGAAAACCAGCGGTTGGTGTACCCGCACCTAGCTAATGCTGAGTTGGCGACCCTTTCGGCAGAGCATGCAAGAGATATTATGGCTTCTAACTTAGATTAGGCACTATTTATGTTTGTTTCTTTTTCTTGTGTGTTGTGCTGAAATAAATGTATTTTCTTCTTATTCTTTTTCTTCAGTCCTTATTGGAAAATAAAATTTTTCGACACTTAGTTGTAATATTTTGTTTAAAAAACCTGTAGGTACGATAGCTTTTTATGTAGACATTGTACATACAAAACTCCAAACTCTATGTAGAGATCAACCAACTCAAATACGCATTCGGACCAACAAAAGAACAATGAAGCAAGAACAACACATTCCAGCGAAAATGTAAAATGAATTTCATTTTCTACATTCATATAAAGGTCCATTGTATGGCTGCCGTAAACAACATTACACAACCAGAGCATGTGTAAATAGAATGTTTTACAACACATTCTGGTGAGTAGATATATTATGTACGAGGACAAATCTTACACCTTACGGTATATACACGGAAAATTCTCTACCTATAAAATAAATAACAATGAGTAGCGGAAATATATAAATTATAATTTATTGTTTTTAATAAGTATATTTCATCGTAAAATATATATCTGGACAAATTAAAAAATATTGAATTAATTCCAAATTAACAGCTTTTCACTAAATGCATGCGGTACTTATATCAAAAAATCATTTTTAAAATTTTTCTTTGGCTCTCTGTCTGTCTGTTTGTTCCGGCTAATCTCTGAAATGGCTGGACCGATTTTGACGAGACTTTCAGTCGCAGATAGCTAATGTTATAAAGAGTAACTTAAGCTACTTTTCATCCCGGAATTCCTGCCGGAACTCTGAAATTAATTATATAAAACCAAAACTGACTGCACAACTGAAACCTCTAGGTTTAGAACCCTGAAATTTTGCACAAATATTCCTTAAGTAACGTAGGTGTGCACTACGAAAGTATTTTTTGAAAATTCAACCCCTATAGGGGTGAAAAGGGGTTGCAAAGTTTGTATGGAATAACATGTTTTCTTGGAAGTAATTTCAACGTTGATCTATCAGTCAGGGAATCAAAAAGTCGGCCAGTTCTCTTTTATAAATACGATCTTAAATTATTCGTTTTAACCTCTTCGATGTCTCATTTCGACTACCACGCAGACGAAGGTCGCGGGCAAAAGCTAGTACCTACCTATATAAAACCTTTGCATTAGGTCATTATAGTTCTGCGGAGTTCGTCGGTTCGCAAAACATAAAATGTAATTTGTCGAACGACTAAACTCAAGCTACGGCTTGGCAAACTCTTTTACAATGCAAATATTTCATCCCCGGAATCGAATTTCGAATACGAACCCGTCCAAATAAACGCGTAATCTGCACCATAAATTGAAGTTTGGGGGCGGACAAAATAAAATTAAAACTCAATACGGCACACTGTACGAGTGTCTGTGTACAAAAATATGCATTGGATCATGGAGTTTTGCGCACGAACGCAAATTTTATTTTGCGAGCGACCTTATTTTAGCGAGATTTTGTTTATATGTAGCTTGTTTGTTATCAATTTTATGGACTAGACATTAGTGATGTGTGGACCGCAGAGTTATTTTTGCGCCCATTTGTGCCAGTGTCGCAGGCAACCCTCGAGCCTTTGGCAACCGATACATGATTGTGCACTTAGGGAAGTATGTACCGTTGACCGGCGCGACCCGTGTTACTCTCACGCTTGCTCCGAGGGGCTGACCTTTGTACATAATGTAATAATATATACAATATTGTACTTTTGGTACATATTATATTGTGTGACGGCGAAACCTTTGATATAAATGTATTTTTTCTTGTACCTAATTGTTTTAGGTTAAGCTACAAAATATCGATTTTAGAAAAAACTATATTATTACCCACTTACACTAATTATATAATTGAATTAAGAAATATATTAAACTGTAACAGTAATATGCTCATTAATATATTTAATTCACTAAAATATTTTTAGAATAGAGCAAAGCTTGGGATGGGAACTTTGAACTGAGACTGCCGGATTATAATTGCTATACCGTTAGATGTTTGGTGACTTTTCAACTTAGAGATGGTACCTGGCCAGCTGGGGGATTAGAAAGTGCCCTGCTATGGTTTCCTCATGATACCAGCTGTTCGCCGCGGTTTCACCCGTATTAATTTCGGAGTTCCCGGGGGTTTTCCAGGACAATAAGTACCCTATGTCCTTCTCTGTACTCCTGAAAATGTGTATGCAAAATTTCATGACGATCGGTTGAGCCTTTAAGGCGTGAAAACGTACCAGACAGATAGACAAACAGAGTTACTTTCGCATTTATAATATTAGTAGGGATTTTCCTTTTCCGACAGCCCAAACTCTGTGGGGGTTTTGACCCGACGCCTGGCGGCGTGTGATCCGAATCCAACAGTCTTTGAGTTATCATCGCTGTCTTTTATTCATCTGAATGTAAATACCTACATGACATTATAACACAACGCCAACTAGCCCCAAATAATAATAAAAAATAAAAAAAACATACATACAATCGAACATAGAACCTCCTCCTTTTTGGAAGTCGGTTAAAAAAACAGAGTTTGCTATACCAGACAAACTGATATACCTATACTTTACATTATATTGGAGTCAGATTCGCTAAGCACAAGACCGACGGTTTTATAAATAAAACCAAAGAATTATCTTCGATCGGATTTGTTCAACGAAGCGATAAAGGCAACATTATTTTTAACCGTTCTTTAGTCCTTACTCATACATATTTAGGCAGATGATAATAATCTTGATAAACCAACATAATGTTAGTTTTTTTATCGTGTCTGCACATTTTTTTTAAGGGAGCGTAGCTGCTTTGTACTGGGTCCCTGTTATTTGAATATGCATGAGTCGGTGGCGACTGCCGGTCGCTTGTATGAAAATGTGACGTTCCGATAAATCGTCAAAAGGGTTGGTTGATTGACGCGACGCGACGTTGGCAACCCCGGGCGAAAATTATGACTATTCAGCGAATGTAAATTAAAAAAAAAATTGTACTCACTCGCAGACTGCATCCACCTCGTGCACGTTTCCACTATAGATATTTTTTAACTTTCATGATTGTGATGATGTTTAACAGACACAAATGAGGAATTTAAAAATTAAATACACGTAAATTACCAGTCTTTATTTGTGTTCGTATGCAAATCTGATTGATAAAAAAATAAAAAGGGTTACTTTTTATCCGGAAATTCATGCAGGAATGGGCGGGCATGTTGACTAATTTTTATTTTTTAGTCCGTCTTGTAGATTGTTAAAAAATATTGGACACGTATTTTTTCTTTTTTTACGTAAACAAAAAATAACGGCGATATATTGAGTTGAAATTTCGCGTGACGTCACTATTCTGACAGTTTGTATGGCGGTTTTAGCGGTTAGTGACGTCACGACCCCCTCACCCTAAACTTTAATGCGCTTTATCTCTGTATATTTTAATTTTATGAAAAAGCAAAAAATACGTGTCTATTGTTTTTTTATTTTCTAACTGACGGACTAATTAGAATTTTGATTTTCAAAAGTAGTCAACATCCCCATTATATATTAACACACTCAAATCAGATCCTTCCTTTCCTTTGTGATTAAAAAATAATTTAAGGAAAAGTTTGCACTTTTGCTTTTGCAAGTTCATATCAGCGTAGCATTTTATTTCGGCAGGCAATGAAAAAGTAAGGTCCCTGATCCCATCCGGTGTTGTCGACGTAAGGTCGGAAGTAAAATATGATAAACCTGAGGGAAAAAATTGAAAAACCCTAGTAAACAACCGCAGTTGTCGATGTTTTTGGTCCTTTATCGCACGGTACGGTAGGCTAGGATGCGTGAAAGAAATATTACGTCACGGCGTCATATTAGGTGCGCGCTTTTAATGGTTTTCGGAACGATTGTTATTGGTTGCTTAGTGGTTTTTTTTTTCTCGGACACTACGAGGAGCAGAAACTTCGTTCTAACCGAGTATTCCACTACATTCACGCATCTTTTTTTACCTTTCAAACAAACAAATATGCTTTCAGTTGTCTTATATACCATAGTTAGTTTGGGTCCAGTGGCGTCGCTTACCTAATAACGTCCCAGTATTTAATATGTACAAATTTAGATTAGGCACTGTTTATGTTTGTTTCTTTTTCTTGTGTGTTGTACTGAAATAAATGTATTTTGCTTTCTTTCTTTCTTTCTTCTAATATAAATACCATAAACCTTCTGGGACAGTTTGAATAAAATTAATCTATAGGGTTATCTGCCACACTCAGAGACGTTTTAATGACTACTTAATTTAAAGAAAGTATAAAATTAAGTTTAATTTAAAATTAAGTAATCATTAACACGTCTCTGATTGCGGCTGTAAGATTTATTGAAATAATTGAGTGGGTAGATACCTATTGGTCTTAGAAAATCGGAATAATATAGACAAAAAGAATGGTGTCGTGGGACACCGGATAGGAACGTAGTTCCTTATTATAAAAATATTAATTTTAAGTTCTATTTCAGGTATAAAGAAAATAATTATTCGGGTATACATTTTATATTATGATTTTTTTATTGATAAAAAAAAATTACGTTACGGACCTTTTTCCCGGTTTGGGTACCCCTCCGCATCGTCCCATAAGGAACTTCGTTCCAACAAGTAGGTATCTAAACACCAAATAACAATAAGGATAAGTTAGCTCAACGTTGTAGAGTGAAACCTGAAACTGCCTACGCCTATTTGGTATGAAACTTCAGTGTATATTAATGCAACATCCACGGCGAGGGTATGAATTATTGTGTATATTCAGTACACTACTTTGTTTGGAAAGTAGCTCGCGTTGTAAATTGTGTTTTGATAGACTAAATTATGGCGCCCTTAGCAACGTTATTATAGTTCGTGTGTTACCGATTTGGCCGAATTACGGTGTTTGGAGCGGCTTGCGCCATAAATTAAATATCAATTTTGTGGAAATTACACTTTAATCAAACTGAAAATCGAACATTAAAATTTTATACTTAAAATTTTAATCAGTTAAAAGTTTACGGTTTACGGTTACCTAGATACCTAGATACTTCCTAAGTTTTGGTTCCAATTTTCAAATACTACCGTGCGATCTCAATTTTCTATGGCCATCATTCATTTATTAAGGCGATATAAAAAAATGTACTTATACCTATTTTTATAATGATTATTATTATCAAATTTATGATTTTATCAAAAGTCATGATTGAAATTTTTTTAAATATTGATAACCTTTTTAGTGAATTTATTTAATTTTATTATAAAATGTAATTTTTAAAAAGATAACCCACTTGAAAGCCAGTTCGCATCCCCATTCCAGGTCGGCAACGCACCTGCATGCCTTCTGGTGTTGCAGATGTCCATGGGCGGCGGTAATCACTTACCATCAGGTGTACCACTTGCCCGTTTGCCCCCCATGACATAAAAAAAAAAAATAAGATAATAAAATATCCATCTATACTATATCATAGGTTTCCATGTTAAAAATAAGGCTTGAATGCGTACTTACATTTAATGTATGTATGTAAGTATAATGTTTATGAACTGGAAGTGGATATTGGTGTACCTACCCGATGTTAAAGTACAGACACATTTGGCAGTTAAACCTTGTTAACGCCTATACCTGCCTACCTACTTAAAAGCTAAAACGGGAAGTCAAAAGTCATGTTATTTAAAAGGTTGGGATGGAGGTGTTTCTTGCAGGAAAGAGGATTGCGTTCACACCTGTCGCTTTGAGATGTAGCTTTTCCGAGTCGTATATGTGTAGTTGTCACGCTTTTATTACTGTTTTCAGTTTAAAAAATAAGTTTTATTCAATGCTTTTGTTTATTGTGTACTTATAATTATTAAAAAATGGTAAAGAATAGAATGGAATAGCTATATGTATTTACTCACCGAGAAAAACAGGCACAGAAAGACTGTGAGTACAATTAGATTGAAGGAATTTCAAGTCAGGCTAAAAAGGCTGAGTACCTCGTATAGGTAGGTATACGAACTCGTGCTCGTGTGCTTGACACCGAGGTTAATTCCACAACCGAACGTAAATTCGCGCCGTCCTATGCAAACATCGATTAGTATAATATTGTTTCAATTGTGAACGATTTTTTAAAATAAAATCTATATTTTACAGAGTCGTTAACTCTATCAACTCTATGCTTATAAACTAGTTGCTCAAAAAGTCGGTCCGTCGTATTAAGTACCTACATAGGTATACCTATAAAATAGCTGTTTTGACGTATTACTAAAGCGGCATCATTCCTTTTTTAAATTACGAAATATTTTAGTACGAACATAATAAAATGGTGAAATTTCCTATTTCCACACAAATGACATTTACACTCGGCGGGTTTTTGAGACGGCTGTCAAGCGTACCATTGTTCTTCGACCGCTTGCTCCGCTCACAAGCGACCCGCAACCCGTTTAATGATCCGTTGCTGTGGCTACATTCTACAATTTTTCTATTTTCACCAATGCCAATGGTAAAAGAAAAACGAGGAAGATACTGGTCATAAATAAAATAAGTGAAAAAAAAAACAACAATTTAATCTTCAAATTTGTATAGCGTGCGTTACCTACTCAGGTTACCTATGTACTTATTTTTTTGTTTTTTTTTCGTTTGTCTGGTTCAGGAAAGGTAAAAGGGGTCTAGGGCCATATTGCCAAATTAATTATTTGTTAAAAAGAAGGTTTTTCTATTACAATTTGTTGTTTGGGATAGGTAGCAATTATATTGAAGACGAACATATAGATGCGTTATTGTTGTAGTACAGAAATTTATGGTTTATACCAGTATTCTAAAAATAAAAATTTTATGGCGTGTTCTCTGTTTCATCTTGAATAGGCTAGTTTCCTGGGTAAAAAAATCGAAATTCTATTTAGTCCGTCAGTTAGATAATAAAAAAATAAAAGACACGTATTTTTTGCTTTTTTAAAATAATGGAAATATGCATAGATAAAGCGCATTAAAGTTTAGGGTGGGGGACTTGTGTCGTCACAGCTCGCTATAACGTGCGAACAAACTGTAGCGAGGCGTGACGTCATGTGAAATTTCGACTTGATATATCTCCGTTATTTTTTGGTTACATAAAAAATAAAAAAATACGTGTCCAATATTTTTTAATAATCTACAAAACGGACTAAAAAAAAAAATTTAGGAAACTAGCCTATTATACGTAGGAAAATGTAGGAAATAAAAACGAAGACTTGTTAGGCAAACAAAATTATGTTTTAATTGAGTTGTAATTTTATATTACTCCGAGGTTTCTGTAACATAATTATAATATTTTATTAGCCGGCCGAAGGCGAGACCGCACTTTGCGGCGGTAAATAATAAAAAGATCGTGTTTCCTGACTTTTGACTACTTATTCACCTTGGGCTTTAAAACAACATAGCAGTGCGTTATTCAATAAAATTCTAGTTAGCAAAAAAATAATAGACCGTACGATAAATGGTAGAAAAATTATCATTAAAATAATTAACATAATATATTCTACAAGTAATTTAAATGTCAATAAGTATGGTAAGAGTTATTACACGTCAAGTGTCAGTTCCATTGAAAATTTAATTCTGAAGATGTTGTTTCCATTCCACCACGCTTGAAATTTCTCTGCATGCGCTGAATGTAGTTCTATACCTATTAATTATTTAATATATATGTTCATTCGTACTGTTATATCATGATAGAGCTAATAAAATACGTGCATAAAGCTATAAATAAACGGTAAAATAAAACGGTATAAATCTTCATTATAAAAAGTGATCCATTAATAAAACTTTAGCCCTGCCAATATCGAGATTGGGACCGTGGAACACAAGTATTGGATGACAAGGCCTGTAACGCCCGTAATGCCTCTAAGCCTTTAGGGAAAGGCGTGCTTCGGCCGAAGTTAGGTCGCGTACGTATTAGTCTGTTAATTGTGATATAATGGCGGTGCGGGACGGCTCTGTGTCCTTAAAAATGTAATGTTATGTTTTGCCAGTATAGTGCGGCATCCACATGATTTATGTGACGGCAACTTTATTATGACGACCCGATTGGCGCGCTAGGTCACCATGCCGACTCAGTGATCAAGAGGTTCCGGGTTCGATTCTCAGTGGAGGTGGACTTTTTGTGATAAACACAGGGTACCACTTTTAGTCTACCAGTCACCCCCTAGCCGAATTGACATCCTGCAATCTTTAACGCATAGAACGCTGAGTAAATCAAAACTAGATTTCACGTGAAAAGCCTACTAAACATCAATAAAATATAAATCAAAGTAAAAAGACACTCCAAAAATAAATATTTTTATTTTTTATTTTATCTAAGCCGATAGATATTCAAATTGTTTTACGGTAAACACATAAAATTTTATTAGCAGCAAAATAATAGGTTTTATTGTTTGTTATTCATAGAAAGAACAATTTATCATCCGAACTCTATTTTATCGAAAGGCTAGGACGATTTTGCTATCTAAAAAAAGTAAATAGTGAATAATGTAGAGATGGATATATCATTCAATCTCACATTCAATCATCACTAATTAACAACCAAAATGGACTCCATTTTCTTCATTAAACAAACATCACAATGGTTCGCTTATGCCTAACTGGAGCTGACTTTCGGCCGCAGACAGAGTCATTTTAATGATTACTTAATTTGAAGTAAAAAAATTTAAAACAAAATTACCACAATCAGAGACGTTCATTAAATTAAAATGACATTTAAATAATATTAATTTAATGAATGTCTCTGATTGCGGCAAATTTTGTTTTGAAAATCTTTAAGTACTTAAAATTAAGTAATCATTAAAACGACTCTGCATGAGTGCGGTCGTTTGACTTTAACTAAGCGAACATAGAAAATGTAACAAATTCCCTACAAAATAATTCAACGGTCATTTCTAAAAGTGCCTTAGTGCCCTCGCACGTACGGTCCCGGCTAATTGTAATTTAATGAGAGACCGCAACTTGGGATTTGGTTTTTTTATAAGTACCTACTCACTCCCCGCTACAGAATATATCTCTGTTTTGTGTACAAATTCTCTTTAGCCAGAACAAAATTCCATTTGGAAAATGTCATTTTTTTGCTTTGGGTACGTAGGTATAGGTACGTTATAAGGTTTTATTGCAGAATCGTATTAATGATACTTCGTGAGTCACGGCGGTGGTACGTTGACTTTTAAGGTTCATATCTTTCGATAGAATTGCTTTTATTATTTCATTATAGCTCTTCCCCGCGGTTTCTACCGCGATAAATTGGGAGTTCCGGGATAAAAAGTACCCTATGTCTTGCTCTGTACCCCTGACGACGTGTTTGCAAAATTAATTTCATAATGATCGGTTGAGCCGTTAAGGCGTGAAAGTGTAACAAACAAATAGACAAATAAACAAACCCGCATTCGCATTTATAATACGCTTGCAGGTGCTTTGCCGACTTAGAATGGGAATGGGAACTGGCTTGAAAGTGAGGCTACCGGAACATACCGGTAGGTGCTTGGCGACAGATTTTCAACTTGAAGATGGTAGCTAGCCAGCCGGGCGCTAGAAAGTGCCCTACCAACTTGCTATGGTTTCCTCGCGATATTTTCCTTCACAGACAGCTCAAGCTCATTGTTAGGGTTTGAACCTACGGCTTGCAGTGTTTGATCCGAACGCACTACCCCCTGAACTATCAGCTACATAAAAACGTAAGATATAAAATATATAACAGTTTTTATCAACGTTTTCAGTTATTTACTTGAGTAACTAAAGCATAATTAGATAAGGCGCTTTATACCTAGCGTAATTGCGTTACCCAAGTTAGTGCACAGCTATGGTTGGTACAGTCGACAAAAAAGATTCAAAAATAATAACTACAGTTAATTTCAAGAATTAAAATTCTATAAAAAGAATTAAAAATACCTAGGTACTATTTCTGTCAAGTAAATCGTAGATATAGGTAAATTAGGATAAACATCTCATACCTATACTAGCTGTCCCGCGAGGTTTCACCCGCGATATTTTCGAAGTTCCCGCGGAATTCCATACAAACTTTGCAACCCCTTTTCACCTCATTAGGGGTTAAATTTTCAAAAATCTTATCGGATGTGTCACGTCATACAAAAAGTACACCCGCCAAGTTTCAAGTCTCTACGATCAGTGGTTTAGGCTGATGTGAAACTCGGAGGCATCGGGCCCGACGCGATGTTCACAACGGCTCCTCAAATTTGCGGCGATATCTCGATACATATATTATATATGTGCAGAGGCGCCAGGTACTCAGAGGAGCCGTGAGAGCAAATTAACACGAATAATTATTATATTTAAAATTTGGCTACTTGACAAAAAATTTTTTTTTAGTCCGTCGTGTAGATTAGTAAAAAATATTGGACACGTATTTTTTCTTTTTTTACGTACTCAAAAAATAACAGAGATACATTGAGTTGAAATTTCGCGTGACGTCACAATTCTGTGCGGTTTGTATGGCGCTTATAATGAATATTGACGTCACGAGCCCCCCACCCTAAACTTTAATGCGCTTTATCTATGTTCATTTTCATTAAATTGAAAAAGCAAAAAATACGTGTCTATTATTTTTTTATTTTCTAACTGACGGACTAATTAGAATTTTGATATTCATACCTTGGAGAATTGAACCTTGAATTGAAACCCAATTGTAAAACAAAAGAGCGTTTTTTTAACTTTTTACCCAATTACTTTTTTGACAATTTTCCCAAATGATATCAAAGTTGTTCCACTCAAAAGTAAAGATCTTAGAGGCGCTTTAATGGTTTCATACACCGCTGACTAGGGCAGGCGCAGCACTGATGATGGTATAACTAAGACACTCTTCATGCGAAAAGAAAAAAGCACACACGAGAACAAGCTAATAACACACATTATTCGCTTACCCTCAATGGACTACCTATACTAATGTTATAGAGGGGAAAGATTTCATGTTTTGTTTTTTTTTATTTGTTACGATTTAAGTCAACTATTGGACCGGTTTCAAAAATTCTTTCACGATTAGAATGCTACATTATCCCTGAGTAATAAAACAATATACTGTAACCCGGAATTCTAGCGGAACCTTCGAAATTGGGGAACAGCTAGTAATAAATAGAAAAAAAAAACAATTTCTAAAACCATAATATCTACTAATTTACCTTAGATTTGGTGATGTTTTTTTTTTTTAAATGTTACAAAAGTGATTACCTTGCTGACTGTACGCAGGTACAGCACACCCCTTGCCTAATTCGGTTCACGGTTACAAACTTTCCAAGTCATAAATCTGATCCAAAGTCCCAAAACAAAATCGCAATATATTTAACGGGTGCCCCTTAACTCTTAAGCCGGTTTCTTCAAAACTACTCACTGCAAAGCTGTTTAAATTTAAGTGATTTCAGTTTATGACCAATTTCGTTCGCCTTTCAGACAAATAAACCCATATCATTTTGATACTTTTTTATTGTTATTTATCTAATAAATAGATTTTAACGTTAGGTGCGCCAGTTATCCTACTAATATTATAAATGTATGTGGATATTTGGATGTTTGTTATTCAATCACGCAAAAACGGGTGAACGGATTTGGATGAAATTTGGCATGCACGTTTTCAGGGGTACAGAAAAGGACATAGGGTACTTTTTATCCCGAAATTCCCGCTGAAACTCCGAAATTACCGTCCGAAAATGCAGGGCACAGCTAGTATATTTAATAAAATTATTTGCTTTTTTAATACACTTTAATTTCTTTCATAAATGTTATTTATTTATTTATTTATTTATTTAGGACCATCAACAGGTTACTATAAACATTCATCCGTACGTTAATGGTGTCATCTGTATCAAATCAAATTATGTAACCGGATAATAGATGGCCACAGCATGCAATTATGGACTAAAATATTACCTATGTATATAAAAATACTTATATATTGAAAAAGGATACATTTTCCACTCTTATCTTACTACCGTAGCTTTTAATTTCAAACCGTACAACGATGCTTAATGCTTATACCTATAATATATGTATTTATACATTTATCTAATTTACTTGAAACTGGCTAAATGCATTATATGCGAAAGTCCATAAAAAGGAAAAGAAAGATTAAAAAGTTATCCTAATTCCTAGGGGCTGTGAAACCAAAGTGTTATTATAAAAGTCTCTAAAGCCATCTTTGACAATGCGAAACTTTGAGGGTGTTCTCATTCAATAGTTTGCTTGGAAATGCCTCATCACAATGGTATTCCATTCTCGAGTATTTGTGAGGTATTCTGAGTGTTGATCGGCCTCCTAACTCCTGACTGACTCCCAAGGTAGTGTTAGCGATTCATATTTTGTATAAAGTCTAGAGGAGTGATGGCCACATCACATCCCTCTTGACAGGTGACATAAAACGTCATGTGACGCGTATTTGGGGTGGAAGCCGTCAACGGTGAGTGAGATCGGCATTATCGTTTGTGGAATTGGCGCGAGTGCACGCACGCGCGCATTTACTTTGTGATACAGTAAATAAAACAGTTGCTTAATGTATTAATCGAGTATCATTTCTAACAGTTCAGAAGTGCGGTAAAGAAACCAAACACCCATGGCCAGGACTAAGGCGCTCCGGTGCATCACACCAGGCGCCAGGCGCAGACCGGGTAAGCGACGGTGCTGCCCTGTGCATATTCTCAAGGTGCGGCCTGACGACGAAACATAAGACCAGAAAACCAAGTTCAATCTGGTATGTACTTACCTAGTGTCTTCGTTTAATGCTGAAAGCGAGAAGATACAGCGGTATCTACTGAATATGTGAACGCTGGATGAGTCTTTGTTTAGCATACAACACGCAACATTATGCATAGTTTAATATATTGATATACATATAACGGTATTTACAGAATACGTAAAGGCTGGTTTATTTCTTCTTTTAGTTGTCATACAAAATAAGTTTCAGACATTATATAGTTAAAATTTATATCTACCCACATAGCAGTGTTTACTGATATAAAGGTTGTAATTTTCCCTTTTCTGAAAGCCATGGTGCAAGTTTACCCACCTAGGTAGGTGTGTAAAAAAAGAAAAAAAAAGTAACTAATGTTTATCACGAAAGGTGTAACAACACCATGGACCAATTAATTAATTAGTTCAATTGATCCATGAACAACACGAAAGTTAGCTGAGTTGCATAGTTTTTCTTTTGTCTCATAGGATCTCCTATGCAAGTTAATAGTTCCCAGCTCTGATATCAAGTTAGTTAGCATGCCTACCTACTATTTGAATGAAGTATCTAATAATCATGCAAACAGACAAAGCTTCATTGAATCATTTAGTATAAATCTGTGGATGCAGTAATGTTATTTTGATTAAAGAATTATCTAATCTTACAGTCTAGTGGGTAATAATATTGTACCTACCTGTGCTTTAGAAATAATCTCTTATGATTTTCTTATGATAAAAGACTAATATTAGTGACTACCTTCAAATAAAAAAAAAAAAATAGAACATCAATTTTGTGACCGAAGTATTCACTCATAATTTATTACAGTGCCTTTCCTAAGTTTCTTGTATGAGGGGATTGCTTCTATCTGAAGTCGAGATCTAACTTTAGCTGTGGTTAACCTTAATTAGAAAAAGAAATTTGGTAATTCTTTCAACTTCAAAACTAGCCAAATTTTGAAAACGTGCAGCTACCTAAACAGCTTAGTAAAGAGTCAATCAGTAGCAAATATCGCTTAGTGACTAGGGTTGTAACACCGTAGTAGGGGCTTGAGTTTTATCCCTAGGAGATGTAGCAAGACTTTCAAAAATAGCAGTAAAAAAATGAGACTAGCAAGCAAAACTAGGTAAATTCAAAAGAAAATCATCAAAGCTTTGAGATACTCCGCGGTTTCACCCACGTTAATTTGAGGAAAACCCTACAAAATATATTTATTTAGGGACGACAGTTTTGATGTGTATGGTTCTAAATCTAGAATAGAAGTCCGTCAAAACCATAATGAAAATACAAATCAGAATATACAGTTTGAAATTTATAAAAATAATTACATTAGAATACAAAATATTATAACAGTTACAATAAGTATAGGCCATAGATAAGCAATGGTGCGTTACCTAAACTGGCGAAAGTTTGAGTAAATTGTATCTTAAAATTGTAGCATTTTTTTTGTAGCAATTCTTTTGTGTTTAATATTTTGATGGTATTTGAACAATGTAATAAGGTAAACACATAATTGAAAAACATTCTATAACTCTTGATAAAGCGTCTTGTATCAATAACTTAATTGTGTTGGTTATCGTGGGCCAATTGTAACATAAAGTTACCTTATAACATCAGCTATCCACCTGTAACAAATGTTTGAACTTGCTTCGGTGTACCTGCCTCAAAGATTATTCGGAGCACAAAGATTTAAAAATCATCTTCTATTAAAACGTAATGACCATAATACATCATGCATCTGGTAGAAAGCTGTTTGACACTAACTGTGTCCGGTTTCACTTGTGCGAAACTCGTTTTGTAAAAAGATTCCTTTTCTTGACGCCCATTTAAATGGATTAAATCCCTTATGTTACTTCAAGCTAAGCTTGATTTACCTGCGGAAACCGCGTGGTAATCCGTTCATTAGTTTCGAAGGTTAGCGTGAACGGACACGCAGATTCTACTCTTTTATTGTGTTGCCTTTATGTTGCTTCAAGCTGAGCTTGATTTACCCGTGAAGACCGCATGGTAAGCCGTTCATTAGTTTCGAAGGTTAGCGTGAACGAACACGTAGATTCTACTCTTTTATTGTGTTGCCTTTATGTTGCTTCAAGCTAAGCTTGATTTACCTGCGAAAACCGCATGTTAATCCGTTCATTAGTTTCGAAGATTAGCATGTACGGACACGCAGATTCTAATCTAGATAATAATTAGATTCTAATTAGTGTCGATAGATTACAAACAGACACTTCAATATTATTTAACTGCAAAAATGTAGGTAAAACAGAAAATTAATAACGCAGGAAAGTAATTTTATGGTGATTACTGAATCGATGGTTTAGTAAATCAGAGAAATAATACAATACCTAATACTAAAGAAAGGTATAGTTTAAAATTGAATAAGTACACTAAAACACGACATAGAAGACTAAATAAGTCCCGTGAAAAAAAAAATCTCTAAAATAAAGTATAAAATAGAGATACTACCAGGGTTTCTTAACCTTTATAATTCATATGATCTGAATAGGGCGTCATCACCAATGTAGTCGTTGATTGACTAACATTCAATAAAGGTTATGATATATCCATTCGTTGTTTTAATGCATTGACCAAACGTCAATATCGAGGTTTAGAATGTAAACTTACAATAATCGTACATGTACTAGTATAGATTATTGAAAGCCGCAGGTAGGTACCGAAAAACGCGTGTCGAGTTAATCTTCGTTATTTCAGTCACCTATGTATTTTGAACTCATCTATTTTGTACTCCGAGCTGGTGGTTTTGTAGATAATTAACCGTAACCATGTTTGAGTAGGGATCAGTGTAGTATTATCGTTGGCGTTTCGCCAGAATTGAAGAAAAAGAAGAAAATATTGTCATTTTATGTGCAATAAAGGATTAAATAGTAATAATATTAATAATGATATAGTATAACTTCAGTACACCACTTAGATTCACAACGAGGATTACTTAAACCAAAAAGGACCTACATAATAGTGGATTCCCTAATAGAGTAGTCTGAACTCTCTCAGTTTTTTTTTTTTAAAAATCGCCCAGTGTTCCGTTTTCACTCAATGTGATAAAGGTATTAGAATGTTGTGTTGATGCAAAAGATATCATGTTAGTATCACTTTGCCGAGTCGGCAATGGAAGGCACACTCTTATAAACAATTAATTTATCAATCATTATAACAGTAATTTCCAGAATAAATCCAAGTATATTCTCATAGTGACAAGAACTAACAGTAAATTGATAATATATATCGTATACTTCAATTACCCATAATATGAATATTGTGGAGGACCAAGTAGACCCCCTGTCTAATAATCACCCTTTTAATATCCATGCTATTCTTCTTCGACTACAGCTCTGTTAGAGTATTGCGCTAAGGTGAAGAATATTTGTTTATCATGAAGAATGGTATGGTATTAGTATGGTGTTCAATAAATTACAAACAGAACGAAGAGAGTCCTAACCAATATTTAGTAAACTAGGTACCTATCCTTGAAATATGACAAAATAAGTTATCGGCTTTAGCAATCTTCGACCATATTCCACAACTTTATAGAATATCATGGCATAGATATTAGGGATAATGTTTTAGAGAAACTATTTAAGACAGTAAACAATACTAAAATAAATTCAAAGGACTTTGAGCTTACCCTAGTAAAACTTATCTTCGCAAAGTGTTAATTATCCAAGATAGATAGATACACATCACACCAGTAAGTGACATTAAGATATGTTAAATAAACTGAATGAGACAAAGCCTTGTAATAATGTAATAGATAATACCAAATATAAAATATAAGAGTTGATCAGGGCTTAATTGCATCAGTATGATACCTTGTGTGTTTACGATTTACTAGCAAAATAACGTAGTTGCCCTGTTGAGCACCCTGTATCTTGTAAGGGCCTCCCTTAGTGAAAAATTTATAGACATGAACGACTACATAATCTACGATGCCTCTTTGGATAAATCATGTCACTGGATTTCGTAGAAAATCGAAAATCGTAGTATCGTTAGATCTATCTTGACTATCAAAGATATTTTGTATAGCTGTTTTACGGCTAAAACGCATTCCGCTTAGCAGAACGCGAACATAGTCATGTTATGTAACATTAGTAGAAACTAATAGTACTTACAAAGAAGCGTAGAAAAGTAGACTTAAGCAAACGGGTAACTTTGGACCTATTTTCTTCGTAATGGTGAATTTTAGTAAAAAGAAAATACGTCTTCATTATTCAGTCTCATAAGACACAGAGAAAATAGTATGATAACTAGCGACCATGTAGGCGGTGTAGGCGCATTACGGTCGCAACGAAGCAATTACTCTAACTTTCCCGAAACTCCCCTTGCTGGCACCTCGAATGTATTTCCCACAATATTTCCAAAACTGAAATTTTGAAACAGTGACTGGGTAGAAAAGTAACCGAACGGCGGCGTTCTACCTACATTCATTATGCCAGTAAATGTATTTGTGCACTATGGTCTTGTGCACGGGAGTCACCCGGCGATACTAGTTTTCATCCTAAACTGAGTTGTTGCCTCTTCTATCTATTCTGTGGTAAAAGGTTTGCGGTCAGAATTTAACAACTCTGTCGAGTTATTGAATTGCAATAATAATCCCTTAATATCTGGGTCACCGAGCTTCGCTCGTTGTGTATAGCGCCATCTGTTTTTAAGTAGAAAACAAACACTCATATTTCATTGCCTGAAAACACGGATGAAGCGACGCTTTCAAAAATGAAACCTAGCTAGATTGATTAATCGCCCCCGAAACCCCCGGCATACTAAATTTCATAAAAATTGTTGGAGCAGTAGTAACAGTAATAAAATTGAAGAGTTTGTTGTGAACAGATTCTTGAAGTAGGTACTTTTCACAAGTAGAACTATTTAAGTTATTTAATTTACTGATAGCGTAAATTGAGGCAACGAGCCAATGAACTGGTTTATTTATTTATTTATTTGTTTAAGTACACAAAACAGATTGTAGTCATTACGATTTTTACTTATTGTAGTGTATTATTATATGTTCCGACCACAAACCAGAGATATGCATACCTAGAAAGACTAAAAATATCGAGCGAAGTACAAAGTAATATTTAAATTTATTTTGATATTTATGGATCTCAGAAAAATAGAACCACAATTAGCAAGTGCGACGGAGGTAGTCGTTGATATTTTTTAAGTATACCCTAAAATTACAATTAAAACGTCCACATCTGCACCTTTAGCGACGAGCTCATTATATTGGCGACACATCCGTACAACTGGATTGTAAAAAGATGTGTTGTTAGTGAATATCCGAAGTGAGAAGGTATTGGGACGTCGATAGCGATAATTGGTGTTGAAATTTAAAAGTGATAGGATGTAAGGGCTACCGATCTGGTGGTGTATTATTTTATGTAGCAGGATCTGGTCTCTACCCTTGCGACGGGTTTCTAAAGAGATCATACCGAATCTGTTCAACCTGTCCCCGTACGTCTGAAGCGATCTTGTGGAATTTTTATACCTGAAAGTAATTAACTTTAGACAGCGTTTTTGAACTCTTTCAATTCGGTCAATGTGCACCGTGTAGTAAGGAGACCATACAACCGAGTTGTATTCGAGAGTACTTCTGACGAGGGTGCAGTAGAGATAAATGATGCTAGCGGGTCTTTTTTTAAAACCTTTGGTGGATCTGGAGATGAAGCCCAACAGACTGAGGCTTCTATTAATTACATGATCATTATGGTATCTAAATGTAAGTTTTTCGTCAAATATTATACCTAAGTCTTTAGCTAACTGGTATTGCTTTGGAATTTTTCTTGTTGTTTATGGTCAGACCATGGAGCGAGCGTGCTGCCGATGGCTACCTGCTGACACCGCAGTGAGCGTGCTGCCTGAATGTGAAATAATAAACCCCGGAGCGAGCGTGCGTCCATCGATCAGCATTGGAGCGAGCGCGCTACCTATCGTGATGACAGGACGTTGGAGTGGGCAAACGGCAGGTTACGACTTGGTGGTGCAAGATTGTGCTGAAAGAGTCAGACCGGGTCCCTCGGTGGGCAAACGGCAGGCTACATCTTGGTGGTGCAAGATTGTGCTGAAAGAGTCAGACCGTGTCCCTCGGTGGGCAAACGGCAGGCTACAACTTGGTGGTGCAAGAATGTGCCGAAAGAGTCAGACCGTGTCCCTCGGTGGGCAAACGGCAGGCTACAACTCGGTGGTGTAAGATTGTGCTGAAAGAGTCAGACCGTGTCCCTCGGTGGGCAAACGGTAGGCTACAATTTGATGGTGCCAGATTGGGCTTAGAGAGTTAGACCGTGTCCCTCGGTGGGCAAACGAGAGGCTCGGTGGTGTTGTGTAATATTGAATTAAATCCGATTGTGTCCCTCTGCAGGCAAACAAATTTGTGAAGAGGCGAGTCTGATGTATTCACATGATGGAAGAATCTACAAATGCTTACTTTGATGATCTTAGAACAGTTTAAATCAATAAATTGTTTATGAATGTAACAACAAAATATGTTTCAGTTAAGTATTATTCTGATGTTTATTTTGTATAGATTTCGTTTTGGATTATGTTTATTTTCAAATTGATTTGTACTTTTGTACCGTTATTAATATTACTTTATTTAAAATGAAAATTTATTATATTGATAATTTTAATTTTGCTTCCAGAAATATTTACTTGCAAATATTCTATTTTCTTTTTAGATAGATATTTTGTTTTCTTTTCTTCAAATCATGAATTAAGTCAAAAAAAATATAAAATCTTGTATTAACACATACTTTAAGGCTATTTAATGTACTTAATTAATAATGTTGACATTTAGATATTGTCTTAGTCAACGGATAAATTTGTGTAATTTTGTTACCATTACAATGTTCCTAATAATGTTCTTCATAAAATTACTACTTATTGGAGATGTTGTTTAAAAGAAATTAAGGTATTTGATTGTTTAGTTATAAATTTAATTCTTTGTATGGGGTCATACTTTACTGTAGAATGGCCGAGAGACATTTTTTTTAGGAATGGGGACATTCCATTAACAGAATGGCCGTCTGTTAGCGATTCATATTTTGTATAAAGTCTAGAGGAGTGATGGCCACATCACATCCCTCTTGACAGGTGACATAAAACGTCATGTGACGCGTATTTGGGGTGGAAGCCGTCAACGGTGAGTGAGATCGGCATTATCGTTTGTGGAATTGGCGCGAGTGCACGCACGCGCGCATTTACTTTGTGATACAGTAAATAAAACAGTTGCTTAATGTATTAATCGAGTATCATTTCTAACAGTAGGTAGGTACGGTCGAATACAAAGACTAAGTGTTTAATTTAATGCTTATTAGTTTGTAACGAAATCTCAGAAACCGTACCTGTAATGAAGGAATCCCTATTGGACGTAGTTCCGACTACAGTAAGCAAAATATAAAAGTTATATAGCTGTATAGTTGTTAACACATCTAGCATAGGTAAAAAGACATCCAAAATGTTCGTTTGGCCGCAGCATAAACTTCTAAATATAAAGATATCTATACATATTTTCACGTAAGATAGACAGTAGAACTCCTAATACCAAAAACGTTATAATAAAAATTCTGTATAATTAAAGCATTTTTGTATATCAAGATTATAATCTTTAGTTTTGAAAAGTTCTCCAAATTAATTTGATATGCTGAATTTGTATTTTTTTTTTTAAGATTCACTCAGTAAAAGAAATTACATTAAATAAAATATTATTTTAAAAGTTTATTCAAATTAAAAAAAAACTTATCTCTGCCGTCGGTGAGTGTACACACAGATTGAACCACGAAAGCGTTTCTCGTTCCGAACCTTTTGAACAGAAAACATGATACCTTTTGCCGTAGTCCCTTTTGAAATACCACACTGTTATCTGATGGGCCCTTATTCACTATGGCCAACAACATTCCTTGCCCATAACGCGTTTCCCAAAAACGCAATCCCAAACGCTACAGGTGCTCAAACATTAGAATTATTCTATATGCAATAAGCAACATTGTAAATGTGTTTTTTTGAAGTGAAACTTTTTTGAGAACGAGGGAAGGACAATTTTTGTGGTGCGTTATCTTAACGCGCCTTGTTATGGGCATAGTGAATAAGGGCCCAGGTATTTCTGCAACTAGAGTAGAAACAAGTACTTACCTATATGTAATTTTATACTACGGTGTGCTCTTTTTATATGTCTGTCTACTTTTTTGCAATTTTTTTGCCATTTGAAAAGATTGTACTGGTACTACAGAACAGAAAATAACTGATAGAAGGGACATCAACTTGGTTTAGTATGAAAACAGCCAACATGTGAAAACCAGTGTCGCCGGGTGATTTTCGCACACATAACTATTCATCAAGCACTAAAACATTCACTATCGTAAAGAAATGTTCTAAAAGTTTTTTGGTAACGTTTTTACTTAGTCACTGTTTTCAAAATTCCTAGTTTTGGGTATATTGTGGAAAATATACTTGGGATAGGCAAAAGAAGTTTTGGGCAAGTTAGAGCATTTGCTCTAACTTCCTTTGCAACGGTAGCGCGCCTGCCCCTACATGTCCTCTCTAGTTAATTTATTTGCTCTGTGGTAGGTACCAACTAAATACAAATTTTCCGAAAACTACAATTAAATAAAAAACGTAGTGAAAACTTTTTATACATATAGGTACTGTCGCCGATGCTTAAACTTTTTAAGGGGTATATTATAGTTTATCAAAATAGGACATAGATATTGTGTAGTAATTTAATATGTTTAATGGATTTGAAAAAACTTTGCTATTATAAATTCGAAAAATTCATTAATTTGTTTGTCTGTTTGTTACGCTTTTACGACTTAACGGCTCAACCGATCATTATGCAATTTTGCACACACATTTTTAGGGGTATAGAGAAGGACATAAGGTACTTTCTATTTCGGAATTCCCGCCGGTACCCCAAATCAACGCGGTGAACAGCTGGTATATTTATATTTTTCAATTTAAGTACGTTTGCTACTATTAAAATAGCACAAAACGAGACCGTACAAAAAATTAATAAAATAAAATTGTGAAGAAAATATCCCGATATTAGAACACGTTTTATTTCCCTTTTTTATACCGCAAAGTGACATAACGTTGAATATTCGCTCCGCGGGAATCCAATTACGATAACGTTATGTCCCGAACGAAAGTGTCCCGTTTATGATAAAATATTAATATATTTCAATTTGGTGGGGCTTGGTTGTGCGCGTTACAGGCGTATGCGTCGGGAACGCGTGAAGACGTACAATTTTGCGCGAGCGAAAGAGATAGAAATATACAATTGTTATGATTCTATCCTTCATTTTGGCTAGTACTCGGCTGGTTTTAGAGTTCGAAATATGGAAGCAGACCTTCATAAATATCAGTAGCAATAAGTTAGGGCGTACTACTATTGTACAGACAGCAAAACAGAACATACGCAGATAGCATACGTGATCTCATAGTATTTTTAATGTGAATTTCGAAATTCCTTTTTGTCGAGTTGAAAGATGTCCCACAATATTGCTGAACGATAGTAGTCGTACGACTTTCAATATCTTTAAAAAAGAAATAAAATCGCTTTAAGAGTTAGAATTACTTACATACAAACAAACAAGTTTGAAGTATCCATACCAAGCATAGATTAAGTCGAAAGAAACAAAACTAAAAAGCTAAAAATAACAAAATACCGATTTAATCCAAAAGACAAAAATACATGTAATATTATTATTGGTTTGTGCTACTACTTGATTGGTTTGAATTCGGTGCAAGCCCGCTGTGTCTACCCACTTGGGTTGCTCTTCTCACGACGAGCTTGTGGCGGAAGTGGACTTAGCCCTTTTACACATCTACTCCATATTTGGCTTGTCGCCGACTTCAAACCGATACATTCAAATCTGTCGCCAAGCACCTAACGGTATGTTCCGGCAGCCCCACTTGAAAGCCAGTTCCCATCCCCATTTCAGGTCGGCAACGCACCTGCATCCCTTCTGGTGTTGCAGATGTCCATGGGTGGTGGTAATCACTTACCATCAGGTGTACCACTTGCCCGTTTGCCCCCTATGACATAAAAAAATAATAAAAAATTCAGTGTGACGCCACACCTTGGTACACTTTATACAGGTACCTATATACTTAGTTATGACATCGCGATCTCCCGCGACTCCTAAACTTCAATGCGCTTTATCTACATATCTACATTTAAAATATACGTGTCTACAATTTTTTTAATTTCTAACGGACTAATTAGAATTTTTATTTTCATAAGCCGGTAACGTGCCTATTTAATATGTATTTGTTTCGCTGACTCTACCAACACGACGTGTAAATATCTACCACGTTCTTATAAAATTTAATGTTATTATGCCTCAAGTACGTATTTACCGTGTATTTTGGTATGATCCGAGGACAAAATCTCTGTTTTCGTCGTTTCAATTAACAAAACGTACATTTGTTTTAGATTTCCACGTAAGTAGGTATATTTTATATTAATTACGACGAAGGTGAAGTATCTATACATACCTATAATAAAATTGTAATAGGTCGATGTCTGTACATGAGAGATATATATAGAAGCCAAAAATACCGTTTTTAGAATTTTTGTGCGTCTGTCTGTCTGTCTGTCTGTCTGTATGTTTGTATTCATGCTACGCAAAAACTGTTGCACCAAATTGAATGCGGTTTTTTTATTGTATTGCTAAGGGTCTAACTTAGATACTCATGTTTCGATTTTTTAGAAATTCCATCTGGAACTCGAGATATAAAAAAAAAATGCCGGCCATCCAACTAATATCATAAATGTGAAAGTGTGAATGTTTGGATGTTTGTTACTCAATCATGCAAAAACGGCTGAACGGATTTGGATGAAATTTGGCATGCACGTTGTCACGGGTACAGAAAAGGAACATCACTAGCTGTGCCCCGCGGTTTCACCCGCGGTAATTTCGGATTCCCGCTCGAATTCCGGGATACAAAGGTACCCTACGTCCTTCTCTGTAACCCTGACAACGTGCATGCCAAATTTCATCCAAATCCGTTCAGCCGTTTTTGCGTGATTGAGTAACAAACATCCAAACATCTAAACATCCAAACATCCACACTTTCATATTTATAATATTAGTAGGATATTACAATAAAAAATATAGCTGTTTAAGTAAATGAGTTACTGACTATATGTATAAGAATAAACGTATTTATATTTTCGTATTAGCATATCCCCAGAGAAATATTGTGGGAATGGCCTTTCTTAGTAAAACTTGGTCTGAAGTTTTGTTAACTTCCGAAATTCATAACGATTTCTAGGACTCTTTCAGTTGCGACTGTACGCTTCCCTTGAGAGCTCACTTGGGACTTGAGTAGGTACTATGTACTGTATAAACTACCTGTTTTTCGTGGGTATAAACTAACCGTTTCATTCTACATATCTGAATGCCAGCCATATTTCATCGAATCAGGTACGTTCAGCGAAAATCATATAGTTTATAATTTATTATTAATAAGATGCTTACCTATTACTTACTCCAAAAGCCGTTTCAATGAGTTGAAAACTTAACATCAAGAATTTATTAATTTTAGAATATTACAATGGCGTAATATCGAATATCGAAGTAATTCCTTCTTAGGATAAAGGGGGATAAGTCCGCCTTTATTGCATAATATTGCCTAAAGTGTCTTCGATATTATGTTTCTAATAGAATATTATTGTTGAATAGAGAATCTTAACTAATATTATAAATGTGAAAGTGAGTTTGTTTGTTACGCTTTCACCGCTTAACGGCTCAACCGATCACCACGAAATTTTTCAGACCCGTTGTCTTGTTGTGGGGTACAAATAAGGACATAGGGTACTTTTATCTTGGAATTCCCGCGGGAACTCCAAAATTACCGCGGGTGAAACCGCGGGGAACTGCTAGTTTTTATAATAAACTACCAGCAAACGGTTTATGTAGATAACAAGTTGCTCCACTGATAGAAATATTGTAAAAGTTTTACGTCATTCGTTAGGGAAAAAGCAAATTGGATATAGAAAATAACAAATAGAAATATTCGCAAATAGGCCACAATCTTTATTTTTATTTTGCTTGTTATTTAGAAATAAAATAAATACAGAATATTATGTTCGAGGAATTCGTCGTTGGAAAATGTTTAATTTATACATGCAACGTTAATGAATGTAGTCGGGACAAAATGGGAATCCAAGGATCCTTGGCGTATAGATCCTAATATTATTATTGCAAAATGTGAGTTTGTTCGTTGGTAGGTACGTTGACGGAAATATATGGACATAGATAAGCAATAGTGTGTTAACCCACACTGGAGAAATTTTGAGTAAATTAAAGTTTTAAAATTATAGGGCCATTTTGTGTCAACATTTTTTATGTTCAATATTTAGTCACATATTTAAACAATGTAATAAAGTAAACACATAGTAAAAAAAACGTGTTCTAACTCTCAATAAATCGTTCTGAATCAATAACTTCGTTTTGTGGGTTAACATGTTATTGCTTATCTCCATCCATATAAGAACCTACTGCTGCGAAAAAGAAACTTGAAGTAAAACAAAGGAGACCAAAATTATTAAAACTATGAAAATTAAGCATAAATTCTCTCTTAAAACACTCAAACCTAAACTTTTCAGCTTCAAATGAAATTTAGAATTCCACTTTATTTTCAGTAAGTAAGTATTTTCAACGAACAACATGGCTTTCATTGCCGACTATTTATTTTATATTATTGTGCTTAAATATTCAGTGAAATTTGTGAAACGATAAAAACACTTACCTAAGCTGATTGTAAATACTAAAGTGCGAGTCAACTTAATTCAAAAGCATATTTTGTGTTACAATTTTCTAAAAGAAGCTGTACCCACACCATTCGTGTTTTGACGCGCGTCCAGAGGTTAGAGATTACTGAGTTCGGATCATAGATCAAAAGTTTTTCTTAACGCCAAAAGGGTAATTTTCTATTCACTTACGTTCTAGTCCTAAACTGAGGAGATTATCCTGTATTATTGGTATGCTTATTAAGTCAGGGATTTCGCTCGGTTTATTTGCTTTTTGGATATTGAAGCTCCTAAAAGGACTAAAATTACAAAAATAACGTAATTAATCAATTGTGAAACAGTCGTCCAGATCCAGACTAAATTAAGTCAAAATATGGTGACGATCACGCGAACCAGGTCTTTTTATGGATTTTTATATAAAATCCATGTAGCCAGTTGCAAGTAAATTAATTGATGTAGATATACCTTTCTATTAGAGTCCTTGTACAATTTGATATTGCCGTTTAAGGTGCTATGGATTGCAAAATCTTTCTCGGAGCTCTTGGTGGCAACGAAGGATAGAATCAACACGAAACGTCATATAGGTACAAGTACATAGTATCTTCATGCGCACATAAAAATCTATCACTGCCCAACTTTATTTCCAAACTTAACAGCATTGTAAAACAACAAAATCCACAATAAACAATTTTTTATTGACGCAATTTCGTTTCCACAAAAAAGCCCGTCTAAATTATAAGTCAATTATATATTTAATGTGCCTATAAGTAAATTATATTAATACTTATAATACCATCATAAGTTCTGATTTATAAATGACCAAGAAACTCCAAAGCGAAAAACGAAATAACTACCTGAATCTTGAAAGTGTCAGCATAAATCATTTTCCAATGCAGTTGTGGAGTGCGCTTTAGATATTGATACTTGATAGCTAACATTATTTTACTAAGATCATTGTCCGATATGTATTTTTAAAATAAGGATAATTTTATTTTAATTATTTTCTTTACAAAACCTTTTTGGTATATCTCGGAAACTAAATGCCGCAAGTACTGGTATCTTTTTGCTTGGACGCCCACATCACAAATATAAAAAAAGACAACATTTTAACCAATAAATAGGTATCCATTTGTTTACAGCAAGTTGATTAAACAAGCATTATATTACCAACTAATGTAATCCTATAGCTAGCGCATAATAGCTGCTATCAATCTAACAAAATTACGACCACCTAAAACACCGAACGGCAATCAAATGAGCGTTGGCAATCCATATCCATCCGAAACGGTTCCAAAACAATTTCGCTTGGCACTTTATCAAGTCGAACATTTAAATGACCATGCAGCCTCTACAAACAACTTGCCCGCTTCATCGGCCAGCTACGAAGTGGCTGTGCGGAGCGTTATTTTGTTTGTTTCGAACCTATAAATCTGCTTCTAAACTTCTGTGTGAAGCGTATCCAGTTGTTTTCGCGAGACTCCTTGCGTTGCATTGAAACCAATTTCGCTGTGTTGCATTAAAACGTCGTTGCCAAATGTCGTACGTGATCTCGATATACTATTGTGTTTCTTCGTTCCTAGTATTTTAACGATATTGGAGATATTTTTATCACTGTCAATATATTTTAATTTGGAAACGGACGCATATAGGACGATATTTTTGTGTTATTTTGTTTAGGTAATATTTGCTTTAATGCTTGAAAAAAATATTCCTAATTACTTTTCGTTACTTAACATAAACGGTGAGCAAATTTTCTGGAAACAATAATTTCGTGAGTCATTAATGGCTATGGACCTAGCCACCTACTCATGTACTTATTGTGTTATCTCTATTAAAAAAAACTATTTTGTCATACATGCAGGCACCGGATGTTCTACTCCTTGCCAACTTTGTGAGTATCAATGGGAGTTACTTCCGTTGCCTTTTCAAAATTTTACTCTCGCCGCGTCAAAAGAAGAAATATAGTCTTTAACAAACATCAATATGTCTCATAATAAAAGTCTACTAAACGTTCATCAACAATTGCCAACTTCTGCTTGAATCGTTACAATATTTATTCAATAAAAGCAATTATGATTTGTCGCGTCTGTCCTTGGGGACGCGTCGACAAGTCACTGTCAACTTCGGGGACCTTGGTGACTAATGTTCCACTGATCTACCCATTTGCCAGATTTTTAGAGATCCTCTCTCAAATTAACCAATTGAAATCTTTCTGATGTGTAAAGAGAAAATGTTGGATTTATCTGACACTAGTTGATCCCCACAGTTTCACTCGCGTTCTCGTGGGAATTCTGGGGTAAAAAGTACCCAATGTCACTCAGGAACACTAGTTTCTTATTATGTGAATGAAATGAAATGGTTAGAAAATAGTAAAAACATTTATTGGTTATAATTTATTGGTGGCAAAACGTATTTCAGTGGACGAAAAAATCGATAAAACGTTATAATAGGTTTGTATCTGGGGTATGAAAATCAAAATTCTTAGTCCTAATAACAAATAATAGACCCGAATTTTTTGCTTTTGAAAAAATACTGAGATAAAACGCATTTAAGTTTAGGAGTGGGGTCTCTTGACGTCATAACGAGCTATAAACTGTGGCACGTTGTGACGTCACGTGACATTTCTAGTTAATGTATCTCCGTTATTTTTTGATTACGTAAAAAATGAAAAAATACGTGTCCAATATTTTTTATTAATCTAAAAGACGGACTAAAAATTAAAAATTGGTTGTTAAGCCCATTAATAGGATTATGATTAATTAATTAATTATCAATTAATTATGGGCGCTGTTTTAATTAAATAGTAAATATCGCGCGACAGCGAATCTGTTTTTATTGTTCTGTCTTACTTACTTTAAGAGTTTCTAAATGTAATTAATAGTTCATCAATTCTGGGGGGTGAGTAATCACCCAAACCACTAAATAAGTTCTGCGGCAGTAAAAAAAGTCAATTTACTATACGAAACCCTCCATACATCATACAACACGCACTTCACCAGTATCAGTACATGCTATCCACGCCCAATTTTTACCTGACGTCACATCATCAATCATTCTATTGTGATTTTGTGTTCTATTTATTAAATCCATGGTGTATTTAATTTTGGGGTTGTGAATGCGGATGGTGATACAAAGTGGCACGCGATGTTAAATTGTGTTGAAATATTAATTGCCAGTATTTCCACAATGTCCAACGATATTGTGTGGACATGAAGAATATACCTGCCGTTTTGGTTCAATCTATACCTGCAATCCCCATCTATATACCTACCTAAGAGGCCATTCATTTATTATATTATGTAAGACTATTTTCGCTATTTTTGACCCCCTTAAGGAAAAATAAGAATAGGCCGACCCCCTCACCCCGTTTAATATTACGAAGTTCGTATATACGTAAGAATCTAAAGGAAAAAAAGAATAGGCACGTTTGATTTGTTTTAACGTTTATTTTTCAGAGTAACAATTTTTATAATCGTTTATTTGTACTTACAAAGGTACTAATCATTTTTTATTTTTTGGTGATAATATCTAAACTTTGGTTTTAATCATTCATCTTTACCTACATAAGATTTTTAGTTCAGGGGCTCGCAACCCACTCGGAAAGCGGATCTGCCACTGGAACAACTCTAATATAACTTTACTGTAATGCTGTGAACTTTTTGTGTTATAAATAAATAAATATAATAGGAGCAAACCCGCGCTTTTTCGAAGTATAATTTTATTTTGCGCATTTTCGTAATCTTAGCTAAGAACTATCGAGACTCCCCCCCACCCCCTTGTAAGAAAAAATAAGACATGTCGACCCCCTCCCCCTAAATCATCTTACGTAATAAATGAATGACCCCTTTATAACCTCTGTCCTCCGCAGTTTTTTTCGGAGTTCTCGCGGGAATTCACAGATGTTGATCTTTCAATATGAATGTTTGAACTTACTCACTTATTACTTTTATGAATTTGTATTTGGCAAGGGTCTGTAAAAAAGTCGTTTAAAATAAAAGCTAATTTGAAAAAAAAAATATTCAAATTCGTCCAACGCAAGCGAGGGCTGTAGATTTTTTACAATGGTGCTAAAAACTAGAAGTAAGTTAACCAACTCGTTTGAGTCGCTATCATTCGTTATTATTTATAACGAAATGTTGGTCACCGCTGGGAACTTTGTGAGGACAAATTTTAAATGTGATCAAAAACAAAAAAGAATCGCTTAACAGGGACACCGGCGGTGGAATTAGAAATTCATTAAAAAAGTTCTCAACGGTCGGTATTCACGATCCCTTTTTACTTTTAAGGAAGAACGGACGGAAAGGGCTTAAATAGCTCGGTTTTTGCGAAAGCCACTGGCTGGTTGGATTTGTAACTGTTATTAACATTTTATTGTACTCGTATTACATGCATACCTACCTACTTACTTACAAATCTTTTTTGCCTTTTTTTGTAGAATGATAATTTTTTTTTTTTCATTATTGCCTACTTAGCTATAGACCTTGCAGTTTTTCCCGCATAAATTTCGAAATCTCATTATTGTGCAATAAAAATTAAGTAAATGTTATTTTTTAATACCTACAGTTGCTCAAAAAGTGCTAGGTATATTACATAACTGTTTGCAGGTACCTACAAGACTACTCAGAAACTAATTTTCATATAATTCAAAATTCTTATCGTTTTATTTTAATTTTCTCGCAACTTCAACTCGTTCCGACTGCTGACTCTCACCTTCGGCTTGGGCTAATATATGTCGGAACTCATTGTAATGATAGACGTCTCGCACTTGTAATGAAATACTATTACATAGACTTGGCTTTTTTAAAAATTTCACTAAAATTTGATTAATGGTTTACACGTGTTACAGATCAACCGGATTTACCTTCGCAGCGGAATAAATTTAGCGAATCGATTTTGGGCGTTTGTTTATTGTCTATGGTTTGACACACTAAAACTTAGAATAAGTGCAACCAAATTATTGAACAGATAAAAAAATAAAATCGAGGGAAGCGCTGCTCGAGTTTTTGGCGGGCATCGAAGATGGCGGTTCGGTCATTTATTTTCGTGTCAATGAAAAATTGTTAAAAGTTGATTTTTTTGTGTTTTATGGTGCTATATTGGACAATAATTTTCAGTGTCAGTTTTTTGTGTGCTCAAGAAGATATAATATCACATTTCGAGCTGATTTCTTCGGTATCCTCCAACAACTCCGAGAAATTTCTTGTAGTCTATTCAGTACCATGGCTTACAAGTTCAAATCGTACAATGATGCTAAACGCTAATTTGTGCAATTAACTAAACTTGAAACTGTATTAGGTATATGCAAAAGCCAATAAGAAGAAGAAAAAAAAAGCGCTGCTCAGTGAGGTGCTAATTGTTATCAACTTTGAGTTAAGAAATACTCGAACGAAATCCCCACAAAAATAGCTCCGTTATAATTACTCCCAGCGAACCCAAATTATTCCTTGTTAACTCTCTTTTTTTACTCAAACGTAAAATCGCTTGTCGCTCCAGAAGTTAATATTAAAGGAAACGACGTTTTTAATGAACAAGACTAAATTTTATTCGACATAAACATTTCTCGTTATTTTGTTTGTTTTTCAACAAATTCTTTCACTTCTTTTTTCTACATGTACCTTACCTGCCGTATTTTTTCTCCCTATTTCTCCCTGAAAATATTAACCATTTTTTTTTTATAAAATCATGTTTTTTTGTAAACATGACATTGTTTGTTATATTTGCCTCTAGTTATTAAAAATAAGTCAAATGATAAAGGTAATTCCTTATTAACTTTGCGTTTATGCTTTGTATATATTTGAAGTCTTATATATTTTTTTATTTGAAGTTTTTTATATATTTTTTTATATAACATTTTTTTTATATTGAATCAATATATTATTTAAATATCATTAAGTACACCCACACAAATAAAACATATATACCGACGGTTTTATAATGTGTTATAAGCTCAGTTTCATTTATGTAATATATGTATTTTAATAAATAACTGTATTTTGGTAGGTATATAAAATTTTGAAATCTATACATACAATATTATATTATAAAGAGGAAGGTAAAGTTTGTAAGTTTGTGAGGTTGTATTATTACTCTGGATCTAATGACCCGATTTTTGAAAAAAAATTCATTCATAGGAAGCTACAGTGATCCTGAGTAACATCCCAGAATTCCTGCGGGAACTACTTAATCAACGGGAATGAAACCGCGGGAAACAGCTAGTAACATCATAAACTGACTAGGTATAAGTAGATAGATTAATTATTATTTTCCTGCCTTGCTGGGTGCAAGGCAGGAAAATAATCGGAGTTAATTTGACAATTTCTACTGAAACTGCATGTAGGTAAACCGTTCTTAGCTGACGTCTCCAAAATTCAGTTTTTAAGGTCAAATAGTTTTAACAATTTCGTATTTAGTCGTTGAATCGCTTTAATATTATATAAGATGTGGCAAAATTTGCTGCAAATATTTACAGGGCTGAAAGTATACGTTAAAACAAACAGGATAAGCGAAAAAATTATATTATAAGTTCGGTAGTTTTTCAGAATACGAGCAAAAAAAATTAAAAAATATGGCATTCACAAGGTACACAATACTCGTAGCTCACTAACGTATACAAGGCACGCGCCACGCACAGAGCGAGCGATGCATCCGCTGAGCACTGAGCTCGATTGAGCGACGATCGAGGTCATTGATCGTCAGATACCAGCGCGTGGGGAAGTGTATGTAAAACGATTAAGCGGCGGAGGCCTTCACAAGTTATTTTCTTTTTGATGAATTAATTTTGTTTCATTGTTTATTTTTTTTACCTTTTTTATTTTATGAACACGGTGTATACTTTGAATCCGGTAAATATTTGCAGCTAATTATACCACACTTTATAGAGACCTGCCGAAAATCTTACTATTCCACTTATTTGCTTTAACTTATTTCACTGGAGTTAATTTCGGAGATCCCGCGGGTATTTTTTTCTGTACCTCTCCTTGACAACGTGTAGGTAAGCAAAATTTATTGTAGTTTAAAGTACCCTGTGTCCTTCTCTGTAGCCCTGAAAACGTGTATGCGAAATTTCATGACCCTATCTTACGCCCATATCAACATAACACTGCCATAAAAACTATGTAATAATATTAGTAGTGAAATTCATTAAATTACTCCCAAGCATTTTTCTTTCCCCCCCACAACACGTGAGGGGTAATTATTACACGAAATTACCCCATTTACGGCGGTCATTAGGACTAATGTCTGCGCCCGAGTTTGCACGACTGGTGAAAAATAACGTCTCCGATCCGTTATCGGTATAATAAAGGCACGGAATCCCACTCGCGTCAGTACGTACGTACGAATGTTTACGAGCATTGCTTGCTGGCTAAATTTATAATATTGTTTCGTATTTCGATACGACACGGTGTTACAAATTACGTGATAGTGAATCCTGCCAGAATGTTATACAACGGTAGCTTAAGTTAATTCTCTCGGTAATAATGACTGTGTTCGTTTTAATCAGACACATATTTGATATTACACGAACGTTTTATGTTTTCTAAACCTATACTTGAGTACCCATAACTTGATATTGATTGGTGAAACATATCAGTCAGTTTCACTAATCAACATCAAGTTAGCCATAACTTAAATACACTTAGGTAAATGAAGCTGCAGTTTTTTGTATCAACCCTCTGGGTGTTAGGGGTAGGTAGACAAATCACGGTGGATCCAGGACCACTTTTTAAAAAGCAATTTAATGCATTTTAATACGTCTTTATTGTATGACCGTTACAATAAGAATGAATGCTTAAAACTAACATTAAAACTAACATGAGTACATGAGTACATTATTCTTAATTCCTAGCACCTTATCTCTATAGGGCGGATGGACTTCGCCGTGTAGCGGGAATGCTTGCTCAGCGTCTGTGGCTGGCCACCCGGTTGTTGTCACAGTATGATAATATTTATAATATAGAGAAATTATTCAGTACTTGGTACCGTCAACATGACTCGTCCCCCCGCAAGTTCGAAATTATTCAAATTCGCAGGATTTGAAGAATTTCGATTTCCGCAAAGTTTCATTGTTATAGTTTCGCGAAAGTGAAACATGAAGTAAATTAAAACAATGCCTATTACTAAATACAATATAACTGTCCAAACGCTAACACTTTTTAATGATACGATATTATTTTCACTTATATTATTTTCACTTTTCACATCACTTTTCTTCAATGCGTATGTAAGATACTGTAGGTTACTGAAATCCACTCCTTCCAGATTGACAGGCTTTCTTTCAGCATTTGTAAAGTTTATCAAAGGCAAATTTACAATGGGTAGTCCTGTATGAGTTGCTTCCTTTAAATCGGACTGTCTTAGTTTTATTGTGAAACCACCAATTTTCACGAGACAATCGTCATCTATTGTAATTATATAAGTGCCTTGAATATTCTGAGGGAAGACTTGGCTTCGACATACTCTTCGCAATAAAGTGTTTGATCTCGCATATAATATCCATTGATTGGGTTGAATTTGTTGTATTTTAATATCTTCAATTTTGATCGGAATAACATCACAGGTGCTAGTATTCTCCATGAAGTTAAATAAATTTGCAATACAGTGATCTTGGATAGACTCGTATACATTTTCTGCGGAGCACACGAAGTAGGATTTCTCGCATTTTTGACATGGTTGTGAGAGTGGCTTCGTTAGTGATCCCTTTACTAATAGGTAAGGATATTTGGGTAATATTACAAAAGTATTTGGATCACGGAAAACAGGTAGAGGGTACAATTTGTAGTATATAAAAATTTCTTTTCTTACCAGTGGTACCTCTAACAGAAACGCTATCTGATTATCATGGATGAATGATTTTAATGTAATAGTTTGCTCTATTTTTACAAGATTTTCCAAACTTACTGTATATGTTAATTTTTCATGTTTTTCAATATCACTTAAAGCTAATAACAACTTAGTAGAGTCTATAATGGATTGATGTAGAGTTCCTAATTTACTGAAAGCAATCGCAGTTTCAATTTCATTTAATTGGGTGAGAATACATTGGAAATTATGTAAAAGTAAATAATATGTATTAATAATGTTATTTTCTATGAAATCCTTTTGTTCCTTTATTTTCAAATGGTCCAATTCGCTTTGCAAGATTTTTGACTGAACATCAAGTTGTATTAAATTATTGTTTATAGATTTAGTAACATTCGTTACGCTTTGAACTATTTCAGAGATCAACGTTACCCTTTTATTAAGGTTTTGTTGATTTACTTTAATATTTTTTATAATTTGGTTATATTTAACAGCGTCTTCGTTGTCTAAATTTCCGGTTAATATTTTTATAATAGAACCTAAAGGGTTTAAAAGACCTCTTTTAACTCTAGCGATTGGAAATAATTGTTTAAGCTTGCTTAATGTTAAATTTTGTATGTACTCTACTTGTATCTTATAATTACATATCCTATCGTAAGGAGTACTGTTAAAATTAAGCTTAACTAAGGAATTAAGTTGTATATATTTATTTGAATTCGACATAAGGTCATCTTGAATAATTTGTAGGTCCAAGGTTTTAATAATTATCCACTTATCATGGCTTACTACTGCAGTTCCCTGTTTCTGGGGTAGTACACCAGGATTACTATCAAGTCGGTGCAGTTGAAGGCCTTGACATTGGCTCGTCGTCATCAGTAGTAGGAGAACGAGCTGGCCTTGCCTGCGGAGGGCGTTTAACATTTTTAATTGAGTTTTTAGTGTTTTTCTTTTTAAGTCGTACTGCTACTACATTTCGCGCTATTTCCCCGGTAACTACAGTTTTTTCATAGCGAGGTTTATCCTTACTACGTCTGATATTTTTATCGTCTAATTCAACCTTAAAATCTGATTCAGATGAAATTGTTATTGGGCTTTTAGGGTTCAAATTACTATTTTTATTTCCTTTTCGTTGTCTTTCGTCCACATTTACGACTAATGAGCTTGAATCATTTTTATGAAGGACGTTTAATTTTATCCTAGGTAAGGCATCGGCGTTTGTATTTCTTTCTTCGTCATTCATGTGATCTAAACGAAGTCTTGTCGGATTGTCAACTAAAATTTTATCTGTCTCATAATTATCGTAGTCAAGTTTATTTGTTTTCAGTGTATTACTAGAGTCATACGTTTCTGTTTGTAATAGTTTGCGGAACTTTGTTGTCCCTACTTTGTCTGATGTATTTTGAATAACAGTATAAGCTAATCCATTAGTACAATTAATAAGAGCACGTGTCATCCGAGCTCCTAAACCAAAATCGGTTTTCTCTAAAGTTTCCTGACCGTGTCCTAAGGTTGTAGGTACCTTAACGCGGGTTTCGCTGCGAGGATCTAATCGAACTTCATGTAATGGTTTATACAGAATAGGTATGTGTGTATCGCACGTATGTAATACTTGATTTTTCATATCGATAGTAGCGTCTAGTTGTTTTAGTAAGTCTGAACCGATTAAACCATCATATCGATCGTCTACTTGAAATATGTAAAATTTGTGCATAGTGTTGTTTTTTAACGTCTTTAATGAAGGTATAAGTATAGCTTCATTATGATGGCTGCTAGCATGTGCACTAACTACCTGAAATGGTTCGTAAATTTTATAATTTGAAAAGAACTCGTTAGCTTTTGCGGGACTAATGAAAGATCGGGTGCTGCCCGTGTCGATCATAAATCGCGAATTTATTTCGGGGATTTCTATATGTGGGAGTCTCAGAGTACTATCGAAATTAAGATGTATTGTTACGGGCTGTTGGTATGTATCTGAGGCCGTTTCTAGATAATATGTCTCAAAAACTTCCTCATTATTTTGTACCGGTTGTTCTTGTTCGTATTCAGCATACTGGTTCTCATCATATTCGTTATATACAGGTATATCATTATTGTCACAATAATCAGGGCTATAGTCGTAATCATAAAGTTTATTATTATGGAAAACATTTTGCTGTGAATCTTCGATAAAGTTTTGTTTTAATGGTGGTGCAGTACGCATCGACACATCAGTATTATAATCTAGCTTTTGAACAGGTTTATTGAAGTGAGGATTATTATTTAATTGTGGAATACCGAATTTAAAGTTTGGGTTATTATTATTAAATTGTGGACGATAGCCTCCTTGTGGAATGCCGAATTTAAAATTTTGATTGTTATCGTTAAATTGAGGACGATATCCTCCTTGTGGGATTCCGAATTTAAAATTGGGATTACCATGACTATTATTAAATTGAGGTCCATATCCTCCTTGCGGAAGGTTAAAATTATTTCGGTTACCATAAGGAGAAGAACCAAATTTAAAATTTTGTTGCATCGGTAGTTGCGATGCTGGTATTTTAAAACCAAAATTATTATTTATTGGCTGCGCAAATTTAGCATGATTTTGATGGAAAGAAGAATTTTGTGCTGAATTTGACGGTTGAAAATTCCTATAATTTGGTCTCTCGTAATCTTTATTTTTTGAGTCGTATTGAAACTGAACATTAACTTCTTCTGTTACTATTGATAATGCGTTTTCTAAAGTAAGGTTAGGTGGCGTCAATCTTAACCTTATAAGCCTGATAAATTCTTTTGGCAAATTAAAAAGAAAAACATCGAAAGCAGCTTTGTTATAGATAATCATCTTTGCGGCTTTAACACCTTCATCTACGAGTAAATTTACTTTTGAAAATAATGTACTGCGTACGCTTTGTACCCTTTTGCAGAAATCGATATAGGATTCGCCACTTTTTATTTTTAATGATTCTAACTCAATTGCAATACATTCCTCTGAACGTGGATCTCCAAAATGTTGAATAAAAACTCCTCGTAATGTATCCCAACTATTAATGTCATCCCTCTCGCTAAGGAGAGCGGCAGCTCTACCAGTCAATCTACTTGTAATACATTGGAAAACGTAAGATAATTGTAACGGATTATTTGGACCACCAAAGTTAATCAAAACGTATTCACATTTTTTAATAAAAAAATTTAGCAAGTTGGGCTCTCCATCATATTTTGGTATTAAATTTAGAATATCTTTCGGTATCACCTGAACACTTTGAGCCATTTTTAAATTTATATTCACTTTAACACAACAAGTACTATAATAAAAGACACACACAATTTAATTCTTAACGCTAAAAATGATTAAAATTATTTTATAGAGATATAGAGTGATAGAGTCACAAATTATTTAAACAAATTTAATATAAGAACTATATATTTTTTTTATGTTGTATTTGTAACTAAAAATTATTATTTAAACAATTTATTCTTAATTTAATATACCGATTCAGTGTAATATCTTAATATCCTAAATATAAAATAGAGCAAAGTATTTAAAATCAAATAGATTTGTTATTTGATTAAAATATTCGTAATTATGTACCGATGAAGTGTACGACCTATAAACTAAATTATACCGATGTAGTGTATAAAATAGAGCAAAGTATTTAAAATCAAATAGATTTGTTATTTGATTAAAATATTCTTAATTATGTACCGATGAAGTGTACGATCTATAAACTAAGTTATACCGATTTAGTGTATGGTTGCCTATTTTTGTGCAATCAGATAACGTTACTTGAGCGATTTTCTGTCTCTATAGTAACATTTAATATTTGGAAGTCATAGGGAAAGCAAAGGAAGTAAAGGTTGTACTCACAAGCCACCCATGTCTTCCAGCAATGGTCCTGGTCCTGGTCACCTTGGAGTCTTATTTATTTGGTTCGTATGGATACCCTTTCACACGCCGAACACGCACTTCAGACCGATTTTTGTGTCTTCGAGAGCACGAGCACGACGATAGGATATAGAGGGTATCCTACCGGCTGCGCCAGACAAATCACGGTGGATCCAGGACCACTTTTTAAAAAGCAATTTAATGCATTTTAATACGTCTTTATTGTATGACCGTTACAATAAGAATGAATGCTTAAAACTAACATTAAAACTAACATGAGTACATGAGTACATTATTCTTAATTCCTAGCACCTTATCTCTATAGGGCGGATGGACTTCGCCGTGTAGCGGGAATGCTTGCTCAGCGTCTGTGGCTGGCCACCCGGTTGTTGTCACAGTATGATAATATTTATAATATAGAGAAATTATTCAGTACTTGGTACCGTCAACATGACTAGGTACACTAATAAGTTTGTGTTTGTAACAAAAAAGTGTCTATATAAAACAAAGTCCTCCGCCGCGTCTGTATGTCTGTCTGTTGGCGATACATATAGGGGCTCAAGAGGAAGTTTTAACGTATAGTTCATCCTGGAATTCCCGCGGGAACTCCGAAATTATCGCGCGTAAAACAACTCGCGCGCGTGCGACAGCTAGTCAGTACTAGTATTATAAAGAGAGGTAAAGAATGTGAGTTTGTGAGGTTCTAAGGGGTAATCACTGGATCTACTGAACCTATTTTGAAAATTCTTTTACCAATAGAAAGCCACGTTATTTGTGTGTCATAGGCTAAGTACCTACATATATAGTAACCCGGAATTCCCGCGGGAACTCTGAAATTACCGCAGTTGAAACCGCGGGGAAAAACAGCTGGTAAGTAATAGTAAAGTACAACCTAGTGAACCTATAGTACCTAGTGTGATAATGTCCAGAAAAAACAAAACTTTTTGTCACGAATCTTCGTTGAAATTATACGCGCTTGTAGGTAGGTATTTAAGTAAAAAGAATATAATTATTAAAGTAAACATTATTTTTGAAAATACTTACATTCAATGTAGGTACGAATACATCTATTGCTAGCTGTGCCCCGCGGTTCCACCCGCGGAAATTTCGGAGTTCCCGCAGGAATTCCGGGAATAAAAGTACCCTATGTCCTTCTCTGTATCTCTGAAAACATGTGTATAAAATTTCATGATGATCGGTTGAGCTGTTAAGGCGTAAAAGCGTAACAGACAGACAGACAGAGTTACTTTCGCATTTTCATATTAGTAGGGATTAGCTTTCCATTCCTTTACCTTGCCTTAACTGCTAGTTATAGTTTTTAATTGTTTATAAATCAATCATAAAGTGAATGTCATTGAAATTTTAACATAGAGACATAATGATTTCATACAACAGTCGTCGACATTGACTCCACGGAGTTTGTGCGGCGAAGACCCGTGGCCCGGTTGAGATATTGTATTTTTCTGTGAGTGCCGCAAAGCGAGAGAGGGACTCTTTAGATACGTCTCGCCGCGCTCCGACCGCGTCCCGCTGTAGCAAAGATGAATAGCTTTCAATATGAAATTGAATTCCGCGGTCCATTGATTTTCAATTTGTTGCGGGCGGGCGGGGGGAGAGGGTGCGCACGTAGCCACCGATATCCCTCTTAGGTGTCAGTAACTCAGTACACGTAGGTACAATGGAGCCCGAACTCTTTTGTAACCCCGCTACCACGAGTATACCATGTACGTTATATTATAAAGGTCGCTCCATACGCACCGCGATTTTACTATCGTAATAAAGAAGAATAAATAATAAAAGAACTTTATTGAAACCAGCAATATGAGTAAAAATAGGTAAATAGGTAGGTAGGTAAGTAATGTCACTAGACGTCATATTTTGCTTTTCGATAACAACCACAGAACATGCTGAGCATAGACCTCAGAAGACATAGACTTTATTTATTTTTTTGTTACCGCTGCTATCCTGTCAATGTTGAGTTAAAATAGTAATAAAACTACTAGGCAACGTGGTATGATCCCAGTTTTAGGTTTGCTCCCAGAGCCAAACACATGGTTTTCTCGCAAGGACCAGTAATTGCTCGCTCAGGAAACAAATGGCGGCTGGTCCGTTGTTATAGCCACAAACGCGTGTTATCACAGTTTCTGACCACCGACGGAGCATAGAATAAAAAGATGGACCTGAACTTTATTAAGTCCTGAAGTGACAGATACCAACTAGTAGTATACTACCAAAAACGATCAGAGAAGAACAAGATGGAGGCCATCCGGCGGCTAGAGCAACAGTCATGATGATAACCTAATGATCCGGCAGAAATTTCATCACGAAACAACAAAATCTAATGAGGCAAAGGGTCGAGAAGATACGGAATTGGAAAAGATTAAATTGCACACAACAGATACACACGCTTTTACACTTAAATACACTGATAACCGTTTTCTTTTATGGACCCCTTCTCCTATCCTGAATATAGGTCCAGATAGATCGTTTTATATTCCAGTCACATAGCTCCCCTATTACAAGACAAATACAAAGTGACAATCCAAGAAAAAAAGAACATAAGAATTGTTATTTAGGCCCGTACACGAAATTGAAACCAATGGAGCGAGCTTTACATTATTATGTATTCTTATTAGCCCAATATTCCGTGCTGAAATAACTCGAAAGCATAATTTTGTGCTTGATATTGTTTACGGTTCAATTGACTAGAAATTTCCAATGGTTTTGCTTATGTCTAGATTTTATTTTAAATAATTATATTCTCATCTAGTTGGAGTATAAATAAAATTAGGTATAATAGATATTCTTACTTAGGTTTCAACTGAATAATTAGCAGACTAAAAATCAGCGCTTATTCTAAGTTGCTCAGTTAAGGAAGTTGTATTTTTACACAAGGGTGCCTTTTTTAACGTGGTTCGCACTTAATAAGCTTAGCGGTTGGTGTTTATAAAAAGGGAGTTTTGGAAATTCAACCCCTAAGCGGATGAAAAGAATGAAACCTTTTCAGTAACAATTACTGAATGTATAATAATCGCCTTTCCATAAAATTTAGGGTTCCCTATACTCATGACAGTTTCTAACTACCCAAATTCATGTCTTATTCGCAAAATACTTTCCTTTTTGCACCAGTGTAGCTTAATTTTCAAAATCTCAAAATCTTTTGCTGTCACTGCTGTGCGACTCTGGAACAGCTTGCCTTTAGAGCTGCGTAAATGCCCTAACAAATTCATTTTCAAATATAGAGTGCGAAATTATTTCCTAGAGTCCGGTGGCTTGCCAGGAGTGGCCATTTAAAAACTGCAGTCGTTTGTAACTCTCCCACCTTTTCAACTATTATGTATTAAGTTAGATATCCCTATTATTAAATGTTTCTGTAAATCCTTTTGGTGTGTGTGTGTGTGTGTGTGTGATATGTGTGTGTGTGTATATTTACTTATATATATTTATGTATATTTATATAATACCTAAATATTTAAGTACGTATTTTATGCTGTGTAATATTTATATATCAATTATCTCTATATTTAGTCCTTTTTTATGTCTTAGTTTATTACAGTTTTTAGTTTTTAATACTATTATTTTTATTTATTTTTTCGTTTCTTCCGTAGGTTGCACACCCCTTTCCTTTTATCTCTCTGTCAACCCAATGGTTAACTGTCAGAGAATGCCGCAAGGCATTAAGTTCGCCATTTGTACTATTTTGTGCAAGAAGAATAAATAAATAAATAAATAAATAAAATAAATTTTGGCCACACAAAATGGTCTAGCGATTCTTAAAAAAAAATTGGTGTTGCAGTACTTTACAACATTTAGTGCCTCGATACTCCGTCCCAAGACATTGCCGGAGCGATGTTTTAAGGGAAGCAGGCACGTGACCAGCAAACAAAGAGCTAGATATACAATGCGGAGATTAAAACAACATATTTATGAGTCTGCATGAGGATCAACATTTATGTTTTTAATCTGAGAAACTGTTGTTATCTCGCAGATGTATTGTAATATAACACATCATTGTTAGCGAGTGCTGCTTTATGAAATAATAAAATAGGGAGTATGATCTTGCTGTCTGTATAGTCTGCTGGTTTTTAGTTTAGTTTTTTTTTACTGTACATATACCTAATATTATGTTATTATTTTATGTCGTGGTGTGTGTGTACATAAATATATTTTTATTCTATTCTATTCTAAACAATTGAACAGTCGTTGAAACTTAAGTAATGACATCATTGGTTACCTATGTAATGAGGCAGCCGTATGCCACTCGTTATGATATCCTGCCCCATTTCTAATACTTATTATTTTTTAAATCTGTTCTTTTTGTATTCTACTTTTTTTTTCAAAACTGATGTAGGTATTTTGTATTTTTGACGTACGCTTCGATTCAGGTTTTTCTAAAATGACATCAAAATTATTATATTACAAAATAAATAAATTAACTTTATAAAGTATCTATTTATTTATTACTACTATTGAGCTAGCCGGAGGTTGTCTACCCAACTTACAAATCTAATACCCAAAGATATTTAACGAGAATAGATTGACAATACGCTCGGCCGCTAAACTTTCCCCTTCAACCACGCAGCGGTCAAATGACCTCATGCTAACAAAATGCCGTTGGCTAGCAGAGAATATTACTAGTCTATTGACGGAAAGTGATATGATTGGCTATTTCAATTGTACTTTGTATTTGATTGCGTCGCAAAAATTTATTGACGTGGATTGCATAGTAAAAGTTCGTATTGTTCGTTTATTCTCTTACTAGCTGTGCCCCGCGGTTTCACCCGCTGTAATTTCGGAGTTCCCGCGGGAATTCCGGTATAAAAAGTACCCTATGTCCTTCTCTGTTCCCCTGACAACGTGCATGCCAAATTTCATCTAAATCCATTCAGTCATTTTTGGGTGATTGAGTAACAAACATCCAAACATCCACACTTTCACATTTATAATATTAGTAGAATAATGTCTTTGCTTATACTTATAGGTCCTACCTACACACGATCCCAAATGCTCCAGGTGGCAGAAAAGTATTCTATATACCTACTAAGAGATGTTGTATATGTACTTTTTGAAGTCCACCTTCTTTTGACACGGAAGTGAAACAATTTTTAGAATAGAATAGAATAGAAAAAAGTTTATTTGATACCATAAAGATAAAATAAGTACAAGCGTTAGTCTTAAACTAGAACAGTTGGTACCAAAATGGCTACCACTCAGCATTATGCCGTGGCACTAAGTTCCACGACGCTGATTTTCAGTGGCGACCGTACAGTTTTTGTAATTCTTATCTTTAACGATGTCTTATGCTCATAAGGAACGATGGCCCATGTCTCCGACTGAAAGTAGCCAAGCCTTAAATTTCATAATGGTTTGGTTTCAAATCTCGTAATCCTAACTAATATTACAAATGTCATGCCTTAATACTCAACCGATCAGCATGAAACTTTGAATTAACGTTGTCAGCGCTACAAAAAAGGGCATCCGGGAATTTCCGCGGAAACTCCGAAATTAACGCGAGTGAAACCGCGCGGAACATCTAGTAGAGAAAGATACAATTTAATTTTACTTTTACTAAGCTAGCTAGCTTTCACTCAATTATATACCTACCTTCATTATAACAAGTGTACACATGTTTATTAAATACCCGCAGTAATTTTGGAGTTCCCGCGGGAATCCCGGGATAGAAAGTACCCTATAACACTCAGGAACACTGTAGCATTATATTGGGAAAAGAGTTTTCGAAATCGGTTCAGTAGATCCAGAGATTACCCCCCTACAACGTCACAAACTCACAAACTTTCAAAGTTTACCTCTTTATAATATTAGTATAGATTTTAATATAGGTAAAACTCAGAACTAATTAATTTGAAGCAAAAATTTCAAAGTTGGTTAAATACGAAACTTTCTTAAATAAAATATGATAGCCAACCCTCCTGGCTTACTCCGTTAAGAATTGTTTAAAAAAATAAACCTCGGTAACTGAAATAAGTCGGGATTTGCTAATGTATTCATCTCAGCTTTATTCACAAAGCTTTTTGCCATTTTTTTTTGCGTTTTGTACGCATTATGTGTCCCCGGTTCGAGCGCGTCTTTCGTTGGAGCAATCCTTGAAAATTGCAATCGTACAAATTGAAAATTAATGGACCACGAAATCCAATTTTTGATTAAACTACCATTTTTTTTTTCTTCAACGAGATTTTTAGGAGCTCTTAAAATGTAAAAATAACGAAATCTAATAAAGTAGGTATATAATGGGCATGTTGACTAATTTTTATTTTTTAGTCCGTCTTGTAGATTATTAAAAAATATTGGACACGTATTTTTTCTTTTTTTACGTAATCAAAAAATAACGGCGATATATTGAGTTGAAATTTCGCGTGACGTCACTATTCTGACAGTTTGTATGACTGTTTTGCGGTTAGTGACGTCACGACCTCCTCATCCTAAACTTTAATGCGGTTTATCTCTGAATATTTTAATTTATTTAAAAAAGCAAAAAATACGTGTCTATTGTTTTTTTTATTTTCTAACTGACGGACTAATTAGAATTTTGATTTTCAAAAGTAGGCAACATCCCTTATTATATCTATAGTGCCGCTTGAAGCTACGTATACCTATGGTGTAGTTCTGACATAGTATAATTTATATATGATAATATAGACATCACATATTATATACCCCTGCCTATAATAAATAAATATAAGTACACTAGAAGGTTTTGAGAGCTTTCAACACTTTCCACTTTATGAAATGACAGACGTATTTCCCTCTTGTTTAGCTTAATAACCTGTCATTCTCCGATACGTTAAAGATATGACAGCTGACAACTAATACTCCACACACGTAATGGCAACGACATTCCATTAGGAGTCTTTTGATGTATTTTTTATATATCTTACGTCATATCCTGGATTCAAAATACGTAAAGAGTTTGTGGAATGCAACCAACATAGTCTGCCCCCTTAGCCATGCTGATAATCTAAAATCTTCCAATCAAACGTCCGATTTTGCATGATCAGTGATCACGTGACGTGACGATTCGTTTCTTGGTTTTCTATAGCGACAACGATTACACATTGTGAACTTGGCTAAGGGGGCTGTACCACGCGCAAAATAGGCGCCTATCTACTTGTCAAATTGCGGAAACCAGCCCGCTTAGAAATACAAGGGGGTTGCTATTTTAAACAGCGATTACACACAGACAAACAAAGTGAATAAATGGGCAAGTTGACTAATTTTTATTTTTTAGTCCGTCTTGTAGATTATTAAAAAATATTGGACACGTATTTTTTTGTTTTTTTATGTAATCAAAAAATAACGGCGAGATGAAATTTCGCGTGACGTCACTATTCTGACAGTTTGTATGGCGGTTTTAGCGGTTAGTGACGTCACGACCCCCTCACCCTAAACTTTAATGCGCTTTATCTCTGTATATTTTAATTTATTTGAAAAAGCAAAAAATACGTGTCTATTGTTTTTTTATTTTCTAACTGACGGACAAATTAGAATTTTGATTTTCAAAAGTGGTCCACATCCCTATTCCCTGACAATGTGTGTCGTGGATCAATCTTAGAGTTGATATCATAATGTATTCGACCATTTCATGGTGCTCTATCATATTTCAAGTAGCTGATCCCCATGCACCTGTGTGAAGTTCGGAACTCACTCAGGAACACCTCATTCCGGGATAAAAGTATTCTATGCAAGGTAACTCAGGGATACTGTAGCTTCTATCAATGTATGAAATTTAAGAATAATCTCAATGTTGCTGCAAAAATGCAAAAATAAGAACAATCCTCCTAAAGCTATACAGAATTAATTTGAAAGAAAATAAGCTGTTATAAAAAGTTACTTCAAAGTGTTCTAAGAAAAAAAATCAAGTGCATAAAATGTAAAGAAATATAAAGCTCCTATACTCTTGAGTTTGGAGCGAGTATCACCTTGATTTTATCTTTTTACTAACATCGCTGGCTTGCTTTGTGACTACAGAGTCACAAGGACGTCACAGCGCATGGAAGTAGGGAAGATGTAGAGATGCACTTATCTCTAGCTAGACAAGAGCTGTTAAAGGCTCGTTTGCTTTTAAATTGCTTTATTCTCTGCGTAACTGCACTTGACTGTTGTCCTTTAGCATTGCATAGAAACACAATCATCATATACCCACATGGATAGGTACTAACTGTTCCCTGCGGTTTAAACTGCTTTAATTTGGGAGTTCCCACGACATCTTTACGCGAAATCCTTTCTTAGCTGACTTCTATTCTCCATAGACTATAACTACCTGCCGAATTTCGGATTTAGAGAGCAAATAATTATGGAGATTTCATTTTTAGCCAATGAATCAGTGACGATTTACTTTTTTATGTAGATGGTAGATTGTTTTTTAAAGGTGCTTTTTTGTGGAAATGCTATACACAATCTCTCTTAATTCTTTATCAAAATTAATGATTTAAACATAATTTTCAAATTTATGTTCCCCGCTATAGACGAAAAATGGACAAATACTTTAAAATTTATGTTTTGATATTTTTTTTTATAAAAATCATACTGTAATCTATTGTTATTCGGAATTCGATCACGATATATACCCAAAATAATCGCACAAGTCAGCCAGTACATATAATAGGCTAGTTTCCTGGGTAAAAAAATCAAAATTCTATTTAGTCCGTCAGTTAGATAATAAAAAAATAAAATGGAAAATGCATATGAAAATGGAAATGGAAATATGCATAGATAAAGCGCATTAAAGTTTAGGGTGGGGGACTTGTGTCGTCACAGCTCGCTATAACGTGCGAACAAACTGTAGCGAGGCGTGACGTCATGTGAAATTTCGACTTGATATATCTCCATTATTTTTTGGTTACATAAAAAATAAAAAAATACGTGTCCAATATTTTTTAATAATCTACAAAACGGACTAAAAAGAAAAAAATAGGAAACTAGCCTCATCCAACAATAAGAAAAACCTCATTAGGTACTGATTTAGAAGCAATTGCGCAAATGCTAGTTAAATAGCACTGATGATAGTCGATAGTGCTGTGCTGTGTTCACAATAAGTTTATAAAAACTTTAAATCATTTCTGATTAGTCGGCCGTAAAATTATACGAATGAGCGCATCCGATTTTCTGTTGCGTTGTTCGTGTTAAACAACTCGTACAATAATATCGTTCATGTGGGCAGAAAACAATTTGTACACTGGCGGTGAGCGGGCACCGTTTTTATGGCGGCAACTATACATGGCTGTGGTCCAAACCGCACGGCATTTAGCCGACATAGGCGCAATGCACCGACGCTAAATTTTCAGCTATAAACACAACGTAAAATTTAGATTCCTTAATATCCTACACTTTCTGCGAGAAAAAAATACTTAATTATCAATATTTTATTGGTGCACCTAAAACTCTACTTTGTGCTTTTTGACCAAGAACATGAGCTAACTAAACCAAGTTTTATTGAAATAGTTCGCATAATGCGAGCTTATAAGACATACTTACAGAGAAATAAATAAAAAAATGTTAAAATATGCCCATGCATTATTATTTATTTAATAGTGTATTAATTAAAATTGATTTAAGCCTTAATTTAATTCATTTTCGATTCGATAGACCTAAGTTTAATAGTATAAGGAGATTAATAAATATATACATTTATAAATTTTAATAAATTAATCTCGAATATCTAAAAAATGAATAAAAGGATACGTTAGTTAATGTTACTATGATCTTAATTAAACAAATTATGACGTGAGCATTAATTTATTATACGTACTTACCTATCTAAAGCCAATTTGAAACTGAAGGAACTCCTTACAACTAACTCCTTGGCCGCCAAACGGTCTGAAATAACTATCTATAATATTCCTAAATGCTACCTATTTAACCCTAGTTGCCTTGTAATAAGGTTTAAGTTCGTGTGTTTACAGCAGTAAATTTCTAGGTCAAAAGCAAGCTGCAACTATGAAATTGAACAGCTGCCGCCACCCGAGTTTCTACGCTTGATGGATGAAATACTTTGTGGTGGAGTTGTCACAGAAAGTGTTTGAAGTCAGTAAATTTTAAACGGGCATAAGTTCTCTTCTGTAGTGCTTATGTGCATAGGATCAGCATAATATTGTATAATTTTGTCTTTTGGCGAAGAGCGGTCATAAAACAGTTATAATGCGTATTAGAGTAAGTACTTAAATACTGATTTTATTTTAATGTCTAGGTACAGTCTACACGTTAAAACAAAAACTATTAAAACGGCGACTTTTGGAGTTTTCAATTAAACTTTTATATTATGTTACTCTAAAAATAGTAGGTAGGTACCTATACTCACAATATAATATCTTCTTTAATTAAATATCTTAAGAGATATGATTTTTTATAGTAGTTGGCGCCAGTGGCTGAAACTTTCAATACTACCGGAAATATAATGGTAAGCTACCAAACCAGTAGGTATAGTTTATTATCTCATACTAGCTGTGCTCCGCGGTTTCACCTGCGTGAGTTTCGAAATTCCCGCAGGAACTCCCAATTTTCTTTAATACAAACCTTCCCTATATTTCCATAAATATTTCAAGATCAAATTAACCAAATCGGTCCAGCCATTCTCGAGTTTTAGCATTTCTTATGTATCTATAAATCTATATATATCTTTGGGATAAAACAAAGTCGCTTCCTGCTGTCTGTCCCTATGTATGCTTAGATCTTTCAAACTACGCAACGTATTCTCATGCGGTTTTTACCAATAGAAAGAGTGATTAATGAGGAAGGTTTATATCTATATTTTATCCTGGAATTCTCGCGTGGACTTCGAAATTACCGCGGGTGAAACCGCGAGGGTCGGCTAGCTACATATATAAAAAGATGTAGGTATAAACAAGTGTGTGCACATAAGCACATCGGAAGTTATACGTGAATTTGAAATTCGAATGCATCAACTATCGTACAGATACTATCACGTCCGTATACGCGTCAAATTCATTTTCGATGGGAGCGCGTCACTTCCGCCTTCAGCGAAAATTTTACTCAAAACGAGTGAAAAGAAGCGTAAACAACCTTTGCCAAACATATTGTGATAACGAGCCTGAAATACATACGATGTATTTAGACTTTCGTATCTACATAACATTTATTTATTCATCCCCAATTGGTACGAGTGTGCTGGCAAATATTTCATGTGCCCAAAAACGTGTGAATTATTAAAACTTACTTTTGCGGTATACTGAGCAGCGCGCGGCGGGTGCGTTCGCTTGGGAGTGAAGAAGAAGAAAAAAAATACAAACATAACGATCTCAAATGTGTCTATGTCGCAATACAGCACCTCCGGGGATCGTGTGTAATAAAAATTCCAGTAGGCGAAGCACTGGCGCGCTCTCAGAAATGTAATCCGTGAAGATATATACCGGCGAACGGCATACCTATACCGGTTCCATATTTGTAACTGGGAAATCTCCATTTCTCTTTGACTGCCAGTCGTTTCAGAAGCCACCGACTCCCTCGTGTGTCGTGCCGGTCGGGGGCGACACTCATAAAAATTCGTCGTGCCAAAAAGTTTTGCTTTTTCTAACGAGCCGTTTCGCGGCGAGAGGCGTCGAAAACTCGGCCCCTTTTTTTTATGTCATAATTTGTCGAGTTCCGCTGGCGCGAGACGTTCGGGTGTTGTTAGTTGCAGGAATCCAACATAAAAATGGACCGTAAAGCGACGACCTTTCTAAACGGCATTTGCGAAATTCTACTACATAGTACCTACCTACCTATGGGTACGCTAGCAAACAAATCTAAGTCAGCATGGCAATTATGTAACTTTTGTTGCTATCATATTTCAGTTTCAATCAGAAAAATTACGATTTTGTGATTAATTAATCGTGTTTAGGCAGCTTTAACTTTTGAATCATGTTTATTTTGATTAATTACTAGATATTGTAGGTGTCAAAACGTGCATATTGCAATCGCAAAACCGCCATATTTTTGATTGCAAATGAAAAATGATAGAAACAAAAGTTACATAATAGCCCCTCAGGTATTTAAAATCGTTTGGAATTATGTATTAGAAAAGAAAGGAAGAAAGGTATTTATTTTGAAACAGACAAAACAATCGTGTTCTAATGTAAATATTAGGTAACTGAACCCAAGTTATTTAGAGACTAGCTGTGCCCCGCGGTTTCACCCGCGGTACTTTCGGTGTTCCCCCGGGAACTCCGGGATAAAAAGTACCCTGTGTCCTTCTCTGCACCCCTGACAACGTGCATGCCAAATTTCATCGAAATACGTTCGGACGTTTTTGCGTGATTGAGTAACAAACATCCACACTTTCACATTTATAATATTAGTAGAATTGATCCCAATAGGTAGGTACGATCAATCGACAGATATTCATAAATTTTTCAACGGAATCCCTCTGAAAGGATCCTTAGGATGAGAAGAATATTACGATTCTGAATTCCTGACGAAGCGAAACGAAGAAAACATAACAAGGCATTGTGCCGATAATACAATTTCAATTAACAATCCTTATTTACGGGTACAGTGCGGCAGTAAATCAGGGATGATGTCTCCAACGAGGCTTGGCATTCCCCCCTAGTTAATATAAACACAACGGACGACACCCGCGTAGGTATCGGTGCTTCAACGCAGCCGCGAAAAGTGATGGGGGAAATTAAGTGCTCTTTCCACATTTTATTTTTATGTAGCGCATCGTTAAACGCGTTCTTGATATATATCCAGTTCTTGGTGTACTAAATTAAAAAATATATATTATTATTAAATTATTAAATGGACGTAGATAAGCAATAACATGTTAACTCACAAAATTAAGTTATTGATTCGGAACGATTTATTGAGAGTTAGGGAACGTTTTTTAATTATGTGTTTACCTTATTTTAAATATGTAACTAAATATTGAACATAAAAAATGTTGATACAAAATGGTGCTCCTACTTTTAAAACACGATTTACTCAAAATTTCTCCAGTGTGGGTTAACACACTATTGCTTATCTATGTCCATATATCATAAATTAAAATTTTAATGTCCAAAAATTCAAAAAGACTGTATAAATATAAGGTGAGAAAAATCAATCAAGGTTGCAGAGCGACTGAAATCAAACCGTTACCCGAGATGTGTTGGCGGCACAATATCAGTGACCATCAGCAGGCACAGTGACCAACCCCACGCGGTGTCAATTAAGTGCAAATTTCCTATCTATACTGAAGAGTTCACTGACCAAATATGGTGCCCCACCGAACACTGATAGCAGAAATACCTACCAGTGGTGACCGATTTTGGTGGGGAACTGTCGGTCGCGAACTTTACCGAGCAAGCCCCCATTTTCCTGTCAGAGCAAAGTAATTATATTGACGATGGATTATTCAGTACGCGAAAAACCAAAGAAGGTTTTATTGGTAACTTTACACACCCTGGGAACAGTCTGCCACCCGCAGTATCACCCGTCTCAATTGCAGAATTTTCGCAAAAGCTCTTTATTAATTTTGTCTGTCTTTTATTCCATGATCTAAAATTTAGATTCTAAATTACTGAAATAGCTGTTTCTCCGGCGGTTTCACCCGCATAAATATTGTAGCTATCTATAATTTTCCTGTCAGTGAAAGAATTTAAAAAAATCTGTTCAGTACCTAGGTAGTTTCAGAGATTACCACCCCACAACCAAACTTATAAACAAATTTTATCGCTTTTATAATATTCGTGTAGATAGAGACAGTAATAACTTTGTATTACAGTGTAATAACTTTGTATTTTTTTTACTCAGTCCTTGTGTAGTTGCCATATATCACAAATAATAAACTGAGTTTGAAGGAGAAGTAGTTCTCATAAGATTCTGGTATACACAATTGTACATTAATAGTAGATTAGTAGCCAAGGGCTGTAAGCCATCAATTGCAGCCCGAGATAAGTATTTAGTTATAGTCGAACCTATAGTGGGCATGTTGACTAATTTTTATTTTTTAGTCCGTCTTGTAGATTATTAAAAAATATTGGACGCGTATTTTTTTTTTTACGTAATCAAAAAATAACGGCGATATATTGAGTTGAAATTTCGCGTGACTTCACTATTCTGACAGTTTGTATGGCGGTTTTATCGGTTAGTGACGTCACGACCCCCTCACCCTAAACTTTAATGCGGTTTATCTCTGTATATTTTAATTTCTTTGAAAAAGCAAAAAATACGTGTCCAATATTTTTTAATAATCTACAAGACGGACTAATTAGAATTTTGATTTTCAAAAGTAGTCCACATCCCAGTTCGAGGGTGCAATTGATGCTTACACCCGAGCTAACTATTCTGCTTTACATCTCGATTGTGAGGTAAGTAGAAAAAACCGGCATTACAAGAATAAAACATTCTATTAAATTAAAATTTATAGTGAAATGAGAACAATTTTTTTCAAGGACGATTTAAAATTGATAACTATTATACTCATACGAAGACAAGGCTGAATAGCGAAGCGACCTCTTTTGTCATTGGGCTGAATGCATGATGTCTATTGCCAGTATGATGGTTAGATGTACGCGAACTTTTTGAAAGAGTAAAGAGTTTTTTTTTTTATTACTTACCGCCCTAGGGCTTTTCTAGTTACATTATTACCCTAGAGCGCTAATTGGTCACCGACAAGCCCCATTTGGGGGTAATAAGGACCTACTTGTGTGTAAAAAAATGGATGTAAAATATATTCACTTTACTTTGCCTTAGGCGTTAAATATAACAAAACAACTTTCTACCAATTAACTGCATAAATATTGACTTTGACAAATTTTCAAATGAGCTAAGTTAAGACGTGGTTTCATTAAAACTTCCTCTCGGTTTAACAAAACGCCAATAATTAATTATGTATCATCTATTGGCAGGGATTCTAAATATTTATCAGTAGGCAAATCTTAAATTCTCGCACAATTAGCAATAAAATCAAATTCATAATTTCGAAGATTAAAATGTTCAGAATCTTTACTTTGCTCCATCTGATTTCAACGTTCTATAAAAACGATCACATTCTTAGTTTTTTATCAAGTAAAGAAAAACACAAAGTTAATTTTAAAAATTCAAATTCCATTTTATGTAATTGTAAATCAATTTGTAGAGTTTTTTAGGTAGGTAGTTTTCGAAAGGCTTTATGGATGCTGTCATTTTTATTAACGCCGAAAAAGCTACGCTGGCAAATTACTTTTGGATTGGATTGATTTAGATTGATATACTACTAAATACTTATGTTACATAGTCAGGGATGCAATAATGTCGATACAAAATAATGCATATACGGGATGCAGGTTTTTTTCAATAATGATAACTAAATTTTAATTGTTAGTCCGTCTTGTAGATTAATATTGTAGAGTAATATTAGACACATGCTTTTCTTTTTTGTACGTATTAAAAAAATAACGGCCATACATTGAGTTGAAATTCAGGGTGACGTCACACCTTGGTGCACTTTATATAGGTATCTATGTACTTAGTTATGACATCGCGACCTCCCACTCCGAAACTTTAAGGCATTTTATCTAAGTAGGTACCTATTTTTTCAATAATTTAAAAAAACAAAAAATACGGACTAAATAGATTTTTCATTACTCATACTTGGAAAGTAGGTCTGAAGTTGCCTGAGAAGCGGGTTGAAAGTAACCCTTTTCAGCCCTAGGGAGAATCGCTTTCAACTGACAACTGTCAAATTATTAAAAAAAAACTAGGTCTATTTTCACATTTCTATTGAACCATGTTTCAACTTTCTATACAACCAGCGCGATGTAAAATTGAAATAACGTAAAGTTTAAGTAGGTATTAATTAAAATAAAATTCACTCACTTTTTCTTAAGCTAATTCCTATTTATATTTTTTTATTTTCTTTAATTAATACTTAATAATTAAAGAAAATATTTTTTTTAGGTCGCCACAATGTAAATAAAAAATACTGGCTGAATAGCTAGCCGGCCAAAGAAAAAGAAATAGGTGGGAATGTGTCAAGCGACTATCCGATCTTCACTCATTTTTTCTTTAGCTAATTCCTATTTTTATTTTGACTTTCCTTGCATTCGTAATGAAAAGCACAGTGTTACCCTCGGGAGAAAGACTTATTTAGTCCCTCGATCTATTAGCGCCCTCGCTACGCTCGGGCGCCAAACCCCGTCTCGGGACTAAATAAGTTACTTTCACCCCTAGGATAACAATGTACTATTTTTTTACCTATACCTAGTCATCACGCCCATTACCTACAATCTGGCGTGTAACAGTGAATAGTCACTAAAATCTAAGAAACGATCCTTTCAGATTTATAAGAATAACGGCGTTATGTCGTCTGCATTTAGGTAGAAATTACTTATTCAATAAAAAAAATATTTTTTATTTTATTCATCGTTTTATATCTACGATAAATTTTGTTAAAACATTTGTATGGAACTGTGAATCTGGGTAGGTACAATGTAATTATTTTTTTACATCAGCGAGTTAAAGATCAACTTTATGTACCTAAATAAAATGATTTCGCTTTGACTTTGAAGAACATTTTAGAATCACGGCACTTGTTACATTAAGCTTCATTATGGTTCCCACTCAGGCTTTGAAAGTAGAAAGGGTTAATTGCAAAAATTTAATATCAGCCCGTTATTAATAAATCCATTGAAGCGTTCACCTATCGCGAGCTACTATTTATCATCTTTTCACAGCAATTAAGTAGTAACCGGGTGTGTATAGCCTAATTTCGACGGAATTAATATAAACTGAAGCACGGGAACAGCCGGCCGCTTTATTAAACGAAAACTCCTGATGAAAACTTCGCATCATCATATTTTCTGAATTGTTTTCGCGTAAATTAAAGGTATAATTTATACTCCGAAATGTAAACAAGCGGTGTTCGTTTGGGCTTTATTAAAATAAAATAAAGTAACGTATTTGTATTATATTAGACACGATATATGCCTAGGACACGGTGAAAACGAAAAAAATAATAGAAATTTGTGTTTGGAGTTGTGTAAAGTTTGTTGTAAAATTATGTTTTTGGAAATAATATAAAAATCCTTACTAATGTTATAATTGCGAAGGTGAGTTTGTTTGTTTGGCTTTCACGGCTAAATGGTTCAACTGACCACCACATAATTTTTCAAACACGTTGTCCGAAAAGAAACAACATTAAATTTTGCATACTACCTTGTCAAGGGTAGGTACAGAAAAAATATCCGCGGGATCACCGAAACTAACGCGGGTGAAACCGCAGGAAACAGCTAATATAACGTTTCATAACTTATAACAATATCCTCCAAATACCGTAATAACTTTATTAACATAATCTACCTTAAGGAAACTTTGTAATAAAAATTACGTCATGATCATATTAACGTCTTTCCGAATTTTCTGCTTACTTGCAAGGGAATTAAGCTTTCTAAGGTCCGTATTCCAAAAGGTTACTCAAGTCATGAATCTAGTTTTAAAACTAATTTCAAGTAAAGCTTTAATTTTAGGTCCGTATTCCAAAAGGTTACTCAAGTCATGAATCTAGTTTTGAAACTAATTTCAAGTAAAGCTTTAATTTTAGAACCTTACTTGAGACGCGATTCATCAATCAACAATCAGTTGAGTTATTTCCTTATTCTAGAACGACGCTTGAGTACTAATCTATACTCAGCAAAGATTTGATCTTTGTTTACGTCTGTCATGTCAAGACCACTCAACCAATCAGAATTCAAAATCTCTTCTCAAGACTAGTTTCAAGTGATTAGAACCAATCAGGGTTCAGAATCTCAACTAAAGACTAGTTTCAAGTGATTAGAACTTAAAACGCATTCTATAATAAGATAAACGCTTGAGTTATGATTTGAGCTTAAAACTAATCTCAAGAGAAATGTGATCTGAGTCACCTTCTGGAATACGGACCTTAGAACCTTACTTTAAAACGAGATTCATCAATCAACAATCAGCGGAGTTTTCTCCTTATTCTAGACTGACGCTTGAGTACTAATCAATACTCAAGCAAAGATTTGATCTTTGTTTACGTCTGTCATGTCAAGTCCACTCAACCAATCAGAGCTCAAAATCTCTACTCAAGACTAGTTTCAACTGATTAGAACCAATCAGAGTTCAGATTCCCTACTCAAGACTAGCTTCAAGTAATTAGAACTTAAAACGCATTCTATAATAAGATGTACGCTTGAGTTATGTTCTGAGCTTAAAACTAATCTCAAGTAAAACGTGATCTGAGTCACCTTCTGGAATACGGGCCTAAGAGTTGATTTAAATCTATATTTGCTTTTGCTAAATATACTTAAGTATCTACTAGCTGTCGTCGCGGTTTCACGTAGCTTAGGTAATTTAGAAATTTACCCAAGAGTCAAAAAACTAAAGCGCGTTCGTTAAAGTTAAAGAATTTTTTGACGCTTGACGCTTTAGCGAACACAAAACGTTTATGTACCTACACGAAAACCTGTTGAGCGCAAACGGTCCCTTAATTTTGGACTTTTTGTAACACAGACGTACAGGCACAACTCAAAATATCGGATGCTTTCATGCCATTAGTACAAAAAGAGGTCAATATTAAAATTAAAGTGAGAAAAACCACAGACAACCATCTTTTATAAAATTTCCTATTTAAAAGCATTGAAGCTATCTCAATTTTTATTATATACTAGCTGTCCCCCGCAGTTTCACCCGCGTTAAGGTGAAACCACCGCAATAGGCATGTTGACAATTTTTTTTTAGTTCGTCTTGTAGATTATTAAAAAATATTGGACACTTATTTTTTCTTTTTTTACGTAATCAAAAAATAACGGCGATATCCTATTGAGTTGAAATTTCGCGTGACGTCCCTATTATGACAGTTTGTATGGCGGTTTTAGCGGTAAGTGACGTCACGACCCCCTCACCCTAAACTTTAATGCGCTTTATCTCTGTATATTTTAATTTATTTGAAAAAGCAAAAAATACGTGTCTATTGTTTTTTAATTTTCTAAAAGACGGACTAATTAAAATTTTGATTTTCAAAAGTTGTCAACATCCCTATTCATAACGCAAGTTGAGCCGAGCCCTAGACGAGGTTTGGTGCATTACAATAGGTATAAATCAAGGCTGGATCCTACCTGGTACGGCGACAGCGGCGACCTAATCTCGCCTGCAACGTTCCCCGGGCACAAGTTTAATACATCATCCTGTATTACGTCATTTATTAACCAACACATTGTTGTGTTATACCAACTATATTAATACCACACGATTTATAGAGCTAAGTGCGCGACTACTCCACATCAACACCCAATAAAGAATCCAATGGCAGAGTATTAGTTGCTATAGGTTACTTACTTTAGTTACTTTTTGCATTTAATTTGTGCCACGCGAACGATCTGCTGGAAAACAAAAATTTAAAATAAAATTCATTTTAATGGGCATCTATTTAATAAGTATTTACGTAAATGAAATTTCTACTATTAATAACATTTTCATAACATCCCAAAATCAATGCCAGAAAATATTTAAATCGCTTGTTGTTGTTACTGGATATGGAGACATCCTAAATGTTAATTAAGTAAATAGTTATCATTAATAACACAACTCTAGACATTATATTTATTGATATTGTGCTCTTTAATATGTTTTTTTCTATATATTATTACTTTTTTTATTTTTCATAATATATTATTATAGTGTTATTAACTTAACATATTATAAAACAAAGTCCTCCGCCGCGTCTGTCTGTCTCTTCGCGATAAACTCAAAACAACTGAACGGATTTTCATGCGGTTTTCATCAATAGATAGAGTGATTCAATAGGAAGGTTTACACGTATTATATTATATCCTGGAATTCCCGCGGGAAATTCGAAGTTATCGCTGATGAAACCGCGGGGGACAGCTAGTTATTTATAATATTTTTTTCCTTTACTCTGTTTTGTAGACTGGCAGCCGCGCCGGTGCTTGTGTGTGTAAATTTTAACGCTTTCGCTTGGCGGAATGCCATTAACGATGGCGCATTATGTATGCAGAAATTTGTATGGGTAGGTATCAGATTTGGTGATAATTATGCTAATAATATTATACAGTTAATTGCCTTTCAACCATTGATACCTTTTTACGTTGTGCCCAGATTCACAATTCCATACAAAATCGTACTTATGCATACGACACAAAGCTCACACGCCAAACTGTATTAAGTATTAAAAAAAAACCTAGTACCTATATTTCCATTTTATAGGTCTTTTGTGAGGACATTTTTGCGTCTCCGTCGCGGGTATTTAGTATACCAATGCTTGCAACCCTTACTCTTTAGTTAGCATTTAAAACTATTTCGAAATCATTGCAATTAAAAGATGGCGGCTGAGGTCGGCCATATTGATTTCCCGTGACTTTCGGTCGCAGACCCCGCGCCGGCCGTGCGTGTGATTATGAGTTATGACGAATTTCTGTCGATACACGATCCATCAATATCCGTCAGCCAGTACCTAACGTATGAAGCAATAAAAAAAAAATACTGCACTTTTTGATATTTTCTTCGTGCTTTCATATTTTCAGTAGATCGTATAAGTTAGACAGAAAAATAAGTGAACACAAATTCATTTTTAAGCTAAATATAGTATGTTGTCTACGCAATTTTATTTTTATTTTAATAACTAAGTGGTCCCAGCGGTTACACCGGCGTTAATTTCAGTGATAAGAGTACCCTATATCCTTTTCTGTACTCCTGACAACGTGTATGCAAAATTTCATGGTGACCGGTCGAGCCGTTAAAGCGTAAAAGCTTAACAAAAAATAAACAACTCACTTTCGCATTGTTGTAAGTTTATAAAATACGTTTAGAAAGAAAGATTTATTGAAACAAAAAGACACAACAGTAGCACAAATCAATACACAGAACAACACACAGAAATGATTAAACATTAATAAACTAAAACTAAACTTAAAAACAAAAATTTAAATATGACCTATATGTCTTCATGCTCAAAATGAACCTTGACTCAACATTATGTCGTATGGGGACACTCACGACGCTGGTTAACAGTCAAGACCACTAATTGTGTTGTGTTTAAATGTAAAAACATTATTTGCCTGTGAAAATTGCCCCTATTTTTACATATTTATAGCTTACAAAGAAAAGTATGAATCTAATGTTGATGAACTCTATTCCACGGATATTTCGCTGAAGCCATACCTAGCCACAAAATTAATTTCACTCATTCTGAACTCAACACTTATCTTGATTATTCAAAGAACAACTAAAACAAAAGCCACGAATAAAAAGTGAGATTGATTAAAATATTTATTAAGGTTTCATTTGAACTAATAACGCGGCCGCGAAGCAATCCCGCGCGGCAGAGCGGTAGGTAGCGCTGGAGAAGTGGAAACTCTAACTTAGTCAAACTTTGCACTGTTTCCAAGATTTTCACAGTTTAATTATCCGCAGCTTTGTTGTTCGTTTCTGGTGAGGTACGTACGGGAAGCAGTATATAAATAGCGTTCGGTACAAGCATATAGGTAGGTATATGAGTAGGTATTCTAAAATGTATTATTTTATCTTGAACTAACTGACCCGCGTGGTTTCACCCCCGATAATTTCGGAGTTCCCGCGGGAATTCCGCATTACAATATAGCCTATGTTACTCAGGGATAATGTAGCTTTCTAATGGTGAAAGAATTTTTGAAATCGGTCCAGTAGTTTTTGAGTTAAATCGTAAAAAACAAACAAACAAAAAATCAAATCTTTGCTTTTTATAATATTATTATTGTTAAGGTTGATATTTAATTTAATTATGACTTCTTGATTTGAATGAACCCTTCTTTAAATTTCTTATTCGATTCTCGTCTCAAATAACAAAAAAAAAATCATTTGAAATATTATTATTTTTGATGACCTTTAAAAGTTTGAGCACACAAGTGACCGGGTCTTCTCTGTGATTTATTAGTACTTATTTATTATTTAGTTTACATTTATACTAGCTCTATGTAAACATGAATTATCTAGGATAACAGGGATGTTGACTACTTTTAAAAATCAAAATTCTAATTAGTCCGTCAGTTAGAAAATAAAAAAACAATAGACACGTATTTTTTGCTTTTTCAAATAAATTAAAATATACAGAGATAAAGCGAATTAAAGTTTAGGGTGAGGGGGTCGTGACGTCACTAACCGCAAAAACCGCCATACAAACTGTCAGAATAGTGACGTCACTCGAAATTTCAACTCAATATATCGCCGTTATTTTTTGATCACGTAAAAAAAGAAAAAATACGTGTCCAATATTTTTTAATAATCTACAAGACGGACTAAAAAAAAATTAGTCCACATGCCCATTATTAAATAAGTCCCTTGTTATAAATCATATATAAAAATTATATAATAGATTACTGCGTAGGTAGGTACATAAAGTTGATCGGTACGCATAAATATATAATTCATCGCATTAATTAGAACATTCCAAAAGATAAGCAAAACTTTACAGACTCCGCACAATTATAACCTCTCCAAAACAACACCGGCTGATCCAAGGCGACACCATAATTGCCGCTCCACTCTCAATCAACGCAATTATAATTAAAGCAAATTTACAACAATTAACGAAGCTAATATCAAACAGTCGAATGTGACGTTACGTTATCGTTTGAACTTGAGACGTAGTCTAATTTGAACAAGTCTTTTTATAACCGTAGATTGGTATTTATCTGACTGAATAGTAAATATAATTTTTTCATCATTCATCCAAACTACTGTATTTTGAACGTTATTTGGTCCGAGATTTCAAAAAACCCATTTTAATGCTCGTTGAAACGATGGACTTAATTCAAAATACTATTTCCAATTCTTATCGAAGTGTTGAGTGAAGTTTGATTACCCACTTACTGACATTTAAAATTTACTGAGGACAGGTTATGGTGAGCAAACACCAAAGATTCTGTCTAGCAGTAGTCTGTAAGCCTGCCTCTGAAGAAGTAGCTCAGATTATACCGAGATTCCAGGAGGTGATAAAAATTTTCATGCTAATACAATCGATAACCTGCGTCGTCCTCCATGGTTGAAAATAACCGAAATCCGGCCGAACTTCAGCCGAACGTTTTGTTTTTACCGAATGTTCGGCCGTCGCGTCGCGTCGGTTCAAACCACATTCGGCCCATCACTATGAATTTTACAGTCTAGACAAGCACAAAAAAGAGCAATTTTAAATTCTACTCCTAAAGGGCTTCATTCTAAGTTTAGCAATTTAGTCCAGGTTTTAATGTATCACTCAGTCAGAAAGTAGTAGTGATTTTTTAAAATTATTTTCATTTTATTTTTCTCTGATTGAATTCGTTTTTTTTTTCTTTTCACGCTGTCAATGTTAATATTATTTTTAGAGTGCGGCTTTTATGGTACTACAAGTTAAAGTAAATAGTATGCGAATTGTTTTCGTTTCTAACGCTAATTAGAAGCTCACTGTGGAGTACGAAAATTGATGTTTATACAAGATTAGTCAAGAAGAGAGTACCAAGTCGAAACGACATCTAACTATCCATACTTTTGTTAGGCAAAATATTTCTGCAAAACCCACTGGTAGGTATACATATATATAACTTAAAAAAAAAGATTTTGCTCCCATCATCAGCTCAACATAGGCTAAGGATCAGGATCATCAGCCTCACATAAAAACAAAGTAGGTATCATACTTCGTCCATTTTGACTAGTAGACTTTAAAAAAAATTAACATTTTTCAAGAAAAAATTAATGTCACTGAGATTTATTAACACTTGGAAGCGTTTGCGGCTCACTAACCCCTACCGGCCTAACCCCGTACAACAGCGTAGTGGTCTGAATAACGAGATGGGAAACAAGAACAGTGTCTGTAATTAACATAGTAATTATAGGCATCTAATTGCCCCACGGGCGACGGCTTGAATATCAAACGACGCCGCGGCGGTGGGCGGCGGCGGCGTTAGAATAATATGACATTTAATTAAGCAGTGCCTTGGACGATGCGTTCCCAGTTTTGAATGTACGAAGCAGGCAATTTTACAATTTTCCCTTTCACAAACGATCAGCACTTTCTATGACGCTGTGGTTCAAAATTTGGTTGATGCTCGTACATCGGTAAGTACCAACTCAATTGTGAACACCGTTCAAAACCAATCTAGCCTGGTGTGTCGGGGTGGTCACGAACACAAAATCGCATGCTTTTCAAACTGATGAATATGCAATTACCTGATTGACGACTTTGTTTTTACAATTACGATTTGTCAACCACATTTACACGATCAAGGGTGGCCATGGGTGGGAAGTTGTCACGAATTCTATTTTAGCGTGACACATACACAACGGAATTTTTTTAATTACTTCTAAAAGACGTGAAAGTTCTTAATTCGTCTTTGTTTTTTTAATGTATGTTACGTTTCATCTCCATCAGTTATTAACCATTTTTTTTTTTCAACTTTTTATCGCAAAAGGCATTATTGTGGGTGCGATCAAAGTTAATATACCTACTTCCTCCGACATACTAACTTTGACTTGACTGAGACAGGACTCAAAGATCTCTCACCTTTCTTCTGAACAATGTTTTATCGGTTCAATGCACACGAGTAGCTTAGCAATTGGTCTGTAAATGTTGTGGGACGTGAACGTCATAGATTTGCGACGGAAATACCTATACGTTGAGAATTAGAAGGAAAAATTACCTGCTCTTTTAAGGCTGACTTTATGCCGGACATGCGTTGTTAAAGTCTTAATCCGTATCTTATCTTAACGCGACGCGTTATGGCCATAGTGAATAAGGGCCCAGTTGGCCACTGATTCTTATGTCGAGGGCACAACGTGTGGTAAAATCAACAACATTTCCAACATGTCACAAAATCATGGTAACCCGCATTATGGTAAAAGTTATGTTAGATTACATTTAGGAAAACTGGTGTTTTGACTGCCGAAACTTTTTTATAACAAAAGTATTCACTGTTTAATCGCTTTGAACCAAATTTTCTATTAAAAGATATGTTAAAATATTTTAGTCTGTAAGAAGACTAAATGCTGTTGTCTCTGGTCCTCTTTTTGTTATTATTATTTGTATAGTGAACCTGCAAAATTACATGCAATAAACCGTTCACAAATTCGTGAATACAGAAGTTATTCCCACCACAGCCGTCTCAACACCACATCGATCTTAAGATAGCCGCGAGCGTTGATATTTTATTATTCCGACGCCAACACTTCAAGTTGCTCAAATGCTCACAGAATAGACAATAGTTGAGTAAATACACCACAAGTGACAACTCTCCGGGGAGCGATCGGAACCGATCCTTGCCCAAGTATTTACTATCGCATTATTCAACCATGACACGTAATGCATCCGAGCCCTCGTCTGGTGTTGACGGTCCACTGACTGTTCTAGTCGCGTGCTAACATCGCCGCGGCATGGAACCATGCATGTATTACAAAACTAACGTTACGCCAGCTCTTTTGTGTACATGAAAAATTTATTTGTGTTTGTAGTGTATTGAACGTATAAATGTCGGGATTTAATAGCGGTTGGGTTTCCGTTAGGGTTAGGTAATATAGTTTTTAACCGACTTCCAAAAAGGAGGAGGTTCTATGTTCGATTGTATGTATGTTTTTTTTTTTTTTTTAAGTAATATAGAACTACAGAAGTATAACTAAAGTAGTTCATCCAATAAAGTCTGTACTGATTATATCAAAGATTTCATCAATAAAAAAAACATAGGAAGTTAGGTACTTATATTCTTTCAAACGTTTAGAGAGTCGAGATATAAAAAAACATAAAAATTATAGCAATGCTAGGACAAGTTGGACATTAGCACACAGCATCATGTAGTCCTAAACTAAGCAGATCTTGTACAGATAGACTAGTACTAGCATAAATTATAATACATACCTAAATATAAATACATACCATCTAATATATAAAATTCTCGTGTCACAATGTTCGCTCCCATACTCCTCCGAAACGGCTTGACCGATTCTCATGAAATTTTATATGCATATTTAGCAGGTCTGAGAATCAGCTACTATCTATTTTTCATCCCGGAATCCCCGCGGGTACTCCGAAACTCACGCGGGTGATACCGCGGGGCACAGCTAGTTTAGTAGAAAAAGAAGTCGCTTCCGCTGTCTGTTCGCGATAAACTCAACAACTAATGAACGGAATTTCATGCGGTTTTCACCAATAAATAGAGTGATTCATGTGGAAGGTTTATATCTATTGTTTATCCTGGAATTCCCAAACAAACTCTGATATTACCGCCGGTGAAACCGCTAGTTTATAATAAACACTAAACAAACAGACTTCGATAACCAAAACCAACATTGCTATTAACTTTGGGTGTTCTGAAAACAAACAAACGTAGATGTGAAGACAAGAACAAAATGTTTTCTTTATTCTCCTTATCTTCGGTACAGAAAATAAGCTTTGTTCTATTTAAAAAGCAAGTGACAGCTATTAGGAAGCTGTGGTTACCCAAGTGATAAGGTAAGGGGAGCTCAATCCTGCCATGACATCTTAAAAATTTTATTAACATATTTCTATGATGAACTAAGTCCTCTCCTCTGTGCTATATACTACTACTTTTTGCCCACTATTGCCATCATCGCGCCGGTATATTTGTGCCTTTTAAGTTTCCAATCTTTATCTTTTATCTCTTTTCTTATGATTCGTGATGAATGTTATAAGTTATATAAAACACCCGTTCATTTATTTTTACCGGGAAGTTAACATTGTAATTATTAGATATTATTGTAGTGGCTGCCTATTCTCTCAAGACACAGCCAAGAGTTCAATTGCATGCTTTATATCTACTACTCTTCAAGCGATTTGGTTATACATATATACAACACACAAAATAGATTTCTATCTTTTGTAAACATAATATTATCAATATTATGGGAAAATCGGAACAAAACTTTGTTACAAGTCGATTTATACGAAAAAGCTATCTGATACGAAACATTGCGGGTACATCGTTTTTCGGTTTATGTAAAATCAGTGACATAAGGGTACTTGAAGATGAATAGCTTTTCATATTAAATTGAATTCCGCGGTTCATTGGTTTTCAATTTGTACGGAGCGTGCTATGCGGTACAGACGCGCAGAAAAGTGATTGTAATGGTAATGGGCATGTTGACTAATTTTTATTTTTTAGTCCGTCTTGTAGATTATTAAAAAATATTGGACAAGTATTTTTTCTTTTTTTACGTAATCAAGAAATAACGGCGATATATTGAGTTGAAATTTCGCGTGACGTCACTATTCTGACAGTTTGTATGGCGGTTTTGTGGTTAGTGACGTCACGACCTCCTCATCCTAAACTTTAATGCGCTTTATCTCTGTATATTTTAATTTATTTAAAAAAGCAAAAAATACGTGTCTATTGTTTTTTTATTTTCTAACTGACGGACTAATTAGAATTTTGATTTTCAATAGTAGTCAACATCCCTATTGTTTTTGTGTAGGTACCTATAGGTATATTAAAAAAGCGGCCAAGTGCGAGTCGGACTCGCCCATGAAGGGTTCCGTAGCAGCAAGTAACATAATATAAAAGTTCTCGTAGTTCGTTGTAACTTTGATCGATGTTTTATTACCTAATAGTGTATTTTTTTTCGGTCTACGATTTATGACGTATTAAAAAAAAACTACTTACTATCTACTACTACTTACTCGTTCAAACCAATTTTCGGTGGAAGTTTTCATGGTAATGTACAGTGGGTCACAAGGACATTGGACAAGTATACAAATTAGTTTTTCGCTTGTATTGGAATTTGAAGCTTGGAGCTGCAAAAACGGCAACTTACAACGTCATACAGACGTTTTACAAAAAGTAAAAAAATTCAGAAGGTGGTATACTTGTCTATGAATTGAATTGAATTAAAAAGAAATTTATTTGACACAACACATGGAGAATTACAATATGTCCACTGTACATCATATATAGGAATCATCATAGTTTTAGGAAACTATTCAGTTTAGAAAAAAATTATATTAGAAACCTCAATTTCATTTTTTGGATTTGATGAAAAAAAAATTTGATTTTCAGTTCTAAGTATGGGGAACCCCCAAAACTTCTTGTTTTTTTTTTTTCTATTTTTGTGTGAAAATCTTAATGCGGCCACAGAATACATCTACTTACCAAGTTTCAACAGTATAGTTCTTATGGTTTCGGAAAAAAGTTGCTGTGACATACGGACGACAGACAGACAGACACACAACAGACATGACGAATCCATAAGGGTCCCGTTTTTCGCCATTTGGCTACGGAACCCTAAAAAGAAATTGCTACGATATTTTCAATAATATAGGTAACCAACATCAAGCTTCCTATTTTTCCCGCTAAATTTATTTCAATATTGTGATACATAAGCTGCCTAACCAATTTCGTCCAAATAGAAGTCGTTTTTGCGTACCTATTCATGCGTTAGAACAAACAGACGAACAACAGTTTCAATAAAATAGGTAGGTGTGTATTTAATTTTTTTTAACCCCGCTGTTTCAATGTAGCAACTGAATGTACCAGATAATATGTAGTCTCGTAACAAAATAGGCAAATAAATCTATGTAGCGAAATTGTTGTATGGCCTACACCAGCGGGGTCTGTTGCGGGCGGAGAGACAACGCTCGGGCTACATCTTGAAAAATTAAATTAATCCCATCCCTCAATCTACGCATAATTTACAATTTATCGACACACACAACCGCCGCTGGCAATGTTTTGTTACGTCCTTACCGTTATACTGTCAAAATTAATTTTATGCGGTGCTACGTTGTTAACAATAAATTTGAAGCAAGCGTATTTTATTGCGATAACTAAGTTTGAAGGGCAGAATTGTTTGTTATTTTGTATAGACGAAAATTCTCTCCATTTAATTCATTCAACCATTGTTATTTTTTTATAATGGTTACCCTTACTATTGTAAATGCGAATGTGAGTTTGTTTGTTTGCTATGCTTTTCACGCCTTAACGGCTCAACCGATCATCACGAAATTTTGCACACACTGTTCGATTCCCGCGTCAGAGTAGAGTGTGAAACGAACATTGGTGTTTACCCTGAGTATGGATGTTTAGTAAGTACCTATACATGTAATGACAAAAAAGTTCATGACTACCGATCATATCCGTTGTCTGCTAGTACCTACCCATATTATCAACTCTAGTTTTGGGACAAAGTATTGTAGTGTGATAAAGTTCCAGTACTATTATTCTTCTTTTTTCTCAACTTAAGTCTATATAAAATTAATAGTTACATATGGTTTCTAAACAATAAAAAAATTACATCGTCTCCAGAACTATATTTATATTTTTTTTATAGTAAGTATTATAAGATATACTTATTCATAAACTGAGTAAACTCCAATTAATTCATTTAATTCATCGATTACCGTATCAATATTATTAAAGACAATAAAACAGTGCACGCTTGTATTAAACTCATTTGTCTTTATCCAGTTTCACAACATGGTAATAGAAGTGCTAACATTGAGCTACCGTCCACCTCCACCATGTTAACCATTTACAATTTCTAAAATGGAACACGACCGTATTTCCTGTGAAGCGCTTCATTTAGCGACGTGGGAAGATGCGATCCCCGACTACCCGACATACGCTGCGCGAGGGGCGCACGGCGCACGGCGCGGCAGTAACGTACCCGCATTGTAAACGCGCGCACGTACGCGCACGGAGCGGGGCGAACTCATCGGAGCGACCCGCGCCGACCAGACGTATTGGAAACCTAACAGGATGTCTCGCAAATAGAATGTGTGTCGCATACCAGATGGAAAACGCCGCAAACACAACGAGCCAATGGAATAACTTGGATGTTAACGTACATTGTAGACGGCCTTTGAATTTAATTTGAAACAAAACGAATTGCATGCGTCTTACTCAGCTGTTGTATTCTCTTATTTATTTACTAGCTTTTGCCCGCGACTTCGTCGGAGTAGAAGTCGAAAATGGTTCTAATAGGATTTTTAATTGGTTTTTTACGTTATTAATTTTGTTATTTAACATACAAATTATCATGTTCAAATGTTTGAATACCTAAATTATGATCCAATAAATCACGTTGTCCCATACATACTTTGCCTCCCTTTTTCACCCGCTCAGGGGTATAATTTCGGAAGATCCTTTGCCTACGTCATACAAAGCACACACCCTGTTTCTGCAGATCTTTACGATCAGCGGTTTAGGCTGTGCTTTGATCCGTCAATCAGTCATTCAGCACAAAGCATTTTATATGTATAGATGTATATTATGTTAGCTGCTCCGTGCGGTTTCAGCCGCATCAATTTCGGAGTTACCGCGGTAATTCCGCGATAAAAGTAGATACCACTATAGGTCTTTTGTACCCCTGACGACGTGTATGCCAAATTTCATGATGATCAGTTGAATAGTTAAGGTGTGAAACAGACAAAGTCACATTTCCATTTATAATAGGTACATATTAGTTACTATAATATTTAATTTTATATTACAAAGGCGTTATTTTTATGAAATCTTGTTTGACTACTAGGTAACTTAATTGCAAAATATTTAGGGCTTTAAAATTTGGTGTTCATGAACCAACAGCAATATCCAATTCTTGACAGATAGTAACCATACCAATTTTTTTATATAAAACCAAATACTCTATGATTCTGACTCCATGATAAAAAAAAAACAGAAAAACTTTTCAAAAATACTGTATAATATAATATTATTTCAGTTAAACAGAACGTTCAAGACAAGTTCAGACACACAAAGGCGCTTATCTTAAAAGAGACCTTTTCGCTTTGAAAGGGGACTTTGCGAAATACTTCTTTCACTGAAAATTCTAAAATGTTATTCTTTTTAACGGCACAATTCACCGTTACCTATCGTTTGGATACATCTAAATACGTAAAATGCGTTAAAAATGAAACCTACTGAACTTTTAACCAAACCTTTTCAGTGTTTTTCTAACAGTTTCGTGACAAAACCTTCATCTATCTATTCTTCATATATCTATTAGGTATGATTTTGCGTACCTAGTCCTTGTACTGATAAGTTTTGGAGAACTGAAATTGGCAGTAAAGAAATCACTATTGGCTGAAAGAAAATATTTACCTACATAATGTGATTTACGTAATAGATAAACTCGCTGTGCCTAATACTAGGTTCCATAAAATTTCTAAGTCATTTAAAGGACAATGTATACGCTTTTACAACAAACTCCCAAACGATGTAATTAATTTGTCAATTAATAAATTCAAGACCCTTATTAAACACAGATAATGCGATAAAACATATTATAGTGTAGTAAACTATGTTTGGGAATGAATTGCTCTGTCCAATTACTATTTTTGTTCTCCTAGTTTATAAGTACGATCATTAAAAGACAGCCCTGCTGAGTTTCTTGTCAGTTCTTCTCAGTAGAGGACGTATTCCGAACTGACGGTAAAAGAACCTGTTGACGATTTTAAGTGATTATAACAACCGACCCTAAGTAATGAATAGCTTTTGAATTTTGAATTTCAAATACTTTTTTTTAATTTAATTTATTTTTTCCTTCTTAAAATCCAAAAGTAACTTGGTAAAAATAATATTTGCTGAAGCCTAAATCGAAATTTGAATTGAAGTTTTGTTTTACACATTACCTGCCAGTTGAACTTTAAATTTCAACCGATGCACGATAGAATGAGATATCGCAACGATCGATAACCAGAATCCCATTTAGCTATAAATGTTTCGAATCCAGTAGCTTTGACGCTACGTTGATATTATTATCAGACAGTTTATCAGTTTCTCTTTTGAAATGAATACTTATTTGTGAATGTGTCGTATTTAATTGAACCACTCGACATTTCTCGGATATTTTGATTATTGAATGTAGGTTTATTAGATTGCGTTTTTAATATTTTAGCGTAACAGGCAAACTCACTTTCAGATTTATTTTATAACTTGCTGTTCCCCGCGGTTACACCCGCGGTAATTTCGGAAGTTCCGGGATAAAAAGTCTGTACCCCTGACAACGTGTAGGCAAAATTTCTCATGCATGACGATCGGTTGAGCCGTTGAGGCGTGAAAGCGTAGGTAACAAACAAATAAACAAAAAACCAAACTCACTTTCGCATTTATAATAGTAAGGATATTAAGGATGCAGTAGGTACGACCCGTATAGCATTGCCAGGATGCATGGAATATTTTTAATCCCTTATTTTTTTGCAACTTTGGCGCGTGTTTTCGGCTTTTTATTTTCACTTCCTTTGTCACCGGCTAAAACTTTTCTCTGCATTTCCTTGCGAAAAAAGGGAAACCTTGAACGACGACGGGGAAAATACTTTTGGAAATAACAAAAAACTAGTGTGCATTAATGTCACAGTAAACATCAGTTTGCGAACCGAGTTTCACACTTTTGTTCGGACCTTATTGAAAAAAAAATATACATAGTACCTGAGTACATCACTGAGTACAAAATAAAATTATATATAGGTAGGTATAGGTAATAAAATATATATAAAGTCAAATATATATACAATTAAAATCTATATCATTGTATTTTAGGCATTCGTTAAAAATAACATCCAAAGGAAATAGTAAATAATAGGGATGTGGACTACTTTTGAAAATCAAAATTCTAATAAGTCCGTCAGTAAGAAAATAAAAAAACAATAGACACGTATTTTTTGCTTTTTCAAATAAATTAAAATATACAGAGATAAAGCGCATTAAAGTTTAGGGTGAGGGGGTCGTGACGTCACTAACCGCAAAAACCGCCCTACAAATTGTCAGAATAGTGACGTCACGCGAAATTTCAACTCAATATATCGCCGTTATTTTTTGATTACGTAAAAAAATAAAAAATACGTGTATGTTGTTATGTATCTTTATAACAGAGTGTTCGCACTGTTAGTATTCATATTGTGTGAGTTCGGCGTCAAGAGTCCCAAGTCTTGTTTAAAATTTCATCACTAGAACCAATGATATTACAACAAAAAGTGAAGACACGTCATTGACGTTCACGAAACACACAATCTACTAGGTACCTAGCCCTGACTTATCCTAACAAAAGTAGCGTTCCCCACGCATGTCGGTTTGAAACAAGGGTTTGAAAGCATCATATTAGCTTTAATTAATTGTCTGTCTACTTTCGCGCGCAGTATTTGGATTTGCATAAGAAGGGCTCTACAACAACCTCTTTTACAGCTAGAAATGTTTACCTCAATTTTATGTAATGACTAGCTGTCCCCCGCGATTTCATAAGCGGTAATTTCGGAGTTCCCGCGGGAATTCCAGGAAAAAAGAACTCGTGTCCTTCTTTGTACCCCTGAAGTAGTTTACGGTGATAAGCAGTTCCCCGCATTAATTCCGGAGTTCCCGCGGGAATTCTGGGATAAAAACTATCTTATTATAAATGGTTACAAAATTTTATCAAAATCCGTTCAGTAGTTTCGGAGTCCATCGCGGACAAACAACGTGACACGTTATTTATATATATTAAGATTATATTATAACCGTACTCACTATGGAATTAATAATAAATAATGGCTGGGATGGAAATTTAAGAATAACCAATAAAATCCATTTCGATTATTATCGAAATTTTTGTCTTTTTATCTGACCGTTGGCTTGTCTGTTTGTCGCTAAAAACTAGATGTAAAACCACACAAAAACTACTAGACGGATTTGTATGAAACTGTAAAAAAAAACTGAATTTCAGGACGATCGTGCCTAAAATACCGCATCTACAACATTTATTATAATATCACTGTCGAAGAGAGAACTAAAAGTGAATTTATTTTGCCGCAAGTGACCGGAGCTAGTAAACTTTAATGGTAGCTATGGCAACTAGGGTCATCCCCAGGCGATCGTTCCGGGCCGAGGCACGAACGTTGTCACCCCACGAGCGTCTTCATTTACACCAAATGTAACACCCCTGCGGTGCACGAGGCCAACAAATTACTGAGCTTTACGACTATGACCTACTTAGTTTTTGTGTTACTCTTACGTATTGTGACGGCGAGTTTAAAGGAACGAAAACTGGGCCCCTATTCACTATGACCTTAACACGTCACGTTAAGACGCCAACAAAAATTGTATTTATCTCGTGCTCACAGAAGTTTCATTTCGAAAAAATGCATTTACAACATGTCTTATGGCATACAGAATATTAATTTGTAATATTTTGGCATCTGGAGCGTTTGAGATTGTGTTTTTAGGACGCGCTTTACGGGCAAGGAATGTTGTTGGTCAAGTGAATAGAGCCTTGTGCAGTTGTGCACTCCTAATAATTATGAAGCGCGGATCTAAGGAGACGGGGGAAGAAGGAACCAATTGTTCCACCCCTCGTATTTTCCCCCCACGCGTGTGCATTTGCAACTAATGCTGCAAGTCAAGCAAACACATAATTATATGATTTTTGCGGTATAGCTGAAATCTCACAAAATTCAAGATACGCGCTCGCCTGCCCTGGTGATAAAATATCATTAACTGTCTTGTGGCGCGAATTTATGTGCGAAAGAAAAAGCTTAAAAAGATTTCACTATTGCCCTAAGCGCAGTGATTATAAGATATTCTCTTTGTTTGCTCCTATAGGTATAACGGAGGAGAAACACCATTTATAAAAATGTCTAGTAGACCTATCAATTCTTTATTGAAAACCTAAAATACCACAAACGTAAAACGAAACGAAAAGTTAATCAACGATTTGTACATTAAAATATGAGTAGGTATAGGTACTTGTTAATATGCTAAAGTGCTTTTTGTATAACATCTGATGTGCAAAAGTAATACATAATATTTTACTCTGACAAAGTGACATGTCAACGTTGTGACGGATTACAATTCGCAAGTTAATATTAATAATATCAAGAGTTCTGTTACATAAGTAGGTATTTACCTACTAGCACTTAACTGAAAATGAAATAAACAAAACGATCATAAATGCCACATTTTATTGTTTTTCAACAACATTGTGAGCTTTTTGTTGGATTCGCTGAGTAATCAGCTACAGCCGGATCATAGAATTAATCCTTACTAATATTATAAACGCGAAAGTGAGTTTGTTTGTCATGCATTCACGCATCAACTGCTCCACCGATCATTGTGAAATTTTTCATACACGTTGTCAGGCATACATAGAAGGACATAAGGTACTTTTTATCCTAGAATTCCGGCGGGAACTCCGAAATTACTGCGGGCGAAACCGCAGGAAACAGCTAATGTGTGAGATGGAGTTTCAAGTGTTCTGGAAACAGCTTACATCGATTGGTTTTGTGCTCCGATTTCGAAAAGAGTTTCATAAAAGTAAAGCTCTATGTGTGTCCACAGAGAAAAAAATAACTAGAGAGGACACGTAGGCGGGTGAGCCGCTCACAACACTTCCAAAAATATGGATTTTGATAGCAATAACTGAGCATTTAAACGTAACCAATCGGCTTGTAATACAGTTCGTTACGTTAATGGTATGTTCTGTTGTAATATCTCTATGATCCGGGTTCGAATTGTATCGTTATAACTTAACTTAGATCAGTATCAACAGACAAAAAAAATTTCATAGAAAAGAGTCGATGATTTGTTCTCTATGTTCGCGCTCTAGCTAGGTAAGTAAAAGCAATGAAACTCTATTTTAAATACGAGACGAGAATTCCAAGAAAATACTTTCATCTAGCTTTAACATGACTGTAGATATTCAATGTCTTTGGTCAGAGCTAAATCGAAGTGTCACTGACAACCTCTTTGCTTGTGACAAGCGCCGGTCGAATATTAAAATTTTCTCTGTTTTATCAAAGAAGCTTTAGCAAATTATAATCATAGACGCCATTATTAAAGAAGAAGAAGAAGCTTTAGTATTGGCAATAATGGTAAATTAAGATTTTCAACGTGGTATTGCAATGAACGCCTAGTTTATTTATATTTGTCTATACATATTATATCGAAAACAGGCGCATTTACGAATAGAATAGAATAGAATAAAATTTATTTCTGCAAAACATACAAGAATAATAAACAAACATTAATATACCTCTGTCCTCTACATTTTCTAGTTATATAAAATATTTGTCTAGAAAACAGGTGGACCTATTTGATAATTTTTTTTTTATGTTCCTAATTATTTGGACAAGGTTGGTGTTGGTAATAAGAGGGTTTCCCGAAAATCACCCGGGTGAAAACCGCAAGGACAGCTTGTCAACAATATAATCTAATATTTGAATAATCGTTAGAAATTATTGACATAGTATAGGTACTCATAGCCCATAGGAAGGATATAGAGTACATACATTTACCGTTTAAAAATGTATAGTCGCTCTATCTGCAAATCAATTACGATAAAACAGTCTATCGGCCGCACTCAGAGTCGACTTTAATGATTACTTAGTTAAGTATAGATTTTTAAAACAAAACTGCCGCAATCAGAGACGTTCAGTAAATTAATGTTAATTGGCATTTAATGAGATGTAACTTATTAGTTAAATGCCAATTAACATTAATTTATTAAACTTGTCTGATTGCGGCAGTTTTGTTTTAAAAATCTATACTTAACTAAGTAATCATTAAAGTCGACTCTGAGTGCGGCGGTTAGACACTAAAAATTTCTTATAAATATCTCTGATCCTCTCTTATAGTGACAAGATATTTTATTTTTGATAACGTAAAATATTATCGCAAAGATCTGATTTTTGGTTATAAATAAAATGCCTATAGATGATTAATAAAAAATGGGTTTTATCGAAAAGACTACTGCCTATAATTAACTATGGTAATATACTGGGTTGGCTCGGGAAAAGTCTAACGACTTCCTCGGACGAAAATAGCGGTTGCGTTAAAAATTTTGTTCCGTACCATGGAGTTTATAGGCAAATTGCGTGCGACCATCGCATACCTACCAGAAACCTGTGATCAGGTTTTTTTCCTATTACTAAGCATTAGCTGTTGTAAATTGCTTTGTCTGCGTCTATTTTGGGATTCCTTGAGATTTTTTTTACATAAATGGCGTTAAAGATTTGAAACGTAAGTTACTTCTTGACTACCTGTGCCATGCGGTTTCACCCGCGATAATTTCAGAGTTCCCGTGAGATTATTGTTCCATACAAACTTTGCAACCACTTTTCGCCCCCTTTAGAGGTTGAATTTTCAAAAATCTTTTCTTATCGGATGCCTACGTCATACAAAGAACACACCCTCCAGGTTTCAGGTCTCTACGATCTCCGGTTTAGGCTGTGCCGCTGTGCGTTGATCCGTCAGCCAGTCATTCAAGACAAAGCATTTTATATGTATGAAAAACATTCCAATATTTAGAGGAATTAACAACGGAAAAGTATATATTTTAAGTACAGTTTAGATATCTCTACTTATAATTTTTTTTAGATTGCAATTTAAAAAGAAATATTATAACCAAGTTTGTAAGAATGTATGGATGGATGGATGGGTGTTTGTCACTCTTTCACGCAAAAACTATCTACTGAATGGATTTAAATGAAACTTTACAATAATATAGCTTATACATCAGATTAACACATAAGGTACTTTTTATCACGGAATTTTTGCGGGAAGTCTGAAATTAACGCGGGTGAAACCGCGGGGCACAACTAGTATATAATAATATGCTCAAATTCAATTATTACCTATCTCGGGTAAAATCATTAAAATATTGTCTTTCATAAAATATGTTACCCCCTTTGTTATATTTAACTTTAAAATTTGGTAGGAAATATGGTAATTAGGCATAACTCGCATTGTAATGTCCCTAAGGCAATAACACGTAGGTATTATATCACTGAAAAATTACACTGAATTCCGTTCAGTAGTTTTTCAGTTCGATAATTTGGGACCTTCATCGGGATATGAAGGTCAATAGTGCATTTTTAACGGTCACATGTTTATTTTTGAATTTATTTAGGTCCGGACACTTATTCAAATTCTAAAGTTAACCAATAATTATAATTCTTCTAATTACGAGTTGAATTGGTTAGTCGACAATTTTTTTTAGTCGTGTAGATAAATAAAAAATTTTGGACACATATTTTTTCTTTTTTTTTACGTATCGAATCAAACAATAATGGCGATACCTACATTGAGTTGAAATTACGCGTGACGTCAAAACCCGGTGCAGTGTACGGAGCTTATACCGAATAATGACGTCATGAGGCCCCCACCCTAAACTTTGATGCGCTTTATCTATGTTTATTTGCATTAATTTAAAAAAGAAATTTGATTTTCATATCCCGGAAACTAGCCTATTGTAATCTTTAAAATGATCAATAATTTCGTATCAACGCGATCGGCCCCCCGCTCACACTAAATCTCGAAAATGCGAACGAAACCGCAGGGTATAGGTAGCTGGTAAGTTTTATATGCACGTATAAGTTTACGATGGAAACTTCTAGCTCACAACGTTTCTGTAGGAGTCAAAGAACAAGTTTGAGACAAATTATTAGCGAAGTTTCTTTATTAGGCGAATTTTCATATTGAACGATATGTACTCAGGTGTAACTTAACATTATACGTTACGTTTCATACCGAAGTTCACACGTAGCTGAGACTAAGTATTGAAGTTTTATTATCTTTGCATGCTGTTACCACGTACTTACCCACTGCTATATTGTATACAATTAATTTGAGTTTCTGAATCTTTTGACTTGAATAATAATAATACCGTATTTATAAAAGCTACTCAAATCTGATATACTCTCCTATTCTGCGTCAAGATATTAGAAAATGAAGAGGACTAAAACTTGGGAGCGTATATTAAGTTTCTTAAAGCGTTTAGAAATATGAGCCTAAAAAAACGAACTGAAAAAGCCAGTGCATAGATTTTTCGTTACGTCCCTACAAACAAATAAAGTGTATACTGACAGAATTTCTTCTTCATTTAAGTATAGGTATAATCAGTTAATCACATTTCGTTTCTTTGCGCACTAACACTTTAGAATTTCACAATGGCAATGCCTGTCATTTTCATAGTTAGTAAAATTCTCAATAGTGCATTAAAGGCAGACTCTAAAATGCTTTTATAGTAAATTTCAATATGAAAATTTCACCGTGTAGACAAATATCACAGAAACTTTTGTCTATCTATTTAATGTAACTTTTTTGTGTTGTAATAAATTATTATATTGTATTGTACTTTTAATTTCCCAAAACACTGTACAGTGGGCAACGTCCGGGAACTGCTAACGATTTGTCACTGTCCATTTTTACTATTTGCAACATTAAAAAAAAACAAAACACGTCACAATAACTCATCAATTACTGGCGCAATATTGCACCGTACGTTCGTATTGTCGCCAGTTGAGCCTGACAGATGCCCCTCATGGCAGCCCCCATTACAGCTATACCCCTACCACGAGTAGCAAGGGCGCAGTGAGGTATGCGCAGGGGGGCAGCTACCGGAATGGAGCAGCAGAATGCCTTGAAACCGTATTAGGTAGCCTATTAATAAACGAAAACAAAGTTGATTGTATTGAGTGGCGAATTTTATGATACGTGAGCGTAACCTGTCCCATTGCTCATGCAGCATTTACCTTAGATATATTCTCGGTTTGTCTACGCCTGCCCCCCTTTAACAAAATCACTTCAGCTCGATTAGGCTTATTGGTGTCGCATCTAATATAATTTTATCTACATACCTATATAAAGAGGAAAGTTTCGTTTTTTGTTTGTTATGATTTAAGTCAATATTTTCATTGGCATCCGGCGGCAGAGAGAAAGGAAAAAAGGGAGATTGTGCGGCATACATGTATATTGTAAGTATAGGTAGGTATATCTCAAACAATCCAATTTTAGTCGATGAATTCTAAAACAATTCAACTTGATAAAAATTCAAAAACATTTTAATTTCAACAGCCTTGATTTTTTTCACCTGCGCGTAGTTTGAGGTAACTAAATGAGTTAGTTAAAACTCGTGGTAAGGTTCCTTAACAAAATATGGCGGCATCACACTCATAAACGGGCTCAAACGTTAATCCTTTAACAAATCATCCTCGCGTCTCCTGAGAGCAAACATACCTACAGCTAACGAAAGAATATGCCATTGTGTAGGTGATAATAAAAGGAGCCGAACAGTCATAGATAATAAATATCATGACTTGTTTAGATCTCGTTTGATTAGTGCTTACGTATATTTACTTAGATGCATGCAAGTGCATACGGGGGTGAAACTGGAGCCACTCGTTATGAAATATCACATCATCCCCCTTCGCCAAGTTAACAATGTCCTACTATATATAATAAAAGAGTATAGAATCAGCGAATCTGTACCTACATTGAATATTTTTAACAAAAATTGACAGGGGGCGATAAAAGAAGGGTAAAAAAAAGAGTTTTTATAATTATTTTTTCTGTCTGTTCACGATAATCACCGAATCTACAAACAAACTAACTCGGGACTCGGGATGTCGGGAAAAAAATGTTATATAAAAACGATTCATGCGGGTCAAACCGTGGGGCACAGCTAATCCATATTATACCTAATGCATACAAAAGTGACCACGTGACATGACGATTCGTTCCTTAGTTTTCTACGCGTTAACGATTGTAGATTGTCAACTCGGCTAAGGGGGCTGATTGCGACGCCAAGTTTCGCAGATTCGCTCTCTACGTCAGGATATACATTTGAGATGGTTTGGAGCATTTATAATAAACTAGCTGTGCCCCGCGGTTTCACCCGCGGTAATGTCGGAGATCTCGCGGGATTTCCGGGATAAAAAGTACCCTATGTCCTTTTCTGTACCTCTGACAACGTGTAGTATGCAATAATTAATTCTATTTCACCCGCGTTAATTTCGGAGATTCCGCGGGAATTCTGGGATAAAAGGTAGCCTACGTTCTTTTTCATGTCAAAGGCCACATGCATACCAAATTTAATCCAAATCCGTTCAGCCGTTTTTGCGTGATTGAGTAACAAACATCCACACTTTCATATTTATAGCTAAAGACCAGCATTTTTTTTTTAAATATCTCGAGTTCCAGATGGAAATTCGAAAAAATCGAAACATGAGTATCTAAGTTAGACCCTTCGCAATACAACAAAAAAAACGCATTCAATTTGGTGCAGCAGTTTTTGCGTAGCACGCATACAAACATACAGACAGACAGACAGACAGACAGACAGACAAAAATTGTAAAAACGGTATTTTTGGCTTCTATATCACTCATAGAGTCGCCTACATTTATTTTTTTCATATTTATCTCCCATGTACAGACATCGACCTGTTACAATTTTATTATTTGTATAATATAATTTTATTATATGTATAAATATATATAGAGTCACCTAAATTTATTTTTTCATATTTATCTCCCATGTACAGACATCGACCGGTTACAATTTTTTTATCTGTATAAATACCTATGTACTAACAAAATAAAGGTACCTATTAAGGAGTATCGCATCAATTATCTTGTACCCACCACATACAACTCAACAGGCTCTGCTTTTTTTGGGACCTGGTGGTGTTGTATGATAATGTAGGTACAAGCATTATTAGGTATTATCACAAGGACTTGGAAGGAAGTAAGAAAGTTGATGAGATGCGGCCAATCGGTAACCAAACCAATCTGCAACTTTTTTATGCGGCCCTGTCGGAAGACCAGCGCTTCATATTATGTTCTGCCTCCATTGATATGTGTGTGTGAAGCAGACATTGCATAATGAAGCATTTATGCTGAGACAGCGACGGATTGGCACCGACACAGCACAACCTTCTTTTTCCTTCACAATATTTGTTGATTATTTTCTGGCATGTTTTTTTTTTTTTGTAGGTACCTTTATGATGGGGACCAATAATTTTTTTTTCTTTTCTTCTTTTTTTATCGAGATATTGATCCATTCATCATCGCTTGATATTTAGAGACGTATCTGATGAAGATGGGTGAGGATATGGGGCAGCACTAACTGCCGTGAAGGTTTTTGGGTCTCCGCAAAAAATTTTACTGCTGCACAAAGATTAGGGACTTTGTCCAGGAGTTAGTAGTAAGAACTTTTAATAAACTCATAAGCCTTAAATGCGAAAGTTAGTTTGTTTGTTTGTTTATAACGCTTTCACGCTTTAATGGCTCAACCGATCACCATGAAATTTTGCGTACACGTTGCCAGGGATACGGAGAAGGACATAGGGTCCTTTTTCCCAGAATTCTCGCGGGAACTTCGAAATTATCACGGATGAAACCGCGGGCAACAGCCAGTATTATTAATACTAGAGACGAAAGGTAGTTAAAAACATGTATTAAATCAACATTAATTTCACGTTGTAGTTTAATACCTGTCTCTGGCAAAAAAATGTTCTTATAAAATTTGGATTTATACAAAGCATCTGAAGCATCCACTCAGAATGTTGATGTCTTCCAAACAAATAACGAGCGACCGCACCCCTTATTAACAAAGCAATTGTTGGAGGCTCAATTTTGAAAAAACCCAACAATGGTGAAATAAAATAAAACAAAAAACGCGAACGCTATACCCGCCCTTAGTCTTAATGAATGAGGAGTAATTTCACTTAAATAAAAGAGAGTGGAACAATAAAATACTCATTTCAGCTTAATAGAGGAACGAGCAAGTTACGACGGCACGGCATCCACTTCGAAGACAATAAGTCTGTGTGGGTTTGTTTAACATAGGGTCCGTATTATCGCGATAAACTAACGGTAAGTAGCTCCGTGTCTTTGCTTAAGGAAGCACGCACACCAGAGGTATATACATATGTCTCAGTCGTAAGTCTCGGAGACGGTTGATGACGTATGGACACGTGACGTCAAAGAAACGGTCACAAGTTGCACACCTACCTATGTGTCCGTCAATTCGAATGAATAATTACTAAATACATAATATTTGTGTAAATAAAAGACTTCTACTCTATAATATTTCGTCTACCTGAATGACACAATGGAAAACACACAAAGCCGTACAAATACCTACTGTATTTAGTTGTATCCGTCGTACGTTAATTTTCCTACCTAACCTACGTCTTCCATCTTCCGTCTGCTCAGTACTCATCTCCTTACGTCTCTGAAAAGTGAAGAAACGTATTTGAAGCAAAGCTTAGGTAACGTCCGGCTCGATAGATGAAATATTGATGACACAACAATTTTTTGATTGAATAAATAAATAAATAAATAAATCTGTGTTTTGTGTGCATGAACCCTAAAGCGCTTGGAACCGTCATAGTGGTACCACGTCCTAGAGAATCAGCTTTTTTTTCTTGAAAAATCAAGAGCAATGGTAATGCAATAGACACTTAACTGTGAAACTAACTAATTACAACTAATTCAATGGCAAACAATCAATCAATCCTTTTTTCTAAGTTATCTTAGAAGGAAGGATTTATTGAAATTGAAATGAAATTGAAATTGAAATTGGTCGTTGGATATATCAATCAACAATAATTAGTTTTCAATGATACCTGTAACGAGATCTTTAAAACACAATATCATAAATAAAAAATAATTACCAAAAACATTTAACTTATTACGACAGGAACCTAAACAACAGCAGCAAATTAAATTGCATGAAGCTAAAGGTACTCAGGGAGCTGAGCGCCGAAGCCGTGCGATATTAAAAACAATTGAACTAACAAATGTCGGCAATAATCATTAGGATGTTTTTAAAGGAGCGTTGTTAACGAAACAAATGCAAGGGCAGGAAGGAGAGTGCTCTAATGAAAGCAAGGGGGGGGAGTGTTCCCTTTTTTCCTCATTAAACCCCTAAATTGCTATGAAATGTTTTAGTCCACAACAATGATTGGCTCGCGCCCAACTGTCGGGGGGTATCGACAGACGACGCTCACTATCGGACGAACATGCTATTTTTCTCTTGGCGAATACAAATGTCTTTGCCAAATTGTCTGCCGTCCAACTAGGTAGTACAATTCGAAAAGCAATTTCGCAACCAATTCATTTTGTGCAAAGGATCAGAGGGGGGGCAGCGTTAAATATTGCTATTAAATTGCCTCTCGCACAAAACCCACATCCATCTTTTTAATACGATTTTTCCGATAGAAAAGGCCGTGACAAATCCCTGTTATGGGTTTAAAAAAAAAATGGAATTGGATATGGATATAAATATACCAATGTGGGTACGATTCGGGGAGTATCGGTTCCAAAGGAAAACTATGTTAATATTTTTTTATTATTGTTAATATGCATTAGATAAGGTCTGGGATAATTAAAGGCGTCTGGGATTAACATTAATAATAATCACAATAATCATTTCTATCAAGAATTTTTAAACTATTCCAATAGAGCAAAAAAAAAAACAGAAAATGACTATAACTTTCACAGTTCAAGTTTAGAGTTGTGTATAATGATTATACCAATATCAAAAGCTGAGCTGGCCGCCTTTTTGCCGCAACACAGTTCTCCCGGTACAGTTATGATATTTTGGCGGTTGGGAAGCAGTCCCTCATTCATGTTTTTTTTAAATTGTAACTTGTAACTGTATGTTGTAACTATCCATGTGTTGTGTCAAATAAAGTTCTTTCAATTCAATTCAATTCAAAATCTCCAGAGAATTTTGAAATTCACAGGAGCCTCTAGAGCCACCGAGAAGAGCTAGTAGTTCTATAAAGCAAGGTTTACACGAAGCCAGTAACGCTAGCGCCAGTGCTCAGACAAGCCTGCGCTGGCCTGGCCCGTGTTGTTTAGATGAGGCCAATGGATTAATTTCAATCCCGGATTATTCTTGTGGTGGGCACGCATAAATGCTTCTACACGCGTCCTCATGCTGGTGCAGGAGTTGCGAGGCACGGGGGTGGAGATCACTGGCTTGAAAAATAGGCCGGCGCTCCATTCCCCCAGAGCTGGCTGGCAGCACTGGCTTGCCTTTAAAAACTGTTTGTACGAGGCCAATAACATGAGACATTGGGTACATAAATTAATAATGTGATATTTGCACGCCGAGCAACAAGCAGAATGAGCAGAATAAGCTGTAACTTACCTTATAATATACAACACCTTTACATGTACCTACCATATTTTAGCAAATAAAGGAATTGAATATAATAACAAGCCAGCGCTGGCCTGGCATCCAATACTGGCTTCGTCTAAGCCTTGCTTAAGATATACGTTTGCAAGCTCAAATCCGATTTAACGACGTCACCAAGTTACAGATTAAATTCACACGCTGGCAAAGATCCATTCCCCTTGTGATTTCGAATGAACTGATTCACTTCATTAACGTTGTCTGATATTCTGTTTAGCATCTAGATTTAAACGTTCACAACTAATTAATAATTAATTTACAATACACTAGCTGCTCCTCCGAGGTTTCACCCGCGTCAATTACGGATTTCCTCGGGAACTCCTTATTCTGGGACAAAGACACACTACGTTATTCGTGAGTCAGTGAAAGAATATTAAAAATCGCTTCTATCGTTCCAGAGATTACTCCCCTTTAAACAAACATAATTATACAAACTTTCCTCATTAGGTAGGTATATAGAATATTAATACAGATCCAAGCTAATTGAAACCACCTTTGATCAAGGATTTGTCTGCTTAACAACTTTAGTGTTCATTATTTTTTTTTTTCGTTAATTATTATTTATATAATGAGTTCACATTGTGAAATTATGACATATTATAACTATGTTGAATTAGAAAAAAATTAATTAGGTGGATGGTTTTTCTTAAAATGAACTACAAAATTGTGTAAACCTTTGTTCGTACCTATAGGTACATATATTATGAAGAATACTTAGCTTTTACGTACAAGAGTTAAATTCATTAATTTACAAACATTTGACTTGAAAGATTCAGCCAGCTTACTCTTGACGCAATCGAGTAAGGGTCATACTCTTGACGTATTCGTGTTAGAATCAAATCGAACTCGAATCATAATGAGATCGAAATGGAAAAATAATCAAAATTTGGCTACTTTTGAAGCTTTGGGATCGTGTCTCTATCGAATTTATCTGTCAAATTTCTCGATTTCAATAAAAAAAAATCAAAAATCAAAAATATTTATTATTTTATAAGTAGTCGTTACAAACGGTTGTTGGGACCTACTTTTAAGCATTTTTTAAACTTGTGCCAGTAGGGGTCCACTCTTCCATAGCCATCCAAAAAACCTTATAATTAATTAACTCATACAGATATATTTATAGTATAAATATAATTGTATGTAACATTTTTTATTTTATTTTACTTTTTTTTTTCCTCTTCTTCCTAACCCATCAAACCTTCATTTTCAATAAGCTTGAATTTGTTTGTGTATGAGTGTTCAATATAGGTGAATGCGAGTTGCCGGACGTCATCTTTAGACATTAAAACTATCCCAAATACGATTTGATTTGGATCTGAAAAGTATGTACTAAAATGACCTCGAGGTGAAATCAAATCGAAGTCAAATCAAAATCGAAATAAGCGTCCAAATAATTTTCAAGAGTAAGGCCCCAGGTTTATCAAGACTTTGATGTTTGAAGTTTTGAAGATTTGAAGTTTGATGTCCTGAAGATTGAATAGTCTTAACTTTTTTCCTTGTTTTTATCGTCAAGAGTCAAGTTACAACTTACACGTGTGAAGCTTGAAAACATATTCAACGCAACATTCGCAAACTTCCCTGACGCTATCATAGTAAACTTTAGCACAAAAACTGCGAGTATTAAATAGGTACGTCTACTTTCTTTATTATCTTAACATTACCTAAGTCTGGAATTAGTTCGCACGACGTTCAGTTATTAACGAGATCGGCGAGTTTGTACGTGATAATTATAATTAATCGTGTCACAAGAAAGCAATAACGAAACGATGGACGGGCGATGTCGAGCGATTATCTTTTTTATGTTATTCTGTAAGCTACATTAGGTGTATAAAGAAGTGAACTGCACGTGAAATATGACCTTTATATGCTGTTTCCACACCTTATTATGTGATAACGCTACGCACCACTTAAAGGTTTCAGGGAGAGATTCATGGAAAATCTATAGTATGTAAACCTGTAAACATGCAAACGAATTCAGATAAAAGAAGGTTCTCTCTCTGAATCCAATTTCTTCCTTGGGGTAAACAAAATGGCTGCTAAATGGTGACTGGAATAACGAAGGCTAAAAACCGCCACCATTCCCGTAAAATCACTATCTACGAAAGGCTCCTGGGGTAAGAAATGAAATATTGGGTACGTTACTAACAAACCACTGCACTGACTTTTATAATTATTGGATACTAAGCATTCTCAACACTAGGAAAAAATATGCCTAAAGCATTTGGTCTGGAGGTAATAAATAAAAAGGTAAGCTACAAAAACGTGGCGGTAAAAAGGCTGATAAAATGGCCGTTTTGGTCTTAAAGACGCACCACACAAACACAACTTCGGCACGTCTGTAATTTTATTATCATAATATCTTCAAAGATAATCTAATGTAATAACATAAGCATAAATGATAAATTAAGTATAAATACGTCGTGTCACTATTTCCAAGTACATACATAAATGCCTCAAATGCCTTTTCTTTCTTTATTATTTCTTTCAAATATGTCACCGAAGCTCTCGAGTGACATTCGTGTTCTTGTTCCAGAATACGCGTTTGGAGTGCGACTTTGGCGCGATTAACTTTGGCGGAAAATTAAAAGGCGACGGTGGGAGACTAAAAGCTGATGGCACGTGACCAATGTGTCCCTAAGCGGGTTCTGGATGGTCCAAGGTTTTATGTGGATCACGTACGTCGAGTTTGCTTTACGTAGGTACCTACACGCGACGGTTCACTCAGCGCTTGCACAGTGCCATACGAGCTGCTTCGCTATTGAATCGGGCTTCAATGACATTATACCTACGTTTAGTTTGAATTTTAAAACGTGATCTGGTGTTATCTTGTTAAAAGAAACGCTTTAAACGTGTAAAATTTTCAAGAATTTCCGCTTCTTTATAGGCACCTACAGTCGCAAGTACTTTAAAGTATCGAGGATAACATAACATTTATATGTATAAACGGAATACTTATGTTGTCACATAATTTTATTTCTTTCAATATCTAGGTATGTCTTTACATATTACTATATACTATAACCTAAAAAACTACTAAACGGATATTTATGCGGTTTTCACCAATAGATAGAATGATTCATGAGGGAGGTTTATATTTATAGTTTATCCTGGAATTCTCGCGGGAACTTCGAAATTATCGTGGGTGAACCCGGGGGTCAGCTAGTATTACATAAAAACGAAGGAACACTCACTTACCAAACACGTAACTAGAAAACAACTTGACCTATGAAACTGAAACTTGGCAGGTAGATAGTTTGAAGGCAGGTGATATCAGCTAAAAACCACCAAATTAATGCGTGTGAAACCGCAGGGAACAGCTAGTCTTGCTAAACTACAAAGAATTTAGGCAGGTAAATTTGAAATGTAAGTAGGTACTTAAATTAACTAAACGTTTATCAGTAAGACCCGGCGAGGGATATCTCCTAAAGGGGTTTTACACAACAAAATTTCAACTAAGCTGTTATCAGACATCGAGGGTGGACATATGATTACATGGGACCCATCAGGGCTATTCTTGGAAAAGGTGTGATGCGTATCGTACAGAAGTTTGTGGCAAACAAACTTGCGGTCGTTACATAGGTATGAGTAATATACGGGATTAGACGACAAGTTGATTTAAGAGACACCTGACCTTTTGAATACTTTTTTCTCATCTTTATACCTGTAAATAATATTAGGATAATAAATGCAATTGTGAGTTTGTTTTTTACGCTTTCAGGCCTTAGATTCTCTACCGCGATCAACATGAAAAGTTTCATTCACGATATCAGGGATTGTATAATAGGACATAAGGTACTTTTTATTTCGGAATTGCCGCGGGATCTCCGAAAATAACACGGGTGAAACCAAGATTAACAGTTGGTCTTGGAATAAAAATGTATTTGATTGACGGGCAGCCTATATACCTATTGTAAGTATTTTTTTTAGTAAAGAGACACAGCATTTAACCACAGCTGATCTGATGTCAAGTGACGCCAGCAATGGGAACTAATTTTCAAAGGAGGCTGCCGGAACACACTTGTCAGTAAGTACCCCGTCATCTGTAGTGGTTTGGTTACCTGCATGCTGTTTTGCTGCTGCTGTTGTGCTCGCGATGTTTTTCTTCGTCGACAGCAAATAAATAAATAAATAAGGTACAAATTATTCTATATAACAATGGGTTAGATGAACGGTTTCTAGAAAATGTAATTGGGATCCTGACGCTAATATTCGTCATAACCCTAGGAAGACAAGGCAGCAGACGCACTCAAGGAAAACATCACTTATTGAGTGAACAAAAAATCACAAAAACTACAAGTAGTTTGAAGCTAAAGCTGAAGCTAAATAATAAAGCTAAAATTTGGCATGTAGGTAAATTAATTATATGAGAGGATTATCCAAGAACAAATTTCACAGAGTTCTCGCGGGAACTGCGCGAGAAACCGCAGTAGTTCAACAAACACTCATTAATCTAAAATAACGTATAAATAAGCCTCTAGCAAAATGAACGAAATTTTACCCGTAAAATTGTTTAGGTAGTTCAAAACACACAGAAGTCGTTCTGAATCAATTAAAATAACCATCTCCAGTGAGTATATGGCTTTACACTAGTGACAGTTTGGAGCCGGGAGCTGTCACAGACAGAGCAATACAATCGTTTTACCCCCACTCCTCGCACTGTTCTCCCCTTCCCACACCAATCACAGCCGTCCCATTTACTTCTATACCATAGACAGTCCAATAACGAAAACAATAATTAGGTGTCACACGCCGATGGCTGTTATTTAGTATCTACTAATTACGAATTACCTTTGTGCGTTTGTGATAGTGTTTTTATTTATTTATTCTTTATTCCACAAAAATGTGCAAATGGCAAACTTAATGTCATATGGCATTCTCTACTAGTTAAGTTTTACTGACGAATTGGCGAGTTTCAATCGAAGTATTCTACCACTGCCACTCAAACATACTTATTACTATTTTAAACACTACGAGTCGCTTTCAGAGATAAATAAATAAGTCGCTTTTTATACCTACTACATTAGTTGCAAAAGTATCAAATCGATAACAATTAATAAGTTTTGTTTAAAGTTTAGGTACTTCGGTAAACACTTTATTCTGAATTTTTTATAATTTTATATGATGATACAGTTATAGGTGCTTGGGCGATACGCAAGATGGTGAAAAAGGATTTTCTTTCAATACTTCAAATAATTGCAAATAATATTCCACATAGAATTTCATTAATTTAAATTTACAAGTGACGATTTAACCATAAACTTATCATAAATGCAATTCAATTTGTGCTTTACGAGTTACGACCAACGTAGCTTGACTCGTAAACTAATGGCTCGTAAACTAAATAACGAACGCGTTACGTTACACGTTTAAAGTTTAAGAAACACTCTAAATATCATTATTATTTTCTTCCTGTCTTCCAAACTTTATTAAAAATCGTTCGTTCGGTCTCCGTCTTCGTTAGGATGCTTTAATTTCCGAAATAAACAAAATTGTAAAAGAATAAATATCACCATTTGTTACCGTTATTATGTTGGTTATGTGAAAGATAATTAGCTAAGTACATAAAAAAAATAGTACAGAAAATGTGTAACGTGAAAGAATCAGGTGAAAGAAATTTCGCTTCAAAAAATACTGTTAAACCTACATCAATCCTATCTCTCTGTGAACTGACGAAGATAAATTCCCAATCACCGCGTAATATTAATAATATAATAATAATAATAATCCACTTCACAACACACAGATAGATTACCTAATATTATAGAACACTGCAACTCTTGGATATATTATTTACGTATGTTTTCGCCTGTATCTAGAATATCAGCTTATGTTTTACAGCTCATCGGACCAACATAAACAACGCAATATCAACACCGAGTATTGCAATAAAGCGGGCATGGGTGCAGTTTGCATGAGAGATAATGTTTGCAGTGTACGGGCGTAAAGCTCGCAGCAATTGAACAATATTAAGTATTTCTAGAACACAGCAAAATTGTCTCAAACTGTATTGACAGTGACAGCACTTGGTCGCATCGATGATGTGGATGATGACGATGACGATGACGATGACGATGACGATGACGATGACGATGACGATGACGATGACGATGACGATGACGATGACGATGACGATGACGATGGCGATGACGATGACGATGACGATAAAGATAACGACGATAATAGATGATGACAATGATGATGATGATAATGTAAATTTTTATAAAACCAAATGTACCCTAACCATATTCCAATGATACTAAAGCATTACAAGCCTCTGGTGTCATTCAGTCAGCTAAGTCATGTTGTCTATGATTGACTTTATAAAGGCTTAATGTGTATTACTAATCCTAATAAACATTTGAAGCGAAAATTTTAAGCAAACAACGTGACCTTTCCTTTTTCTGGGATGTGGGATTATGACCAAATTAGGTTAAGTTTACTAAGTCAATTTGTCCCGAACGAAATTTAGTTTTCCCAACTTAGTGACCTAACTCAAAACACTCGAGCTCATCGTTACCGGAGCCCCATCCCTTACGTACGAATGTGAGTGCACAACATAATAAATAGGTAATAAACTGTTAAACGTATATTTATCTAGTTTTTCTTTTTTTTTCGTATCAGACTTTAAATTTTTTAGTCAGCACCCTAGTAACATTTTACGTAAGAATTTTGTTGGGCCTATGTTTATGGTTCGGGTGGCCAACGGTTAGACTTGGCCGCCTAAATAACGTTATTTCTACAAATATTTTCAACGTTGGTCCACCGCCGCAGATCATACACAGAGCCAACCAACCGCCTTACAACCACTAACCAACCAAAGTTTGAAGATGTTATACTGTAGGGCTTTCGTTACTTTGCCAACCAAAGCCCAACTGTTTTTACACCTATCGTGGGCCAATGTGTCATAATGGTTGTGGGCCCAGCGACAGATTGACATTAAGGGCCCAACTGCTATTTTTTATGTAGGCCCACCAAATTTTTTACTACTAAGGGCCTATGTGTGAATGTAGATGTAGGTTTCGAGTAGCTTTATTATATAGGGCCAATGTAAGATTTACAACATGGGCCCAACTGCAATTTTTTTATGTAGGCCCACCTAATTTTTTACTACTAAGGGCCTACGTGTGAATGTAGATGTAGGTTTCGAGTAGCTTTATTATATAGGGCCGATGTAAGATTTATAACATGGGCCCAACTGCTATTTTTTTATGTAGGCCCACTTAATTTTTTACTACTAAGGACCTACGTATGAATGAAGGTGTAGGTTTCAAGAAGCTTTATTGTATAGGGCCGCTGTTAAGATGTATAACAGCGGGCCAACTACTGCTTCCTTAAGTAGGCCCATCTAATTCTAATCTATGAAGGGCCTACGTGTGAATGTAGTTGTAGGAGAAATTTTGTAGAGAAATTACTCACGGTTAGTAGCTGGGAGTAGCCCGACATGTGATTAAGCCGCTATTTGCACAAAACTTGAAATATTCACGTAAAACTTCGTTTTAGACAGCCTCTTAGGCCAAGTTGACAACCAATTTTACGTGACCGCGTGAGTCGTGACATGATTCGTTTCTTGGTGTTCTATCAGTTCTATGCGTTAAAGATAATTATTATTGGTTGTGAACTTTGCTTAAGAGGCTGTGTCTCAAACGAAGTATTACGTGAATATTTAAGTTTTGTGCAACATAGCAACTTAATCACATGTCGGGCCGCTCCCGGCTACTAACCGTGAGAAGATTATCTACAAAATTTCTCCTTCAACTACATTCATACGTAAGCCCTTCACAGATTAGAAATAGGTGGGCCTACCTAAGGAAGCAGTAGTTGTTGTTATACATCTTAACAGCGGCCCTATACAATAAAGCTACTTGAAACCTACACCTTCATTCATACGTAGGTCCTTAGTAGTAAAAAATTTGGTGAGTCTACATAAAAAATAGCAGTTGGGCCCATGTTGTAAATCTTACATCGGCCCTATAATAAAGCTACTCGAAACCGGCTCGGGCTGGTTTTTACTCGTCGCCGACAATATGTACCTACCTAACCTACAACAACTACTACTTTGTTTATATTTCACACATTATTATAAGTTATTAATTATAGTAGGTAAGTAATTGAAATTTAAAGTGCCAAAAGTGGAAACACGTAGTAGTCGTACTCGTAACTCGTATAAAATAAACATTCCAAATTTTCACCCTGCAGCATCTTATAACATTTTTCGTAACCAATAAAACAAGATGTTCTACATAATTTCAAAGATAATTTAATAACTTACTAATGCTTTTACACTAGGCAACTCATCGTTAAAATATGTTTCTAAAAGTGGGTTCCAAATTATATTAGATCTTACTCGTTAATCTCAGTTGCAGTACCGCGCAGTAGGTACACATTAATAAATTCTTTCCTAATTTGTGATATTTTGGCGGCCATTAGTCTCGTTTTGCTTCTTTTCGAATAATTATCACAAAAACTTGGGACGGTGGCGGGTCTTTACTTGTCTCTTCCTCCATCGCGTACATTGGTGAACCGGAACAATAACTATGGTATTGATCTCAGCATCAGTGGCTAGCTCCGCAATCTTGTGACGACGCGTTGCATCTGGGTAAATACATTATTTATTACTATTGTTAGAAAGTACTGCATAAAATTTTCCAACTTCATAGCATTCATTTAATAATCTGTATAGTGAATATACCGAAATTCTCAAATCCTTACTATTACAAAAGTTGAAGTGCGTTTGTATGTTACGCTTTCACGCCTCAACTCTCAATGGAGCATCATGAAATTTTGCATACACGTTTTCAGGGATACGTAGGTAGTGTACCTACATAATATACGCAGGTGACACCGCGGGGATCTGATAGTTTAATATTTTAAAAATATGAAATTATTTTAATTACCTACTGATAAAATTGAATAAATTAATAATTTAAAAAAATATTAATTAGTTAATTCTAATAATTTATGTATATTAATTCATTAATATTTATTAGTAATTGTTCCCCGCGGTTTCACACGTGGCAATTTCGGAGTTCTCGCGGGAATCCCGGGATAAAAAATACCCTATGTCCTTTTCTGTATCCCTGACAACGTGCATGCAAAATTTCATGATGATCGGTTGAGCCGTTAAGGAGTGAAAGCGTAACAAACAAACAAACTCAGTTTCACATTTTTAATATTTGTAAGGATTGTTAACTACTTTTATTTCAAGACGAGAGCTTTGTTGAAACTATTAAGGTAAGGTAGTTAATTAAACAACATTATTCACCTTTTATTACTCTCATCTCATGAGATTTTAAGGAGGTCTTGTAATTTTTGCCAGTCCAATTGCAAATGGGGACCAGGTCATTGGTATATAACTTTTCAAGTATTCTTCTGATGGCGGCAGATGTTTGAACACCAACAAGAAAGTAGTTTTCCTGCAAAAATAATTTCAAATTAGTTTTAAAGTATTATTGCCAACTTACAAACATGTAATGTAATAACAAACTATAGCTAGATTTATTCAATAGCGTACCAAAATCTTGTCATTTCCGTCAACGAGAAGTGCACTCTCCAAAGCCTGTAGTGACTTGAGTCTTTGCATGGCATGTTAAAATACAATCTGGCAGTGAAGAAGCTGGTGTATTTATTGATGTAGACCGCAGTTTTGCTAGAATTTCATTCTGCGTGAGCTGCAACTCTTCAATTCCCTTTTTCAATTTGTGCAAGGGGCTAATAAATCACATCTAAAGCAACAGAAATAAAAATAGGTAATTACGCAGTGAAATATAAAATGCGTACCACAACTTAGTTAAAAATAAACTTTACCTTAAAGATTCAGATGAAATTGTTTTTTCATTCAAATATGGTGTCAACGTAAAATCTAATGAACCTAAAGTGAGCATGACTTTTTTTAGGTTAGGTTAAAATCCAATACCTATCTCGCGTGGTGGTGAATACCTATCTATCTACTTTTAATAGTGACTAAAAAATAGGTAAGTATTAGCCAGCGCCCGTTCATTTAGGTATTTTATTATGCAATTATATGCCTGAGCCAGCAAGGAATGACCTTATCAGCTGATGCATCGCTATTCACTGTGTACGGGCGACTACGTATTTTTCCGATACTTCGGAGCAATAAATACTTAAATACATACCCATACTAAACCCCCTAGATGTTACATCATAAATATGATTTATTGCAAACGAAAAGTTGAAATAAATTTATTTTGCTTACATTTGTCTCTTCGTTTGCCGCGTCACACCAAGAGTCAGGGGATAGGTACCTAGTAGGTAGGTACCTACCTACAATTACAGCTGAAAAAAATTATCATATTTGAAAATTTAGCACGAAAAAACGCAAGACTCCCTAGGGTCTAGAGGATATCTAGGTCCATGACAACTCATGACAAAACAAAACTTAAGCCGTAATATTTAAATTTAAATTTGTAAATATTTTATTTTGAAAAACAATCACTTCAAATATTTTATTCGTTATATCAATGTCACTTAACTATTTTTTTATATGTATTATTTTATTATTCTTACTTTAATAAAACTTTGAAAAATCGATTGTTGAAAGATTTCCTAGTCTAGCTAAAATTCAGTACCTACTTAGGTATACCTCATTTAGGTACCTATTTGAGGTGCAGACTGCAGTAACTAGGTATTTTATTAAACAGTAAACCTTTATTAAACAGTTTCTAGTAAGTACCTACCTAAAACAATTATAAATCTAGACATCTATCTAGACATATCCATATATGTATATTATGCAATCTATACTATATTAAAAGAGTAGTCAGTCAGTAGTAATCCGCGATTCTGTACATTGAATATTTTTGACAAAAATTTACTGGGACGATAAACGAAGAGTAGGTAGGTAGGTACCTAACCAACCACAAATAAAAGGTTTTTAAAAATCTTTTCCGTCTGTCGGCTGTCTGTTCGCGATAATCTCTGAATCTACTGAACGGATTGTCATCCGGTTTTCCCAGGTAGATTAAGCTTAGCCGGGCTGGAGCTACATATAGGCTTTGTTTCATTTTAATCGGATGTCGGGAAAAAAAGTTATATAAAAACCTTTCACGCGTGTAAAACCGCGGGGCACAGCTAGTAATTATATTATACAGTAAAACATATCCATATAAGTTATACAATATACCTACCTACCTACATATAACCAAATTGAAGTGTTTGCAATTCTAAATTAACAGCTTTTCACTTACATAATTCATATGAAAGTATATATTTATATAGGCACGGTATAGGTACGGTACTTACATAGGTAGGTACATAAAAAAAAACAATTTATTTTTGTCTGTATCTCTGTCTGTTTGTTCCGGCTAATCTATAAAACGGCTGGACTTTATCTAACCCTAGAAAGATAATCTGCGTAAAATTGACGCATATGCGTTCGAAATATTGCTCTCTCGTTTTTAATTTTGCGAATCTGTTGCTGTGCTTTTAGGACATCTCTCACGTTGCTTAGACCTTCCGTAGGGCGCATGTCTCACTGAGGTAAATGTCATCAATTTGGAAATATAACTACCACGTGAGTCAAAATGACGCATGATTATCTTTTAAGTGATTTTTGCGATTTTGACCTAAATAGACATTCATGCTGTTTTTTTATCTGATGATACTTGTTACCTTATTTTATGTATTATTTATATATTTTCGTAGATATCCTGATAAAATAACCCGATAATAGGCAGTAGAATTTTGGAAGAAGATCAAATCCTGAGCGTTTTTTTAGAGCGTGATGACGAAGCCATCTGTGAGGACATGAGAGTGAAGACGACGTGCATAGTGACTTCGAAGAAGGTTTTAAGACAAAGGAGAGAGAAGACAAGGCGAAATCCAGCAGAAACGAACCCTTACATGAAGAAATGATTCAAACTGACTTCTTCCTCGACTTCTCATCGAATACTAAACTTGACAAAGCGGACTGTTAGAGGCAAGAATTGCTGGTCCACTTCGAAGGTCGCAAGACGTAGCAGAGTATCAGCACTGAATATTGTTAGATGTCAAAGGAGTCCAACACGTATGTGTCGTCATCTATATGATCCTCTCAAGATTAATTTTTTTTTACTGAAATAATATCTATCGAAATTGTAAGATGGACAAATACCGAGATATCGTTGGAACGGAAATCTATGATTGTTGCTACATTTCGTGACAAGAATGAATGAATCCGTGCTTGGATTGACATCCTGATGATGACAGCAGTCGGGAAAAAATACTACGAAAGGCAAATGCATCGTGAAAATGCAGAAAAATCTATTTGCCGACAACATAATATACCTGGATATGGATGAAAGTTGTATCTGACTTATTTGAATATAACTGTATGTTCCTATCATGTAATATAATGTCTTTATTACTGAGTTTATAACTTAAAATGGCTGATTATTAGGAAAAAAAGTTATTTGTGATAAAAGAAAAAATATTCCAATTTTTTGTTGATTTTTGAAGACGTTTTATGGTTCGGGCTTGTTTTTATATAATAAATAAATATAAATATATTAATTATGGTATTTATCATTTTATCAGAGTGTAAATAAATAATACTGGTAAAGTTTATTTAAATCAATAAATAAAAAATCACATTACTACTACTTAAAACTTATGCGTCAATTTTACGCATGATTATCTTCTACGTACATCAAAATATGATTATCTTTCTAGGGTTAACGGGACTTTTACTGGCAGATAGATAGCTGATGTTCTAGGGAGTAACTTAGGTTACTTTTATTTTAGAAAAAAATTCTGCTGCGATTCCGAAACTCACGCGGGTAAAACCGCGGGGCACAGCTAGTTAATAATATGGATTTATGTAGGTACAGATAGACTAGAGCTAGACATTCGTACCAAAGTCTTACCACATACCTACATATAAAAGAGGCATGTGTTAGGTATGGATCCGGAAGGCGAACTGCAGTTTACGTTATCACTACATAGGTAGGTACCTACCTATTATAAAACAACTAGCCGTTGCCATTTTAACACGCGTTAATTTCGGAGTTCCCCCTGGAATTAGTTGATAGGAATTAATAAGTTAATAGGAAGGTAGGTACTCACCAGTTACGTAGAATATTCTGCTGACTATAAGTTTTCCAAGTGTCATCCGGTAAACTTGTGTTACCGCGTTTTCCGCTTGGCCAAAAACAGCGTGTTTCTTTTGGCGCCATTCAGTTTCGCCTTACAATGACGACCGCCACCTTCATTTTCCAGAAAATCCGATGACCTGGTAGGTATTCTAATCATAACAAAGTTTATCACTTAGTTGAATTCTCGCCATGGTCGGTTCAAGAATTAATCAGATCATACATAAAGATATTAGGTAGGTACTTACTCTTAATGTACAGAATCAACGAGAAAATGATCAGCACAAGCGCCAGCACTCAACGACGCGGCCACAAATTAACTAGACTGACGCGGCGGCGCATACGACGCGCACAGCCATCAAACACGCACGAAACAAAATTAGTGATTACTGAGTACTGACTAAAATCGTAAAATGGCAAAATTTCAAGCGGGTGCCACTGCCGAGTACCGACTGCCGAGTGCCGGCCGTAGACATGGGTAACTCCGGACCCGTATATATCTTTGGAACCGTATCCCGAAGCGGAGTTGTTACAACTCCTTCACTTGTCCCATTTTAAACATATCCCATATCCAACCAACTCCGACCACTCCGAGACCAACCGAACCGAGCGCCGATCGGAGCCGAGCGAGCGGAAGGAGTTGGAATGATAACGCCGCGACATATCCCATATCCAACCAACTCCGGCAACTCCGAGTCCGACGCCGACCGACTCCCGAACCGAGTAGGTACCGAAGCGAACCGAACCGACTCCTAGCGGAAGGAGTTGGAATAGGTACAATTCACGAGTCACCACGAGTGGCCACGACCACCCACGACTTACGAGAGATTGGTACTTGGTAGGTATTCGTTTCTTTCTAGTTTCTACGGATTATGTAAGACGGAGCACGTGCTCAAGACGAGGTATTTTAAGCAGAAAAAAAGCGCTTTAAAAATATACGCAGTAAACGCACCCTTTCGTTTATGTGTCGAATTTAGCTTTAAAGCGACAGAAGAGCTACTAAATTCCATACAAATTATTTAGTCCTTTTAATTATTTATTTAGTTTATCTCAAGTTTACTATAGTGTGCAAGACTTCCTGGACAGAAAAGTTGACTATTAATTTGTGTTTATTAATTTCTTCATTGATATTAACATTTTGAAATTACATTCATAATGTAATTCGTAAATAATTAATTATCGTGATGAATTGATTGAATTTAATATATTTTGCATGTCACTCAATGACTAGACATTAGAACTTGAATCAAAATTAACAATGTAACCATCTTTTAGAACAATGTCTTATGCAAATAAATGATTATTATTATTATTATTAGACACCAACTAGCGAGTTTCTTCTTAGCTAGTATGTGTATTGTGTACTGTATAGTATTTAAATTTTAAAATGAATAACTGTGATTGTAGTGTGTACTATGTGTTCAAAAACCGTATCATGGTTTATTAATGTAAATTATAGGTAGGTTTAGGTATATTGGACTAAAAACTAATAAATGACATCAAACTAATATACAGATATTACAAATATTATTAGTTTGGCAACAGTCAAATATTGTATTACATTATTTACGTTTAAAAATGATTGACATCCCGCCTTACAACATAGATTTATTTTGAATCTTTTTTTTTTAAATATAATTTTCACCTTTTTTTTGGTAAAGTTTACCCCTTTCGGGGAAGGCAAAGGAAATTTAGTCCATGCAGCCAATAATTCTCCCCTTTCGGGAAAGGCAAGGGATTCTAGGTCCATACAGTCTGAACATTTTTTTAATTTACCCCAATGGGGAAGGCAAAGGAAACTAAGGCCCGGCTCCCATTGTGACTTTTTGTCGCCGTGACTTTCTGTCACTTATGAAAAATGTACTGAGGTCACCGTATTGTCACGTCACCATAATGAGCGCACTCAGTATAGTTTTCATTGCACTTGACTAAGTGACAGAAAGTCACGGCGACAAAAAGTCACAATGGGCGGCGGGCCTAAGTCCATACAGCCAAGTCAGTATATTTCTTCTTCTGAAGTTATTTACATCGAAATGCATTGGTGAGATGCGGATATGGATATGCTATCGGGATACATATCTTTTACTGGAAGGATACGTGGCATATCCAATCCTTGGTCGGACACGTTTAGCCCATGCCTAGCCGGCCGCCCGCCGGTCGCGGGGCGCCCCACGCGGCACGGGTCGGGCCCCAGCCAATGGCAAAGAGTATAATGCCTGCACTACATTATCGCCGATGATCGTTGATCGTGTGATCGACGATAATGTGGACACCTCAACGCGATCGTAGTCTTCCTCTCTAATTAGGTAGCTAGGTAGGTACCTACTTACTCACTTCCTCGCAAAGGGTGTACGACAAAAATATAACATAGATTATTCAATAATTATTTAACTGTACAGAGAAAATTTTTAATAATAACAAATTTCATGCACCATGACATCGATCACAAATCAAAATTTGAAACTAAATATACCTAACTATAATAATTATCATGAAATTAATTTTTTTTAATTAATACGGTCAAGTTGTCTCTCAGAGACTGTTTTACGTAGGCACATGTTATTATTTTAAGAAATAATTGAGATTTGAGCTATCAGGCGTAGCCCGTGGAACATGTTTAAACTTGTTCCCGTATATAATTTTCTACTTTGAAATTTATGTTGCAATGAACATGAAGTCGCAAGGCCTAGGCCAAGCTCAACTGCAGAGTGCAGACTGCTCAAGCTCAACCAAAAAATGATGAAAGTAACCATACCTACACCATACCTAATAATTGAAGGATTTGTAGGTTGCACCGTTGTAGTAACAAAAATACGCAATTTTGTTTGCATTTTATAAAAATAACACAAAAAATATTTCAGAATCAATCTCGTTTAAAGTCGGTTTTAATATTTTTGTTATTAGTACCTACCCACCTACCTACCTATCTGTTTATTTTTTTTTTTACTTTTTAGTGCACTTTATCCTTACTATTAAAAATGCGAAAGTGAGTTTGTTTGTTTGTTTGTTAGGTAAGTAGGTACCTACCTACCTTCGCTTTTACGCCATAACGGCGCAACAGATCATCATGAAATTTTACATAAAAGTTGCCAAGTGCACAGAGAAGGATACAGGATAGGTACTTTTAATCCTAGAATTCCCTCGGGAACTCCGAAATTAAAGTGGATGAAACCGTGGGGAACAGCTAGTATTCCTCACAAATACATCAAAGAAGTCTACCTAAACGTCCAGTAGGTACCTACCCAAAGGCCAAACGGTCAACGGTGACTACTGGGTGACTACAGAATTTATTTATGTACCGGTAGCGTCCAGTAGACACACGTTGTCTACAGACCAAACGGATTGGTAATTTTTCTACATCAATGCATTTACTTAATTAGGTCTGCCTTGCCTTGTATTGTAAAATTTTATTGGCATAAGACCTATAAGAGATATAATCCATACCTACTAATTTTAAATTATATGCGAAAGTAAATTTTTTTGTTTGTATGTTATGCTATCACGCCTCAACGGCTAAATTAATCATCATAATGTCAGGGGTACAGAAAGGGCATAGGTGTATGTACCCCTCACATGGTTGTATCAATATCTGCACTATCTACATATAGAAACTTTTGGGCTCTGGCTCGAGCTTTTGGCGGGATTTTAACAGTGACGGAAGTCAGTTTTATTTCTTTGTTTTGCAAATTAGTTTACCGTGATAAATATTGTGTGAATGTGGTGGATTTTGCATAATAGTGATCCATTAGTGATGAACAGTGCGTGGAAAGTGGAAACAGTGAAATAAAATGAAATGGGGCGTCCATCGGGAGGATGTCGTTTTACTATACAACATCCCACAGAGCGTCCTATTAAGGTTCAACTGTGAAGAGTTGCTGTCAAAAGTTCCGGTAAAGCATCAAAATGCATCTCACCAATGTATTTCGATGTAAATAACTTCAGAAGAAAAAAATACAATTGAATTGGCTGTATGGACTTAGCTTCCTTTGCCTTCCCCATTAGGGGTAAATTCCACAAAGAAAAAAAATCGTATCAGCGGCGGCCGGCCGCGCTGGCCGGCCGACTGGCGAGCGGCAAGTAGCGTGATTTGTCATACCGCGTTGTGATTGGTGGACGACCGGCGCCACGCGCCAAGAGTAGGTACCTACACGCGGCGTCCGGTAGCGGCCGGCGATGAAGGAATAACAACATAGGGCTGTTGATAATTTTTAAAATGTCGGATTCTCGATATATCGATATTTTTAAATATAATATGTATCAACATCGGAGTTTGATGTATCGAAGAAAAAATCTATACTTCGATATATCGATATTTTTTCTATTTTATTTTATCGACATTGTTTAAAAAAAACATTCGGAAGTTGGCTCAAAAATTATTTACACAGTTTATGATTCAGTATATTTATAAAATAAATTAAATTATAAATATATGAAAATGTTAAGTTCTTCTAGGCAGAAACAAGAAAATTTTATTTTTTTATGTCAAAAGTCCTTTATTTTATCCGAAAAAAAGTTAATGCCTCACACAAATAGATAAAATATTAAAATTGCCCTATTGATTTAAAAATTTAAATGCTAAATAGATTATTTTTTATTTAAAATCAAGACCATTATTTTATTTCTAAACAATAAAATATTAAGGCTTACATTTTCCATTTTCACAAAATGGCGGCCATGAACATAAACAAGTGATTTATGGAGGAAGACTATTTGTTTTCGTTTAAAGTTGTTGAGGTGACAACTATTATTATCGATGTATCGTCCAAAAAAGTATTAGTAATAAATAAAGGTATTTCCAAATAACAATATCGATATTTCGATATATCGATATTTTATCAATAGCATTTACAGCCCTATAGAACAACATTCTCGGCCGGGCGCTCCGCGCTAGGCACGGGCGTCGGGCGCACGTCGCGCGTCGCGCAATAGCCAACAAGTATTACCAGCTTATGATTGCGCACGTGGAGTCGAGGAGTGAGAACTGGATTGTTCTGCTGATACCACGGCTCGTCGACCGTCGTGTCACGAGTAGTACACGAGCTCCTACGTGTTCCTGGCGTCAGGGGTGGCTGCGTGCGTCATTGGACGTGCCACGCGCCCTCGCTCGTGCTCCCAAGGTGCCCTGGACCCCGACTTCCGACGTGACTACGCATCGCCCCCCGGCCCGGAACCACCACACGCGTCGAGCGGGCGAAGTTCCTTCGAAGTGCCCGAACTCCGAAGTCATCCGCGAGTGTCCGTGTGGCGTGTAGTGTTCAGTGCTTATTATAATCCATAACCTAAGTTATTTCACTTGTGACTTATGTGAGTAGGGTTATCACTTCTCGAATAAACCAAACAATTGTAATAATAAACTGAGTTATCATTGTGTTGCGCTACCCAGTACCCATCCTGGCAGGGCCCCAGGCAATCGAAGGCAGGCATCGAGGTATATAGAAATTAGGTAGGTATTAGGCATTAGCTTGTAATGAAATAAACCATTACATTAGGTAGGTAGGTACCTATGTAATAAAGTTACCTAGGGCACTTTTGTCCCGGAGTTCTCGCGGGAACTCCGACTAACGATTTTCTGTTGCGCATTCAACTAAAAATAAATATTGTTGGACCTTGGTAGATATTCATATGCGTTTACAGTTAAATTTTAACCTTATAACTCAGACGAAATAAAAAGTCTTATAATAATAGATATGTGTTGGTTTCTGGTGTAGATTTTCTGTTGGGGGCTCAACCGAAAAGTGTGGGACTAGCGAGCGAGTAGCGACCACACACTACACAGCGGTCGCTGAGTAGGGCCTTTGTAGATTTTTAACCGACTTTCAAAAAGGAGGAGGTTATGCATTCGATTGTATGTTTGGTTTTTTTTTTTATGTAGGTATGTTCACCGATTACTCGAAGAGGGTTGGACCGATTGCGAAAATTCTTTTTTTGTTTGAAAGAGTTTACTCCCAATTAGGTCCCATTACCACCAAGTCGAGATCTGATGATGGGATCTTGGAGAAATCGAGGGAACTCTTCCAAAATTATAGGTAGGTACACCTATAGCGATTTGGTTATTTTTATAGTAAATCGTTCATTTGCTTTCGAAAAGCAAAATTTGAAGAAGTGGAACTGATGATGAAGACCACAAATGGTCATCGGAACTACTCAACAATAATACGTATTTCACGGGTTCCAGTGGTAGCCATTTGGAAAATTGATTTTTTGTTTGAAAGGGGATACCTACTTCCGAATTGGACACATTGTCACCAAGTCAGGATCTGATGATGGGATCTTGGAGAAATCGAGGGAACTTTTCAAAATTTGTAGGCACCTATGGCGATTTGGGTATTTTCTATAGTAAATCGTTTATTTGCTTTCGGAAAGTAGAATTTCAAGAAGTGGAACTGATGATGAAGACCACAGGTGGTCATCGGAGCTACTAAATAATAGGTATTTCACAGATTCCGATTCGTTAACTTTAATGTGGTTTCTAAACAATTTATGTTCGTCACAATGTATATATGTTGAAGTGGAACTGATGGTGATGTAGGTACCTACCAGGAGAACTCCTCAAAAATTAACGTCCCTGCATCGGGAAAAGCAATATTTTGTAAAAGGTGATGAGCAGTTGACGTTAGGCTATTGTAACTTAGATAAATTACAAACCGACTCACTAAAAAGCGAGAAATAAACAAATTTTTTACAAAAAAATTAAAACCGATTTCAAAAAACACAAAGCTAAAATAACAAAATACCGATTTAATCTAACAGAAAAAAATACACGTAATACTATTACTGATTTGTGCTGTTTGTGCTACCACTTTTCAATTGGAAGTCGGTGACAAGCCAAATTTGGAGTAGGTAGATTGGCTAAGTCCACTCCCGCCACGAGCTCGTCGTGAGCTGAACAACCCAAGAGGTAAGCGGGCTTGGCACCGAATTCAAATTAAAAGTGGTAGCACAAACCAATAATAGTATTACGTGTATTTTTGTCTGTTGGATTAAATCGGTATTTTGTTATGTTTAGCTTTTTAGTTTTGTGCTTTTGGAAGTCGGTTTTAATTTTTTTGTTATTTGTATGCATTTACAGTTAAAATTTTAACATAATAATATAGATGGTTCTGTTTTGGTTTTTCGTGTGGATTTTCTGTTGAGGACTCAACTAAAAAGTATAGTAGGGCTTTTGTAGATTTTTCGTATTTATTTACGGTTATAAGTATAACCATATAATGTAGATGGTCCTGTGTTGGTTTCTGGTGTGGATATTCTGTTGGGGACTCGACTAAAAATTATAGTAGGGCCTTATTAGATTTTATGTAAGATTTTTTGTATGATTTACAATAAAAGTATAACTATATAATATAGACGGCCCCGTATTGGTTTTTGGTGTGGATTTTCTGTTGGAGGTTCAACCAAAAAGTATAGTTGGGCCTTTTAAATTTTTTGTATTCATTTACGGTTAAAAGTATAACCATATACCTAATTTAGATGGTCCTGTGTTGGTTTCTGGTGTGGATATTCTGTTGGGGACTTAACTAAAAATTATAGTAGGGTCATTATAGATTTTTTGTATACATTTACAGTTAAAAGTTTAACTATATAATATAGATGGCCCTGTGTTGGTTTTTGATGTGGATATTCTGTTGGGGACTTAACTAAAAATTATAGTAGGGTCTTTGTAGATTTGTTGTGTTACTTTACAGTTAAAAGTATAACCATGTAATATAGATGGCCCTGTGTTGGTTTTTGGTTTGGATTTTCTGTTGGAGGCTCAATTAAAAATTATAGTAGGGCCTTTGTAGATTTTTCGTGTGTTTTTACAGTTAAAAGTTCAACCATATAATGCAGATGGCTCTATGTTGGTTTCTGGTGTGGATATTCGGTTGGGGGCTCAACCAAAAAGTACAGTAGGCCCTTTGTAGATTTTTGTTTTCATTTACGGTTAAAAGTATTACCATATAATACTGATGGCCTTATGTTGGAATTTGGTGTGGATATTCGGTTGGGGGCTCAACCAAAAAGTACAGTAGGGCCTTTACAGATTTTTCGTGTGTTTTTACAGTTAAAAGTTCAACCATATAATACAGATGGCCCTATGTTGGTTTCTGGTGTGGATATTCTGTTGGGGCTCAACCAAAACCCGTGGTTGGGCCGGAGTTGGGGAATTGTTAAAACTGACACTACGATGTCCCAACTTTTTCCCAACTGTTGGTCACCGTTGGGCAACGGAGGATGTTACTAGGGCAATATTCTAAAAAAATCTTCTTAAAAAAAATGACATTTGGTAGTTTTATCCAGAAAAAAAAATACTAAAATATTCAATAACTAGTTATATATAGAAGCTTAGTAATTTACTGATTTATTTATTAACTATCTGTTTCCGGCAGTTTCACCCGCACTAATTCTGAAAGTCCTTCTTGGTACCTCTGACAACGTGTATGCAAAATTTCACGATTCTCGGTTGAGAAGTTAAGACGTAGGCTATATTATCAGTGACGTAGGTAAATGCTTAACCAATAAACACACATTTGCATCTATAATATTAGAGTTAGTTAAATCACTGACTTAACAAACGATTTCCTTAATCTATATTATGATTATATTACAATACTTATATCAGTTTGGTAGATAGGTATACCTAAGTGTTTGCGGCCTATAGGGAAACCCGAAATAGATGCGGACGAATCCGCGGCTAACGGATATACTCGCAATAAAACCGTTCACTTGAATGCTTCAATCCGTTTATTTCGAATCCGCGAGATAACGCCCAGCGAGCGCCAGGTTTGGGCGTCGTAAAATCGTAGGTGACCGTAAAATAAATTTAATATCCAGCAGTCGTGGTGGCGGTGTCACATAAAATCGGTGTAAATCAGAAGGAGTCAGCCGTTGCGGGCGTTTGCAGCAGTCTGGCAGTAGTTAGTTCCGGTAGGCATGACTTGCCACTAGAGGTTGAAATAACGAGCTCCCCGTCGTACAACTACGGGTACATAACAACACTTTTCCTACCTTGCCTTGAAATTTTACAATGATAACAGAACTGCCCCCTTAGCCAAACCAGAGATAATCACTACGTATCTTCATGCCACGTGGTCACTATTATAAATTAACAAAATACAGATACTTTTTAATTCAAATATACTTTGTTGCAAAAAAAAACACTCGAAATTAGACAAATAAAATAAAAAGAAAGGACAGAGCAAAAGGCGGCCTCATTGCTAGAGGCCATCTTTTCAAGGCAAACTAGTTAAAAAAGAAAATATTTCCCTTTTTTTGTTTGCGATATTTACACTTTTCGCCTCGTAGACTTGTCATCAAATACTAGCAGGGGCGGATCCAGGATTTGGTTTAGGGGAGGGCAATTTGGTTGCACCATGAAATTTTTTGAATTAACAGGATAGACAAAAAAGTCCATTAATAAAATTTAAGTGCTTCATATTGAGAGCATCTGAATTGAGCTTATGTATGTATTATATTATCTGTGTGTATGTTTCGCGATTTTTTAACCGACTTCCAAAAAGGAGGAGGTTACGCATTCGGCTGTATGTTTTTTTTTTTTTATATTACTCGAAGCTAGGGTTGGAACGATTTCGAAAATTCATTTTTTGTTTGAAAGCGTATACTCCCAATTAGGTCCTATTGCCACCAAGTGGGATCTGATGATGGGATCTTATGGTTTAAGAATCTTTATTATCCTCAAAAGATCTTGGGGAAATCGTGGGAACTCTTCAAAAATAATAGGCACACCTATAGCGATTTGGGTATATTTTATAGTAAATCGTTCATTTGCTTTCGGAAAGCAAAATTTGAAGAAATGGAACTGATCATGAAGACCACAAGTGTTCATCGGAACTACTCAACAATAATACGTATTTCACGGGTTTTGATTGGACCGATTTAGAAAATTGATTTTGTTGTTTGAAAGGGTATACTCCCAAGTTGGTCCCATTGTCACCAAATCGAGAACCTGATGATGGAATCATGGAGAAATCAAGAGAACTCTTCAAAAATTACAGACACACCTATAGCGATTTTTGTATTTTTTATAGTAAATCGTTTATTTGCTTTTGGAAAGCAAAATTTGAAGAAGTGAAACTGATGATGAAGACCACAGATGGTCATCGGAACTACTCAATAAAAGGTATTTCACGAGTTCCGATTCGTTAACTTTAATATGGTTCCTAAATAATTTATGCTCGTCACAATGTATATATATGGTAAAGTGGAACTGATGATGACGTACCAGGAGAACTCCTCAACAATCAACGTCCCTGTCGTCCCGTCGGTAAAAGCAGTATTTTGTAAAAGGCGATGAGCAATTGACATTAGGCTATTGTAACTTAGATAAATTTACAAACGGACTCACTTGAAAGCAAGAAATAAACAAAATTTTAACAAAAAAATTAAAACCGACTTCCAACAACACAAAACTAAAAAGCTAAAAATAACTAAATATCGATTTTATCCAACAGACAAAAATACACGTAAGTTTATTTTTGATAGTTATTACCAGTAGTTATTATACCAGTACCAGTAGTTATTATTGGTTTATTCTACTACTTGACTACTATTATTATTTGAAGTCGGTGACAAGCCAAATATGGCGTAGGTACATGGGCTAAGTCCAGTCCCGCCACGAGTTCGTTGTGAGCTGAACAACACAAGTGGGTAGACGTAAGCGGGCTTGGCACCGAATTTAAATCAAAAAGTGGTAGCACAAACCAACAATAGTATTACATGTATTTTTGTCTGATGGATTAAGTCGGTATTTTGTTATTTTTAACTTTTTAGTTTTATGTTTTTCATATTTAAAAAAAATGTGGTGTCGAAAACGATAGAGTTTAGGTAGGTTTAGCGGTTATTGAGTACGATTCTCTGTGAAATCAAAGTTTTTTTTAGTATTTAATTATTTTGAACTTGTACTTTCATGCATAAAATAATCTACATGGAAGCTACAACAGATAAAAGTCAAAAAATTTACGTTCCAGCGAATCTGACCTGAATTAACAACTTTAAATTAAAATTTTGTAGGTTTGTATCTATAAAGTGATAGGAAAATAATGGGAAGTGTTATGGTTAATAGCGATTTTTTTACTAAACTCAGAAAAAATACCATCAGAGGTGCACATGTGATGTGATTAAAACGTGTTTCGTGATCAGAAGAACAAAGAACTACCTAACTACCTGACGTAGCTTCACGACCGACATAAAGCAATCTGAAACTTTCTTTGAAGTAAGTCGGTGATTTGGGATCCCTCAGCACTTTAAAGATGGTACAAAGAATATGTGTAGTGCGCCTGGCGAATATGTAAAGCACACACATTTTGCAGCCGCTCCAACTTATCGCGTTACTATGTCTAGTTGTTGTATACGTATGCTGTAAATCTTTGTGTTGTGTCAAATAAAGTTTTTTCAATTTCAATTTTCAATTTCAATTACTCTTCTGTCAGATTCATACAGCATACATCGGCGTAAACAAAAAGGAGAAGGTTACTCCTTGGATTAGTAAAATGAGGAGAAAATTTGGGAAATAACGCAGAAAACTCAGAGAAGTGAATAATTTTCGTCCATATGACGAGATTACGGAAAAATAGGTACTATTGAAAAAAAAGATGTTTTTGACAATAGATTTTAAAATTTACAGTCAACAGAAGAAAAATTTGATAAATTTTGGAAATTTGCCCAAATTTTTTTCCAAATCCGAATTCATCGCGCACCGCACGTGATAAAAGTCGTCGACTATTTTTTGAGCACAGAGGTATCTACAATATGACGGGGAATAAAAATCGAAATTCTATTAATTCCATTTAGTTCGTCAGTTACATAATATAAATAAATAATATGGATAGATTTGCTTTGAACGTGGAAAAAAGTAGAAGAGTTAGGTACCAACTAGTTTTGGGAAGTGAAATCACAATAGCTTACTTCCAAGTCTCAAGGATGTTGGATGAAGTTAAAGAAAAGGGATAGAGAAACTATATAAGGATAATTGTAAAAACATATATACAGCCAAACACAGAAACTTCTCCTTTTAAATGAGAAATATACTATACGGCACGTAGTTTCAAAACAGAAAATTTGTTTTAACGAGAAAGAATTGACAGATTTTGTGTTTGTTTTACAATAATAGATACAAACTTCCATAGGGGTTCATTACGAACTAATAATTTATAGAGTTTTAAAAATGAATATTTGTTCGTTCATTCAGGTTCATTCGTATATTTCTATTCAAATTACGATGAAACTTTGGTGAAAAGCCACAACCTTGCGAAGATTTTTCTAAGGTCTAATTAAAGTAGGTACCTATTTAGGTCTTCAGGGGGGGCAATTGCCCCCAGTGCCCCCCCCTGGATCCGCCCCTGAATACTAGTACTGTGGCAGTAATTTCTTTTTCTTTTTTTTTGTTTATGCGTTGTACAGTGCGCCAATATTAATGTTCGGCCCATGAATAAGTTGAATGTAGCAGTTCGCAAGGTTGCCCCGGGAATGGGCCATACGTCTAGCTTAGTGGTGTAAATGTCCCAAATACTAATATGACAATTTAGCTTTGCTCCCACACCCGTTCATGTACGTTAGTCGTTATTTAATATTATAGTTTGTGTAGAAGATGCAAGGTATGTAAGTATATCTCCATTATATTTGGCACAAGATTTATTAGGTACTATTTATTAGGTATTTTTAAACATTCTAACCATAAAACCTTTCTCTATTTTATTTAATGCTATCTTCTATTCTATATCTTCTTCTAACTATACCTACTTATTACTTGTAAAAACTGTAGAGAGGTAATTTTGTACATTGAATATATATTCAAAATTAATATTGAAGGATGAATAGTGATCGATACTGATGCCAAAAATGCAATCAGTAAATTTTTTGTCTGTCTGTCTGTCTGTCAGTATGTGCACGCATGGGTCAAAATCTACTGAAGGGATTTTAACCAAACTCGGTAAGATTCTACAATCTTACCGAGTCCATACTCTTGGGCAGGTTATAGGCTATATAACATAACGCTAAGACACATAGGAGCTGAGCAGTGACGATAAATTTGAAGCAAGTCGGATGAAAATGCACTTTCGAGCTCTTATCCTCGCATACGTTTACTCAATCACGCAAAAACGGCTGATCGGATTTGGATGAAATTTGGCATGCACGTTGTCAGAGGCACAGAGAAGGACATAGGGTACTTTTTATCCCGGAATTCCCGCGGGAACTCCGAAATTACCGCGGGTGAAACTGCGGGGCACAGCTAGTAATTAATATAATAAATGCGGATGTGAGTTGGTTATCATAAAATTTCGCGATCTTTAATCCAGAAATAAGCACTTTTCCCGAGGGATAGAAAATCGATTGACGGGTAAGAGGTCGCGGGCTAAAGTCAGTATTAAATAAACAGTAATGATTGATCATGATTTTATTATATAATACTAGTTGTGCCCCGCGGTTTCACCCGCGGTAATTTCAGAGTTCCCGCGGGAATTCCGGGCTAAAAAGTACCCTATGTGTTAATCTGATGTATGAGCTATATTATTGTAAAGTTTCATTTAAATCCATTTAGTAGTTTTTGCGTGAAAGAGTAACAAACATCCATCTATACATACAAACTTTCGCATTTATAATATTAGTAAGGAAGTAAGAAGTAAGGATTATTAATCAAAACGAAAAGAAATACATAAATAATAAGCACTTAGAGGAATATGGATCGCTAAATGAAACAGATAAGTAATGGGGAAAGCTTTCCTATCCATGAGCTTATTTAAAAATATATTATGTTACTCTCTCAGCTCTCAGTGGACGTCGAGTATTGTTGTTCATTTTCATTCACGCTAGCCCTCTTGGGAGGTAGCCGTGGCGTGATTCATTTCCTGACTGTATTATAAATTTGTATCCCATTGTTTCGTTTTTAACAGCCAGGATTCAGTACCTACCTATTGTTGAGAGAAACAAAAGATTGAGGCATTCCTTTTCGAAGTGGATCGTATAGGCACTTGTAGGCCTTTATTCAAATTCGTAAATAGAATTTTCGATAAAAAATAAAAATGTGTAATGAATTTTCTTATTTTTTCATTTATCTCGCCGAAGGCTATTTATGTGCTAGTTCTCAACAAAAGGATTTCTCCATCTTTTAAAAAATTCGCTTTTATTATTTTTTTTTTTTTTCATAATATTAATTTGCATACAATTATGATAAAAAATTTATTAAGATCCAAGTTAAATTATAATGCTTTGCACAAAATATACTCGTCTGCCAAAGTCCCGAAGTATTAATGTATAGAACCCACCGTCAATATGCCACGAAATTTCTCCATAAGTACCCCATAGATTAAACAAATTGCCTAATATTACGCACCTAGTATTCGCAGTGCACAATAAACAACGAATAAAACCTATCCCACCGTATAAAATATAGGTATTAACGTCACCAACATACAGGGCTGCCACCGCACTTATGTAACAACCTGTTTTATAGCCCAACAAATTGTGTCACCCCTACGGGAGACCGTGGAAATACAGTGCCTTTTCTTGCTGGGGAATTACACGCGGATTCACTTGCGAAGTTCAATTATTTGTTGAGATTGGTATGAATGAAATAAGCCTTATGAAATAGTAATTCCTGTTTCTTGAATGAAGTAGGAGAATCTATTTATCAATTTCATAAATACTTACCTAGCAATATTTATAGGTTCCAAAAAAATCCGTCGAATGAAATCAACATTTTTAAACTTCTTGCTAATCAGAATTAAATCAAATCAAATTCATATTTTAAATTTTTTTAAGGTTTTTATCTGACTCCAACACTCGATATTTGATGAATCATAATAACCAAAATGAAGACAGCAACATTTTGAATACCTAACATAATCTATTATCTATTAGCTACTTATAATAAAACTGTAGAGAGGTCAATTCTGTACATTGAATATATATTCAAAATTCATATTGGAGGGTGAATGGTGATCGATACTGATGCCAAAAACGCAATCAGTAAATTTTTTGTCTGTCTGTCTGTCTGTATTTACACGTGTGGGTCAAAAACTACTGAAGGGATTTTAACCAAACTTGGTACGATTGTAGTCCATACTCCTGGGCAGGTTATAGGCCATATAAAATAACGCTAAGACACATAGGAGCTGAGCAGTGACGATAAATTTGAAGCAAGTCGGATGAAAATGCGCTTTCGAGCTCTTATCCTCGCATACGTTTACTCAATCACGCAAAAACGGCTGAATGGATTTATTTGGATGAAATTTGGCATGCAGGTTGTCAGAGGTACAGAGAAGGACATAGGGTACTTTTTATCCCGGAATTCCCGCGGGAACTCCGAAATTACCGTGGGTGAAACCGCGGAGCACAGCTAGTTTTAAATAAAATTCTAGTATTACCTACTACGTCAGTACTGAATTTCAGTGAATAAAAGAGTAATAGACAGAATTGTTCCATAAATTCAAAGTAAACAAATTATTGAGGTCAAACAATAACATCGTTGTAGTAACATTATTAATGTGAAAATTGGTTTGTTAGGATATTTGGATGTTTGTGAATTTATCACGCGTGTACGGCTGGGTGTAGGTACTTAGATGAAAATCTATATCCTACTAATATTATAAACGCGAAAGTTTGTAAGAATGTATGGATGGATGGATTTAAATTAAACTCTACAATAATATAGCTTATACATCAGATTAACACATAGAGTACTTTTTATCCCAGAATTCCCGCGGGAACTCTGAAATTAACGTGGGTGAAACCCCGGGGCACAACTAGTACTATAATAAAAGAGTAGAATCCGCGATTCTGTACATTGAATATTTAACCTAAAATTGAGATGGGTGATAAAAGAAAAAAAAAAGAAAAAAAAGTTTTTGAATTTCTTTTCTGTCCGTCTGTATGTCTATTGTCTGTCTGTCTGTTCGCGATTATCTCCGAATCTACTGAACGGATTGTCATGCGGTTTTCACAGGTAGATTAAGCTTAGCCTGGAGCTACATATAGGCTTTGTTTCATTTAAATCGGATATCGGGAAAAAAAGTTGTTTTATAGAAACGTATCACGCGGGTGAAACCGTGGAGCACAGCTAGTAGTTAAATAAAAATGAATCGCATGTGTTGCTAAGCACATAACTTCCAAACGACTACACCAAATTGAACAATTCGTTTTTTTTTGTGTTCTTTATTGTCGGGACAAGGTTAATAAAAGAAGTTTGGAGTTCCTGCGGGAATTACGAAACTCACGCCGGTGAATCTCCAACACGGTTGAACCGATTTTGACGGGCCTTTCACTGCTAATTGGCTGATGTTATAAGCGGTCAATTAGGCTACTTTGGAGATCCTGTGGGAATTCCGAAACTCACGCGGGTAACACATAACACGCCCATAACTTCCAAATGACTACACCAAATTGGATATTCACTTTTTTTTGTGTTCGTTATAGTCAGGACAAGGTTTTTATAAAAGAAGTTTTGAGTTCGATGTCATAAGGAGTAAGTTAGGCTACTTTAGCGTTTCTGTGGGAATTACGAAACTCAAGCGAGTGAAACCGCAGGGCACAGCTGGTATGAAAATAAATATGCTTAAATAAAATACAGAGTTTCATGCTAATTCCTCAACTTTTTGGCGTTTCACGTTTATTTTGTATGGACAAAAATAACTTGGACAAGTAACACAACCGGAGTGTATTTTGCATTCACAAACACTCTAATTTGGCAACGGCTTGTGCGTCAAATGATATTTATTTTATTTATTTATTTATTTTTCGGGAAACAAACGGTACAACATAAAATACAAATTAAAAATAACATATAAAAAAATTATTAGACCTAGTAGTTCCCACATATAGAAAAAAGTATATACATAAAATTTGAATTAACGCACTCGAATTACTTCCTACGAGAGGAGTACATAAAGGTAGTAAAAAATTACAAACAACAATTATTGTGAGAATAAATCTGTGTTTTAAAGACCAATTCACCACATCCATCCATCAGTCTTAGCATCCACACCTGAGGGCTTCGCGTCCTCTGTCACGAGACAAGGAATGGAATACGCTAATAAATTTCAATTTAATTGACATTTCACTCGTTTACGAGGCACGTTCATAAAATAGAACCACCTTAGCGCAAGCAACCTTCGCTGTCGTCTTCCGAGAGATTAAGTTAGGAAGCAATAGGGCGATATAAAATAAACATTTTACGGGTGCGGCGTACACGCCGAATTGCGGCATAAAACGCAATTATGCGCGGAATGAGGTTATCGCAAGCATTCCGGCTTTATTATCTGCGGCCAGACTATTGTGCCGTATTAATGAAGTGTTTAATATGTTATGTAAGGCCGGCAGACAGCTATAAAACTTAATACGCCACTCGAATGACGGCCAATAAGAGCAGCCATGTTTGTTTGATGATCGACTTCAAAAAAAGGGAAGGTTATCTATACTATAATAAAAGAGTAGAATCCGCGATTCTGTACATTGAATATTTTTACCTGAAATTGTGAGGGGTGATAAAAGAAGAGTAACCAAAAGATTTTAAAATTCCTTTCTGTCTGTCTGTCTGTCTGTCTGTTCGCGATAATCTCCGCATCTACTGAACCGATTGTCATGCGATTTTCACAGGTAGGTTAAGCTTAGCCTGGAGCTACATATAGGCTTTGTTTCATTGAAATCGGATGTCGGGAAAAAAGTTGTTGTATAAAACCCTTTCATGCGGGTGAAACCGTGGGGCACAGCTAGTTTCTTAATATATGCTTGCGTGCAATTATTTCAGAAACTACACGACCGATTTTTATAATTTTTTTCCTGAGGCAATGTACAATATTTTATATTTTGACCACAACAAAAATGAGAAGAATTATTGTGAAAGCCGAAAAAGGTTTGCAAGGTTCGTAGTAACTGAAGGTACAAGGTACTGTATCTGTCTACCCATCCGAAAGATAGGAGTGGATTTTATATACATATACAGGATGTCCGGCAATTAATGGATAACCCTGAAATGTCTTATAGTAGAACTTATGGCCATTAAAAAAAAATAAAAAAAAAAATCCATCATAAGTTTTGTATTGTTTTATTTAAAGATTTTTTTTTGTTTTTGAACAATAGTAAGTAATAGTAAGTAAGTAATAAGTTTATTTCTTAAAAAACCATAATGTTATTACATTAGTTCACTAGCGCCTAAACTAGTTTAAACTGTGTTTCAGGCGCCAGCAGCATTCCCTTGAATTACAAAGATATAATATATCTACTTACTCTAATAAAGAAGAAAAAAAAATAATAGCATAAATAAACAAAAATACAAAAGTTAAATAAAATAATATTTCATCAAAAATAAAGTGAAATGAATTAATTACATCGTTTTTTTATTGTTTTGATATTATACACTAACTATGATGATAAATAGACAGTAAATAGTATGACTAGCTATTGTACTTTTTTTTTAATATGCAAGTTCGAAATTCCGAAATTCACGCGGTGAAGCCGCGGAGCAAAGCTAGTGCCAAATGAAGACATATCTATATAACTGTCTATGTCTGTAACTCGAGAAGGGTATGCATGTAGGAACCTCAGACCAAATAAAAACTAAAGACGGAACGTCTCGAACAACGAAGTGAAGCCGGTTAATGCGTATGCATATATGTGGTGCTTAGGAAAGTGTATGGATTTTCTAAGTTTACTTACTGGTGATAAGTGACTCCATGCTGTTTTTTTTTTTTAATTTTTGACCGTTGACGACACAATATGGCAGTTTTTCTAACTTAATTGTTGCATATCACCTCCATTAGCGGGAGAAGCTCAAACTAAGGTATGGTGTCTTTTTCTTGTAAGTGTGTGCGTGTTTCTGTGTACGTGCACGGCGTGGTGTCTTTTTCCGGGCTTCACTTGTTTGTTCTACGCGTTCCGTCTTTAGTTTTTATTTGGTCTGAGGGAGGACCATCCTGTCTGCGGTGTCGTGTCGCGCCATAATTGGATCCTTACGGATAGTTCGATTTCAGTATATTCTGGCACATGCTGTTTCCAAGCGCGACGCAGAACGCATCAACTCACCAGCCCCCCTAGCCAAGTTGACGATCTATAACCGTTAACGACGCTATACAAAATTAAGGGGCTTATCGTAATTTCACGTGATCACTAAAAATGTAAATTAAGACACAATGATTAGCTGTTAGCCTTTATTTTCTATGCGTTAATAATTATAGATTTTCAACTTAGCTAAGGGGGCTTGATACCGATTCTACTACTTTTTATAACGGCACTAGTTGTTCCCCTCGGTTTTTTCGGAGTATGGGAAACCAAGCATAAACTGTACTTACACTGTATCCTTTCCTGTACTTACACCACTATTTTTGCAAAAAATCCATGATGATTGGTTAAGTGGGTACTTAGTTAAGGCGTTAAAGGTTACAAACAAACAAACACACATTCGCGTTAACTTTATAATATTAGTTAGGAGTTCAAAACACTGTGAAATGTTCAAAGTTACAATGTTTCTTAATATTAATTTATATAAATTGAGAAATTTTATTACTTATACCTACTATTTTTCAAAATACATAAACCTAAAAAGAAACGCTACTCTCATATCTTATTTGAATAAAAAAAAACATAAAAAAAAAATATTTAACATAATATTATAACATTCAAATAAAGGTACTGAACGTGTTAAAATTAAACTATGAATATTTTTCTTTTCTTACACGTTTTCATCAATATCAACTGTATGAAACAGACGAACTCATCCCTATAATAACTTTTACGTCATATTAGAACTTTTAGGTATAATTTCACTGTTTCACATCGCTAATTTCACATGACAATGAAATATATTATGGGTACTAAAGCGTGTACGCTCCGGGTACAGTCGACGCCCGTATAAAGTGGTAAAATGATGCATTTATTGTTCGGCCGTCTCCGGCACAATGGGGGATTGTAGTATATGGTTGTGGTGCAGCAATTTTGTTATACTGTGGCAATAAAACGAGAACACTCGCCCTGAGCTCGCGTAGTTGTAGGTACCTGGTACGTAGATATCTGGTACTTAGACTGGTACCTACAGCTTCAAACATTCATGTTACAGTTCTATCGATAAATCGGGTGTTCCGTTAAAATTTCGGTTTTATATTAATTAAAATATTGTACGGTTTGTGTGATATCCACGATGTGTGTCGTGGGATTTTGCAAACATCCTACTAATCCTAATAAAAAAAGTTTGTAAGTATGTATGGATGGATGGATGGATGGATGGATGGATGGATGTTTGTTACTCTTTTACGCAAAAACTACTGAATGGATTTAAATGAAACTTTACAATAATATAGCTTATACATCAGATTAACAAATAGGGTACTTTTTATCCCGGAATTCCCGCGGAAGCTCTGAAATTAACGCGGGTGAAACCGCGGGGCACAACTAGTTTATAATAATACTTAGGTTTATATTATTTCGAGGTGTCTTTATGTCGTGGGGACATTTAATAACGCCTCGTATATATCCTATTAAGGGTAGTAATGCACAATTATTTGCCGGACACCCGAGCAGCAGTTAACACGGTCGAATAGTTTGACAACTAAAACCTAAGGGTTTAAAGATATTTTAGAACCAGTTTGTAATCAACATCATCCTCACCAGCCTATAGGAGTGCACTGCTAGACATAGACCTCTAGGACCAGTTTATCGAAACTACCCTGAGAGAAAAATAGTGGCTTGTTCGGTAAATTTCGCGACCGAAAATTTCCCCACCGAAGTTTGGTCAAGGTATAATATCTAAATGTGAACCTATGTTTGATTTGAGTAATATATATAAATCACGTGTCACGTTGTTTGTCCGCGATAGCTTTCGCAACTACTGAATCGATCATGATGGAGTTTGGTCACTATGTTGTATTTGGTCCAACTTAAGAGATAGGATAGTTTTTATCCCGGAATTCCCGCGGAAACTCCGAAATTACCACGCATGAAATGGCGGGGGACAGCTAGTCTTAATATATATAAATCACGTATATCGTTGTTTGTCCGCAATGGACTCCGAAACTACTGAACGGATTTTGATGAAATTTTGTAACCATTTATAACATGGTCCAACTTAAAAGATAGGATAGTTTTATCCCGGAATTCCCGCGGGAACTCCGGAATTTATGCGGGGAACAGCAAATCACCGGAAACTACTGTCAGGCCGGTACAAAGAAGGACATACAGTACTTTTTTCCGGAATTCCCGCGGGAACTCCGAAATTATCGCGGGTGAAACCGCGCGGGACAGCTAGTAATTATATAAAAAATAAAACGCGAACTCTATAAAAGGATGCTGTTAATAATATTAATAGACTTTAATTATTATAATAACCAAAGACAACCTAAGCCGATCCAAACCGGCGAATCGCCAACAATTTCATTTCAGTTCTTCAATTTTGTATAATCCGCAGGGAAGTCGCTCCTTCCTACGGGGCCGAAGTAATTTCCTGAAAGGGCCTTCAGAGGTGACGGGGGGCGGAAAGGGGGCGCTGTGGGGCAGTTGAAAAACGAGAATTACACCATTCACTAATTGCTGCAATCAGTTTAATGTAGTCGACGAGACCTGGCACCAGATCCGATGCGAAATGGTCGCTTTGTAAACAACTAGCGCCATCACCACGAGTTTTAAAACACTATAATCTAGATAATAGAGTAAGCTATTGGTTTATATTATATACTACTATATACTATTTTTGCTCTGCCGTTTCACCCGCGTTAATTTCTGAATTCCCGTGGGAAATATGCCACAAAAACAACCCTATGTCCTTCTCTGTAAGCCTGGCAACATGTTTGCAAAATTTCATGATGATTGGTGGAGTCTGTAAGGCATGAAAGCGTAACAAACAATAAACTCAGATTCGCATTCATAATATTAAGGACAATAATTCATCTCATAATTTAGTCGGACCTAATCTATATTATTCATCCACTTTAAGTAGGAATAGCGAATGCCAAAAATTTAACCTACTTTCTTATATAATATAAAATTCAAGTCTCTATTTTTAATCGAGTAGGTTTCTATATTGCATAGTAATTTTATTTTCTTACTACCAGGTACGTTCACAGCAAAACTCATAGTGCTGGCTCAGAGTTATTTTTGGAATCCCACAATTCTACTGTGCAAGAACCCGAGACCTTTTTATATTCTCCTTTAAAGAATTTTCCTTCTTTTCTTCAGTATTCTAAAGCAGCTTGTTTTTTTGTTCCAAATAATGCAACCTGGTTTCTCTTTTGAATGTTTGCGTCGTTTAAATGTTCTACAAAAGCTTCTGTGAACGCTACAATGATGTTGTGTCGTCATTTGAAGCATCGCATTTCTTGTCTTGCTATACTATTCCACTATGAAATATATCTGTAGTCGGGAATTTTTATGTGTTGTACTTTTTCTTTTTAATCCATTAACAAAACACTGATTAGATAGAAGGGCTTGATAACAGGCTTGTACCAATGGGTATATTCTGATATATGTACAAACAAACAAAACGATTACCACAGGTGAAGAAAAACATGAGTTTTCCACCTGCGCACATGTTAGAAGCAAATTGAAGGGGTATGTGAAACTGGGCCCGCGTGGGGGATTATGGTAACACACCCTAGTGTTAGGGTATAGGCCTGCTACATTAAATATTTAGGTTCACCTACTATTGTCATCCTGTCGAATTGAAGATTACTTTGGATAATTTTGATTAAACGACGTCGTGTTAATTAAACTGATGTTTTGGTTGAACTCTATAACTATTGCAATAAGGTTCGATGACTGTCAAAAGTATAGGTACCTACATATTTCTGCAGCTGACTTTACATGCTTACTATCGTAAATGCGAATGTTAATTTGTTTGTTTGTATCGCTTTTACGCCTTAACATGAAATTTTGCATGCATGTTGTCAGGGGTACAGAGAAGCATATAGGTACTTACTGTCCTTTCCTCCCGCAATTTCCGCGGGAACTCCAAAATTAACGCAGGAAGCATTTTTCTGAATAGAAACCTAATATATTAGACGACTAAAGCTGAATTACGAACTTATTAAAAAAACTAAAACGGAATATTGCTAAATCAACGGGCAGAAAAAAAGTTCCACTGTAAAATATAACGTAACAATTAATTTCCACATTAACAGATCTTAGAGTGCCTAAGTACTAAGCGAAATGAATAAAACTTCTCTCAGAGGGGCAGAGATGAAATCAAATTACGTCTGACCGAGTCAGCTTGGGCAACAATTACACCGAGTCGGCGAATGTAATTGTGCAATCTCTTTGATTCATTATAACATAGTTTGAGATGATTATTACTTGCGATGTTTAACTACAACGTTAAATTACAGAATTGAGCTTCAAAATTCATAATCAGAAGGGGAAGTACGCCGATATTAATCGTGTTTTGCTGAACTTGGCTAAATTCTGTTTGTAAAGTTTTGCGTTTGCGTGCCTCACCGACGACCTGTGACCACGACAGAGTCGAATAGTATTCATATCTTATTAATGCACGAGCATCCACCAAAACGTATCTTCTATCTTAGGTATTTTTCCTTTTTATTTATCCTGGTTCTGCATAATTACCCACTACTAAGATTGGAAGAGCGGTGACTCCCAACACGGGCGCAAGCCTACTGCGAGCTCCTGCCACTAGTTTTTAAGCAACCATGTAAGAACAAATAAATAAATTAAAAAAAAAAATTACAAAATGCCAGCCGTTTGGAACTGAAGGAATTAATCAATATGACCATAGTTTTGTTACGTTTACCGTAGAGATAGGTATTACTCATGGAGCGTTAGTTTTATTCAAAATTCCGTTCGAAATTCGAAGCACAATTGATTTGAGTGAATGGAATAGCACAAAATTACGACGAGAGACGTAGCAAGCTGGTTCCACCACCAGTGAGATTGCATCACTCTGCTTACGCTGAATGCGGTTCAATGACTAACATAATAATTGTATGTTTTAAGCACTATTTATTTCTTTTTCCCTAAATTAAATTAAATATACTATAAAACATATTATTTTAACATCGACCTTCTATAAACCAAATCAATATTACATACCTACCTATCATCACTGTAATTTTATTGTATCTTTGTTTCTAAATAAATACCTTTCCTTTCTTTCGTATTACCAAATTATTTTATGAAAACACCGTGTGCTCCATACTCCATAGTCGGTGCCTGTACCGGCGCGACGGTCCTATCCTAACCAAACTGAGTTATGTGGGGATCCGAATCCATTTCTACGTGAGCAAGCAAACTGTGCATTGAAAAGTCAATAAAACTATCTTTCAGGGTGGAACTCTGGCTGGCATCCTTTGTACTAGGTACTGTCTGCAATAAAAGTTGCTTTACTCCATGCTCCCTAGTCCCTATTAAAACATCCCTCTGAAGGTTTTTTTTTTAAAGTCCCTCTGATATTTGTCAAAGACCTTTTTTATCTTATTTTTTGTCTTTATTTCGTTTTTTATCCTTTTCAGTCACTCACACATTCACTCATTTACCCTCTGAAGGTTTACTCTGGTCCAATTCAAGTTCGTCGTAATTCGTCTGAAAACAAACATTTTGGTTCAATCTTGTATTAAACAATAATTAAAAATATTGAACCCCTATTTCACTTAATCTCTAAGAAGTCACTTGAAACTTTTTTAGACACGGTGAGGTGAAGAAATCGTTACGTGTTACGAGTTACAATCTGGTCCCTGATTCACTATGACCGACGACATTCCTTTTTAGTACAATCACAAACGCTTTTGACGGAAAAATCCTGTAGGCATGACATGCTGTTCTTTTTATTTTATTTTTACCTCTGGGCACGTAGGTAAAACAACTTTATTGTGCGTTATCGTATCTTATGTTCATAGTGAATCATGGTCTTGCGCATGAATGCATAAAAAATTTAAGAACTTAAAACCTGTGTTCCTGACTCTACATTTTCTGTTGGTACCTGTATTTCCATTGCAAAGTAATATTTGATCCATTTTTACCCTGTTCGTAGAAAAATATACGTTGGTAATATTGTAGATATACCTATGTAAAAAAACGTACAACGAGAAATATTTCCAGCATATTTTTTATTAATTTATTATACTAATAGAGATACACCTACGACATTCTTACCTAAATATATGTAATATTAAAAAGTAGGTACAATCAATCAGACATAGATAAATCGTAGTTTTACATGGGATGGAGGACATGGAAGGACATAGGGTACTTTTGGTCCCGGAATTCCCGCGGGTACTCTGAAATTAACGCAGGTGAAACCACGAGGAACAGCTAGTTTCTTAAGAAATTTGTGAGATAAAACCCATTTACGAAAAAATAACTTATGTGTAGTCAGTATCTAATATTTCATTAACTGTTACACTTTCGAAGTTTCGAACACCCACCGCATGTATGGTACTCCCATTTCAACTAGCCCAGCGTACGAAGTTCTCTGGACCTGTCGATCTTTCCCATCCAATCGTCCGGAGAGCGCCAAAAGTTTAATTTCAAACATAACTCGGTATGAGTTACGTTCGAAACTGAATTTGTTAAGTTTAAACATAATAGCGGGGAACGAACTTTCTTTGGCTGTAAGTAATTACGTTTCGTCGAGTCACTCTCGTTTCGGTCTTCGTTACGACTGTTACGTGTTACGGTGAGGGAAACATTTGAGAAATTGCTTTTTGGGTCTATTTCTGTTTTATCTTGGCGAAAAAATAAAAGAAACAGCGCCAGTTTGCTAACTTTTTAGTTCGGTAAGTACTTTGCTATTCACCCGAATTGAAAGTTATAAAGTTTGACTGACCGCTTGCTATACGCGTGTCGCGGGTTCTATCCCCACATTAGGGTAGGTAGGTTATACCTAATAGGGATGTGGACTACTTTTGAAAATAAAAATTCTAATTAGTCCGTCAGTTAGAAAATAAAAAAACAATAGACACGTTTTTTTTATTTTTTCTAATAAATTAAGATATACAGAGAGAAAGCGCATTAAAGTTTAGGGTGAAGAGGTCGTGACGTCACTAACCGCTAAAACCGCCATACAAACTGTCAGAATAGTGACGTCACGCGAAATTTCAACTCAATATATCGCCGTTATTTTTTAATTACGTAAAAAAAGAAAAAATACGTGTCCAATATTTTTTAATAATCTAAAAGACGGACTAAAAAATAAAAATTAGTCCACATGCCCATTGGTAATGTGTTGAAAACGTACGTTAATTCTAAATATTGGAGTCTGTGTGTTTGATAATTATAGTATCCTAAGTGTGATCTTTATAATTAAGGTAGGTATATCCACTGATGTACTATGTACTTAAATTTATAATCAGTAAGTATAATTATAATATTCAGGATCAATAATAAAGGCTTAATCGAATAATAGGGAATTATCGTGACTACACACTCCACGAGAATTTCGGAACTAGTGTGAGTCCGTGTGCACATGAGTGCTGTTTCGGAACGCAGCCTAGCTATCATTCAATCAATCAGGCAACTATATTACAGTACGCAACTTAAATAAAAATAAACGAGAGTGTTCCTTTTTTGAATTTTTATTTTCTCGAAACCGCAGCGGCCATCGTGGCGGCGCGGCGCGGCGCGCGGACCGGCCGTCGCACGCAACGGCCCGGTTTAGGCAATTCATTTCACTTTGCGTGTCAGCGAGACGCGATTCACTGGGATTTATAACCTTTCGCCAAAGTATTCGCCTCGTGTTGTGGCGTTGAAACGGTTAAAAAAATCCTCCTTTTTAACCCATTAACGGTAGGTACATAAGAGATAACCTTGCTGCCTATTTAAAGCCATTTATATGTAACTGAACTTTTGTGGCAACAAAGTAAACAAAAGCGGTAATCTATGGTGATCTGGTTTTTTATATTACATCCATGGAGATTTTTTTGGTGAGATGACAGAACTCCTGAATTTTCGCTATCTCAAATCAAATCTAATAGAGAAATGAACAATTTTAAACTAACAAACTTTACCTTTTTATAATATTAATAAAAATAATAATAAAAGAATCAAATCTTAACAATTGTCATCAAAGACATTTGCGTAGGTACCTGCCTACTTTACCTATACTGTACTAATTAAGCCTAAGCCTAAATCTTAGGTAAGTACAGTACCTATATCATCATTATTTATTAACGACACGCATTAAATTTAATTGCTGTTGAGCATTATCTAATAGTTTGGAGCCAGTCCTATATTTCAATTAATATATTGTAATAGTGTTCATAATTACTCAGGGTTTGTGCACAAATGTTTAATTATTAATTATTGATGTAGAATTCAATTAATTATCTAAATTGCATTAATATTGATAGGTAAGTAGGTTCTTAATCGAGGTGATACAGGCAATTTTAACTTTACAACTTAATAAAATTATTGTCGTGTAAAGCGGCAGCAGATACAATGTCACGATTTTAAAAAAGAATCAATTTCCACAGTAATTCTATCGACAAAATGAACCACAAAACTTATTTACCGACCGAATTCATCAAAGGCGAGGCCAAATCTCATTACGAAAACAAATTATCAATTTTCTCAGCGTCGAAAAAATATAATCAACGCAAAAAAGGAACCCCACAATCCGCACTGCCATTGTTCTCTATTTTCATAATATCCGTTTAGGAATGAAACAAAAAAAAGTTTCTCCCGACGGAGCGTAGCTCAAGTAGAAATGAGAGGTGGGACCATAGACCCTAGTAAGAATAGACACGGCGCAGACTGTTCAATGTCCTCCATCCATGTAATACTTATGTATAATAAGTGTGATAAACTAGACTGAAGTCCTGTGGAGAAAGTATCTTATAATATACATAGAATACAATACCTACATATAAGGTTAAGAAATTATAAAGGAAAATTGACGTACCTATTATATAACGTGACACTTCTATAACAAACATCCAATTCTATACAATATATGACTATCATATACACAGTTCGGTAAATCAATGACTATTATACTACACGAAAAAACGAATCGACGGTCGAACTCTATATTGACTGTCAAACGTTAATTAATATTATAAGTAACTTAAATCAATTTCTCAATTTCATTGGGTACCTACTTTATCGTGATGCGCGTAAGTAAAAACAGATTACCTAAATTCTATAATCGTTCAGGCGCATTACGTGCAAATTGTCGAATCGTCCAATCGTCCAATTCGCAAATTGCCCAATATATAAGATTTTTATACTCGTCGCTTCTGTTTTCTCTAAGTCTGTGGGTGGGTACAATAAGATGGGGATTTTTAAGATCGTAATGGAACAAATTGTGAGCCCGCAGTCGAGGCGAAAGAGGCACAACCCTCACACTGGAGGGCGTAACCTAATCGACTGTTTTATGTTGGTTTTAAACTCATTTACATTACTCATTTACTTCGAAAAGCTTCGCTGTTAAAGGAATAAACATGGATTATGAGATATAATCATGCTAAAGCTGCCACGGCTTGGGCAACTTTCTGCAACGTGCATAATTATATTTTTACGTATCTTTGTCGTATGGCGAGTATCAGATTTTGGCAAGAGATAGCGCTTCTATTATTACATAAGTATGCACGTGTCACTCTAATTTTGACCCAAATAAAAAAAAATCTTCTGCTAGTCCATGTCATAATATTATTTTATTTTATTTTCATTTATTCAGGACAACAACAGCTACAAAAACATATAATAGATTTAGATTCGAGAATTACACTATGAGCCAATAATAGTTACCCTTATATAAAGTACAGAATTTAGCAGTACGTACACAAAACTATATATAACAATTTAGAAACACAGAACTTAAAAGTAAAAATAAAAGTAACAGCTTTATGATCGGAATTCGGAACGGAATATATAAGTATATAGGTAAAAAGAAATACACATACATACACACACGAATACAAACATATACATATAATCATACAAATAAACATTAATATTAAATTTTATTAACATAAAAAAAAAAAAAAAAAAAAAAAAAAAAATACATACATAACTACATACATACATTAAAGAGACAATGTGTGACAATTATACTTAACATATGATTCTCGTCCTGAGTAGATAATTCTATAATGTAAATGGTTAACTTTAGTTGTTAGCTGTTGCCCATAAGGGTCCCAAGGCAAGATTTTGTCTAAATCAGTCTGCGTTGCAAATAAAATATGTTCATGCGTAACTAATAAACGTCACAAATCAAAATCAATAAAACTCCAAATATCCAAAAATCCAAATATTACAAAAGTAGCAGAAAATAGAATAGGATCATGTGATCCTATTGAAAAGATGAAAAGATGAAAAAAGGAAAAATTCTAAAGAAAAACCAAGAATTTTTCCGTTTTTAATAACTAAGAATAAGTTCGATGGGTACCTTTCCTCAATCGGACCCTTGTAATAGTTTGTCCTTATGCTAGCCTGAGCGAAACTCCAAAAGGAAAGAATCTGGACTTGACATGTTAATGTAAACAATAAAATGAAAATAATGGCCTAACGTAGCCACGGTGGAGGCATTTATATAACACTTTGGGGGTCGCAGTTAGGGGCTTCCCTTTGAAATGGCTCTGTAGACACAACGACCTTGAAAAAAAAAACGACACGACGACCTATGATGCCTTAGTAGAATCTGTTTATGAACTTCATCAAACCAAGAGGTCGCGGGTTGAGTTCCAAGTGGAAACCTTAGCCCGTAAGTTTTTTTTTTTTCATCAAGCATGTGAAAATTAATGTCTAACCATTGACTTTAATAAAGGTCATATTATTATAGACTGTAGCTGTGCCCCGCGGTTTCACCCGCGTGAGTTTCTGAATTCCCGCAGAAACTGTTTTTCTTTCTAAAATAAAATGAGCCTAAGTTACTCCTTATAACATCAGCTATCAGTCTGTGGTAGTCATGTTGAAATCGGTCCAGCTATTTTTAAAGGCTAGCAGGAACAAACAGACAGACAGATAGACAGACGTACAGACAGACAGAGAAAAATTATGAAAATGGTTTTTTTGGTGCATAATATTATATTATCTATAAAGGATTATAGGTACCTACATACGACTTGTAACTTTATATGTATAGGTGCATAGATTAATATCACCTAGCTTGAGACTATTATTCTTTCAATAAATTTAAGTGAATAAGAAACCATAAGTTTGAAGTAGGTACAACCGAGAAAATCTCTAAATTATTACGTTCAATATTTTTTGAATTTACTGGGATAAAATAAGGAATTCCGAAGATAGAGTTTGCGTCCTAACAGGTGCATTTTAGGGACAATTTGTCTTCCCCGAAGGAAACGTATCGATTCCACAATAAATTTCAAGATCCTAAATTTAGGAAGAACGCCAAGAAAATATAAATTAGATATTATGTTCTCATGAATACCTATTATATACCTATTTCATATAGGTATAAGTTACTTAAAATTAAACAAATCTATCCTAAAAATAGTAGGTACTTAATGGAAGATGTATACGTAACTTTTTATTACCCCCACTAACTGTCCTACGCGGTTTCACGCGCTAAAATTTCGGAGTTACCGTGAATTTCCGGATTACAATATAGCCCATGTTACTCAGGGATAATGTGGCTTTCTAATGATGATAAAATTTTTGAAATCGGTCCATTAGTTTTTGAGTTAAATCGTAACAAACAATCAAATCTTTCCTCTTTACAATATTAGTTCCTATAGATTAGTATAGATTTGAATGCTTATCTAATATTTATGTAGGTATAATATTTATCTAATATTTATTTAGATCGTTTATCTAGACTACGTAATAATAATACACTCTTTATTGAACAGGGTTACTTTTTCATACGTATTTCTGAACGCCAAAAAATATATGTTTTTATTTATTACTAATAATTTGAAGGTTTTCTAATCACCAAATATCTCAGGGGACGGGCTGAGAGGTGCATTGAGTTCTCTCGTATATTTGGCTTGTCACCGAATTCATACCGATCAGTGGTAGCACAAACCAATAATAATATTACGCGTGTTTTTGTCATTTGGATTAATTCGATATTATACACACATCAAAAGTGTCTAGGGATCAACATATATTTTTGCAATAACTTTTCTCCTGATTGATATTAATTAAAATTTTCTTTAAGGATTCATCAAATAAAGTGTTTTCGTTTGTCACAGTAACGATAAACCAAGTCACCTTTGCATTAATAAAGAAATTTTCCATTTTCCTAATAAAGGGATTTTTGACATTTGAACCACTAACATTAAAGTTCGAAAAAAAGACTGAAATAACAGTTTTCTTTAAAATTTTATTGGGTAACTTAAACAATTAATAATCCGTGTTTCTACCGCGAACACTAACAATACAAGAACATCGGTTTGGCATACTCAAAATGAGTTTATCCAAATCACGCTGTGGAATGGCCGCCCATGTTCGTTGCAACAACAAAAAAAGGTCTTCTTGCGACTGGATACCCTCCATATTCGGCAGAGCTCTTCTCTGTAGCATATCCCATGCATGCTCAATCGGGTTCAAGTCTGGCGACTGAGCAGGCCAGGGCAGGACATTGATGTTAGCTGCGGCGAGAGTCTGTCTTACAACTCTTGCGGTGTGCGGTCGTGCATTATCATGCATTAACTGAAATAAGGGACCGATTTGCACTTGTAGAGGAACAATGACGTCTGATACAATCGTCTCAGCATAAATTTGAGCGTTGAGGTTGCCTCTGATCCAAATCAACTCAGTTCTTCCGCCGATCCAAATACCCGCCCATACCATGATGGTTCCACCACTATAAGGATGGACTTCCTGGCAGGATTTTAATCGCTGTTGGCGTCCAGGGGTTCTCCAGTGTCGTATACGTCTTGTATCCGGTCTCATACCAAAACGAGACTCATCAGAAAAGCACACGAAACGCCATTGTTCTTCTGCCCAATTTCTGTGTTCAAGAGCCCATTGATATCGAATCCTACGATTGTGCATTGCTATAGGTGGTACCCGTAGCGGTCTTCGGGAATGAAGGTTCACTTCATGCAAGCGGTTTCTGACTGTTTGGTCGCTAATTAAGTTCCCTGAAGAGTGATGAAGCCTCACGGCTAACATCATGGCGGTTATTGTTGGAGCTCTTCGAGTTAAGATTTGAATGTATCGGTCTTGTCTCCGTGTGGTGCAGCGATACCGTCCTCCATGGCGCTCAGCCACGGTACCAGTGCTTCGGTAACGTGTCCAAAGTCGACTGATAACACTCTGACTTGTATTCAGAGCTAAAACCACAGTACGTTGCCGGGAACCAGCTTCTATCATTCCCACGGCTCTGAGCATTTCTTCCCTGCTTAAATGACGTCGCCGCTCCATAATAACGTTGGTTTTAATCAGTAGTAGGGAAACAGTAGCACTAATAATGTCTTCAATGCGTTGTATGTTTTTATAGGGAAAAAATTGACAGCTGATTTTCATCTTTTACTCGAATTTGATTGACAGTTCCTGATTCAAATTATGTAATGCACCAAAAAGAATCCATATAAATTTATAAAATCATAAATTTATTACAAAGCCACATCTCAATCTCAAGAAATCCGCATAAAAATGCTTGATCCCTAGACACTTTTGATGTGTGTATATTATTTTTAGCTTTTTATTTTTAGCTTTTCATTAGTTTTGTGTTTTTGGAAGTCGGTTTTAATTTTTTTGTTAAAAATTTGTTTTTAATACAGTTGCTCAAAAAGTGGCGTATTGCAGGGACGTTTAGCGTTCGGGATGTGGGCTATTACATACTCGAGCTTTTTGTTTACCTTTCCCGAACTCGTGCGTTCTCTTTGCGAACTGTCAAAAATGGCGACACGACTTTGACACACTTTTTGCATTGCGAAACTTACGTTTCGCATTACTAATACGACTAGCGCCATCTCTTGATCACAGTTGGAACTTAGTTGAGTTTGTTGTGTTTTTGATATTTTATTAAATTGCTTAATTTTTTCGTAACTGTATTAAAAATAGTTGTTCAGTACACGTGCGGAACCGTCATTGCAACTAGTTCCGACTGTCAACCCTCACCTTCGGCTGCGCCTCGGCTCGGGTAGACATTTGTCGGAACTCTTTGCAATGACAGGCTTTCCGCACTTATAATGAAATATACTATTATTTGTTTTTAGACAGCTGGAGTCTAACTCGCATATGCGTCGCGATGATGGATGGATACATGCACATTTCAGTATATTAAGGGCTTCCCAAATTTTGCGATTTCTCAAAAACGAAGCCGGGTTGGCATCTACAATTTTGTGTTTAAGTTGTGCCTATCCACACTATAAGCACGAGAAGTCTCAGCCTGTCCCCTCATCAACCAAATATGTAAATATACTTACTACCAATATTTGACGAATAACATAGGTATTGACGGGTTTTAGTAAAACTTTTTTTAAGGCGATAAAAGTTAAATTTGAATTGGAGTGTCACTTGTTTATATATAAACCGATCCTGGCACAAACAGATTTTACTTTTGTAAGACAGTCTGTAGAAATCTGTAAAAATGTAATTTTTACTATTCGTCAAATAAAACATGGATAAAACTTAATTGGTACTTTAAGACAGATCACAAAAGTTATACTTACCTAATGCGAAAAATAAGATCTAAAAAGATGCGATTAAAGTCATGTGTAAAATCTAGTTCATACAATAATATGGAAACGTAAGAAGTTTATGAAGCCAAAAACCCGTCAGTAGATGGCAACCCCGCGAAGATTTGTTGGTAAGATTTAATTTGAGATACAGTCAGAGCCACGCTCGCTCGCTGCCACAATTTTTTTCCAAACAACCCAAACTAGAATTAGCTGTCGTCGTTGTAACGTTCTTCAGGGGTTATTGTTGGCTACAGACTATGTTAGGATAGATTATGTGAGTTTTTTTTTTTCGTGTGGCCGAAACATATCTAATCATAAACGGGCACATGTATCAGTGTGTACCAGTGGCGAAGGGTGAAATATTGAGAGAGGGAAGCCGGAAATCTACTTTAATATCAACTTATTAAACTATTAACTGTTCCCCGCGGTTTCACCTGCGATAAGTTCCGGAGTTCCCGCGGGAATTCCGGTATAAAAAGTCTTTCCCTGTATCCCTGACAACGTTCTCAATTACGGTAGAGAGAGATGTTGCGTGTGAAGGGAAGCCGGTGGGAATCGGCTTCTATGGTACCTTCGCCACTGGTGTGTACCTACATATGCAATAAATTAACATTCTTTTTTTGATAAGCTCACCATCGAAATAATTTATTTAAAAAAATCATAATAATTCGAAATGTTTATTTTAGGTGGAACGTAACGTTTATTTTATTTCCTTCCGTTTCACTCCAATAAATACTTTATTCATCAGCAGCTGTACCAGTTACAAGTTGTACAAAAAACTTTTCTTACAAACAAATCTTCTTTTATAATAAAACTGATGAACGCTTCGTTAATGCAAACTTGATTCATCTGCTCCACGCTTAATCTATGTGTGTGTTATTAGCTGTAATAAAGGACAATATTTGTCTTGATTTATTGGAATTATATTTATTTGCTAGTTATTTTCATACAGTAAATCTGCAATGTAATCAATATTTACTTGACAAATCGCCTCACTATAGGTACCTTTTTCACTGTCAGTTTAGGCAAAATGAATCTTAAATACATATTAACTTGCATACTAGACACAATTTGACTAGAATGCATCGAAACATTTATCCTGGAAGTGATGCTAGACAGCTGTCTAACTTGACGTCGTCAGAGCTCTGCATCCATAAAGGTGATCATCGCACATGGTCTAGCTAGAGTTTAATGGCCGGACGCGGACCACACTGTGCTATTCGCTTTTCGTTATTAATCGCCCGCATATAGCGAAATGTGTAGCGTTCTTCTTCTTCTATTTAATAATGGCGTCTATAATTATAATTTGCCAATGACAATGTTTCTTAATAATAACAATCTCTTCATCTACTTCTTCAATTATGGCGAAACGCCAATGACAATGTTAGATTGTTCCCCAAGTTAAAACATGGCTCTCTTGAAAGTCAGTTTCCTGCTCAGGGTCCAAAATAAATGCTGAAAAGTGACTGAAATAACGCAAAACGTGACACGCGTGTTTTCGATACGGCTTTCACTCGTCAACATTCTTCTTCTTCTTAATTCGTACGCGTAATGCGTATCTGACAACTTGTCAGTTTTTTGACACACACCAAACGCGAACAATCCGAAACCGCTCATAGGTTTGTTGACCAGTGGAGGTTGTAGCGAGTGGACGCCTGTCGCGTTATTTATTATATATTTCACCACCGTTCAGCACCCATTTTGCTTTCCAAGAAAGAAGCTGACTTTCGAGAAAGAATCGTGTTTTATCTTGGGGAACAATCTAATACTGTCATTGGCGTTTTGTTGCTAAAAATGCGTACCTACATTGGCAGAATTCAATGCAATAAACCGCGATAGATTGCTTTTAATTGATAATAATTGAAGAGGAGAAGAAGAATAAAACGCTCATACACTGCCCACACTTCGGCTCGCTTGCGGCGGTCATGTTTCTTATCATTTATGATTAGGTATCTACCAGCGTTTTCGTTTCTTAGTACCTCGTACTTGTACAACATTTATTGGCAGATTGCACTTAGTACCTAAATATTATGCTGCTTGCACTGTCAATACGTCTATTGCCACTGTCGTGATTACGCTGTTTGTGAACACTTCAGCCTACAGTGTACCTCCACTGCACTCAATAAATATATTTTGATTTATTATAACTACCAGAAGATTGTGTGAAAAATACACAACCAACTACATTCTCTACGTAGCTACTCAGATATAACGGAATGATTAAAAGTTCTCCACGTCAATGCATGTGGAAATTCGCTGGGGAATCGCGAACCATCGAATAATAATATAACATTTCAACGAAGCAGTGCTGTGGTGGCTTATTCTGTACATAGTTTTATGAAATAATCTAATGTCTATAAATAGTTTTTGTTTTAAAGACTGAATGACCCCATGACTCCACTCGAGTGGTATTTGGAACATATAATATTTGCGCTGGCGACATCCTCCTTGGGCGACACCCTTAGCTATTGGGTGGGTTAGCTGGAAAAGTTAAAACCGTAAGGCGTTTGCTTCGTTGTTTCAATTTGGAAAACGCGTTAAATTCGGAGTTCCGACGGGAATTCCGGGACAAAAAGTAAGTACCCTATGTCCTTTCGGTACCCCTGACAAAGTGCACGCGAATTTCATGATGATCGGTTGAGCCGTTAAGGCATGAAAGCGTAACAGACAGACAGACAGAGTTACTTTCACATTTATAATTTAATATTACATAGTAGGGATTCGCAAGCGAATCTTGTGATTCCGTGTGCGAATAGAAATCCGAACTATTCAAGATACGGCCCCAGAACTCTGAAGCACAACTTGGTGAATAAACATAACTTGTGTGCACATTAGTTCGGGAACCGCCGCTGCATCGGAACTCGGTGCTGATCGCAGGTGGGTTATTATAGGAATATGTTTCGTACAAAACGAAACATCCTGTGATGAGTTCAGAGTTCAGACTATTTGCAATGCAAAACGATTGTTTTGAGTGTAGGTGGTTCAGTTTTGACAGATCTTTGCTGACACCTATAGATATCTTGGGGATCAATGTTTCTTCAACTTTGGTGCAGCCGCGGATCGTGCTTAGGGTTTCGCACCCAAAGGTTAAAACGGGACCCTATTGCTAAGACTTCGCTGTCCGTCTGATCACTATATTTTTTGCAATGTTTTAAAAATAATATTATTTTTCTTCCAAAATGGTAGTCACTCTATAACTCTATACTTATCTCTATCAGAGCTTATTAAACAATGTTTGTGACGCGATCATGCACAAAATGACTGAACGGAGTTTTGAGACTTAACTGTAGGTAGTTAGGTACTTTTCTATGATCGTACTCATATTAATATTAGAGTAGACATGGAACATTTTAGGTGGCAAAATATTAGTTTTTGTACGTAGAATAATAAAAAATATTGGTTGGTAACGTATTTTTTGTTCTTGTCCAAAAATAACGGCGATAGGAACATTGAGCATACCTATAGAGTGAGTAAAAGTTAACGTCACGATCCGGTACTTTTATATGGAGTTTACACCGGTTTATGACATCACAAGCTCCAATTCCAAACATCAATCCGCTTTATCTTCTATATCTCTCTGTCTACCCAATGGTTAACTGGTAGAGAATGCCGCTAGGCATTAAGTTCGCCATTTGTACATACAGTGCAATAAAGAATAAATAAATGAATAAAATAAATAATTCACACTACACTAAATTGCACCCTAAATCGACTACTCTAGGGTAGTAGTCGATGTGATCACTCGCTCTTTCTCTCACTCACTGATCGTAAATCAGAACCAACTGTTCTAACTTCGATTACACGTTCCGATTTCCTAAATTGATGTGTAACAAATTGTAAAGTGTAATAAGTGTTTAAATTAAATTTAGAGTTTCATCCCTCGTCACTTATAAGGGCGGCGCCACAGTCTCGGCGGCGGCGGTGGCGGCAGCGGCAAAAACAAATGGTACACAACATAAGAAGTCAGCCACAGCTCGCGCCGCTGAAAGCTGTGGCTTACTTCGTATGTTGTCTACTATTTGTTTTTGCCGCCGCCGCCGCTGAGACTGTGGCTAAGGGGTGAGATCTGCTGTAAGCGTATTGCCCTCAGTACCTTCCCAGATAACGCTGCGCCGCGAGTGTGGGCAGTGCGGCAACTCGGACGGTGGCATGTATCATTCATAAGGAAATGCGGCTTCGGGCGCGCCCCACTGGTATTTCACAGTCGGTTTATCGGGTGCCACTCGCCGCATTTATACCTCGCAGTGGGCGCACAGGTGACTCCAATACTCCGCCAATACCGAACTTACATGATCTGAATAACACATCGCGAACGCCTTGTTTGCGCAGAGCAATGAACGCGATGCAGATAGACCATGTTGCACTGAAACGACGATAGCATACAATCATCAGCCATTTTAATCTCGTACACGCTCCACATTTATAAACAGAGAGGTTCACAATTCACCGAATTCTATCATTATTTATTGTGAAAAACTATTTTGTAATACATAAATACTGTAAGTTTGGGTACTTGTTCAGACTATATTTGGCGATAATTTCACGGTTTTATTCCTTCACCTGTGGAAATAACTTTGTTTCACACTGGAGTATCAGAAAATCCATAAATAGGTACCAGCCCTGGTTCAAACGCCGGCTCTATATGAAAGCTACAACTCTACCACTAGGCTACTATCACGACCTGAAGTTTAAGAAATATGAATCTGTTATTATTGTTTTGGCATATATTAACTAACATACTGATATTACTGAAATGAAAATACAGTAAAAACCTCACTCACAAACTTACATAAGTACAATATTTTCATAGAATATTTTATTTTGTTTACCAACTTATGCTCCGTCTGTTCCTGCCAGCTTACTCTGAAATCTGAACTCACCTTCTTACTAATATAATGAAAATTTCAAAATTTATTGCAGCCATCGAACTCTTGGGTGTTTCCATTCGCTAACTATAAATTAGGTGAAGTAACTCGAATTTGTAAGTAGATGGCCAAGTATTAAAACGTGAATTGTGCGCGTGAATATTTTATTAAAACAAATTGGCTGTTTACTTTGTCAGATGATGGCAATTCGGATAATTTATGGTCCAAGTTACGCTATGCATGCAGTTGCATTAGAATTATACAACTCGGATTCTCTTCTTTATACATACATACATACATACATACATACATACATACTGTCCCCCGCGGTTTCACTCGCGGTAATTTTGGAGTTACCGCGGGAATTCTAGCATATAAATATAAGGCGTATACATATAAACTTTTCTCTTGAATCACTCTATCAATTGGTGAAAACCGCATGACAATACGTTTAGTAATTTTTGAGTTAATCGCGAACAGACAGACAGACGCGGCGGTGGACTTTGTTTTATATTAAATGTAAGGATATTTGTACTTCTCTATATTTTTGCAAAAACAAGCGAAGTAATTCCTGCATATTGCAACAATGGGCATGTTGACTTATTTTTATTTTTTAGTCCGTCTTGTAGATTATTAAAAAATATTGGACACGTATTTTTTCTTTTTTTACGTAACCAAAAAATAACGGCGATATATTGAGTTGAAATTTCGCCTGACGTCACTATTCTAACAGTTTGTATGGCGGTTTTAGCGGTTAGTGACGTCACGACCCCCTCACCCTAAACTTTAATGCGCTTTATCTCTGTATATTTCAATTTATTTAAAAAAGCAAAAAATACGTGTCTATTGTTTTTTATTTTCTAACTGACGGCCTAATTAGAATTTTGATTTTCAAAAATAGATCGGTTTTATGCAACAATCACTCTTTTGCTTCTCTCGCGTCTCGCGGTCTATCTGTCCCTGTGAGGTAAAACTGTGAGGTTCGAGAGGTAAATTTACAAGACTCCGGCTAGCTCAAATAAAAAATATGGATTTTAAGCAGTGAAATAATGTACTATCTATCTATCTATACTATAATAAAAGAGTAGAATCCGCGATTTTGTACATTGAATATTTTTACCTAAAATTAAGAGGGGTGATAAAAGAAGAGTAACCAAGCCACTTGTACTATTATGTATTCTGTGACCAAGCAGAAAAAAAGTTTTTAAAATTCTTTTCTGTCTGTCTGTCTGTCTGTCTCTTCGCGATAATCTTCGCATCTACTGAATGGATTGTCATGCGGTTTTCATAGGTAGATTAAGCTTAGTCTGGAGCTACATATAGGCTTTGATTCATTTAAATCGGATGTCGGGAAAAAAAGTTGTTATATGTATAAAAACGTTTCACGCGGGTGGAACCGCGGGGCACAGCTTATATAAACAATACATAGAATGTCATGAATATAAACATAATAATTTAGATGTGTACCTATGTACCTATAAGGTTCCAAATCTAAAATAGGAGTCTGTCAAAACATTATGACAATATAAAATACAATCATTTAAAAATTAAAAAAAAATAATGACATTATAATTAATAAAAAAAGTAACAGTTATTTTAAAATAAAAAGTAATACAAATGAGGCAGGATATCGTAACGAGTGGCCAACGAACGGCATACGGCCGCGACCGCCTCGTTACAAAACTACGCAATGGATTTTCATGCGGTTTTCACCGCAGAGTTAGTGATTCACGAGGAAGGTTTATATCTCTATTTTATCCTGGAATTCCCGCGGGAACTCCGGGTGAAACCGCGGGGGACAGCTAGTATTTATGAATCTAGTTGCTTTTAATATACCTACATGTATATTTTTGGTAAAGTTGCAATTAAAAAGATGATATTGTGAAGGAAATGTAAAAGAAAATCAGTGGAGTCATAACGTTGATATTATTGTTCAAACCAGCAAAGAATAATTATTTTATTCATAAAAGAAGCGGTACCGCCGGGGAATAATGTTTTTATCCATACGACTGTGTGCCGAGATTGCGGAGTGCAGTTTCATAGAGCGAGTGAATAGGTAGGTACAATCTGCGTTAAAAATACATACAATCGAACATAGAACCTCCTCCTTTTTGGAAGTCGGTTAAAAATAGACGAGCGTCCTATCACTTTTTAACCGACTTCCAAAAAGGAGGAGGTTCTATGTTCGGTTGTATGTATGTTTGTTTTTTATGTATGATTACTCGTTGACGGTTGGACCGATTTGGAAAATTCTTTTTTTGTTTGAAAGGGTATTAATTCCTATTGCCACCAGTCGGGATCTGTCGGTGATGCCCATCATCAGATCTTGGAGAAATCGAGGGACTTCAAACTTATAGGCACACCTATAGCGATTTGGATTTTTTTATAGTAAATCATTCATTTGCTTTTGGAAAGCAAAATTTGAAGAAGTGGAACTGATGATGAAGACCACAGGTGGTCATCGGAACAAGGTACTCAACAATAATACTATTTTGACGTATTTCACGGGTTCCGATTGGAGCGATTTCAAAAAGCAATATTTTGTAAAAGGTAATGAGCAGTTGTCATTAGGCTATTGTAACTTAGAGAAATTACGAACTAAGTCACTTAAAAGCGAGAAATAAACAAAATTTAAACAAAAAAAATTAAAACCGACTTCCAAAAACACAAATGTAAAAAGCTAAAAATAACAAAATACCGACAGACAAAAGACCAAAAGACAAAAACACACAACATTATTATCGGTTTGTGCTACCACTGATCGGTATGAAGTCGGCGACGGTTAGTTAGATAAAATTGACGGACCAAAGAGAATTGAGATTTTTATACCTTGTCATCATGCCCATTAATCCGTTTGCAAATGGCGTCGTCAGTCAGTTTCAAAACGCTCGGGGTTTTGTAAGTTACTATAGGTTAAGTTAAAACAGTGAATCGAATAGAGAGTCAAACGATACCAATATCTGATATGCAAGCATTTAATGCTGGAAGTTCTAGAACCTGCACTGAACCGAATCGGCTGTTAAAAGATTATTTTTATCTAGGAACAAAGAGAGTCCCAAAAATTAATGGAATTATGATCATTGTTAGGTATATACCCATATTGAAACTTGACAGAGTATTGTTTTTTTTTGTTATAAACTAAATGTATCAATTAATTTATTTTAGGTAGGTATATTGTTTTGCTTATTTTTCTTAAAAAGAATTTCAAAACTTTTCAGTGGATAATGAGACTGACTGTATAAAGTTCGCTCGTTGTGCTCGCTGAACCAAAAGTATTCGTTATAATGAAGTAGAAGTAGAAAGGTGAGTAACCAAGCAGGTATTTTAAATGACGGGGTAGCATAAAATTATTTGCAGCGATACGCCCACAAACATCGGTTGGTTTAGCTTCATTCGGTCGCTAGTCAGCGGGGTTAGCCAAGTTGACATAGACTAGAATAGAATAGATAGCCAATCAAAACTCTAGTGTTACGTGACCACTTGAAAACCACTTGAAAACTAGAGTTTTGATTGGCTGACTAAGTGACATGACGGTTTGTTACTTATGTTTTCTATGCGTCGACGATTGTAGAATGTCAACTTGGCTAACCCCGCAGTGGTAGTCACCGATTTGTGGCTCGGGCGACGCTGATTCAAGAGTTGGGCTTAAAGTCTGTCGTAGACAGTACACCGCTCACTTTGAGCTTTATTGTTAGTGTAAATACGCCCTAAGTCTCAGATGAACCAATCAGCAAAATAATAGTAGATTATACACCAAGGGGATAAAGCACTGTTTTATGTCACGGGCGCTACATTGAATCCTGAACATAACGAAGGACTCCAAATTTAACTCCCGAGCGCAGCGAGGGTGTTATAAGTTAATTCCCGACCAAAGGGAGGGAATTAAGATTGAGTCCTGAGTGCAGTGAGGGATTCAAGCGCCCAAGAAAAAAACAGTTTTATCCCTGTGGTGTATACTCTACTTTTCTCACATAATGCGAGACAATAAAAAACCAGGCTTAGTAGATCCTATATAGCCACTTCTTTCAGCTGACGTGGCCTACTCGATTTGACAAACAAATGAAGTTCGTCTCACTGCGAATCTAGTGGGCCACGGCTTCGGTCTTCGAAAATCGAGTTGGCCGCGCCCGCTGAGAACACATTCTGTTTAGCGAAATGAGACGTTATGGACATAGCAATAAGAATTATGAAAGTGAAAATCACATTATTGACCAGCGGGTTATAATGAAATTCAATAGAACATTATAACCCGGCTAAAGCCAAGAGATATAATGTCTTGCTTTCGGTAAGGTTTACATGACATATAATTCGGCATTGTCGAGCATGTGGTGTGAAAAGATAATTACCATATAGTATTGTAAGTTTCATAATTCAAACGGTACCAATGCTATGCGAATATATAAAAGAAAAGATTTGTAGGTAGTTTTTATGTTTGTTTGTTTGATCCACAAACTCAAAAACTACTAATGCGATTTTAAAAATGTTTCACTTGTAGGAAGCTACAGTGTTCCTGAGTGACATATACATTATACATATATATATAAATATATAGATAACTTTTATCTTGAAATTTCCACGGAATGAAAGCGTATCGGGAATCGACTAGTAGGTATAAAAATAACACTCGAGTTCTTACATTTTTTTCGATTTCACTACGTATGTCATAAAATAAATTGATTATTCTTATGCGAGACGCTAAAAGAACTATTAATTGTTTAACAATTCATAACAATATTTTTTAATAAGTAAAACACATAGGAACCCTAAAAACCTGTAGATATTAATATTAAATACGTAACCTTGGTGGGTGTACACCGTTCATAGTTTTTGCGTAGCCATAATGGTAGCCATGCCTACCAACTTCAAACGAATATATTCCGAGTCCAATTTTCGATGCGGCAACTCTCCCGCCGGCTATAAACTCGGTGAGGAATATTTTCACATCGTTGTGGAACTTAAAATGAAACTAAGTACACCCAGTAGGGCAATAGTCCGGGCCCGCAGCCCCCTCGCCTCTGCCGTCGCATCGCCTTGTAATGACCGCTGTATTTCGGGTTAAAGCACAAATTTATACCTACTACTCTTGACATTTTTTACTGTCGCTATTATCAGCTTTACTATTTTATAATAGAATGTGTAAAATAATTATTATTGACAATCTCTTTTGTGAATTTATTTCTATTTTAACATAAAATTTAAATGTAAATTTATAAAGGGAGAATAAAAATCTATCTATCTACAGGTACCTACACGGAGACTTGCTGTGGTATCAAAATTTTAATGTTTTTAATAACTATGATTATATTTCGTACTAGCTATCCCGCGCAGTTTAACTTGCGATAATTTCGGAGTTCCCGCGGGAATTCCGGATTACAATATAGCCTATGTTACTCAGAGATAATGTAGTTCTCTAATGGTGAAAGAATTTTTGAAATCAGTCCAGTAGTTTTTGAGTTAAATCGTAACAAACAAACAAAAAATCTAACGTTTCTCTTTATAATCTAATAGATAAAATTCTCGTGTCACAATGTTCGTTCCCATACTCCTCCGAAACGGCTTGACCGATTCTCATGAAATTTTTTATGCATATAAAAAGAAAATCTGAGAATCGGCTACTATCTATTTTTCATCCCGGAATTCCCGCGGGAACTCCGAAACTCACGCGGGTGATACCGCGGGGCACAGCTCGTATTAGTATAGATGTATCGACTGCGCTATTTTATTTATGTTAGTGTGGCATAAAGTTGATTACAATTTGGATACATGACAACGCAACAAAATATTATAAGTTGACTGAGAGCTGTTAATAGGTTGGTAACTCTGAAAGCTGTAGGTTGGCAACTAATTATCACTTATTAATAACAATATTATCTTGTTGTCGATCGTGAGGATCGTTAAAAGGAGAGGGTATAGATTTATGTTATAACGATTTGAATTGGTAACAGAATTCAAGACGACATCTTTGGGTATGATACAAAATTTAATAAGAACTTTGTAAGAACCATTCGTTATCAATATATACTTTTTCTTGTATATTCATAGTAAGAGCCTAAGGCAGATTTTTACCGATAGACAAACAGACAGATCATATTCTGACAGTCCATACAAAACTTATTACTTTTATGAACTTTAGCCCTTAACATTAAAATATCGGCTTTTAATTTAATATTAGCTATATAAGCTGATCTCTCGACGGTTTCATTCTTTGAATTAAAATGAGAGTATTCTATTTATTTAAATTACTCTTAAATATGCCAAATAGCTGATCCCCGCTCTTTAAAACAGAATAGAAAGAATTTATAGACTCAAGACTGACTTCAGCTTTTTGTATCTATTAATATTAGTAGTACCTACTTACCTACAGATTTATTAATAATAATAATAAGAAACCACTTGGCCCGTGGTTATCAATTGATACCGGCTTTTCTGGCCGAGTAGAATTAAAAAATTCAAAAAACATAATAATAATAATAATCTTTATTTGCTTGAAAAGTGGTAATTTAGATGGTACAGTGATAATAAGTTTCACACTCTTCACCAGAAAGCTGGCATGCAAATCATGTAGGTAAGTATTAAAATATCAAAATACATACATATATGGGTTACGGCATTCTAGGTTTAAAAAAGTCATAGTATTCCTTAATAGTGTAAAAAGAGTTTTGTATCAATAAACCCTTGAGTTTATTTTTAAAAACGTTTAGAGGTAGCACTTTTAAGTCCTCCTCTAGCCTATTAAAAATGTTTATCGCCATGCAATATGCATTTATGCTACGTAATGCTGTTGTTTTTGGGGGTAGAACAAGTCTGTGAGGGTATCTTGTATTAAAGTTACAGACATCACTCTTCTTTTTAAACAAGTCTGAGTTAGTTTTAACAAATATGCATAACTCATAAATGTACAGACGGTTTGGTTTCGGTTTTGTTATCTAGACGTTTCTCAAAATAAAACAATTACATACAACTGTTGCAGCTTAAAATAATATTCAGATATTAAAGTAGGTATAGAGAAACTATATCATATTATTTTAAATAAACCTAAAAAACATTGTGTATGCTAATAACGTTTCAGGTACCTACCTACCTAGCTGCGAACAAAAATGTGTTCGAAGAGAATTTCATCAAAACATCATTTTAGCATAAAGAATACGTATTGCGGACATTTTCAATTATATTTCACGGCAAAAAAGGTAATATAAAAAGCTATGTTATCGGATAACATGTCGGCACAATATAGAAATGAATTCCACTCAATTCGTCTATCGTCAATTGGAATAAGTGCATACCAACCTAATTCGACAAAAATCAATATACAAATTCGAATAAAACATTCGGCACTGGAATCGAATTTATCCACTTCTTTGGAAGAAAAAAAAATTCTTCTCCATAATAATATAACATTTCGTGTAATGTCGCCGGAATTGTAGAAAGGTATAATAAATTTTGATTACTTTCTCACGTCCGCAATCGTGATTCGATTCCGCAATTATTCACCGCTTCCCCCAGAGAGAGTCATGGTCGAATTGCGCAGAAATCTTTTTTAATTTAATAAATATTACAACTAGCTTTTCCACGTGGCTTCCGCCGCGTGAGTTTCGCCGCTTCCCCTCGGTAACTCATTGGGACCAACAGTCCTACCCTCTTATAGGCGAATAGATATGAATACAACAAGCCTCCCTATACGCCACAACATGTAGTGTTTTAAACAGTCGTTCTTTAACGAAGTCGTCATTGACCACTAAAAGTGGCAAGTCTAGAGGTTTTAACGGTAGATATAAGGCTGTAATACCTATAACTGTTGTATCAAATTGAATTCAGAACTCTCTCTCCGTCGCTCGCTGCACCCCGGCGCGAGCCTTCTAGGCAGTGTTCGGAACCGTCAGATAATTATGATCGTACACATACGATAATTTGTGCCTATGTACGATGTACGATAGCACATTATTATCGTAACTCGTACACATTTATGACACAAACTAACTAGATGATTTTTTCCGTGTTTCGGTTCAAAAACGATAATTTTACGCCCCTGGTACGATAATAAGCTCGCTTCAGGTTGCCTACTGACACTGCCTCACACATGATATGTCATATAGGGCTCGCGCTTGCACGCGTGTGCACACAAGCGCCCATACTACGTAGATAATACTGAATAGTAAAATCGCTTAGGTTGCATGACGATCACATACAGGTATATCACACGGGTAGGTATATGTTGCAGCTTTATATCTATTTACAATTTTATTAACATCGATCTAAGTAATCTAGCAAATGAATAAACATACTATCAAACGTCGGTATTTATGATGATATAGTGAAATAATAAATTCAGTTGATAAAAAAAAAAATACAAAATTATCATTCACTTGCCACGTTATTTCGGACGTGACATTATTCATTTTATCAGCATCTCGCGATGTTGCTGGAGCGCTTCTATTAAAATTGATTTATTGAGAAATATTCGAATCTGAAGCGTTTCTGTCAATTTGTATTAGAGACACGTATATTTATTACAAATTGTCTTGTAAAAACGACCTTTAGAACAGTTTTTCAAATTGATAGAAAAAATCTTATAGGTACAATACAAAATATCAAACAACACAAGTAGGTAGATTATTTAGTTAACGCCAAAAGTGGATAAATAATAGGGATCTTACTTGGAAAATTATACATTAAAAACTATGTAAATATAAAACTATTTCTGGTATTAACTAGCTATTTTTAAACAGAATAACGCTTTCGTGCGACTGCTTAAAAGTATGTTAAGATGTTATTTTTTTTTTTAAACCAATGAGTACAAAATACAAAATTCACATATTTCCAGTGCAACAGAAACCAAATTTGGTTTGTCTGTGCACTGCGACGGTTTGAGGCTACATAATACATTTACATTATTCTCTGTGCGTTATCTGTAACTCTCATGGGTATAACGTGTTTTAGTTTGTAAAGGGTTAAACAGTCAATAGATAAACAGATCTTACGACCTACCCTTATTTTATACATATTATTTACTTTATGAATTGATCCGTGGCATCAATCTAATAAGTAATTGTGAGGAAACCATAGCATGGTGGTAGGGCGCTCTCTAGTGCCCGGCTGGCTAGCTACCACCTTCAGGTTGCAAATCTGCCGCCAAGCACCTAACGGTGTGTTCCGGCAGCCCCACTTGAAAGCCAGCTCCCATCCCCGTTCCAGGTCGGCAACACACCGGCATGCCTTCTGGTGTTGCAGATGTCCATGGGCGGCGGTAATCACTTACCATCAGGTGTCATAAAAAAAAAATCACCCGTTTTTGCATATGAATATTATTATGTACATAGGGGAGACTGGGGTCAATTAAAACGTTTTCCGAAAAAACGGCCATAGTGCCTACATTTTCCATCAATACTGGTTTGTGAAGGGTTTCGACTATAGCTAGATTATCTGGCTATAAAGTTGCTATGTTAATTTTTATCCATAGGTATCAGATACGGAATCACAAGGGCTTTAGAAATCCTCGAAAATTGTTTCATTTGACCCTGATTGCGGGTCAATTGAAAAATCCAAATCAGTAGAGAATGAAACTGAAAAAAAAATAAAGCTATACCTACGCCCTGTGCCTTTTTTCATTCATTAAAGTTGCAAGCAAGTCGCGTTCGCATATCTCAGTTCAAAGAGTAGAGCACGTTGCGAAAAACGTTTTCCGGACGCGGGTCGATTTTTGTCTCGTAAAGCGTTCAACAACAGGGCAGCGGACGGTAGATGGACGAGTTCTAACCTCCTGGCTGTAGCAACATGGGTTCGTACGAGATATGTCCGCTCAGGGCCCTTATTCTCTATGACCAACAACATTCCCCGATTCCCATCCCATCCCCATTCCAGGTCGGCAACGCACCTGCATGCCTTCTGGTGTTGCAGATGTCCATAGGCGGCGGTAATTACTTACCATAAGGTGTACCACTTGCCCGTTTGCCCCCTATGACATAAAAAAAAATTCCTTGCCCATAACGCGCGTCCTAAAAACACAATTCCGACCGCTCCAGGTGCCAAAATATTACAAATTAATATTCTGTATACCATAACACACGTTGTAAATGTATATTTCATCCCCCCTCGTCGGAAATAACTATTTTTAACCGACTTCCAAAAAGGAGGAGGTTCTATGTTCGATTGTATGTATGTTTTTTTTTTCTTAAACATGCGCGGAAATATTGTCACTACTTTTGAATAAAGAACACGCGAAGTATCATATTTACGTAGACTAAAAAAACCAAAATCACTTCTCGGCGCGTTCTTTGAATTTGGAACGAAGAGCGCACCGCGCCGGCAGTGTTGTATGAAACGGTGTGGTGTTTGAATTTAAAACTCTTTCATTTATCGTACACATTGCGTTCTCGTGGCTGTATATAGCCACAGAAGCGTTTACCTTTCGGCACAAACTGCAAAAAAAAAAACAAAATTGGCGGTAAAGCTCGTTGTTATTTTGTCAATAAATTAAATTTATTATGTAAAAGGCCCTTTTTTATTTCCTTGCATTTTTGTAAGAAAAGCACTATATATGCCTCGGCCGAAATGGTAATTGCCTATTTCGCTGCCTTTGCAATAATATACTATTGAAGTGAAACTTCTTTGATCGCGAGGGAAAAACTATTTTTGTGGCATCTTTTATTAAGTGACGTGTTATGGTCATAGTGAATAAGAACCCTGATTTAATGTGCGTCTAAGCCAAATCTGTAGAATAAGCAGCTTGAGTGTAATATTTTCCCTAAAATTTATTATTGTATTGTATTATATTTATGTGTGCTCAGTGACAAGATTAGTATGTACTAATTATAATAAAATTACTTCGATTATCAAAATATACACCACAAATTTATTTTTTCCTGAAACTTTGTATCACCAAGACATATGTAAGTCGCCTACATTTCACCGAGTAGAATGTTATCTCATCCTACATTTTAACAAGCAAGCTAACCAAAGTTCAGCTACTCCGTTGGCGTCAAATATCGAATGAGGCATCCAATTTTCACGTTTGCTTGGTTTCCACGACAGAAGCTTATAGCTTAGTGTGGGATCAAGTAGATCTGTGTGTAGTGAAGTGGATTATTATATTATATTATTATTATAATTATCGAAGCCTCCAAATTGAAAAGTGATATCCCATTTTTTGGTTCCACTTAGATTATACCAATCCTATTTTGCTATCGACAAAAATATTAAATTGCGACCCAAAAGTGCGATCAGACGGGCGTAAATCTAGGAGTACGATGGACAGAGCAAAATTTGCCGTGATTGAAAAGTCATTGAACCCTCGTCGTATCACGATTCGGCTCGTGTCCGGGATAACAGATTTTCCCCGGGCTTTGTTTACTAGTTAACAAGTAATAAAAAAGTAACTTTGATGGCAATTTGGAAGCTAGAGGAAGGGAGCGTCAGGCTGCGGTCACGACGGAGCGATACGTGACCCGACGAAAGTTTGCGTTCATTTCTACGGTCTACGTCGAAACTCTAAACCACTACTATTCTGAATCCATCTTATACAGGGTGTTTCCTGTAAGGTGTCAAGCGGGTGCGGGGTTATAGAGAACTATATCTATCTATTGAACCCCCATGAACCCTCAGCGATTACCTATCTGTAGTTTTCGTAGCATTTTTTTGTGTTTACGAGTTTTTTATGACAAAGGGACATTTAAACTGTGGTATCTTTTTTGATTGGTTTTTTTTTTATAACATGATGATCTTAAGTTGCAGATAATCTTTTTCGTTTAAATTAATACAAATTACAAAAATTTTGGTCGAAAATTAATAATATCTAGGTAAGGGTTTGAGAAAACAGATTGTAATTGGATTGTTAAATAACATTAGCTGAATAAAATAATTACAATGGGGATGTGGACTACTTTTAAAAATCAAAATTCTAATTAGTCCGTCAGTTAGAAAATAAAAAAACAATAGACACGTATTTTTTTCTTTTTCAAATAAATTAAAATATACAGAGATAAAGCGCATTAAAGTTTAGGGTGAGGGGGTCGTGACGTCACTAACCGCAAAAACCGCCATACAAACTGTCAGAATAGTGACGTCACGCGAAATTTCAACTCAATATATCGCCGTTATTTTTTGATTACGTAAAAAAAGAAAAAATACGTATCCAATATTTTTTAATAATCTACAAGACGGACTAAAAAAAAATTAGTCAACATGCCCATTATAACGGTTGGTATGCCTGGTGAAGCCATACCATTTCATATACCTATTGATATTGATAACATACCTAGTTAAATTCAATTTGACTCTAGGTGCATCATTTCGTTTGAACACCTTGTCTTCCTAACTTATCCGTGTTGCGTTGGTGCATGACGAATGCTTGTTCGGAAGCCGTAAATTGAACTTTAAACTTGGCTAGTTCGCGCTGCGCTGTCGAGGGGCGAAGAAAGAAGTTTTTAAAAAATGAAATTACTGTAGCAAGAAAACTGCATAGGTGCCTGCCAGCCTTCCAGTGGGAAAATGAAGTTTTGGCATTGGATCAAGAAGTGATAAAGTTAAGAACGGTAAGGTTGATTATGTGCATGGCGCTACTTAGTATTGTAAATTTATGTACCGAAAAGCATTATACAACAAAAACTAATTTTTACTTAAATGTCTTCTAAAAGTAACATAGTTTTCAAGAAATACGTTTTATAACTTTTCTTTCAACTACGTAGTACCTAATGTTAATTAATCACTACAAAACCGAGCACAAAGGACGTCTTTTCTGCTTAAAATTTCCTTTCAGATATAAATTTACCACAGAGGTTTGATGTTTCCCAGTGTGCATTAGATCAATCAAAAAGGTTCTAGCTGAATAAAACCGACTTGATGAAGATAATTATTTTCCACTTTGTAATTAACTGTGTAGTTGCATTATTTAAGTTTTTATTATACAACGTGTTAATGAATTAACTGAAAACTAGAAAGTAGTTTTCTCAGAATCGACTAGCGAATCGATCGCACTATGTTTTAATATAGGTTATATTTTTTCATTTTTACTAGCCCACGTCTAAATTATTTATAATACAATATTAGGCGCGTATTTCGGAATTAGCGAAATCAACTTGTGGGGAGCAGAATATACGTTGATATTTTATGGTATATTGCTATAAGTGATACTCACGACTTGTTACCCCCTTCCGGAGCAAGCCTGTAGATATCTGTACCTAACAACCTGAAGATATCTTGTTACAGAATTATGACACAACATTCACAGAGCAATAACGCTGTGGCGCTGAACAAGTTTTCCAATCTAACTTCTTGGTACATCAAGGAATGCTCGCTCCCCGCTTTTGTAGTTGTGAATGTAATTCTCGTGTTACACAATCAATTGTATCTACGTAATTTATTCGCAAAGTAATAATGCCAGCGCCGTTGGTCCAGTGGTTAGAAAACCTGCCTGTTACGTCACGACTCACGTGTCGCGGGTTCGTTCCTCGCATTGGGGTAAACATTGATTAGAAAAATGTGTTTCTTCTATTTAAGTGTTGTGTAAAAAAGTTGTTTAAAGGTAGGTAGTAGGTATTTATTTTCATATTCCTCCTATCTCTCTTACAAAGAATATAAGATGATATAATAGAACTAGATGAAGATGAAAGAAACAGGGTTTTTGTGTTTGTATATAAATGCGAAATAGGTCCCATACGTATATAGAATAACCTCAGAAGAATAAGAGAATAACAGTAAGCAAAAAATATTCTGATTATAACGACATTACCAAAACAAAACCAAACGTCACACGTTAAACGTCAAATTTTAAATTAATATACTCGTATTTTAAGCAAAGATTAAGATTATTTAAGCATTATTTCGTATCGCGCTGATTATTTTAAAGATAATGATATATTATTTTCTAAACAAGAGTTGAATCGTCATCTTTAAAATGATGTTTGGTTTTGTTTTGGTAATGTCGTTATAAAATAGCTTGATTGGCCTGCTGCTATTGAAAAATAGCTGTATCTCTGACAACGTGTGTACAAAATTTCATAATTATCGGTTGAGCCGTTATGGCGTAAAAGTGTAACAGATAATCCTAGATACACAGACAGATAGACACACAAACAGAGTTACTTTCGGATTTATATTATTATTAGAAAAGTAGAAATTATACAACGTGTTAATGAATTAACTGAAAACTAGAAAGTAGTTTGCTCAGAATCGACTTCCGAATCGATCGCACCATATTCTAATATAGGTCATATTTTTTCATTTTTACTAGCCCATGTCTAAATTATTTATAATACAATATTTGGCGCGTACGCCGCCCGCAGCAAAATGATTCGAACCGCTAGGCGCGGGCGTAGCGCTTGGAATTTCGTAGATAGGTCACCTCAAAACTAATGTTGAATAACTTTTAAAGTATACATTTTTTTGACATAAAATATATTTTTATCATACTATTGTTTATTTTTTTAAATGGGGTGTATCAGGTTTTCAGTTAATTCATTAACACGTTGTAGGTATTTTGCAAAACAAACAATAAAACAGATTGTACCTACTTAATGAACTGTATTACTTTCATCAGGGTTTATGATTTTTAAATGTTATTGGATGGTTGAATGTATTTTATAACTAGTTCTAGAATGTTTTAGTTACTGTTGTTTTTTGTTTGTGCAGTAAATTTCAGGATCGTAAAATCACTTTTTTCGCTAGGTCTGCGTGCTAACTTTCAATGAAAGGAATGCTTTTAGTTTTATTTTCGTGTCTAATAGCTAGTCCACACATAAACAGTGCCCTAACCACAATAGTGAGAGGTTAAAGAATGGCGTTATTCAATGTGTCAAGCCGGTAAACGTAATGTTCCATATAAATAATCCCAAATAAAGCCTTCGAGATGGAACGGAGGGCACGAGACGGCAGTTAGGAGATTTATCTTCTTGAATCTAATCTTGTGGATAGCTAAAAGAGCAGTTTCTAAAGAAAGAAAGAAATGTTCTTTCCCGCTAGGTTGGTTGGTCCTTAAGAAATTTTCTGTATAGAGCATGCGTACCTATTAATACAATTTTCCTATGCGGATGTCAGTCGAGCCTGTAGCAAATTGATACTTAAAGCGTCCCAGGTCCGGCGCAACGACACGGACTAACTAAATTATGTTATGCGATACGTTCCAGCTTATACCGGATGATGAAATTGAAAAACCATAAGCCGCTATTGACCAAAGACTTGACTTGGTTTTCACTTAAATAATAAATCATAAAAATTACCATGGATATATCATCACATACCGCCATCTCGTACCAAACTGTTATGCATAAGCTTGTTCCTACTATTGATACCAGCGGAGCTAGGATGCGCATTGCATTATGATAAAATTTTATCGAGCCATTTTATCGATTCTCGTCGACATAATATATCGTTTTGTCTACCAGTGGTAAAAAATGTTTAACCGAATCTAGTCGTACTGTACTTTTTTGCTTGGACGCCCACAAATATTTGTCGTGACGACAATTTTATCTTTCGTTCAATAAACATATCATGTTGCGCATCCTAGCTCTGCAGACAGCTGATATTAATATATTACTTATATCATACTATTTGATCCACGCGGTTTCACCCGCGGTAAAAAGTATCCTGTGTCCTTATCTGTATCCCTGAAAACGTGTTTGCAAAATTTCATGATGATGCGCTGAACCGTTAAGGCGTGATAGCGTAACAAACAAACAAACTCACATTCGCATTTATATATAATAGTAAAGGCCTAGCTGTACCCGGCGGCTTCAACCGCGGTAATTCCGGAGTTCCCGCGGGAATTCCAGGATAAAATATACATTTAAACCTTCTCATGAATGACTCTATCTATTGGTGAAAACCGCATGAAAATCCTTTACTTGATTATAATCCGAAAGTGAGTTTGTTGTTTATTTGTTTCTTTGTTACGCTTTCACGCCTTAACGGCTCACCCGATCACCATGAAATTTTACATACACGTTGTCAGGAGTACTCAGAAGGACATAGGGTACTTTTATCCCGGATTTTACGGGGAAACTTCGTAATTAACGCAGGAAACAGCTAGTAAGATAATACGTAATTATTGTTCATACATAATTCACCTCGAACAATCAGTGTCATGTTATGACTAAAGTTACCTGAAGATGTGACGTCGTTATTAAAATTAACACTAATTGGTATACTTACCAATTATCCGGTTTGATAAGTCTGATGTTGAATCAGTATTCCTTCAGCGTAAAATGGAATTTGATTAATTAATAACTCTTTCAGTTCAAGTACCTACTTCGCTTAACATTGATTGGATCGAAGTCGTTTTACAGTTCGTTCTGACCGAATAAAACTTTTGAAGAAGAAAAAAATACATCTGGAATTTGAAAAAGCCTTCGGATATGATTTTGAAATTCAAAAGAGCTAACTAGACATCTACTTATAGCTTATAACACACACAAGCTTATAGCTATAAGTTTAGTTTTATCCTATAGCACTAAGCTTAGTGTGGGATCAAGTAGATCTGTGTGTTGTGAATTATTATTATTATTATTACTAACTGGAGTGGTCAGTGCTAATATAGTTAGGTTGCAGGTTTTTAATTTAAAAAATTAAACGGATAGAGTCGGACTGCAGGATGTCCGCTAAGCCAGTATTTCCATCAACCAGATTATTAAAAAGAAGAAAAAAGTAAGCACTGCAAATGTGGGATGGACTTTATTATTAAAACACTATGTACTCGTAATAAAAATATAAAGAGATAAAATGTATAATTATCTTAAATAGATGCAAGCAAGTGCAAGTTTCTTACATAGGTAGTTCGACGGGTCCTACGTGTACTATAATTGACAAAAAGGAAAAGAAAATACACAAGTGAAGCTATATATTTCCTAAAATCTAATAGTACATGGTTATCCTAGGGGTGAAAGTAAGTCTTTCTCCCGAGGATAACACTGTGCTTTTCATTACGAATGCAAGGAAAGTCAAAATAAAAATAGGAATTAGCTAAAGAAAAAAATGAGTGAATTTCATTTTACATAAATCAACCATTAGGTGTGCTACTGGCCAGTAAGTATGCTCCCTATGACATAAAAAAAAAACTTGAGTTTCTGCAGTATCCAGCTGTCAGTTGAAAGCGATTCTTCCTAGGGCTGAAAAGTGTTACTTTCAACCCGCTTCTCAGGCAACTTCAGACCTACTTTCCGAGTATGAGTAATGAAAAATATTAAAAATTCATTATATAGTCCTTTTTCTATAATATCAGGTATAACATTTCAAATATTTATGTTGAGTTGTGTCGAAGTTACAGCATTTAGAGTGCTCTGCTGTAAGTTGTGTTTTTCCACTTGCACTAAGTAGGTACGTATAGGTAATACGTAGGACTCAACAAACATATTCCTAGAAGCCTTTATTTGCGCCGTATAAAAAACAGTTCTTGTCCGTAGTATGGTTTAGTAGTTCGGACGCAGGTAAGCAATAACATGTTAACTCACAAAATTAAGCTACCTATTCAGAACGATTTATTGAGAGTTGGGTTGGGGAACGTTTTTTAATTATGTGTTTACCTTAATACATTGTTTAAGCATTGTTTAAGTATGTAACTAAATATTGAACATAAAAAATGTTGACAGAAAATGGCGCTATAATTTTAAAACACGATTTACTCAAAATTTCTCCAGTGTGGGTTAACCCATAATTGCTTATCTATGTCCATATAGGCTTTGTTTTATTGAAATCAGATGTCGGGAAAAAAACGTTGTTGTATAAAAACCTTTCGCGCGGGTGATACCGCAGGGCATAATATATCTGAGATAACAACTCGGAATTATCTCGCCCAAACAACATTGGCTCGACTGCGGCCCGACTATTGTCGTGAACACGCTCCACTGCTGCCTGCTGCTGTAGCGAGGCCCGATACCACATCTCTGCGAGATTAAATTCGTAATACCGCTTCCGTTTGACTCGATTTCGTATTCAATGCACCTACTATTGGTTCGAGAATACATGCACGAATCTCCTTTCGCATTCAATCGTATAGAAAATTAGATTGTGAAGCGATATTTATTCGAGTAGAAGCACCAAGCCACGGCATCGATTTCGAACGCTTTGGCTTGGTTGACGCTGAGATAGTTAAATTTCGAATTTTATTGACCGAAGCGTTTTTATCTCTATTTACATATCCATAAAAAAATTCTATGATAATGGGGCACCTTAAATTTTTTATATCATATTATCGGTGAATAGAGCATGGCATGGATAAAAAAAAAAATTTGGTAGAAAATTTATCAAAAAGAAGTGTATTAACTACCTAATCGATTTAAGCTTGGGTTCCAAAATAATTTATCCGTATGTTTACTTATTTATCAACTTTTTTTTAAGTAATCGAAGTGAAGATTTATTTAGCGATTCGACAAAGGGACTTATTTATTGGACACTAGCTGTTCCCTGCGGGTATTCCAAGATAAAAGTATTTTTTTCTGTACCTATACCCTTGACGTGTAGGTAGTATGCAAAATTTTATGTAGTTTCTGCCGCGTTAATTTCGAAACTCCCGTGAGAATTCCGGGATGAAAACTAGCCTATGTCCTTCTCTGTATCCCTGACAACGTGTATGCAAAATTTCGTGGCGATCAGTTGAGCCGTTCAGCCGTGAAAGCGTAATAAACAAACAAACTCACTTTCGTATTTATAATATTAGTAAGGATTCATTGAATAAATTAATAGCAACCCATCTACCATTTTAATAAACGGTATAGCCGTATAGGTATGGTAACGGTTCTGGGTCCTCACATTGCTACCAACCTAATTGTTTTTAATCGCCGTGGTAGGGGACGCGCAGGGAAATGGGTCTTTTTCTGAATAGCTTATTTGTCAATGTCAAGCCAACCAGTGACGGTTTCGTCTGTTTTTGATAGTCCGCTTGTTTCGTTTTATTGGTTCCGCATCCTGGCTGTAGTACAATACGCGTGTGGAAATTATACTTGGGTAAATACCTACATATATTCGTATATATACAATTTGGGTCAATAGGTATTTCGGTCCATGATTTTTTCCCTTAACTCTATACTACACTAGGTAGATAGGTACTATACATATATTTGGACATAGATAAGCAATAGTGTGTTAACACACGCTGGAGAGTGAATCGTGTTAAAAAATCATAGCGTCATTTTGTTTCAACATTTTTTTAAGTTTAACTTTTTGTTGGTATTTAGACAGTTTAATATGGTAAATTCATGATTAGAAAACGTTCTATAACTCTCAATAAAGCGTTCTTTATCAATAACTTAATATGATGGGTTAACATGTTATTGCTTATCTGCTCCCATTTATAATATGTGGGTACTTAGGTTTATATTATTCCGAGGTGTCTTTATGTCGTGTGGACATTTAATAACGCCTCGTATATATCCTATTAAGGGCAGTAATGCACAATTATTTGCCGGACACCCGAGCAGCAGATAACACGGTCGAAAAGTTTGACAACTAAAAGTTTTAACCTAAGGGTTAAAAGATATTTTAGTACCAGTTTGTAATCATCATCATCATCACCAGCCTATAGGAGTGCACTGCTAGACATAGACCTCTAGGACCAGTTTATCGAAATTTTCCCGGGAGAAAACGGCGGGTGAAACCGCGGGCACAGCTAGTTATTTATAAATATGAGAGTGATTTTGTTTGTTACACTTTCACGCCTTAATGCTTAAAAGATCACCATGAAATTTTGCATACATATTGACAAGGGTACAGAAAGGGATATAGGGATTTTATTCCCGCGGGATCTTTATAATTAATGTGCGAGTAACAGATAGTCTTCTATATAATACATGTGGATAAAAACTTTGGTAATATCATCACAAAGTATCTATCCACAGAGGGTGGACGGCCATAAAAATTGTGAAAAAGTATGGAGTCGTTGGCAACGCCAGTAGAGCTAGAAGAAGTAAAAGGGTAAGGGAAGATAACTTTTTCACATTCGTTGGTTAAAACCCATACACCAGGTTTAAACTGGGTTGATTTGGGCATCTATACTCGTTAGCCCGGGGCTGTACAATGAATAGTGATTAACCGCCGCACTCAGAATCGACTTTAATGATTACTTAGTTAAGGATAGATTTTTAAAACAAATCTGCCGCAATCGGACAAGTTTAATAAATTAATGTTAATTGGCATTTAACTAATTAAGTTACATCTCATTAAATGCCAATTAACATTAATTTACTGAACGTCTCTGATTGCGGCAGTTTTGTTATAAAAATCTATACTTGACAAAGTAATCATTAAAGTCGACTCTGAGTGCGATCGTAAGTATAATATTAATATTATAAAGAGAAAAGATTTTATTTCTTATATTTTTGTTTGTCTACCTCAGTCTAAAATAATACATATAAAGGGGAAAGATTTGATTTTTTCTTTGTTCGTTTGTTACGTTTTAACTCAAAAACCTTTATCCTTGAGTAGCCTAGTTTATATTGTAACCTGGAATTCTCGCGGGAACTCCGAAGTTGCCGCGGGTGAAACCGCGGGAACTTCGCTTTAGTGGATAAACTCTATAAAACAACAGATTCTAAAATTCTGTCACTTGCTTCAGTACCTACTTTTATAATAATAATAATAATAATAATAATAATAATAATAATAATAATAATAATAATAAATTTTATCGCGATATTTCCACGGGAACTTTAAAATTAATGGGAGATCGGCTACTATTGTATAGAATTCGGTTAAAAAGCACAATCATCGTGTATCTAGTTGTTCACAACACGGTAGGTAACCTGCCGATCCAATACCTAGCTAATGCTATACAACAAGCAAGGCAGTCTAGTACACGTACGGATATATCCAGTTACCAGCTTCCCGGGCTGGTCTGAGCACTCTAAGCCATCAATACGTATAGCGATCCCCACTTGAACTATTTCCCTACAAATAAGTACTCGTGTTTTGAATACGACACTATAGATTCGAGTGACATCATGGCGACTTGGGTACGGGTATTAGGTACAAAAAGTATTTCTGGTAAATCTCGCTTTATTTAAAAAGTACCTACTATAGGTAAGTTGGTATTCTATCGGCCGCACTCAGAGTCAACTTTAATGATTACTTAGATAAGTAAAGATTTTTAAAACAAAACTGCCGCAATCAGAGACGTTCAGTAAATTAATGTTAATTGGCATGAGATGTAACTTAATTAGTTAAATGCCAATTAACTTTAATTTATTAAACTTGTCTGATTGCGGCAGTTTTGTTTTAAAAATCTATACTTAACTAATTAAGGCGGTTAAAATAGCTTTGAAATTTTCCTTGCAAAATAGCCTAGCTGTTTAGAGTGATTAGATTTTTGAAATTCTCGTGAGAAAATTCACTCAGAACAGAAAATTCTGAACACAGATATTTGGACTGTTATCTATAGATATATATCCTACTAATATTATAAATGTGAAAGTGTGGCGGCCCTGTTACGACAAAACGCTGTAAACATTGGAATGCAAAGTTTCAGAAAACGCGGTATTAAGTTTTGATGTTTTACTCGTTACCAAATTTCATCCAGTGTAGATAAATGTCTGATTTTTTTTTTAAATTATTGGTCATAGTTTTTGCTAATTTTCATTAGAACATAAAGTTGGCATATTTTTATTAGAAACCTCAAAAACTTAAGAAAGATTGTTTTGTTATGATAACATCCAATGGCCAGTATGAGATAGTATTATGATATAACGATGCAACCTAAGCTTACCGCGTTTTGTTATATGTTTATGTTATGATATTATAAGTCAAATAAGTAAAATTTCAATAAAAATACTGAGCCTGAAGCCGACTTATCTAAGTCTTCAGTAATGTTAACATTGACTTAAATTTTCATAAAAATGATACCTGGACCTCGGCATAAATTTTAACAGATTATTTAGATCATCTTTCTTTTTTTTGAGAAATACCTTCTGGTTGTGTTCTTCTTGGTATGTTTGCAAACATATCAACTTTTTTTTCAGTAGATTTCAGAATTTCTTTCTTAAAAGTTTTTTTTAATAGGTACATCAAGTTCCTTGAAATCATTATCATCGTAGTGAATTTTGAAATAAATATTGGGATTACCTCTTCGAAATTCAACAATTTTAAACATTGAGATGTTGTGATTCCTTGGAAAAACCGATTTTAATTCATTTTTAAATAACATGACATCATTGCAGTTATGTACATGGGTTGTCAAATTTTTCCTGGATTTTTTAAACATATGGATATAGTCATCTAAATCATATAGATTGCCTGATTTATTCATCTGATTGGTGATGCTACCATGTCGGCTGACATATAAGTATGACCAGGCTCCAGATATTCTATTTTGATAGTTTGGATGGTGTCGTTATTAAAATCATTAATTAATCTCAGCAATGCAGAGTATAATATTTTATTTTTATTTTGGGCATTGCAATTATCTGCGTACAAAATTACTCTTAAATAATCTCTACAGAATTTTTTTATAAATATAACATATGCCGTCGCTACGTCAAATGCTTTACGACCAGATTCGTGCCACAACATCGTCGTCGCCGGTTTATTTCCTTTACCTATGGCTGGCAAAAGGTTTCATTAAACAACTTTAGTTTTCTGCTAAAGAAGAAATCTTTATTATTTAATTTTGGCATAGTTATACATTTCTGCATATCCACAGTAAATAAGCCGATTCCCGAATCTTCTGTTTCGGCCTCCTCCTTATCTGCGTTCATGTGAGTTCTAAATATATTTTTACTGGATATATGTTGTGCATACCCAACGCAAACTTTGCAATTGCATTCATTACACACATGATCAATGATACCTTCGCCTCTCGGCTCTTTTGGTTTGAGATGGGCTACATCGTGAGCTTCACATTTAGGACATTTGGCCTGCATAGGCTGCTGAGTAGAAATATTCTTTAACTGAATTCTTTTGTGGAATCTTACCCAGCTGCATGGCTTGTGGCCCTTTTGTTCTAAATGAGCTTTCAAGAATAAGGAACATTTGAGAGAGGGTCAATCCAGATGGTAAATATCTCCGATTAGGTGCATGTTCTAATCTATATTGAGATGTTGTTGGATGGAACAGTTCAATAAAATTATCTATATATTCAACATACTCATCAGAAAGAGCTTGCTTAGGCTTATGACGACCTCTTAAATCTGGTGCTGCACATACCGTAGCTGATGTTGAAGATTTACACATTTTGAAATTAGCTTTTAAAACAACAACTACTGCCTGGTCATTGGTATAGTCTAAGGTCCGCAGGAACATAGTTTTGCATACACGATTATCAAGTAGCTTGTATATATAAGTATGGTTTCTTTTTGTAAATTTGGAATACCGCATAGCAATTTTATTATTTTCTACATTACGTGAAATGAAATCCCTTCTTCTTTGAATATCCATCTCCCAGTAGCTATTCCAAATTATCTGTCTTTGTTCTTCACTAATATTAACAGTACATTTTCTTATACATGTATTTTTACAGGGAACTCCTATTGGATGCTTTTTTTACTTGCTTTTAGTCTATCTCCGTGATCTTTGATTCGTTTCTTTTTTGCAGGTGGTAGTACATCATTTTCATCCTCAGATACTTCATCTGGCTGGTGATCTTGGTATTCATGACTTTCGCTAAGATTTTGAACTATTACTGCTGTTATTGGTTCGCCCTGTTCCACTTGTTTTCCTGTAGATTTTTTGGCAATAGGTAAAATCTTGTCTTCATTTTGTTTTTCAGTTACCGTTACAAGATCATTTTCATCTTCAGCTGGATTACCTAGTTGAAAATTTCGCTTACCAGACTTATTCTCTAGGTCAAAAACCACATCTGATATTTGATCTTCTTTTTTCAGTATGTTTTCTTCGAGAAATGCATTATAATGTTCATGTTGATTGAGAGGTGTCATCGTTTTATTGCTACATAATATCATCATAGATGGTGACATATTTTCAAAATCTTTAGATTGGCGACTAAGCTCACTGTCGTAAAGCATCGTGGGTGTAACATTCGTCATTTCAGAATAAGTTATAATATTTCTGTCTGTATTGTTACTTATCAAAATAGGTTGTCGTTGATTAATTGACATATTATTAACTTCGTAATATTTACATTAGGATGGTAAACGAATATCATATTCCAAATTTTCATCTATCTACTACCGACAAAATTAAACAATTAAAGTAAGTTCATCATACTTAAATTTAAATGATTTTTTTTTAAATTCACATACTAGAGCAAATGATGTGGAATCTCTCTCTATACTTGAACCTCGAAATCAGCATACAGTGACATCTAAACTAAACGTGTATACAAAATTTCAGCTCAATCGGTTCATCTACTTAAAAATTGAGTTGCAAAATTCCACCCCAACAAACATAGTTACATATATTGCAAGTTAAATAAAAAGTTTTAAAAAAAGGCGTCCGTAAGTCTGTCGTAGTTTGTAAAAAACAATGACATCTTTATATAGGTGCTTGGAATGCTCGAAAGCAATAAAACCCAAAATCATGTTCGGGTTCGGGGCTTATAATCTATTGTTTTTGTCTTGAACACGTGCAATGTACATTCATTAAACTTTCTAAGTTATTATAGTTTATAAGTTAAGTTTCGTTATGGTTGTTCCTTGTCGATACAGGGCCCATATTCACTATGACCAACAACATTTCTTGCCCATAACGCGCATCCCAAGAACATAATCCCAAACGCTCCAGATGCAAAAATATAAAAAAAATTATGTTCTTTATATTAAACGAAACGTTGTGAATCTATTTTTTTAAAGTGAAACTTCTTTGAACACATAGGAAAAGCACTTTAAGTGGCGTGTTATCTTAACGCATGGTCATTGTGAATAAGCACACTAAACTACAAATGATTTGTTTAGTAAGTCTAACAAGGAGGCGGCGGCGCGCGTGCGCATCCCCCGGCCCGGCAACCGCTTTCGTTTATTTATTATTATTTTGACAAAACGCGGCAACATGAGTTTGCAGCGTTATGTAAAAACAGTAAGACGCTTGTCGCTCGTCACGATCACGGTAGAACGCTGTAGTCTAGTATGCAGCGTTTTGTAAATATTTTTGATTCCAATTTTGGGTTACAGTAAAATGTTCCTTGGAATATTTTAGTAACAAAAAGAGATATTGGACTACGGATTGAACCAGTAGCAAGCTTACATGTAACAGATTATTTTGAGCCCTGTTACGATGAAACGCTGTAACCCGGGTTGCAGTGTTTTGTCGTAACAGGGCCGGTGGATGTTTAGATGTTTGGATATTTGATGGATATTTGGATGTTTGTCACTCAATCACGCAAAAACGGCTGAACGGATTTGGATGAAATTTGGCCCACACGTTGTCAGGGGTATAGAGAAGGACATAGGGTACTTTTTATCCCGGAATCCGCGCGGGAACTTTGAAATTACCGCGGGTGAAACCGCGGGGCACAGCTAGTTATAACATAATGTAAAAATGGCTGGACCGATTGCGCTAATTCTTTTTTATTGTGTTCGTTATTGTAAAGAGACGGTTCTTATGGAAGAAGTGTGGAATTTCTGTGGGTATTCCGAACCTCCGAAAAGGTTAGATCGATTTTGACGGGACTTTCACTGCAGATGTTATCAGTAAGTTAGGCTGCTTTGAAGTTCCTGCGGGAATTCCGAAACTTCCGTAATTGTTTTTTTTTGTAATGCAACCTATAAGTTGACAATAATAGTGAAACGCGAGGGGATCTGGCAGTAAAACACAATTAGTATTATCAAAAATGATGACAACTAATGACTATCTATACATATAAAATGCTTTGTCCTGAAATGACTGACGGATCAACGCACAGCCTAAACCGCTGATCGTAGAGACCTGAAACTTGGAGGGTGGGTTCTTTGGATGACGTACTTAGGCATCCGATAAGAAAGGATTTTTGAAAATTGGGATGAAAAGGGGTGCGGGTGAAACCGCGCGGGACAGCTAGTTGAGGATAAATTATAAAATCTGTTTGAAATATCAATTTAATAGGTAGGTAGGTACTGCGAAAATTGTAACTCACAGTTAATAGGTACGCTTCCCGATGGGACACCTGCGTATATAACCTGTTCCGCATTTTTAACTTTTTGAACATCTTGTTTATTCATAGACGAACTAGCTGTTCCCCGCGGTTCCCCCCAGCTAATTTCGAAGTTCCCGCCGGAATTCCGGGAAAAAAGTACCCTATGTCCTTTTCCGCACCCTTGACAAGGTGAATGCAAAATTTCATGATAATCGTCTGAGTAGTTAAACGTGAAAGCGTAACAAACAGACTCACATTCACATTTATAGTATTAGGATTCCAATACTTCAAAGGTATTTAAGTTTCAGGTGCCACATGATAAAATACATGATGGGCATGTTGACTAATTTTTATTTTTTAGTCCGTCTTGTAGATTATTAAAAAATATTGGACACGTATTTTTTCTTTTTTTACGTAATCAAAAAATAACGGCGACATATTGAGTTGAAATTTCGCGTGACGTCACTATTCTGACAGTTTGTATGGCGGTTTTAGCGGTTAGTGACGTCACGACCCCCTCACCCTGAACTTTAATGCGCTTTATCTCTGTATATTTTAATTTATTTGAAAATGCAAAAAATACGTGTCTATTGTTTTTTTTATTTTGTAACTGACGGACTAATTAGAATTTTGATTTTCAAAAGTAGTCCACATCCCCATTATATTGCAGTGGTATAACTTGCTCGATATTCTTACCGCCCGTGTGTAGTTCAAGGGACCGCATGTCCGTTATTTGTCATTTTATTAGTGGAGCCTCCCGCAATATTCGTGTGGCTCCGGCGAGATTGCTCCCAACTTTACTACCTCGGTCTGTCGGCTTGTTGCGAGAAAAAGTTGTAAATTTGCCGGCGAATAGCGCGTTTATGCAACCCAAATTGACCTCGGACGGACGGGTGGGTTTTTTCGCCCGATCCATAATCCTACCCGTGGCGAATGTTCTCATTGGCCCTTACAGTGAGTGACCAGAGTTAAAAGTAGGACGGTTTGACTAACTAGACGGTCAACCGGCCGGTGGCGGCTTATCTTGTTTTAATAAGTTGTTTTTTTTTTTCATACAAATTTATATAGGTAATACTAGCTGGGCCCCGCGGTTTCACCCGCGGTAATTTTGGAGTTCCCACGGGAATTCCGGTATAAAAAGTGCCCGATGTCCTTTTCTGTACCCCTGACAACGTACACGCCAAATTTCATCCAAATCCGTTCAGCCGTTTTTGCGTGATTGAGTAAGTAACAATCCAAACATCCACACTTTCACATTTATAATATTAAGTAGGATTTATATACTAGCTGTATCCCGACGTTTCACTGGCGTTAATTTCGGAGATCCCTCGGGAATTTCAGAATAACACTACCTACTCTATATCGTTTTCTGTACCCCTGACAACGAGTATTATGTAAAATTTTATGCAGTTTTAACCGCATTAATTTCAAAGTTTTTTTAGGAAATTCAGGCATATAAAATCTACTAATATTATAAACGCGAAAGTTTGTAAGTATGTATGGATGGATGGATGGATGGATGGATGTTTGTTACTCTTTCACGCAAAAACTACTGCATGGATTTAAATGAAACTTTACAATAACATAGCTTATAGGTACATCAGATTAACACACAGGGTGCTTTTTATCCCGGAATTCCCGCGGGAACTTTGAAATTAACGCGGGTGAAACCACGGGTCACAACTAGTTTCCCCATAATATGTCCTTCTGGGAATACCTTTCCTACCTTTGAGGAGTATGCGAAATATCAGGATTTTTGGTTGAGTATTTAAGGCATGCTAATAACGTGAATTTGAATAGTAACAATATGATTGAAATGAATAATTGATAATTTAATACAGTTATGTCTTCTTTCTTTTTTCCTTATAATTTGTTAGTAGTAGTCGCCTTCCTTGGCGTAGGCCTCCCCCAGCTCTCTCTATTTAGCTCTGTCCCTGGCCCTAGTCATCCACTGCGTACCCGCTTTCTCTATGAAAATATCTTCCCATCTTTTCTTTGGGCGACCTTTGCTCCTTTTATCCTCTATTATTATATTCGTCATGTATCTTAAAATTGTAAATGGAAGAAGTAGTAGAATAAAGGCTTTATTTATTTATTTTATTTATTTATTTAAGGCATGACAGCGTAGCAAATAAAACTCGCATTCGCATTAATAAATAATAATAGTAAAGATTTTAGTAACGCAGTACCTACCCAATAATAATCAATCTACTAATACATTAAAGCGAAAGATCACTCACTGAATGAACCAGAAATCTGAAGAAATACTTAACCCAGGCACAGAATCAGATATTATATTACTATCGCAGAGAACAGCTAGGATGACCTATACTAAAAATGCGTTAGTGTCGTGGAACAATTAGTTAGGATGAAATTTTTTCCATAATAAACTGAGTCCGTTAATTCCGTTATAAAAGAAAAGAGGCAAAATTACAACAAAACAAATTGTGAAAAAACTCATTTAGAAAAAAATAATAATAATAATAATCCACATCACAACACACAGATCTACTTGATCCCACACTAAGCTATTATTAGCTTGTGTCGTGGAAACCAAGCAAACGTGGTATATACTACATATAAATACTTATATATTATACTATACATATTATATAAACACACCCAGACTGGAAAATGGAACCCTGTGTTCATCACACAAAGTCCATCCCCACCGGGAATCGAACCCGGAACCCCTTGATTAGCGGGTAGGCATGGTAGCCTCTGCGCCAATCGGGTCGTCAAAATGACAGTTGATTTAGAAAAAAATGACAGTTGATTTGTTTTTTCGTAGACCAGCCACCGTACGACGCCGTGACAGAAAATGATCTTTTTCTGCCATCCGTACCGTCCGAAATAGAACTTCATCCTAAAAAGAGGTTTAAAAAGTGTGTCCATATAACTTGTTGCAATCGGTCGCGGTGCGGCGTGATGATAGCTTGGCATGGCTTGGAACGACGCCAGAGGATTCACTTCTTACCCCGGCGAAGAGGGTACCTTTCACCAACATAGATTTATTTTTAACAAATTACATTTTGAACGGTTGATAGACGATATCTTCGAAAAAATGAAATTTTTCCCTCAAAGACTTTGGATTTTTTTAGTTACGTATCCATGATGGATCGGTTCGGTCGTTTTCTTTTAAAGTGTATAACTAATGAAATCAAAAACTTAGCAACAGCTGATATATAGATACTTTTTTGTAAATACATGCTTGATAGATGGATACTTAACCCAAACTCAGGGTGAAAATAAAGGATTGGTCGTACATTATAGTACATATTATGTAAATGTTCACCCCTGCTGCGAGAATCGAACCCCCGACAACTGAAGTAGCAGCTCAGCAGCAGCATGTCGACTATTTCAATATGCATGAATCTACCTACTTAAATATGCAAATATCAAAAACTAATAAAACCCACCGGAGAGTAGCGAGCACTTAGTTAATCTAGAACATAACACAATGAATTTTCGGGCCAATTCCGCCAGCACTAGCATGGCTTCCATCGGCATTGTTCTAAAACGAATGGCGAACAGTTTGACAATGGTCTGTAGGTAGGTAAAGGAATTCATATTTGCGACTGTTCCCTCTCACGGGCGCTGAATTAAAATGAACTTTGGCCGAGCAACAATGACACGATCTTTTGTTCCATGAACAATACATTTTACCGGTGGAATTAAAAACCACTGACAAAAGAGTACAAGTTCATAATACGGCCCGCACCGGCCGGGCTTGCCCGGACTGCGTCTCGCTTGATGCCGCACACATGTAACCATCCGTGAAGTTGGAGATACGTGTCTTGGCTTTATTATGCTGGAACTGAAAATGTGGACTTCTCATTCTTATGGCAATAATACACAGTACAATTCTGGTGCTTCAAAAAAAAAATAATGGGCTGAAACTTCGTAAGTAGGTTCAGTTCGACGAAACACCCAAGCTTTTCCCCTGAGAAAATTCTCGAAACAGGTAGCTAATGAAATAAACAGGTGAAAAAAATTTCGATTTGATGGGGTGTCGAAATTGTCTGAGTACCAAACAGTACATTTTTTATTGAAATTTTAAGACGCGACACGCTGTTTGTGCTTTTTTTTTTGTTATTGCATATTAGCGGTTGTCGTAACGAATAAAGTTTATTTCATTTCCTTTCATTTTATTTCATTTCATAATTAATTGGATAATAAAACCGGAAAAATAATTGTCTTCCAAAACGGTTGATTTGACTGGAGAGTTCTCCATTCCAAATATGAATAAAATGACGAAGTCATAAAAACTATGAATAAAATAACCGGCTGATTTTTTTTGCAGCTTAGTATTGTATTTGTATCAGCTTAGTAAATGAAATGGTCACACAGTCCTACTTTAGTGGTGCGTTTTCCCAGTCCTACGCTCGGAAATTGTCGGTTCCACGGAACACTTTTAGCTACCCTTTTCGAGAATTTTCTCAGGGGAAAAGCTTGGGCGGGTCATTGAATCGAACTGAACCTATTCACGAAGTTTTAGCCTGTTATTAGTCACTGAGAAAACAAGGCGTGGGCTGCCGGGCTATGAAGCAACTCAGAGATAGAGAGAAAGCATTTCTCCAAAGAAATAATCACTGCTTGAAAACAAAATAAAATCATACTTCTTCCCAATATATAAAAAATATAAAAATAACAGTAAAAGGAGGAAAACTCTAAAGATTTGTAGTATGATACTTTTGACGGAAATAATTATAGCGTAGGAAACGGTTACATACAATAAATTTATGTAGGTATACATAATATCTATAAAATAAACATGGGTATTTAATAGTACATTGTTATTTTAAGTATCTTTCTTCCGAGGATAACACTGTGCTTTTCATTACGAATGCAAGGAAAGTCAAAATAAAAATAGGAATTAGCTAAAGAAAAAAATGAGTGAATTTTATTCTACATAAATCAACCATTAGGTGTGCTACTGGCCAGTAAGTATGCCCATGACATAAAAAAAACTTGAGTTTCTGCAGTATCCAGCTGTCAGTTGAAAGCGATTCTCCCTAGGGCTGAAAAGTGTTACTTTCAACCCGCTTCTCAGGCAACTTCAGACCTACTTTCCGAGTATGAGTAATGAAAAATTTATTAAAAGCATCGTAATAGGAAAAGGTGTAGGTACAGCCTTCGTAATTTGAATGTAAAGTATTTTTATTTTTTTTAAAGATTTTGAGAGCACTTGTGTTTATTAAAAATGTAACTGCAATATGCAAATTAAAATTTGTCATTTACTTTGGTGGAAAAAAAAAACTCTCAGCCTGATTGCAATTTGTGAAATTGATACGTTCAATTAATTTCTGTTTTTTTATATATAGGTATATGCCTAGGCAAACGAATCACCCTATTTACTTAACTGTAGCTGATCCCCGCCGTTTCAGCAGCGTTTATTTTTAGTTCCCGCAGTGATTTCGGAATAAGATAAACTATTTCCTTCTCTGTAGCTCAGACGACTTGTATGATATACATAATTGTGTATGTATACAAAGTTTCATGATTATGGGTTGAGTAGTTAGGAAACTACAAACTTACATTCGGATTTTTAATATTTATTAGAAATTATGGATTATAAATCTACACCACCTACATAGATCTATATCTATAATCTATATAGGTACATCTAATAATATAAATCACGATTTATATCTAATCTAATATATATAAATCACGTGTCACGTTGTTTGTCCGCGATGGACTCCGAAACTACTGAACGGATTTTGATAAAATTTTGCAATGGTCCAACTTAAAAGATAGGATAGTTTTTATCCCGGAATTCCCTCGGGAACTGAAGGACATAGAGTACTTTTTCCCGCAACCTCCGCGGGAACTCCGAAATTACCGCGGATGAAATCGCGGGGGACAGCTAGTCTAATATATATAAATCACGTGTCACGTTGTTTGTCCGCGATGGACTCCGAAACTACTGAACGGATTTTGATAAAATTTTGTAACCATTTATAAAATGGTCCAACTTAAAAGATAGTATAGTTTTTATCCCGGAATTCCCGCAGGAACTCCGGAATTAATGCGGGGAACTGCTTATCACCGTAAACTACAGCACTTTTTTCCCGGAATTACCGTGGGAACTCCGAAATTACCGCGGATGAAATCGCGGGGGACAGCTAGTATGTATATAAAAATGAATCCCTATTTCCCTTGGTCACGGCATCACGCGTGAACGGGCGAACAAATTTTGCTAATTATTTTTTTGTTGTGTTTGTTATTGTTGTTGTTTCACTGCTAATTAGCTGACGTTATAAGAAGTAAATTAGGCAACTTTGGAGTTCCTTCGGGAATTCTGAAACTCACGCGGGTGAACCGCGGGGCGCACCACGTTACAAATAAATTAGTCACAAACAAACAAAATGTTACACTACCAGCTATAAAATGAATACATTATACCTACTCGAGACCGTTATAAATAAAACTGGTCTCTGTGTATACTGAATAACGTAGTGTTGTGCACAAATATGAAATGGTAAAGGTTGGTCGGGATTGGAAAAGTTTCCCACGAGCTAGAGGCGCACTCGCACTTGTATTCATACGCCGTGCGGGAATCAAGTTGAAATTTACCGAGCCAAATTTAATATCTCACTGCGCACATAACAGCGCTGCGTTATAAAAGCCAAGTGAAAATTGAGTTACTATATTCATAATATTCTGGTCCGTTAAACTTGCACAAGTTCACTTAACGGATTACAATATGCTATCGTTGCATAGGTAGAGGTCAGTGGTACATTTATATCAGCTATCTATCTATACATTATAAAAAATGCTTTGTCCTGAATGACTGAGTGACGGATCAACGCACAGCCTCAACCGCTGATCGTAGAGACCTGAAACTTGGAGGGTATGCTAAGGAAAAGGGGTTACAAAGATTTCGGAACTCCGAAATTATCTCGGGTGTAAACGCGCAAGCCAGCTAGTCTATCTATCAACAACAGAATGACGTGAGCATTAAATTTATGTAGGTAAATAAAATAAATCCTACTAATATTATAAATGTGAAAGTGTGGATGTTTGGATGTTTTTTACTCAATCACGTAAAAACGACTGAACAGATTTGTATGAAATTTGGCATGCACGTTTTCAGGGGTACAGAGAAGGACATAGGGTACTTTTATCCCGAAATTCCCGCTGAAACTCTGAAGTTACCGCGGGTGAAACCTCGGGGAACAGCTAGTATAAAATAAAATGACAAATAATCCTACTAGTATTATAAATGTGAAAGTGTGGATGTTTGAATATTTGGATGTTTGTTACTCAATCACGCAAAAACAGCTGAACGGATTTGGATGAAATTTGGCATGCACGTTTTCAGGGGTACGGAAAAGGACATAGGGTACTTTTTATCCCGAAAATCCTGCGGGAACTCCGAAATTACTGCGGGTAAAACCGCGGGGCCAGCTAGTAATACTATAAATAGAGATTGCTCTTTATTTTCTTAAAATCTACAAATCGCGATGCGTCGTTTAATAATAGAGTTCCCACTAGAGATTTAGATTAAGGACTTAACATCATACGTAGTAATTTTAACTCGTCGAAACTACTCCAAGCGCAAAATTAAACGAAATTACTTATAGGTATCAAAAAATGTACATTTTAAATTTTTTTCAAATGTTTTAATTGTTAACCTCCTAAAATAGCATTTATATTACCACTGCAACTACCTATTCTATTTTGTTTAACAATTTCCTGCCGAACACTATTCGTTCAATATCGCTTAGCGAGTTGACACGACAACGCTTTCACCATGGCTCCGCCTCCTCGACACATTAGGCGTTTTTCTTCCGACAAATCACACAACATAATAGGTTTTCGTCAAAAACAAACGTTTACGGACAACGAGTGCGACTGACACACGAACGGACAGTTTATCAGATTGAACATGTCATTTAGATCGCGATGTAGGTGGATACGTTTCGTGAGTACAGTCGAAAACAAACATCATTCGCCTTTTAGTTTTAAGTGCAATCTAAAAAGAAATTATAAATTGCTGATACGGGTTTTGAACCCTTTTTATATTATGTAGAGGTATCTCTACTTTCTACAAAAGCATGAAAAGAAACAAAACAATAACGCGACGCGACGCTCGGGAAAAAATAATTTTGAATTTTTTTAGTTGACACGCGCTTGAAACCGCGGGAAATAAATATATTTAACATAATAAAACATACCTACCATGTATATATGTTTTCGATGCTGACTTTACTTATCTTATAGCGCTTCTAGTCTCACATGAAGCGCAAGAATACTCGCTTCAGCTCTGAGACGGGACAGTCTCAAAGCTAAAGAAGTTTTTAGAAATGGGGAAATAGGAAAAATTTGCATCTAGAAATACCTATCTTAACTCCACTCTCGTGTCATAGAGCTATGAAATTAATCCGATAGGTTGGTGGGGACATAGTATCTTTGAAAAATATAGAAATAAAAGTTCTGCTTCGCAGGGCTCCAATGACATTCTTAAATATGTAAAAAACAAACTCGATCTAACAAAACAAACAATATGTGTTTTGTTACTAAAGCTTTTGGTAATTATTTAATGATAACCGGTTAATATGCTGAATTAATCCTGTTTGCCTTTGTTGTACCTATTGCGTTCAGCAAAAATAACTGATTAGTTACAGCACCTAACCGTCACATACACACTTTTAATGCAACTTCACGCCGACTAAATACCAACGTGCGAGTGTCCACAATAAAGAGAAGGTACCTCGTTCCCCCTAAAAACTCCCCACTGTCGTCTGTTGCTCATTGCAAATTGAGATTTCCATAAACAAATGAATTAATTCTCTATTCGTAGATAGTCCACGCTGGACTACGTTTTCATAACTCGATTGCATGCGAGCGACTGCCGTCGGCGTCGTGCCGCCCAAAGAGTAGGTAGGTATAACCAGTGCCGCCGTAACTGGTCAGGCTTCTACGAGTCCCTCTCTATAGTTCGCCTTTTGACATCTCAAAGAAATCCTCCCCAATTGAAACTCGCGTCTATCACAGCCAGTTAGCGAATACAAACAAATGTTTTATCAAATTCTCTTTAATTCCGCTTCAGGTAATGGCTATAGATAATGCACATAAAAACTCCATATGTACTACCTGCCAAATTTTAGTTTCACCTATAGATCAAGCAGTTTTCGATATTTAGTGATTAGTCAGTGACTTTTTATATAGGTACATATACATATTATAATATAATAGGATTGAAATTATTACGAATCGAATAGAAAGTGTGTTTTTATTTTACCATATAAAGTTTTCAAGTGCTCACTGCTTATGTAAACCATCAACAAGTCTATCAGATATCAATACAAATAATTTCAGATTCATTATCGTGATTAAGATACGTAAATCCAAAGCGTAAATAGATATACCTAATTACTATTATAATAAAATTTAGTTATCATTTAAAATAGGAAACTCTAGAAAATGAACCAAATTGAGTTATTTCAACATGCAATTTATTTTAAATCCTTTTAAACGATCAGTATTTAAATAATAACGGAAATAATTTATTGTTTTCACCAGGGATTGCTCATTTTCCGTTGGGAAGCTTAATTTAAGGTTATCAATAAATTAATCAATAAAAATGGTCTAAATGATTTATCTCTAATCGGCGTAGCGCTTGTAATTTCGTAGATGGGTCACCTCCAAACTATTGTTGTATAATGTTTAAAGTATTATTTTTTCATTTTAATAATAATATTATTGTTATTCTTTTATATGGAGTGTATCAGGTCACGTTGTATAGACGCTTTTACACTTAACTGCGCAATTTACTCACATCAACTTCATGAAAATTAGCATCTATACGAAAAATTGTCGAAAAAAATTACAGTCATTTTTAGCAACAAAGTACTTAAAATATGTACCTACCTACTAGTTTAAGCAACGATTGCATATATCATTGTGTACAAGTTTAAACTTTTGAAACACGTTTAAACCAATGCATTCAATCTCATAGATTTGCATTCAGACCTTAACGTAACGAAATTTTTGTCTAACTATTCCTAAAGATGTCGAGTAATTCGCGTCATATTATGACGCAGCAGCCCTATAACCGTATTAACAATGGCATGCCAATTTCGTTCGGAAGCGTCTTATCGTCGACGGACACACGACGTTTATGGTAGCTGTTGGTCTCTACTACCATTTATGACTTGGTTATTTTCGTAGTGTGACGACGTAAAAATGTCGTCGACAAGAAATTACTGGCCACTTTATCTTTGCTCGACGTTGATAACGTGGAATAATTGAGGGAAACTTCTTTGCTTGTTTGTGGTTGATTTCTTCTTTTTTTTTTTTCGTTTTATTTTTTGGCATCCGTTCATCCAATTATCAAGTTAAGTAATCTCTGAATGTAAGCGCTTCTGAACTTCTCTTATATATTTCTTTGAATTCTTCGCTATCTTAATCTTAATATCTCGACTTACTCCTCAATACCACCTCAATAAACATTGCTCTTTTTTGCGTCTTTCGCCTATTTCTCTCCCAAAAGTCATTACTAACATTTAATGTGCTCTTTTTCTGACATTATCAAACTTTCTAAGCTTTAATTTTGAGGGCACCGTTGATTTAGTCGTTACAAAATCTGACTGCTGTACTGTACCAGGTTTCACAGGTTTAATTCTTACGTCACAGGATAAATATTTAACTATAGGTATAAACATTTATGTTCACCCTGAATCTGGATTTAGAGATATTATAAAAACGTTTAAAAAAAAAAAAACAAAAACAAAAGGAACACAAATTCGTATCAGTCGAAGGTACAAGGTTTGCTTGATTTGGAACCTGTGTGATATTATTATAATATTTTTATTACAACGTACCTAACTACATTAGTATTAAACGTATTTAGTTTCGATGACAGTCAAAGACGTATGAGATTAAAATTCAACGTGAAAAGCTTTTGGCAGTTTATCTCAAAGTTCACCTGCTATCCTTTTTAATTGAATACCATATACTACTAGCTGTGTCCCGCGGTTTTACCCGCGTGAGCTCGGAATCCCCGCAGGAACTCGAAATTAAAGTTTTGTTAAAAAAATAAAAATAATAAATTCGGCGGAGAGAGCAGGGCTACCCTTATCACTTAGTGGTATAAAAAATAGCCTACGATCTATTCTCATACCAGCCAAATATACACAAAAAATATCCTAAAAATTGATCAAGTCAAGGCGTTTCGAAGGAGTTCGTACAAAAACTGTGACATGAGATTTTTATATATTAGATTAGATAGACAACAAGGAAATTATAGCTAAAGTTGTTTTGATAAAACTCATCCAAGCTTAAAGAGGTAGGGATCGTTTTGTGAAAATCCTTACGTAACACGGGCAAAACATTCGAGTAGGTACAATATTAGGTATCTGCACAAAAGTTTAATACCTATTACGAAGGAATGTCAGTATTAAACTGAGACTGTTTATGGTCTAGCTTTATTCTTATTTTTCACGTAGCGACAGCAACCAAATTGTTTAGTAATTTTTTTTTTATTTAGCTAATCTTATGCCTTTTTTTATTTAGGTAGTTAATCTTTTTTAAATACATTTTGACAAAAGTAAATTAAATAATGATTTTATTTTATTATTAAAATATTTTTTTATAAACATTGTGTCTGTTAATGTGACTGAAATACTATCTAGTTTTAGACATACATTGCGTTAATGAATTAACTGAAAACTATAAAGTAGTTTGCTCAGAATCAACTAGCGAATCGATTGCACTATGTCTTAATATGTGTTATATTTTTTCACTTTTATTAGCCCATGTCTAAATTACACTTACAATTACAATTACACGGGCGGGCGGGCGGCGTACCCGCCACGTCATGTACGCCACCCGCAGCGCTTGGAATTTCGTAGATTGGTCACCTCCAAACCAATATTGAATAACTTTGAAAGTATTAATTTTTTCGACAAATAATATATTTTAATCATATTATTGTTAATTTTTTTAAATAGGATGTATCAGGTTTTCAGTTAATTCATTAACACGTTGTACAAATTAATAACAAGACATTTGCATGCCGAGTAACGGCAGTTAATATATCTGTACCTTAAAATATATTAGTATAAATGAATTGAATTGAATATAGCTATCTAATGTCTGAGCCCCTGAGTGACCCTGTGTATTTTTTACCTAATACTAGGTATTGAGTGTGTGTGTGTGTAGAATCGACAAGAGGCAACATATTAAGGCCCCTACAGAGGCCTAACTAGTGCCTCATCCTCAATCAAAAGACAATCATTTTCTAAGATATATTTCATTTAAAAATAAACAGGAACATGATTAATATGTATTTTAGTGTTTAAGGTCGGAATTCCAATGAAAGAAATTTTTTGCAATGTTATGTTTAAACAGATGGTAGTAGGATCTCTTATTCGCTCACAGCACATTAATATGATCGCTCGATAACTTTGCATTTAAAAAAGCTAAAAGTCGTACCTATGAAATGCAAAGTCGAATTTGTGTTTGTCTAATCAATCTTTGTAATTATTTGGCATTGCGTTTAAAAAGAAATGTTCCTATATAGAATCTAAAGCTGAGTATCCTGTTACAATGTATTCCTACAATACAATCTTACATCCTGTTTACGTATAGATAGATACGTTATCTGAAAATTTTGTATTCTCCCAATAAAACTTTGAGATCCTTTGTTTCATCTTTTTGTTTAACGTCCAATGTTAGTTTTCAACTTATGTAGAAGTCAGCTAGACGATCCCTCACGGTTTCACTTGCGTTAACTTCGAAATTTCCGTGGGAACCGTACGTCCACTGTAGCGTCAATAAAACATAATATAATAATATGTCAATGAATTTTTAAAATCGGTCCAGTAGTAAGTATTTAAGTGTATCCATTACAAACAAAACTTAATCTTTTCTGTTTTTTAATATTGGTATAGATAGAGTGTAGATAATAATTTAAACAGACATACTTATTATACACTTACGTTGTTGGTGCTGACCGTACGTCCGTACAGAATTTCATTTCGCCCCCACCATGTGCGTCTCGTGTAATAAAGCCGCGACTTCCGCAGCGTTCGACCGTCTCCCGCGTGCCTCGTCTCTCGTAAACATGCAACATGTTACCTTCTGTCTTCTTTTTAAAATTCTCGTCCTCTGCCTTATTACGATTCGTAAGATGTAACAATATCCTAACTTAATGTTATAAATACGAAAGTGAGTTTGTCTTTTTGTTTGTTACACTTTCACGTCTTAAATACTAAACCGATCATCGTGAAATTTTGCATATATACGCTGTCTGATGTACAGAAAAGTACCTACATAGGGTATACTTTCTGTCCCGGAAATTCTGCGGGAACTCCGAAATTCACTCTAGTAAAATCGTAAGGATATCTAATTTACACTAATATTATAAAAAAGATATTTGTAAGTTTATAAAAATTTAAATGTAGAGCTTTCTAGAGAAGCTCTCTGTAGAAAATCTAGAGGTAACCTCTTAAATTAGTGGACATTTCTGAAAATTTCTTTACTGATTGGGATCTACATTATCTCTGAGCGATATGGAATACTTTTTAGAGTTCAGCAATTCAGGTAGGATAAATTACAGGGGAAGAGATAGTAATTTATAAGAACAGTAGCGCGGCATTTAGGGTACATATTGATGAATTATTATACACGAAGCCTTAATTTACGCGGTATCATATGGCCTGTAGTTATGGTTACCAACCCAACCTGTTTTCATCGACTGACGAGAGAGAGCCTATTATATTTTACAAGTGTCACTTTCATGCTTGAAGATCCCAATTATGAAGCGCGCGATGTAATTTCGAGCCGTCTTTTTAGGGTTGCCGACTATTATAGGTTACAACTTACAATGGTTTCGGTAATGCTTCATTTGTACGGAGCTTATTGAACGATCTATAGATAACAGCACCGTTGGTCTAGTGGTAACTGCTGCGCTTGGTGTCGCGGGTTCGTTTCCCGCGTCAGAGAAAACGTTTAAGTGAAGAAAAATTGTGTTTACCTCAGGTAAACCTATGGTAATAATAATTGTAGTTGTAGTTGTCTGGTCCTACGCATAGTACAAGCTCTGCTTAGTTTGGGACCAGATGGCGTTGTGTTATAATAGCCAAGAATTTTTATTATGCTTTTTGTGATGTGTCTCACCAACTTACAGGTCCTATTTTAATGTACCCTCTCAGCTTATTGTACTTTTTTATAAGAAAAGTAAAAAGGGTATACAATTTCATTCCTTGTTGTGCACCTATCACTTCAATAAAACATCATCATAGGTATTTAAATTATGCATTTTTAATACGTAATACTTTTCGTGACAAATAAGTTTCACTTCAAAATTGCAAGATGCTTATGGATAGGAATAATTTTATTCCTCAGGTATGGCCAGGGTACCTGCAGAACTCTCTCGTGTCTGAGCAGTGACGCCGCGCGCCGGCTCGCACTTGACCCGTTTTTATATAACTTTACCTCATTAGCCTGTGCCCATATGCGTATATATGCGACGACGCCCGGAATTTAATGCCTTGTATGTTTATTGTTTGATGTTAGCATATAAATCTTTGTTCTCTTTTCTTTTTGTAATTCGAGCTTGTTGTCAAACGGGAGCCTGTTTTCTATACTATAATAATGTTATAAAGAGGAAAGATTTTATTTTTTGTTTGTTTTTTACGATTTAGCTCAAAAACTACTGAAATGATTTCAAAAATTCTTTCACCATTAGCAAGCTACATTATCCCTGAGTAACATAGGCTATATTGTAATCCGGAATTCCCTCGGAAATCCGAAATTATCGTGGGTGAAACCGCGCGGGACAGCTAGTGTTTAACAAAGTCATTGTGCAAACACAATCCAAAAAATTATAAAAAGGATAGGTAAACTAAAGTTCTGTAGTTAGGTATATACGTATATATTATATATTAACTAATTTCAGAAAACCGAATGTGACTTTGTTCATTACGCTTTCACACCTTAACTACTCTACCTATCATCATGAACTTTCGCATACACGTTGTCAGGTGTATAGAAAAGGACACTAGAAAATGAGTACTGTTCCCGACGATGACATTATAAGTGTTCCCGAAGCTTTGATGTAGCTGTCAACAATATTTTTCCATTACTTCAAAAAAAAAAAACAAAAAAACAAAATCACGCGATAGAGTAGAAATATTACAGTGTATTGAAATAAAATCGAGTGCGAATGGCGCCGGAGCCCGTTACCGTACGTATAAACAGAAGAACGGGATACCTGTGCGATATTAGCTAATGCATTCTAGTATGGGGAAAGTTTTTCGGAGCGCCGTTCCCGGCGCAATCTCAAATTAAATCTGCGCGCCGCGCCGCGGGGTTACAACTTGACTCGAGACGTGTACCGCCACGCCATGCACTAAAATATGTATGCGCTGCCGACACTTCGGGAAATTTGGTTTTGTTGAAAGTGTCTACGAAAACCTATTGTATTTAATTTATATACTTTTTCACATTTCAATTGCTGTGCTACTGCACCACCTACCCACTGTTTTTACTATAGTGAAGGTCTCCATACTCCTGGTAGTCTGGAAGAGATCGCTTCATAGTGATAAGCCGCCTTTTGGAGCCACTTAATACTTTGTTTTCATTTTTTTTTTGTCATTGTACTGTTTGTGTGGTGTTCACAAAAGTGTTTCATATTATATCATTGTAGAACAGAATACCGAACAGGTATTCCGTCGGTCGATCGCCGGTTGAATGATCGTAGATCGTAGACGGTGATTATGGGTATTTATTGGTATGAAAACCCTTTATGTGAAGGTTCTTCAGTTAAATATGGCTAAATCTTATAAAATAATTAATAGATAAACGTATATTTAGGTGCATTAACAATCCAAATTTTAAGATTAGTAGGGGGAAAAGGGGTCGAGTCAAATCTCACCAAGGCGGGAGGGGGATGAAAATCGCCTCACGCATGATGACCACTGCTTCGATCCGGTCATCAATGTCAAAACGATCAGCTATTTACATAGTTAATGTAAATTACTATAGTGTAACTCGAAGAAAAATTATATCTATTAAAATCAGATGAGCGTATATATCCGCGACATTCTTGGTTGGTATGTTGTTGGCTTTTCGCGTTAAAGTAAAGTTAGAAGTTTGTACAAAAGGCGAGAGTAACATTTCCTTTATGTAGGCGGCACGGCAACGCGTCGGTAGGTATATTAAATTTTAGGCTTCCGGCTACCGGTGTTTAGGCGGAATTAGCTCTACGCGGCTCTACTATAGGAGCATTTCGTAGAACGTGTTTCAGTTGCGAATATGTATAGATTGTAGGCTATTAAAAATTTTTAATTGTGCTCACAAATAGGTACTTATATCCCACGCTATTAGAAACTGGGGTAAGCAAAGACCTCACCGATAGGCACGGTCTAAGCAGATGTTAATCGAAATATTTATTAGTTTTCCAAAGATTTATTTTGTTTCAGATTAAAAGAGCTTTCCCCCGCGGTTTTATACGTTTACTTTGGGATTTCCTCAGGAACTCTTTATATATAGGTATATCTAAACATAAATAGGCAATGTTTCTTAGAGGTATAGGTACCTAGATAACTGTAGCTTAGTGAAAGATTTTTTTTTATTTTTTCAGTTGTTCCACAGCTTAACCCTTTTAAACAAACTAACATTTTCTCTTTATATTGTTATAGGTAGCGTTACTTACAATACTTTAATTTAAAACACTAACAAATATTATATCTCTTCATAATTTATTCATCAACAAAATAAACAAATTGTATTTCATTTTATTAATTATTCCTTCAAATAGCACCATTGCACGTTAATATTTTGACTCAAAAATTAATTATTCACAGTAATATTGTAAGAAAATAATATTCTTTACGTTGTGACAGACGTTTCTCGAATAACATAATAATTATACACATAATAAGACTAAAACATATTTTTGTTTCAGTTTTATGATTAGGTAGGTACTTACATCAAAGTGAGTATAAATTATAAGATTTAGCACCCTATAACTAAGTACCTAGTATGTAAAAAAAATCGTTCTAATATTTGACGAAGAAAAATAAAATAAGCGGTTTTGTAATAATTGAAGTAATATTTATACTAACATTTACCGCCGCCCTCCAAGACTCTGAAAGACTGAAAGATAACTTTAGCCATTAGCGATTCAATTTTCAAGTTTTTCTACACAAAATTTGAAAATGAAACCTTTTAAGTTATCGAGTTAGTGGTATTTATTTTAATTAAGTATAAACATAAATATTTAGGTAGAACGTAAGTAATTATTTATCTAACTGTAGTAGAGCTACATTTTAGATTTCTAAAAAAAAAATATTAATAAAGTACTTAGTAAACACTGACCAAATTTTTTTTGTTAGTAAACAAACACAGGCTTGAGAGCAAACGGACTAGAAAATGTAAATCGACTACTTAATACGATACAAAATATGATATAATAGGTACGTAGGTACCTACCGCCCGAAAGGGAGTCTTGTACGTGAATTAAAACTACATAGTCGATCATATCTGACATAATATGGAACTTTGAGGAATAGGCAGAGTTAGATACTATAGGTATTGTTAAGGCTGACTACTCCACATTTTAAGGTGTATCTGTCCTACTACCTTATATACAACGTGTTAATGAATTAACTGAAAACCTGATACACCCCATTTAAAAAAATAAACAATAATATGATTAAAATATATTTTATGTCAAAAAAATGTATACTTCAAAAGTTATTCAACATTAGTTTGGAGGTGACCTATCTACGAAATTCCACGCGCTACGCTCGCGCCTACCGGTTTGAATTTTATTTGCTGCGGGCGGCGTACGCGCCAAATATTGTATTATAAATAATTTAGACATGGGCTAGTAAAAATGAAAAAATATAACCTATATTAAAACATAGTGCGATCGATTCGCTAGTTGATTCTGAACAAACTAGTTTCTAGTTTTCAGTTAATTCATTAACACGTTGTATAGGTATATAAGTTAGTAAGACATTTATCATAGTTTTTTTTTAATTTCGATGACCGATAGAAAAGATGAAACAATCATAAACATTTTTTGTCACATACGAGTAACATGGGGAGATTTAATATTGCATTGGCCAACCCTTCGTCAGAGGAGGCAAAACTTTTGTACATGCTGTATAGCAGTGGTAGTAGAAATTAATTTAGTTTAAAAAAATTTTGTATACCATATCAGGGCGACATAATCGCATATGCGATAAAGCCCTCTTAATAAAGAGAAAAAAAAAGTCCACTCCAAAGATTTTCTTTTTCCTTTAAATTAGAGCAAAAAACATTAACCATAAGACCAATTATCGCATCATAAGTATTTTTTTTGTTATATTCTGAAGTCTAATCGATTTATTTCGTAGACTTCTTATGTGCAAACACGATAACTTCCTTCGCTATGGCACAGCCCCTGTTCACAAAAAACTTACTTCAGCAAGTATTCGCGGAAAAACTTTTCAATTCACACATGCTCCCTGCCACCCTCCCTTCGAACGCCCCCCGTTATTCGCTGTCTTTATTGAATTGTAGACCTATACAAAACGACTAACACGCTATACTTGCATTGAATCAATAAAATTGTGAAATTATAGATGCCCAAGCACGCGCGTAAAATCGTCAATTAAATGTTGATCAGTACCTTTTGCTCATAAAATATAAGTAGGTAAAATATTTGTAATTTTTAGACGTTATTATAATTTATGCCTTTTTTTTTTAAACGTGTTTATGAAAATCTCTGCTCCAACAATGAGTTTCTGAATTGAGTCAACGTTGTTAAATTTTACTTAAGTGACACAAATCTATACATTTATTTATATCATAAAAACCAAAACAACAACAATAATTATAATTAACCTAATGTAGGCTACTTCCTCTTTCGGTTGTCGGGAATATAGGTGTCGGCTCCGGGCACTCCTGTACCGCCAGAATCTCCCACCCATGGGTACCTGAGGGAAAATTGGTATAGTATACTTACTTATAACACAGATCCTAATATATTACTACACTAGCCGATATTGTGCGTATTGTATGTATAGTATATTATTGTATATGTATATAATTTTTTATTAAATTAAAGCAATCTACGTACCTATTAGTATTAGCTGTTCCCCGCGGTTTCACTTGCCATAATTTAGGAAATCCCATGGGAATTCCGGGGTAAAAAGTACCCTGTGTCCTTCTGTGTACCTCTGACAACATGTGCGCAAAATGTCATGATTATCGGTTGAGCAGTTGAGGCGTGAAAGCGTATCAAAGTACTTTTCCCGCCACTTCCAACAATTATTATCGTTATATTCCAATCAGTTTACACAAAAACTTCACAAATTATATAAATAAAACTTTCTTATGAATCACTCTATCTATTGGTGAAAACCGCATGAAAATCCGTTATTTAGTTAGTTATTGAGTTTATCGCGAATAGACAGACAGACACGGCGGAGCACTTTCTTTTATAATATGTAGTGATTATCCTTATATATTTATGTTGTGCATCCACCACCCTTCTCGTTTCTTTCTGAAGCTCTCTGCACCTAATGGTTGCCTAAAAAGATTGCCTCCAGCCATAATTCCGCTTTTTGCTCTATCCTTTCTTTTATTTGTTAAATGTTAATATCTTTGCAATTTTATTTGAATTTGAATTGGGTATTATCTAATTATCTGATCACAGGCCTTCCTGATGAAGAAAACATCACGAAAAAACTGCAAATGTATAAGAATCGATTCCAAAGCGTGAATTTGACCACATCGAACTGGGCCCACTTGGTAAACTGACACATCCTCAGAGTTAGGGTAGGCTTGCGCGTAGTGAGGTCATTAAAAGAAAGTGAACAAGAAGAAGAAAAAGACTTTGTACAAGAAGAAGAAGAAAATACACTTATTCCAGTGCAACACACAATATGAAAGATACAAAGGTACCTACACTTGTCTCCTGTATGTTTTGTGATTGTGTCATCGCGACAACATCAGAAAAGGAGAGTCATTGGCAAAATTACCGCTATAAATCGCGATAGACGCCATCATTAAAAAGAAGAAGAAGAAGAAAAAGAAGAAGAATTCTTTATCCCTCTTCCAACTTACTGGTTAGGGCACTCCTTGCACGTGTCCATGTAGCGAGTGTCCGTGAAGTTCGTCCCCGGGTGTTTGAACGACAGCGCGCACTTGTTGGGCAGGCGGCACGGCGCGGGAGGGTAGTCCTTCTTGTCGCAGCGCCAAGGCTCATAATTGTTTAACGAATTCAACGGCTTCGGGTCCGTCATCCAGGTCAGGGCTTGCGTTACTGTGACTACCCACACGTCGTTCCTGTAAAACGAAAAATTGTTATACAAAGAAGCTTCGCCCATGGACATCTGCAACACCAGAAGGCTAGCAGGTGCGTTGCCGACCTGGAATGGGGATGGGAACTGGCTTTCAAGTGGGGCTGCCGGAACACACCGTTAGGTGCTCGGCGACAGATTTGCAACTTGAAGGTGGTGGCTAGCCAGCCGGGCACTAGAGAGCGCCCTACCACCATGCTATAATTTCCTCACGATGTTTTCCTTCACCGACAGCTCAAGCTCATTGTTAGGGTTTGAACCTACACCTTGCGGCGTTTAATCCGAACGCACCAACCACTGAGCCATCATCGCTTAACATTAACGTAACTAAGCACTAACTTGCATTATCAACGCCCTGCAAAAACTACTGTAGCTAGAAGTACGAAATTGGGTCAAGATGTTTGTAAAGGAGCCAGTAGCCTACGAAAGGGTTTAGGGAAATGCAACCTCTAAAGGGATTGAAGGGGGGATGAAAGTTTGTATGGAAGTACTGTATTTGGGAGCTTTGTACAGATGAAATCGATTTTTTTGTATTTTTAATTCCATTTACACAGCCTTCATTTTAAATTCAAAATATGTAGGTATTTTTTTATTATATTTTGTTTTATGTTTATAGAGTGATTTCAATCTGTGATTCCAAACAACTGGCATCAAAATCATTAGGTAATCATATTATTTTCGTTGTTATCTTAATATAAGCTATTGTTCCTGCCTCCTAAGTTTGATTTACTCGACAGAAAGCTTGCTGGAGATCGCCGAACTCTCTCTAACAAACTATCTATTCTATCTGTAAAATTTCAGCTTCATTAATCAATTAGTTTTCGATATTTTGTTTTTAATCAGTGAGTAAGTAATCTTTCGCTTTTACATAATTATGTAAAGATAGAAGAAAGATGTGTAGAAGATGAATAGAAAGACCGTGACACTCACAAATCATTGGTGACCCAATCCAGGAACTTGTGGAGTCCCTTCTCCAGCTCTTTGATCTGGAACCAGTTGGTGTGGAAAGCCATCATGTAGGGAGCGCGGTTCTGCTGGTAGTATCTGTTGAAGTCTTCTTGCAGCCATTCAAATACCTGTCATGACGTAATTATTAAGGTACTTGATTGAATTTGATGATAGTTCCGTGGTGGTTGGTTGTTAGAATCACACCATGACAATATACTTGAGCTGGCAGTGAAGGAAAAACAGCGTCAAGAAGAAGAAGCATGGTGCCACGTTCAAGTTGAAAGTCTGTCTTATTTATAAGTAGGTATATCTTTTAAACATAATATTCAAGTTACTATTATTATCTATTCATAATAATATTATAAAAAGGAAAGATTTTTTGTTTGTTTGTTTGTTACGATTCAACTCAAAAACTACTGGACCGATTTCAAAAATTCTTTCACCATTAGAATGCTAAATTACTCCTCGGTAACATAGGCTATATTGTTACACTGAATTCCCGCGGGTACTCCTAAATTACCGCGAGTAAAACCGCGGGGAACAGCTAGTTTGTTATAAAAAATATTAACAATGTAAAATTTCACCAGGAAATTTCAATTTGGCAGATTAAAGTTCTCGATTGGCACGGCGGGAATGATAGCCTCGTACTTACTTCGTCGACATCCTGGTTGTGGAGCACGCACTGGTCCAAATAAGGGCAGTGACCACCTTCAAACGTCTCCACGTAGTGGGAGTTGAAAGGCACCTCCCATAGACCTGCGGTTGAATGACATGATTACAATACCCAAATCAAACTTAGCACACACAGTACTAAAGTACATACACACAATAGAAAAACTTACTCATTGACAAAACCAAGAAACATGTATTTACGTAAAAATTAGGCAATCTATATTGCTAAATGCAATCTTTTCATTGGCAACCTACGGTAGAGAGAGAGAAGGAAAAGAAAGGTAGACTGTGCGTCATTTAATATACATTTGAATACCTACCTACATAATTCAAATAAGGGGCTGAAATCTCTTTTCGATAGAATAGTTTCATCGTTTCGTTCAAACACTCATACTAAAATTTTACTTTGTTATTTTATTTGTATCGCTCCGCGAAGGAAGTTTCATTTTTGTACAAAAACGAATTTATTCTATGATATCGTAGAAGGTAGCTGACCTTGGAAAGATCTAGTGGGACACGTCCCAGATTTGCACTCGTGCGGGATCTTGTAGTCCAGCGTGTAGGGCCAGATGGGGATGGCGATGGGCGGCACGCCCACCGAACTGTCGTAAATGTAGCCGAAATCTTGCAACACCTGTCCGTACACAAATTGAATATATAGTTTCCAAATAGTTTCCGGAGTGCTCTCTGTCTAACGGCCGCACTCAGAGTCGACTTTAATGATTACTTAGTTAAGTATAGATTTTTAAAACAAAACTGCCGCAATCAGAGATGTTCAGTAAATTAATGTTAGTTGGCGTTTAATGAGATGTAACTTAATTAGTTAAATGCCAATTAACATTGATTTATTAAACTTGTCTGATTGCGGCAGTTTTGTTTTAAAAATCTATACTTAACTAAGTAATCATTAAAGTCGACTCTGAGTGCGGCGGTAAGAGAGGTTATGTGTTGACGTGTAGTCAATGTTTTATTCAAGCTTTATGCAATAATCAACCATCATATTTTGTAATTTTCATTTGGACACAGATAAGCAATAACATGTTAACCCACAAACTTAAGTTATTCATTCAGAACGATTTATTGAGAGTTAGGGAACGTTTGTTAATTATGTGTTTACCTTATTATATTGCTTAAATATGCAACTAAATATTTAACATAAAAAATGTTGACACAAAATGGCGCTATACTTTTAAAACACGATTCACTCAAAATTTCTCCAGCGTGGGTTAACACACTATTGCTTATCTATGTCCATTTATGCTAATCACTTGTTTCACTGTGTCACCAGCAATTAGCTTTTTTATTTTTGTTTTTAATTTTAACTTAACGTTACTTCTTGTTCTAATTGATTAACACTTCTCTCAATTTAAGTTAAGCCCTTCGTAGATACCTATCTGTACTATTTTTTCCAACACATACTCATCATATCGAAACTGGTATGGACGGTATATAGAAATACTTTTTAAAAAATTTGTACATTAATAATACCAAATTTTGTATACATACATGCGGAAGACACCACCTCCCAAAAAAATACAACAGTTTTCCTAGTTTGGGAGATGGGTTTAGGTTTTTCTACTGACTACTTTCTGTTTGATCTACAAGAGGTAATGAAAAGTAACTCCAAACATACAGATGAATATATTCACATTTATATGTAGATAATAATAATAATAAACTTTATTTAACCAACAATATGAACAAAAGTAGGTAAGTATAACTTATAAGGCATAATTTTTCATAATTCTAAATGAATACAATTGTTTTGAATTTCGAAATTTCGAATTAAATATCATAAGTGAATAACAAGTAAAAGATGTAGTTGATTGAGTAAAAGATAAATCAAAATAGGTATGTGGAAATTGTTCTTTTTTTTATTATGATTAAAGGCATCTGGCCACTAGACCATATTATGAAATATTATTTGTATTGAAAAGTATAAAGTCCTTCCGTCACCGACCAAGACCGTTGTAGGCTCTAGCACGGTCATGACTCATGATACATAGTCTAATGAGCAGAGACCTTTATATATCAATGTTATCTATGTTTCATTGTTAATCTGTTATTTCTTAAATAAAATTAAAAATTAACTAGGTACATAATAATATGTACTTATTTGAATGTACCTATGTTCATGTAGTTGTTCTATGTCTATGTTTTTTGTTATTTTTTATTCAGATTTACAAAAATGTTTGTATCACACTCACATTGAACTGGGTGTTTCTCCCCGGCTTAAGGAACGGCGCCCTCGCCCCGACGATGTCCGTCCGGGACACGTTGGCGAACTTGCGCAGGATCTCCCGCATCCCGATCATCTCGCCGGCCCACTCCTCGTAGCCCTTGTCCTGCAGACCTTGCTGTTGGGACACTGTCCCGGTTCCGATCTGGGAAACGGTTCCAATTGTTAAGAACCAGTCGATCCCCCACGATTTCACTTGTGTTAACTCGTTTTACCCTAGTCTATTTATTAAGATTAGTTTTAACTAATACAAAAATAATTTAATTTTTTTTCACTCTTCGCCCACACCCGTGACTCCACACGCGGCTCCAGTGGAAGACCAGCGTCGGGCCCCGTTGTTGCAATACGCTGTTTAATGTTTATGCTATTTTTTGTTAATCCATATTATTTAATTGTGGTCGTAACGAATAAACTTCCATTTCATTTCATTTCAAGACTCCTTGCGAATTCCGGAATGTGAAAGAATTGTTAAAATCGGTATTAGTTTTTGTGTTTATCCATTAAAAACAAATGAAACAAAGAGAAAAGATTTGAAACAGTTTGAGGATTTTGGGACAAAATAATTATCCAATTTGTTATGATATTTCTAAGTACCTATTGCCATCCCAAATTTCATCCAAATTCGTCTAGCCGTTTCAATATACACTCACAAACTTTCCCATTTGTATTATCTTATTATATACAACGTTTAGCTTCATAATCTTACCTCGTGCCCCTCGTGATATAACGCTTGTACTTGAGCGTAGTTACTGAAAAAAATAATGAGAATAATTAATTATTATTGGAATACATAATACAAGGTTTAGTTGGTCGGAGTGGAAAAGGCGAATTTTTAAATAGCGCATAATTTTATCCAAGAAATACAATAGGTGACCCGCGAGACGTTATCCAGTCCAAATTCCAATATTACAAAATATAGTCCATAGAAAAAGCACAAATTTTAGGTTTTTCGGAAAACTTTCTAATTTTTCTTCCCCTCTATGAACCTTATTAAGGTTTTTATGAACATTAAAAATAAAAATTTGCCCGATCGATTCAGTCATTCTTAAGTGTTGCGCTTACCACCGAATCGCATATTTTTTCACTCAGGATATACTTACGGCCGCACTCAGAGTCGACTTTAATGATTACTTAGTTAAGTATAGATTTTTAAAACAAAACTGCCGCAATCAGAGACGTTCAATAAATTAATGTTAATTGGCATTTAATGAGATGTAACTTAATTAGTTAAATGCCAATTAACATTAATTTATTAAATTTGTCTGATTGCGGCAGTTTTGTTTTAAAAATCTTTACTTAACTAAGTAATCATTAAAGTCGACTCTGAGTGCGGCGGTAAGACAATAATTTTTAACAAGGTAAAAGTTTATGGCATAATATAAATAAAGAAGAATAAGATGAAAGGAAGAAGGAAAAATTAAAAAGAGATGTTTTGGTTGATTTTATTTAAAAATATAAATTACCTACCTGTACTCATGAGATAAGAAGAAGGTGCCTTTTATTTGACAGTCGTTGGGGTTCTTCCTTCCTTGAAATACTTTCTTGTATGGTTCGAAGTTGTTGAGGTTCACAGCACCGTCGAAGGTCAGCAAGATCATTTGAGGGGTCTAGATCCAAATTCAATACATAGCGTTACTCGTATGTGCAGAGTTAAAGACCTATTCGGTCGCGAAGGTAAACCATCCCTACACAGCAAAACATTAGTGTGCAAAGAGAAGAGCTTGTTTGCACTTTGTACTAGTAAGGGTTTGAAACAAGTATGCAACTGAAATACAAACAGATCACCTTTTTGTAAATATGATAGATCTTTGATAGATAATAATAAACACTCTGCAGACCAAGGGAAAACGCAAATGTTCATCTAATATTTGGACGCAGATAAGCAATAACATGTTAACCCACAAAACAAAGTTATTGATTCAGAACGATTTATTGAGAGTCAGAGAACGTTTTTTAATTATGTGTTTACCTTATTACATTGTTTAAATATGTAACTAAACATTGAACACAAAAATGTTGAAACAAAATGGCGCTATAATTTTAAAACTTTAATTTACTCAAAATTTCTCCAGGGTGGGTTAACACACTATTGCTTATCTATGTCTATTTTACCTTGATGCGAGAATCGAACCCACTATACCTGATGTAGGTTCACTAATCTAAGACCTACCCATCATATGGTACTGTCATTACGTGATATTGATTACTTTGCTATGGCTTAACTTTCGTTTTATCTTTTCAACTAGCTGTAGCCCGTGGTTTCACCCGCGTTAGTTTTGGAGATCCCGCGGGTATTCCGAGATAAAATTACTAACTACCCTATATTTTTTTGCTGAACCTACCCTTGACAATGTGCAGGTAGGTGTATGCAAAATTTTATTTAGTTTCTTCCGCTTTAATTTTGAAGTTCCAGTGGGGATTCCGGGATAAAAAGTAGCCTATGTCCTTCTCTGTGCCACTGACACTGACGTGTATCCAAAATTTCGTGGTGACCGTTTGAGCCGTTTAGTCGTGAAAGCGTAACAAACAAACAAACTCACTTTTGCATTTATAATATTAGTAAGGACAATGTACCTATTGGGTGCAAATCTCCCACATTCCTATGTAGGTATTTGAATACGATCCAAATCGTTTATAGTAATGCTTCATAAATTGTGGACACTTTTGAATTGTGTAACAGCGCGCAATCACATTTCGTGTTTGCAATTTCGTATTGCGCATTGTATTCCGGTTCCTATTTCCTGCCAAAATGGTGGGATGACACAATTATTGTCATATTTAACTTGAAGTATGGGCACATTCAGATATTAGTATGGTAACACGTAAAGAGACAACTGCAGTTGGCGTCAAGTCAGCCATGCACGTCGTAGTTTAAAAATAAAATCAGGGAATTCACAAAATACCTATTCGGAATTTTCCAAAGTTAGGTTAGCCCAGCTCCGCCTACTCAGACCATTAACGATTCCCCGAGGTATACTTTTCCGGAAATACGAAATTTTCATGATTTTTTATTCTCATATCTCGAAGGATTTGGCCCAAACCTTGTTTCATCATATTACGAATTAAGTAATTACGATTTCTTTCTTCATTACTACAGAAGATCTACTACTGTAATCTGCATAACTGCATGTTTTTTGAATATTTGTACACATTTTATTTTTATGAATTAAATAATTTCAAAATAGATTAAATTAAGTATCTCTAGCTTCTCTAAAGAAGCTATTTTAATTTTCTTTATTCTTATCAAACAAAATTAATAGTGCCAATTTTCTATTTATACCAGACTGTTCAGATTATATGAACCTTATAAATTCGTGTCTCTTACCAATATCTCTCAGTTCACCGTACAAAGGAAACGTACACGCGTATTTATGAATAGTGGTACCTATAACTCAAGAATGCTAGCTCCATATCTTTTAAATTTGAATTTCAAAGTGAATATAAATGCCATAGATTTAAATTTATGCTGAACATAAAGTGACGGCAATAAAGTTCTAAACCTAAGATGAGTTAGTACGATATCGTTAGCGATAGTTTCGGAAAAGAATTACGAATGGTCTATTAGTTTCAACTCAACTTCCTGGCCAAAAAATAAAAGCTTTAACCAAATTAATTAAAAGCTCCATCGTTGACGTCACTACAATAATCTGTATTAAAGATGCTTTGTGCCAGTAATTAATTGCCTTGGCTTCCTTGTTTGAAGATCGTTAAAAATATCATCAATTTATATCAATTACGTCACTCTCGTCATTTTTTCTAGCCCACTCAAAATCGTCTTCTATTTCTCTTTTTGTCCCTTCCGTATTTTCTGAAGGTTACTCAGTTACTCACATCTTTCTCTTCGAGTCCCCCTGGTATGCTGGTGCCATCTTTCGAGCAGAAGCAATAAGGAAGCACGCACTCGGACAGGTCGCATTTTGTAGCCAGATCTAGAGGCACTTCCGTGATAGGCTCCGGTGCTGTTAATTGAATAAGAATTCTAATTAACCAAGTTAATAGATTTATTTATAATTTTCGAACAGTCAGATGACCTTTCGTCGCAAAGTCGACGCTATAGAAGTTCCTGGAGGTTCTCCAACTTCCCTAGGGTCAAAACGACTTTACATCAAATCTAAGAAGGAATCTGGAAACAATCGAAGTACCTACCTATCTACTTACTCATTTTGCGATGAGTTGGTTACGTAGTAGGTAATCCCTTAACTTTTGTAAGGTCACAGATTTTAAAATTTATTTTCCATTCATAGCGGACCAAATAGGCAAACAGTTGATTCCATCCAATCATGACGCGAACCGATATTTTATTAAAGTTACCGAGAAATTGAAGCAATCCATTTTTTTTAAGTTTCAATACCAATTCATGTATCTACTATTAAATTTTGATTGGATCCATACCTACATCAAATACTATAATTAGTCGATGATTTATACGGGCTTTTAACCTATATCAGACCTATCTATCTAATTGACATACTTATTATTGTGAATTAATATCTTAAAATATGACTGGATATATTTTTCATTTGTAAGGTCATTATTACATTGGTTGTGACATAGAATTAAATTCACCTGCACGGTTTCACTCGCGAATCTCTAGTTCAAAAACGATTCTTCATTACATACCACGACAAGTTTTATTGAAATCTGTCTTTTTGAAACGTTTGCGTGAACGTTAAAACATACATACAAACAAATTGCAACCCGTTCCAGTTTTGTTGCATGTAGAATAAAAATAACGATTAAGAATACCGATACTCACTGGCTGCAATGGGTCCACACCTCGCCTCCTCTTTGAAGGTGCAGAACTTGCTGATGTCGTCAAAATGGAGTCCAGAGGGGCATCTTTTCAGATAAGGATATCCATCGACGCACTGGAAAGTGTAAATAATTTTAATAAGTACCAGTTGTTCCTCACAGTTTCACCTTATATTCAACTCATCCGGATGATTTTTGCGTGACGCTCGTTTAAACATAGTTGATACAGACAAACACACAATTCTTGGTTTATTTTTAAATGTCTGTAAATCGGGATGGTAAATAACTTGTTGTTTTGGTTAAATACAAACTTCTATACTAATACTTAACCGATTTAGAAATTGTGTTGCTAATTGGAAGCTGCAGTATCCATGCGGCACAACTATAGGATACTTTTAAGAATTCCCTAGGGAGTGCCGAAAATCACGCGGGTGAAACCGCGCTGAAACATCAAGTTACCTACTTAAAAAAGTCAGAAAAGGAGGTCGTTATACCGATAACCTCTTGTGTAAAAATAAATGTTGATTTAAAAATATGTTTATATAAAGTAATAGTTACCTGATAAAACCTTTTGCATGTCTTCGGGTCGGCGAAGTTCCCGTTGCCTTGGGGCCCTTGTGGGCATTCGTATTCTTTTTTTTCTTCCTCCTGATAGCTCCCTGTAAATAAAAGGAATCAAAGCCTACATAAACTTTCAGAGGATGTAGAGCTTTTTAAGAACAATGTAAATATTAGTATATACCTACTGTCTACACTTTTTATTAGCTACCAACGCTTCAAAATGCTACATGGAGAGCTGTGTACCTACCTAATATTGACTTCGTAAAGCATTATGAACGTACATTTTCTATGAATACAAATGAATTGACATGAATCGATTTATAGGGTACGTATAATAGAATATTATCAACAATTTACGTATTTTTTTATATTCAGTCAAGGTGCACATACGCAAGAAGTAAAGCTATATTGTATTAAATTGGTCCCGTCTGTTTTTTGGGTGAAAATATACATATATTAAATATCATAATTTCACTCCAAAAAAGTATTTTACTAGGAAATATAGTTCAGAATCAAGGTTTGGAATTGTTTCAGAGAAGGAGGATTTATGTCAATTTGGAATTAAAGCCTAACCGAACCATGGGTTAGATACTGGTGGAAACGTGTTTACAAACAAATATGAAGCGAATAGGCCAAAAGCAATCAATAATAGGACTGATTATTTAAGGGTTGATCTTTCTGTCATCAATTTAGTCTTTGATACGTTATTATGTTCACAAGACATGTTTAGGTTTGTCATCCGTCCGTGACATGAAAATTTGAATTTTTATAAAGGATATCTTCGATTCTCTGTTTAAATTAAAATACACGACCTCAATAATAATACATGTCTGTATAATTCGATGAAAAAAATCTGATCATCTATTATGAACCTGTACGTACCTGCCTTGAAATATTCGTTCATTTAACGTAATTTGCAAATTAATATGATAATCTTAGTAAGTATTTATGAAAACTCTGACTTATGAAAACTCTGTATAGTTATAACGGTTCCAGTTTTCATATCGGATACGAGTAGCTCGATCTTTACGTTAAGAGAATTGGAATTTGAAAATTATTAAATACCTACCTAATAATCCTTACATATTATAAAACATAGCCCTCGCGTCCTCGCGTCCGTCTGTCTGTCTGCAGTCTGTCTGTCTGTTCGCGGTAACTCAAAAACTACTGAACGGATTTTCATGCAGTTTTAACCAATAGATAAGGTGATTCCAGAGGAAGGTCCATAGGTATAGTTTGCCCAGGAATTCCCGCGGAAACTCCGAAGTTACAGCAAGTGAAACAGCGGGGGAGAGATCGTACTTATATACTAAATAATAAATATTAAATAATGATCGCTCATTATAATGTGCCGTTTGGATAACGATTAAAGATAATGTCAACCTGACTAAAGGAGCTTACTGCGATGTCGGGGGTCGCGGGTTCGATCCCTCATCAAGGTAGAATAGGAAATTATTATTTACTTAACCAACGAGCTATTTACACGAAATAATTTTTCATAATCATTTCGAAATGGTTTCTTTGCTAGCAAAGCTCTAGTTAAAATAAAGTTTCAGTTAAAATAAAAACTTTTAAAAATGACTATTGGGTATTGTCTATATATTTGGCTCTTTTGGATGACAAGGTTGCCGACCACTGCACTAGGTTAAAAGTACCTACGTACTATTTAAAGATCAAATCACATTTAAACTGCGGAATCAATACATACTTACCTAAGGTCTGAGGAGTGTAAGGTAAAACCAGGGACATATTAGAGGAGGATATTCTTTATTCTATTCTCTTCTCAAATATCTAAAGGAGACAATATTAGTAGAGCGGCGGAGACCAGATTTTTTAAAATCTCGTCGGTATCTCTTATGTATACCTACAACAGGTATGGATGTGTTCAGGGCGTTGTATAGATTATGAAACTGCTTGTTGTAATGTTTTTTAGTGGTGGAGGGGATAGCAGTGACGTCATAAACATGGCCGCCAACGGTTTTTGTTTTTTGTTAATTACATCGCACCTATTAGGTCTATCTGCTTGTGTATGGTGTCATTTGAAAGCTTATTAAATGTTCTTTAATTTATTTCCCGACATCTAAAGCGTATCTATTATATTTAAAAAAATATTTGACAAAATATGAATTTTTTTTAAGCGATTTCAAAAATATTCTCTTTTTACTGAGAAACCGCTACACTTACGGTAAATTTGTTCAATATAAAAATTAAGTAGAATTTTATCACCTATTTAAAAATGCCAGTTTCATTAAAATAGGACTTAAAACAACTGAGATATGTCTAATTTTGTGGCGCAAGGAGCAAGGTTTCGTATCGTAATCTTATAGATCTGCTGTTCGTTTGTCGCGCTAAAACTCGTAAATGGCTCGACCGATGTGAATATTTCTTTTTTTATTGGGTTTTTAACTACCAGGAGAAGGTTTGTATTTAAGAAAATTGGGAGTTCCTGCGGGAATTCCGAATCTGAAACCGTGGGGCACAGCTAGTTACGTCACATAAATATTACTAATTCATGCTGTTAACCAGAAGTGCTTTCTTCATAGTACTGCCTTAAATAAATTATAAATTGTAGTTGCAATTGTGCTGTCTTAAGAGTGAACAACCAAAACAATAAGTACTGTTATAAAATAATAGCTGTCCCGCGCGGTTACACCCGCGAGAACTCCGAAATTCCCGCGGAATTGTTTCATACAAATTATGCAACCTCTTTTAGTCCCCTCAGGGTTCAAATTTTTAAAAATCCTTTGTTATCGAATGCCTATGTCGTAAAAAGAACACACCTTCCAAGTTTCAGGTCTCTACTATCAGCGGTTCAGGCTTTGCGTTGATCCGTCAGTCAATCATTTAGGACATGGCAGGCATTTTATATAATATAATATTTTTAGTAGGTATCAGGCAATTATGATAGTAGGGTTAAAATAAGCTAAAATTCATTATTTTACTATCTCGAACACAAAAATTGTATTGATTGAAACAAATCTCATCTCCAAAAGGACTTGCAAACATTCCTGTTCCTTCCTGACATACAGCCGCATTTTGCTGTACGACAACCAGCACTAATTACTGTTTTCACCGACATCCCATACGTTAACGGGATCCCCTAAGCGTTCTTTTGTGACCATTAGAAGATTGTTTCTGTTTCTTCACTAACTTTACTAACTTTTGCCGCTTGATCGGAAATATGTTATGAAAGAAATTCATTAAGATTTAATTTATTGACCGAAAAATATAAAGATATTCGTAACCGTACGATAATTACTATCGTAAACATACGATAATTTGTGCCTCGTATGATCGTACACATTTATGACAAAAACTAACTAGAAGATATGTCTAAATAGTCATAATCCTGGTAAGTAATGGTTAACTGATAATTTTACGCCCCTGGTACTCTGGTTGATATAATAATAAGCTCGCTTCAGGTTGCCGACACTAGTCCCATTTCGTTGGAAAAGGAGTAGTAGCGCCCGTTATCTTATATTCCACAGGAGTAATAGACGGACTCCTCTTGTCTCTTATCCCGGATTTTATGAATGTTCAAAAAGCACATGCACCCTTTCACATTTATCTCGTTTTGATTGCGATTGTTCTTCAAAAAAATTTCCACAAAATTATCAAAATTTTTGGTATAGTTTTTGGTTTACCTACGAATATATTTTGGATAAGCGCCTGACCGTCAATTAATTTTGCAGTTTTGGGCTTAGAGGATCCAAAATTCAAAGAACTCAGTGTTTCTCCCTTCTCGTGTAAAATGAGCTAAAACTGAGTTTGTGCACTGTCGAAGCCATCCGTTCGGAATTTCGTATTGAATAGAGCAGTGGGCGAATCCCTTAACTAATTTTTCAAAATTGTTTTCAGATCCAGGTTTCATCCATTTTTTGATGGTTAAATAATAAGTTTTGGCTTATATTTTTATAACAGTACCTAACTTATTGTTTTGACTGTTCAGTCTTGACATAGCACACACGCAACTTATATGTAGGTATTTAATAATTTACTAGCTGCTCCCGGTTAGCGGTTTCACTCGCGGTAATTTCGGAGTTCCCAGGGAAATTCCGCAATAAAATGTACCCCTTAAAACGTGTATGCAAAATTTCGTGGTTATTGGTTGAGCCCATGGAGGACGACGTTATGGCGTGAAAGCGTAACAAACAAACAAACACACAAACTCACTTTCGCATTTATAATAGTGAGGATTTAGGGCAGCATTATGAAGAAAGCACGTCTGGTTAACAGCATGATATAGTAAGATTTATGTGACATATTTTTACATTACCTACATTACATTAGCTGTGCCTCATGGTTTCACCCCCTCGAATTTTGGAATTCCCGCAGGAACTCCCAATTTTCTTTAACACAAACCTTCTCCTGGTAGTTAAAAACCCAATAAAAAAGAAATATTCACGTCGGTCGAGCCATTTACGAGTTTTAGCGCGACAAACGAACAGCAGTTCTATAAGATTACGATACGAAACCTTGCTCCTTGCGCCACAAAATTAGACATATCTCAGTTGTTTTAAGTCCTATTTTAATGAAACTGGCATTTTTAAATAGGTGATAAAATTCTACTTAATTTTAATATTGAACAAATTTACCGTAAGTGTAGCGGTTTCTCAGTAAAAAGAGAATATTTTTGAAATCGCTTAAAAAAAATTCATATTTTGTCAAATATTTTTTTAAATATAATAGATACGCTTTAGATGTCGGGAAATAAATTAAAGAACATTTAATAAGCTTTCAAATGACACCATACACAAGCAGATAGACCTAATAGGTGCGATGTAATTAACAAAAAACAAAAACCGTTGGCGGCCATGTTTATGACGTCACTGCTATCCCCTCCACCACTAAAAAACATTACAACAAGCAGTTTCGTAATCTACACAACGCCCTGAACACATCCATACCTGTTGTAGGTATACATAAGAGATACCGACGAGATTCGGTTTATAGAAGGAATTTTCTCAGTTTGCCGCTCTACTAATATAATATTATCGTTAATAATACTTATAACTATCCATTAAAAAAAATTGTTTAAAATTGCCAACGCGCTAACGGATCGTATCAGCAGAGCAATTATGTAACTTTTGTTGCTATCATATGGACGCAGATAAGCAATAACATGTTAACCCACAAAATTAAGTTATTGATTCAGAACGATTTATTGAGAGTTAGGGAACGTGTTTTAATTATGTGTTTACCTTATTACATTGCTTAAATATGTAACTAAATATTTAACATAATAAACGTTGACACAAAATGTTGCTATACTTTTAAAACACGATTTACTCAAAATTTCTCCAGTGTGGGTTAACACACTATTGCTTATCTATGTCCATATTTCAGTGACAATCGGAAAAATAGCGATTTTGTGATTGAATAACCATGCTTAGGCAGCTTCATCTTTTGAAGTATGTTTATTCTGGTTGATTGCTAGATACTGTAGGTGTCAAAACGTTCATATTGCAATCGCAAAACCACCATGTTTTTAATTGCAACCGGGAAATGATCGAAACAAGAGTTACATAATAGCCCCTCCGATGTCATTCAACGTCGCTTTCCTTTGTACTACCGCTGACAAGCCGGAAAAATCAAATGTACCTACCTACCTAAAGGTGATTTGCCCACGTAAACTTATTAACACTGTTAAGATTTTCTCTGTGATTTACATTGTCTAACTGTCCCCCGCGGTTTCACCCGCGGTAATTTCGGAGTTCCCGTGAAAATTTCGGGATAAAATTAATAATAATAATAATCCACTTCACAACACACAGATATACTTGATCCCACACTAAGCTATAGGTAAGCTTGTGTCGTGGAAACCAAGCAAACGTGGTATATACTACACATATTATTACATATATATTATACTATAGATATATATATATATAATATATAGGTAATCATCACTAAAGTATACCCTATGTCACTCAGAATTATATCGTAACTAAGCGAAAGAATTTTCAAAATCGGTTCAGTAAATCCATAGATTGGGTAATCTCACACAACGTCATGGACACCCAGCAAACTCGCAATTCACAAACTCACAAACATTACCTTTTTATAATATTAGTTCCTAAAGATTTATTAATTGCATATGTTAAGCATAGGTAAGTACACAGTCGTTCTTGAATATGTCCCTTAGTTTAAAACCTAGGTATAGATACACCTGTATACCTAAGTATTCACTTTTTCCACTCATTGATTTACTCAACGTATAACCATTACAAACCACTTCATAGGTATTGTTGCCATTATGAGCCTAAAACTAATTTATGCATATCGTTAAAATGGAGAGAAAGTTATTAGAACCGATCAATAGGTATACGAATATTAAGCAACCGATTCTACTTAAAGTGGTATACGACGAATTTTGATTATATATCGCCAATTAAATTTATAAATAAGGACAGAACATAATTAACATTATCGATTAGTTAATAAAAAGTCTGTAATAAAACTAATTAATGAAATCAATAGATATTCTTTTAAAATTGAATTAATTGTAAAAAAAACTTATTTTTCTTGTAATAACGGCTTCTATATCGTGTGCAAGAAATATAATTACAGAGAAAAAATATACATACATAGTTACTTATTACATAAAAATTGGTTGTGCCCCGTGGATTTGCTTCCGATGAAAACGCTTTTTGTTATCGTCATGTAAATAATAAAAAATATCCTAAATGGCAAGTCAAAACATGAGTTAGGTACATTAATAATTCAGTTATTTTTACGTGTCATGCATTTAAAAAAAAACCTTTAAATTGATATTTTTATTTTTCTAAAAAAGATAAAGCCAAATAATGCTGCGTAAATATCTACTGTGACCATGTTGATTAGGTACGTTGTGGAATTTTATCCACTATCCAAATTTTTGCACATGCACCTACCAAATAGGGTTGCCACTTTTTCCGAAAAAAAAAACGCAAAAAATTGGGAAATGCAGGGAAAAAAATTGTAGGTACACATTTATTTTTAATCATTATCATGGACCAGTTTAATTGGTCCATGATCATTATGTATCGGGCCGCATTTTTGACAGTTGATGTTTTTTGGCCGCTTATACCTACCTATGCGTTTCGTTCTGAAATTCCTCGTGCTGCGCTCCAGTGCGTTCCAGACTAGTCACGGTTATTATAAAAAAACGCGACAGTTGAATTAGGGATAAAAATATAGTATTTTTCGTACTTCATTATTTTTCTATAATATATAATAGGAAATATTGAAGGAAATATATAGTACGGGTGGCAACCCTACTAACAAACAATGGTAAGCCGAACCAGAGGTCACAGGTTTGAATCCAGCAATGTACTTTATTAGCTAACTTTACATATACTTACCTACTAGCTTAAATATCAAAGGCTGAAAACAATCAAATGCTACTGTATGTTTAAATTGAGAGACAGTAAGCTTGGCATGAAAGGCTGCATATTATTTGCCAATTTATCAAATAAATTACCTATCAATAGTGGAGATTAGTGGTGAAGACCGGGGTCTTTGCTCGTTTATGGTGCAGAGGTTGACTGTCTTTGGCCATTCAACGCGACAATGCGGCGAGTGTTAAAGAAGAAGAAGAAAAGGCATTTATTTGGAAACGGAGATACGACACAATTACAATTATTTTATACAAACATGATTTAAAAAAAAAAATATATGACAATATTATGAGAACAAATGACAGCTAGAGGTGTTTGTGTGGGGCGTCCCCATGACCAAAACGGTCACTACCTCTATTGCTATGAGTGCGGGCACTCCTAGCGCTGATTTTCAGTCAGGACCGGAGATTCACAAATATAAGATTATTTATTATGTCACAGTATACACGCACATATTCCACTGTTTTTTTTTTTTGTTACTTACAATGAACACTTTTCCGACGGGAATAACCCAGAGCGGGTAATTGTGATAGGTACTAGGTAGGTACCTACCTACCTAAGTATAGCTTTTTAATAATGGTGTTTGATTATTTAAAAAAAAAAACAACTAGGTACTTAGCTAAAATAATTTATCAATACATTTTATACCTACGCATGTTAATATTGTGAAATAATGCTTTGGAGTTCCGTCAGGACTATAGGTACCTACTTAATTATTTATTTTATGTTACACTAGTACTAGCTGTCTCGCGCTGTTTCACCCGCGATAATTTCGAAGTTCCCGCGGAACAACCATATAGACTTTTCATCCCCTTAGGAGTTGAATTTTCAAAAATCCTTTCTTATCGGATGCCCACGACATACAAAGAACACACCCTCCAAGTTTCAGGTCTCTACGATCAGCGGTTTAGGCTGTGCGTTGATCCATCACTCATTCAGGACAAAGGATTTTATATATACTAGCTGTTCCCCGCGGTTTCACCCGCGGAAATTTCGGAGATCCCGCAGGAATTCCGGAATGCAAAGTACCTACCCTATGTCCTTCTGTGTACCCCTGACAATGTGTACCTAAATATGCAAAATTTCATGAGATTTCACCGACGCTAATTTCGGAGTCCCTGCGGGAATTCCGGGATAAAAAGTACTCTATGTCCGTTTCCAGGTTCTAAGCTACCTCCCCAACAATTTTTAGCCAAATCGGTTCAGCCGTTCTTGAGTTATAAATAGTGTAACTAACACGACTTTCTTTTATATATATATATAAGATATAGATTGGTTTGGAGTGGCGTGATCTCAGTTCCGCACCAATCTTTACCACGAAGTACGAACTCGGCATCAAATAGCGTTTTTGAACAAGTCCAGCTATCTTCGCTTTTTTCGGACGTAATATCTATTATTTATACTCTTATATCGTACATTTGTCCATTGAGAGAAATGTTTCTCAAGAAAGAATTGGGGATATTTGAATGCAGTTGAAACTGACAAAATAAGTATTTCATTGGATGATCAATAGCATGATTGCAGAAAGCATCGCGCAGTCACAGCCTAAGAGTCACAGTACAGTCATATAGTCACACTTTCGTATACCACTAGTATACCTCTAGTAAAGCTGAAAGTAAACTTTTGAATCGCAAGCTTCATCCGCAATTTTGTGACGACAATAACCACTAAAATACAAAATACTAGCTGTCCCGCAGTTTTACCCGCGGTCATAACGGAGTTCCCGCGGGAATACCGGTATAAAAAGTAGGTACCATATGTCTATATTATCTGTGCCTATGTCCTTCTCTGTACCCCTGACAACGTGTACCAAAAATTTCATGATGATCAGTTGAACCGTTGAGGCATGATAGCGTAATAATAATAATAATAAAATCATTTATTCATCTCCACAAATTAAGTACATGAAATAAACAAACAAACTCTCTTTCGAATTTACAATATTAGTACCTAAGGATTAAATATTAATTCAATTTCAATTGGTGTAAGTTCTTTGTACCTAATCAGATCAAGATATCATTGCGTTAAAATCTGAATATTAGTCATTAGTATATCTATAACTACATTAATGGTTCACAACAGAACTTTCAGGTTTTGTCTGTAGGTAGGTACCTACCTATACGTCAAACCACTAAAGTATGCCAACTGCATAATATGTGTATTTAGAATGGTATCCAATACCATTCCAAATATCAATTAAATACGACCGAGCCAAATAAATTGCTCGTAAGCAATCAATTCGCACACATCATTTAAGGCTACACGAACCGGTTCCGGGGCTTAAGAGTAAACAAGACGACTTAATTCCACCTGATAACGTGTTCCTTCGCACATAACTAAATATTGGTTTATATCACACACGTAGGTACCTATACCGTACGAGTTGTCGAACAGCTTTTAAATCACTCGTTTGTCGTTTTATTTTAGCTTATTTTATTAAAAGGTTCGTCTGAAAAATGCGATGCGATGATATAACTGTAGGTATCTGCTTTATATCTTACTAGCTAGTAGCTACACAGTAATATAGGTAAGTAAGTAATACTTAGCTATAAGCCGTAAATAAGGCCTTAAGGTTTATTTATATCCATCGAATATTTTTTTCGTAGTGTAGATACATTCCAGTTTATTGTGATGTGGAAAAACAAACAAAAATTCCTATAACAATCACATCGACGCTTGAAAGGCAAACCTTTCTAACCCAAATTCAATACCTAATGTTATTCGTACAGGAGAGTGATTAAAACTCCAAAAAAGTACGTAATAAAAGTTTACTTAATTGTTGGAAAGTTGTAAAATCATATTAATGAGACAATTAAATGCACTTTTATCACTTTTTATTATTTGAACTTTAAATAAATTACCTACTCTCCTTTCCGTTCTTAGCAAGCAACACTTAGCAAGTTATTTATTGACTACTATCTGTGCCCCGCGGTTTCACCCGCTTGAGTTTTTGAATTCCCACAGGAAGCCCAAAGTAGCCTAATTTACTCTTTATAACATCAAGTGAAAGTCCAGTCAAAATCGGTTCTACCATTTCGGAGATTCACCCGCGTGAGTTTCGGAATTCCCGCAGTAACTCCATTTTTTTATATATTCTTCTTCTCCTTACAATAGCAAACACAACAAAAAAAGAATTAGCGAAATTGGTCTAGCCGTTCACGCAAGTTGCCGTGACCAAGTGAAATAGGGATTAATTTTTATATACATATATAGATATTTTTATAAAATCGTTTGAATACGACATCGAATGAATGCACGAATAATTAGACACCCAAAGCTCAAGGCTTGCAAAATTTGTGATAAATTTTGACATAAATTAACACATAACTCTACTAATTGGTTTACTGTTCTCTTTCTTTGAACAATTATGCAATTAATTATCTATTTTTATTACCTATAATTAGACTGAATTCTGACTTCCTGAGATAAAGAGAGTGCCATTTATGTAGTAGATACAAACGAAAAATAAGATGTTCCTTAGTTCACGAGATCAACATCAGGTTTTAAAGAATCGCAATGTTTAATAATTAGGTAATCTACATAATGCGAATGTACTAAATTACTAAATATAACTACATTGGTATTAGTTTTCTTTATAATCTAGGCAATGTTTTTCGCACATCTTTCTATCAATGCTTTTTAACGGTTTTAATAAATGTGACTTGTTGCGAATTACCAAAATTGTAGAGCTGCTTCAAAAACTACAATTTCCATGACGCCTATCGCAAATTTCAAACGTTGGTATAGGTAGGAAATAGGCATTTTATCTGTGTTTATTTTTCCTAGATCTCGAAAAGATAAACCTTAATTATGTGCATTTTTTTAAATATTAATAATAATATTTTTAAACGATATCATTTCTTAATCATTGAGTGATAAACAACAATACAGCATTACCTATTCACTCTTATACATAGAGAAAATGATGTGAAGGATATAATTTTGGAACTACTTGGGACGAATCCTTACTAATATTATTATAAATCCGAAAGTGAGTTTTTTTTGTTTGCTACGCTTTCACGCCTCAACGGCTCAGCGGATAAGCATGAAATTTGGCATACACATTGTCAGGGATACAGAGAACGATATAGGGTACTTTTTATCTCAGAATTCCAGCGAGAACTCCGAAATTAACACGGGTGAAACCGCGGAGAACAGCTAGTATATTAATAAATTAACTAAGTCCTTATATATTCCTATCTACGCGACAGACATTACTAAAGAGCAGTGAGCACCAATTAAATGTCAATTTAAAAAGATAAAAGAAAAGAAAAGAAAGATTTATTCAAGCAAGAGGAGAAACACAACACAAATGAACCTGAGGTGTTAAATTGTAAATAAAAACTCAAGACGGAGCGCTGTCAAAAAAAACTGAAGCCGGTTTCCTAAACATGTGGGCATTTAATGAGTTTAGAGAAACTTATTACGCAAAATTTTTAAGTTCTAGAAAGATGAATGGATAAGTAAATAGATAAGTTAGTATTTTTTTAAGTTGTATACCTCGGTTGTATATTCGAGAACTTTAAAAATATAGGTTTCGAAGTTATGATAAAACATGGAAAATAAAAATTAACGCCTATAATTTACACTTACATTAATTTTATGAATTTTAAAAGTTAAAATCGAAATAGGTAAATGAACGTTTTACATTACGTTGCACGTCACATTAACTTACCCAAAAAACGGGAACTTTTGTGACGCTCACTAGTAGCAACACTTTATGGAAGTTGTGGAGGTGTTGTGTTCCAAGTTGTCATAAATTAATAAAATTTATATTTTATTAAAAATGTGGTTCTACCCTGCTTTTTGTGTTTCGAAGATTGGTTTTTACTCCCTCTCACTACAAAATTCGGCATTTTTTCTTTAAAAAATAGGAATTATTACAACGTGACACTCCGCGCGCCGGAATAGCTCGACTGACAAGGTAAGGCGTAGTTTCGTTATAATATGTGTGTGCGTGTAACTGTGCATGTACACGCCGAGGCGTAGTTTTATCGGCTTCACTTCTTTGTTCACAGCGCTCCGTCTGTCCGTCGTTATTTCGTCTGAGATGAACACATACAGAACAACACAGAACAACAGAGATTTATTAAAACTGGAACTCACATAAAAAATACAGCTCTTTTGTTACTTAAAATTAAAACCACAGCTATTAAAGTAGAATAAGCTCTAGTGTAAAATTTGTATTTAAATAGTCTTTATACAAATTTTAATATTTGGGGGTTCACCACTACTTCTTATACCTACAAGGGGCAGTAGTAAGTACCTTAGTACAAAATTTAATGCATCAAAATAATCATTAATTTTGACTTGATTTTAGTATCTACGGTTCATGTTCAACGATCTATAATATAAGGATAGAGTAATAGCACCTAACACATTTTCCTTTATATCGTGACGTTAGGTACTAATATTACCTAATATCTGGGCGACCGAGCTTCGCTCGTAGCGCCATCTGTTGTTAAGTAGAAAAGCGGTACCAAACACTCATTTTTCATTCCCTGAAAACATGGATAAAATGACGTTTTCTAAAAATGAAACCCCGAAGCCCCCTGAATACTAAATTTCATGAAAATCGTTGGAGCCGTTTCCGAGATTCAGATTTATTGCTCCTTTAAAGGTAGAGGTTGAAAAGTAGATTTGCAAAAATATAAATGATATCCCATAACTAGTCAGTGAAAAACCTGTAAAAAATTGAGGTGTTAGATATTTATTTAACATTATCCTTGCACCGATCGCCTCGCCGGTCAAAAACCTCAATGTCATACACAAAGGCAGGCTTGTCGTCTCTCATGAATACGTAATTAGCATGTGCATGTGCATAGATACACGTCTCAGAAAATAAGAGCTAAGTTGGCTCTTAGCTTTCTAAAAATAATATTTAGAAACTACTGTAATGTCTATGTGAACCGCCAATAAAAAGACATCAGCAAATAGTTAATTGTTTTCACAAAGTCGCACTTAACTTATGTTGCAGTCATTTTGAGTCATCGTTTAAATTGCAATGGTTCATAAACAATACCCAGAAGTAGCTTTCACTCTAACATTTCACTTAATATGTTACGTTTACGCCAAATGAAGTCGAAAAAAATATATTATGCGAAAATTGTTACGTTAATATGTAGGTATACCAACTCTTGCATAATACCGTTCACGCATAAGAGTACACAAACCGTTCTTTGCCTATATAGATATTAAAAAAAAAATAACTCAAATTTAAAAAAAAAATATTCTTTAAATAAATGTTACACTAACCGTTGATTAAAACAGCACAGATGATCAAAACTCGCATAAAGCCGGCCATGGCTATGAGTCTTGAAGCACCGGACACTAACATGACACCTTTCACCGCCGCGCACACACTGGCCCGCAAGGTGCGCCGGCGCAGCCCGCCACCACCGGCGACCTTAGTTGCTGGTGACAGCTTTCTCCTTCTAAGCTAGGTAAAGACCTGTTTGGTAAAAACTGGTAAAATGTAGGAGATACGTCAACACATCACGTAAAGATCAAACGCCTGGCTAAACTATGAATGGGAAACTCATTATTAGTCTTTTATTCCAGACATTTTTGCTATAGGTAATTTTAATTTAGGTACTTATTACTTATAAAATCTGGAGATCAGGAATAAATCACTTAGCTCTTACCTACTTACATAATATACATAATGTTTATAATAAAATAATTTGAATTTGAATAAAATTTGATTTTGAATCTTTGTATATCTTTAGGTAGTTGAAACCTAAAAAAACTTGGTTGATCTGGGGACACAGTAGTGCCCGCGCCAAGACGAGCCAAGCGAAGCGCAAGGGCACCCGCCTGTTCTCGAAGTACTTCGTCGTTTATATACCTACAAGCACATACTATTTTGACTAAGGTGTAGAGTTTGTGAAGGTAGGCCTTGTAAAGTGATCATGAGATCTGATAACTTTTTGACAGTGTGAGTCATATGGTCTCGTTTTGGCAAAATTTTACATGAAAATGTTTTATGTTTTTGGTGAAATCTTTTAGTCTAAAAGACTGAACTTCCTCTCTATTAGATTTTTTGTGTTTTTATCTCATTCACTACTATTAAGACTCATTTATTCACTAATTTTATTTATTCCGTTTATATTCCTACCACATTACTATTATTGCATTTGCTGCTTTTTGGTACCAAATAAACTTTTATTCTATTATTGTATAATTTCATAAACCGGTGGAGCACGATGATATTGAAAGCAGAGAGAAGGTAATCACTACGTATTGAAAGTATGGAGCATGATTGTGGATCCAAGCAGTTCGAAGGGCAGCGATTTGAATTTTTTTTTTAAGTTGTCGTTGTTTGAAAATTGCGCCAAATTGACGCTTTTTTTTATTTCGTAGACATGAAACCCAATAATATAATCACTACGTGATGAAACCTTACTTAAACAGCTGCAAGGAGGTTTCAAGCGTCAAAGAAATGTTTTCCAGTGTTAACTGTCAACTGGCCGTAGACGGATTCTCCGTCCACGCAACTGGCAAATTTTCTGAGATGACGTGTAGTAATGCTGACGTTAAATAAATGTCAAATCCCCTATTGTATTTCACATTTCAAAATATCCATATTTTCAGTGATAATGTGGTTTTATTAATTTAAATTGCTCTATAATTAATGTAATATACCTTTTTTTTTGTAACAAATACTGTAATACACTATACTAAATTGTATTTAACTCAAAATGTCGACTTTGCGTGAACGCCAACTCAGTAAGTTAAATTCTATAGAATTGCTAATTTACAGCGAATTGAAATTGTTTATTGACACATAAATTTACTTTAGATGCTTTAAAGCAAATGCTCAATCTCAATCAGCCACTGACAAAGAGCGTCGCCAACGAGCCGTCGTGGAAAATTCTAATCTACGATAGAGTGGGTCAGGACATTATTTCGCCGCTAATATCTATAAAGGAACTCCGAGAGCAGGGCGTGACTCTCCATGTGTGAGTAAAAAGATCAATTCTATCAATGAAATAAAGTTACCATAAATAAAACCAGTTCTAGCACCCATCATAACTTTAAGACAAATAATACAGGTCCCAACTTAGTCACCTACTAGTTTTATATAGAAGATAATCTAAAGCAATAATTTTGTACTAAAATTATAAATACAGAAGCAATTCGATATGTTTGTAACCTTTGTACACTTAACAGCTGAACTGATTTCAATAAAATTTGACAAGAAAACATTGACTGTAGAGAGAATCCCAAAGTTTACGCGAGTGAAGATGTAGGGAACAGCTAGTGTTTCTGTACAGTCAAACTGTATTATATTTTTTTCCAGTCAGCTGCACTCAGACAGAGATCCAATACCAGAGGTACCGGCTGTGTATTTCTGCTCACCCACCGATGAGAACCTTGGTCGTATTGCACAAGACTTGGACAATGGGATCTATGACCAGTATCACTTGAACTTCATATCACCAATAACAAGGCAAAAGCTTGAGGATCTGGCTGCATCAGCCATACAGTCGAATGCTGTGATGAGTATTCACAAAGTTTATGATCAGTATTTGAATTTTATATGTTTGGAAGATGATCTTTTTATTATGAAACATCAGCAGTCAGATTCTTTATCTTATTATGGTAAGTACTTAATAATTGTCACTCACAGCTTACAACTGTTATATTTATAGTTTACAATCGGTTTTGAAAAATAGTTTTTGCATACAACCTGTATTCACTACTACTGGTAGATAGTAGCACAATCAATAAATAAACTAGTAAATTTAAACTAATTTAATAAGACATTTACAATGTGTATTATGGCATACAGAATATTAATTTCTAATATTTTCGCACCTGGGTCCTTATTCTCTATGACCAACAACATTCCTTGACCAAAACGTGTGTCCCAAAAACACAATCCCAAATGCTCCAGATGCAAAAATATAAGAAGTTTAGATTCTTTATTACAAAAGAAATGTGGTAAATGTATTTTTTTTAAGTAAAACTTTGAACGCGAGGTAAAAGCAATTTAAGTGGTGCCTTATCATAACGCAACACATTATGGTCATAGTGAATAAGGCCCTAGAGTGATTATGATGGTGTTTTTGAAACATGCGTTATGGGCAAGGAATGTTGTTGGTCATAGTGAATAAGGGCCCTGTGCCTGCAAATAGTTTATTTTTTATCATAATCTAAGATTAGGATCTTTTTAATTTTTACAGCAATAAACAGAGGTGATACAAAGGATACTGAGATGGAAACAATTATGGATAATATAGTGGAAAGCTTATTTTCAGTGTTCGTTACTCTAGGTATGAATTATTTTAGTATATTTGTAAAATCAACTTGACTGTAATTTATTTCCAAAAAAAAATATTATTAATACGGTGCAGTACAATTAATGAGTAAATGCATAAAATAAACTTCATTATGCTACAAGTATATTAGATCTTATCAATGAAAAAAACTTATAATTGTAGGAATAGATGAAATTTTATGTTACTTTTTTTTTTTCAGGAAATGTTCCCATAATAAGGAGCAGCAAGGGCAATGCAGCTGAAATGGTTGCAAAAAAATTAGACAAGAAACTCCGTGAAAATCTTTGGGATGCTAGAAACAATTTATTCCATGGCAACACGGGTCAATCTGGCTCATTCAGCTCGACGAGACCTATGCTGATACTGTTAGACAGAAATATAGATATGGCAACTCCATTACATCATACATGGACATATCAAGCTTTGGCACATGATGTCTTAGATTTATCTGTGAACAGGTAGGTTCCAGATTGACCCTTAAATTATTCCTCCTTCTAGTTTTTGTCTTATATATTTTAGCATTAATAAGGATGAGAGACAGAACATTGTTAAGGCATGTATAAAAATTACAAACTAGAGTTGTGCTGCTACATAAAAAAAACTATGCCTTGATTTTTTTTCTTCTTGATAGATAACTGGTAGATATTGCTCTTAACTCGTTAATGGTTGTTTTAGAGCGGTTGTGCCCGAGAATACGGGTGTGGGAGTCCCCGGTCAGAAGACGAAGACCCGCATCTGCGACCTGGACGCCAAGGACCCGCTTTGGTCCGAGCACAAGGGCAGCCCGTTCCCCACCGTCGCCGAAGCGATACAGGAGGCTCTAGATAAATACAGGTGATCCATTGACTATAGTATGCACAGCTAAATTGTAGATAAAAAATGTGAGTTAATTAATATTAAAAAATAACTTCAATTTTATTTTTCAACACTAGTCTGAATATAATTCGGCAACACCACTGAACATAATATCATTATGTATTAGGTTAGATCTTTAATCTTGCGGTAAATATCGATGACCTATAGATTTCAATACTACTAGGGCCAGAATGAGTACTTACCGCGCGTTCGTCTTGGTTTCGTTGGACCTCTGTAATAAAATGATAATGCTTGGACACTGTCGCAGCACCACCTCGGCTGCCCTATGGTAAAACAAAGTAATTGCAGCTGAATAAATTGTACAGGAGGAGCAAAAAACCGCAAACCGCTTTATTTAAGTCCTTCTATAGTTTAACGATTTTCTTGATTTTAATTTCTCTAATACCCTTTTGATGGTTGTGAGTATGTAGTTACGTCCGTTATGTGTGAAAAGTGGTAAAAATCCAAAAAAAAAGAAAATCTAAAAAAATTACAGTTGCTTTGTTTTTTCCGAAGAGCAGTCGCCCTGGTCATAAACACTTGTTGATATAAACATCATCCCCTGTGTCATCAAAAATAAGCACAGCAAATAAAAGATCCCCCGCCTCCTTTAGTGTAAGTACTAAAGGGGGAATACTTGATTCCCAACACTTTGTATACCCGGTCGTCGTGGCCCCCTTGCCAGGAGTTCGGAGGCGGAGGTGAAGATGCTGAAGAGCTCGATGGGGCTGGACGCGGACTCGGAGAGCGACCTGGCGCTGAGCATGGTGAGCGACAACACGCAGCGGCTGACCAGCGCGGTCAACTCGCTGCCGCAACTCCTCGAGAAGAAGCGGCTCATCGACATGCACACCACCATCGCCACGGGTATGTTGTCGACGTCAGCTTTTGGGCGAACATCGAAATATGATAATATTTTGGGTACAAAACTTGTAACCGACCGTTCTGGCTGTTTTTATATTTTGAATGGTTTTCTTTAATTATTATTGGTGACTTTTATCGTGGAATATAGGTTTTACGGTAGGTATTTCAAAGATTCACTTTTTCAATATTATCATAATTGGAACTGTATTATGTAGGTATATTTGACGTAGGTACCTAATCTTGTAAATACATAGACGATTTGACCTAAACTGTTAAAAAAATGTAAAAAATGTAAAAATGTAATGGGATGTAAGGGAGCCAAACAACTTCATGCTTCAAGCCAGCCTCACCTGCCTGCGGTGCATCCTGCTGAACAACAGACGAGGCTCTGACGACCGGCTGATGGCGGGATACCCATCACGAAACTGGTGTAGCTAAAATTACACAGGTCGGTGATGGGCAGCAGCATCACCAGTGCGAGTACCTACGCCCTGCGATCGGCAACCCGCATGCCCAGCGTGCCGATTATGGGCAAACCCTCCAAATATGGCAAGTCAAAAGGAATCACGGCCCCTAGTTCCCGGTCGCCCTGCCGTCCTCGGTCAAGGCGGCGGTCAAGGCAGCGGCAGGGCAGGGGGTGCGAAGAATCCCCGGGCTACGATTAATGGCCGCCACAAACAACTGACCCTGGCGACGTATAATGGACGCACGTTACGGCTTGACGAGCACTTGACGCAGCTCGAAGAGGAACTCGGTAGGATAAGATGGCACGTTCTGGGGTTATGTGAAGTCCGAAGAGAGGGGGAGGACACCATAACCCTAGAATCAGGTCACCTCATGTACTACCGAGAGGGAGACCAACTATCCCAAGGCGGTGTCGGGTTTCTGGTGAACAAAGCCATCTGTGACAATGTTGTGGAAATTTCCAGTGTGTCAAATAGGGTAGCGTATCTAGTCCTCAGGCTGTCTGAGAGGTATAGCCTCAAAGTTCTACAGGTCTACGCTCCGACCTCGGCACATTCGGATGATGAAGTGGAGGAGATGTTCGATGACATTTCAAGAGCCTTGCACTCCACCACTAAAGCTCACTACAATGTTGTCATGGGTGATTTTAACGCAAAAGTGGGAGTACAAAGCGGCGAGGAATCTGTAGTAGGATCTCACGGGTTTGGTAGCAGGAATCATAGAGGGCAAATGCTTGTCAACTTCTTGGAGAGAGAGGGTCTTTTCTTAATGAATTCCTTCTTTAAGAAACAGCCCCAAAGAAAGTGGACATGGAGAAGTCCCGACGCTATGACTAAAAACGAGATAGACTTCATCATAGCGGACAAAAAGCATATATTCAGAGACGTCTCAGTGATCAACAGGTTCAACACCGGAAGCGATCACAGACTTGTCCGAGGCTCTCTGAATATCGACTTGAAGCTTGAACGAATCCGTTTGATGAGGTCCAGACTCCGACCCAATATACTCCAAACTATAGTGGGATCTGAAAAATTTCAGTCAAATCTGGAGAACCGATTTTCTGCAATGGAAACCACAAACGACGTTGGCCAGAGGCTCGAGCAAGTGGTGGGAATTCTCAGGGATGAGGGCACAAGATTCTGTGAAATGCAGCGCACAGGCAGAAAGTCCAAACTTTCGGAGGAAACCCTTCGGCTTATGAGGGAGCGACGCGAAAATCCACCTGTCACTTTGTTAGAACAACGGGCACTCAGCAAAAAAATTTATAAACTAGTACGCCGCGACCTCCGACGCGCTAACACGTGCTCTATAGAAAGAGCAATTGAGCAGAATCGGGGGTCGAAAGTGTTCGTTCAGTCTCTAGGGAGAAGCCACCTGACAAAGTTGACCACTTCTAGTGGAAGAGTCGTTCTTTCGATGCCGGAGATTCTTGCGGAAGTAGAAGACTTTTATGGCCAGCTATACGCGTCGCATGCATCTCGTCCTGAACCCGAAAACGGGGATCCGAGAGCCACTCTTACCCGTCATTTCACGGAAGATCTGCCAGACATCAGCTCAGAAGAAATTGAGGCGGCTCTTGGACAGCTTAAAAAAGGAAAGGCCCCGGGTGAGGATGGAGTTACGACCGAATTACTAAGGGCCGGAGGAGCTCCTGTTCTGGAGGAACTTCGGGAGCTTTTCAACTCTGTCCTCTTTTCCGGGAGAACTCCGGAGGCGTGGCGCAGAAGTGTGGTCGTTTTGTTCTTCAAAAAGGGTGATAAGACCCTATTGAGGAATTATCGGCCCATTTCACTCTTGAGCCACATCTATAAGCTGTTCTCAAGAGTCATCACGAATCGTCTCACGCGAAGACTCGACGAATTTCAGCCACCGGAGCAGGCCGGGTTTCGTGGAGGATATAGCACCATAGACCACATCCACACAGTCAGGCAGATTATACAGAAGTCAGAAGAGTATAATCAGCCCCTGTGCTTAGCATTTGTGGACTATGAGAAGGCCTTTGACTCCATCGAGACCTGGTCTGTTCTGGAGTCCTTGCAGCGATGTCAAGTCGACTGGCGATACATTGAAGTGCTGAGGTGTCTTTATGACGCTGCGACAATGACCGTACAAATCCAAAACCGGCAGACTGGACATATCTGTCTGCGCAGAGGGGTGCGGCAAGGGGATGTAATATCGCCCAAACTGTTCACCAATGCTTTGGAGGATGTGTTTAGGACGCTGGACTGGGAGGGACGCGGCATTAATATAAAAGGCGAGTACATCTCACACTTGCGCTTTGCCGATGACATCGTTATTATGGCAGCATCGCTGCAGGACTTGCAACGCATGCTGGATGACTTGGCGGATTCTTCTCAACGCATCGGTCTACGGATGAACTTGGACAAAACCAAGGTTATGTTCAACGATCACGTTACTCCGGAGCCGGTGGTCGTTAATGGCGATGCCCTCGAAGTTGTTCGGAAATACATTTACCTCGGGCAAACCTTGCAGTTAGGTAAAAACAACTTCGAGGAAGAGGCTAACAGAAGAATTCAGCTGGGTTGGGCAGCGTTTGGGAAGTTACGTCGAGTCTTTTCGTCCCCAATCCCACAAAGCCTGAAAACAAAAGTCTTCAACCAGTGTGTCCTACCTGTCATGACGTACGGAGCTGAGACGTGGACACTCACGGTACGACTGGTTCACAAATTTAAAGTTGCTCAACGTGCTATGGAAAGGGCTATGCTCGGAGTCTCTCTGAAGGATCACATCAGAAATGAGGTGATTCGGCAGAGAACCAAAGTTATCGACATAGCCCACAGAATTAGCAAGTTGAAGTGGCAGTGGGCTGGCCATATTATCCGCAGAACCGATAACCGTTGGGGCCGTCGGGTTCTGGAGTGGAGACCGCGGATAGGCAAACGCAGTGTAGGACGCCCACATGCTAGGTGGAGTGATGACCTTCGCAGGATGGCTGGTGGTGGCTGGATGCGGGAGGCTGAGAGTCGTGCTAAGTGGCAGGCAATTGGAGAGGCCTATGTCCAGCAGTGGACTACTATGGGCTGGTGATGTGATGTGATGTGATGTTAAAAAAACCGTGCGATTCGTAGATTTTAGATAATATATCTTTTTTTTTCAGCTATTCTAAATTCCATAAAGTCAAGACGACTAGATTCATTCTTCGAGTTGGAAGAGAAAATTATGAGCAAAAGCAGTAGTGTTGAAAGCAAAGCGGTCATGGACCTGATAATGGACCCCAGCGCTGGCACGCCAGAGGACAAGATGCGGATGTTCATCATCTATTTCCTTTGCACGCAGCAACTCCACGAAGACGAGTATAAAAAGTTTGAAACTGCACTGTTGGCGGCTAACTGCGACATGAAAGCCATGAGCTATTTGAAGAGGTGGAAGTGAGTTTTCATGAATTTGAAATAAAATAAAATATTTATTTGTGATTTCTGTAATTTCTCATATATTTTTCACAGATCTTTCCTAATAACTTGACTTGGAATCATGCTTTGTTCCATAGCAATCTATTCACGGAAAGAGAAATTGTAACAAACGTGACAGAAGTGATGTTACCTTTTTGATGTTATCTTTTTGCATGAGAACCGGTTAAACATTACTTTTAAATTCGATCTTAAAACTTTACTCTCGCTGCGTTCAAAAAAGCTTCATTTTGACATGTTTCACCTGTTGCAGAGGCTTCACGAAAATGGCCAATCAGTTTGAAGGCGGCGGCACCAAGACTGTGTCCATGTTCTCCAAACTGGTGTCGCAAGGATCGTCATTTGTCATGGAGGGTGTCAAGAATTTGGTTGTGAAAAAACAAGTGAGTGCTCTTTTTTGCCCTTTCGGCAAAGGCAAAGGAAACTAAGTCCATACAGACGTATTTCAGGTCAGTCGTTTTTATTTTCAGAAGTTCTATCAAATGTTTACGTCATTTGGAATGCGATATATGTTTTCCAGCTATGAAAGTGTCATCATTGATGGTTAAGTAGTTTGGATATTGTGATAATCCAGAAAAAACAAATTCTGAAATTCTCGCGCAACCTTTCTTAGGGGCTGGATCCGCGCCTGCAACAGCTAGTCTATACTATAATATTATCTCAGAGTAAATATACTGATATATAGAGAAAAAGTTTGTGAGATTGTAGAGGGTAGTTTCTGAATCTACTGAACCGATTTTGTTGGTAGAAACCAACAAAACGCCAGTGTTCCTGAGTGTCACAGGGTACTTCTTATCCCGGAATTCGCGCGGTTCCGCTAGTCTATACTAATATTTTAGAGCTAAAGCTTGTGAGTTTGTGAATTGTAAGTTTGTGATGTTGTATTGGGTAATCTCTGGATCTACTGAAAATTCTTTCACTTATAGGAAGCTACGGTAGTCCTAAGTGACATAATTATGGTAGTTTTTATCCCGAAATTCCCGCGGGAGCACCGAAACTACCGCGGGGACGTTGAGTAGTAAACAAGGGCCCTAAACCAGGGTTCCTGATCGAGTGCGGCGTGTGTGTGCGTGTGTGTGTGCACAGAAGCTGCCGGTGAGCCGGGCGGTGGAGGGCGCGCTGTCGGGGGGCGCGGGCGCGGCGGCGGAGGCGGGCGCGGGCGCGGACGCGCTGTGCTGGCTGGACCCGCGCGCGGCGCGCTCGGAGGGCGGCGCGGGCGCGGGCGCGGGCGCGGGCGCGGGCGCGGCGGCGGGGCGCGCGCGCGCCGCGGCCGCCCGCCACGCGGCGCCCAGCGACGCGGTCGTGTTCCTCGTCGGCGGCGGCAACTACATCGAGTACCACAACCTCCATGACTTCGTCAAGGTACCTAGATGTTTTTCATTTTATATTTTATTCACACAATATTGCTTCTTTTACTAATACTAAGTTGGTGGGTCTAAGCATGAAAGAGATATTATATCTTCTCTAGATTAGACACTGTTTATGTTTGTCTCTTTTTCTTGTGTGTTGTGCTGAAATAAATGTATTTTCTTTTTCCTTTTTTTTTTCTTTCTTTTTTTCTTTTTTTTCGGTCATTTTATTAGTTTTAGGAATTTTTCGGTTTATGTAAATGGGGTATTTTTTTTGGGGTCTGAAAATTAAAATTCTAATTAGTCCGTCAGGTAGAAACTTGATTTTCCACTTCGTTAAATGCTAGTGCTTTCGCTGTTCAACAATCCTTTCTTTGAATCAGACATCTACTCGATTTTTTTTTATGATAAACTTTTTTCTATATAAATTGTTTTCAGCAACAAGCCGCAAGCGGTGTGTCGAGGAGGATAATCTACGGCTCAACCACGCTACCCAACGCGTCGCAGTTCCTGAAGCAACTGTCGCTGCTGGGCGAAGAGATACAGTGAACATTCCTCTCATCAAATATAAGGACCCTGCTTGTTACTTGCCCCCCGACAACAGTCTATCTGTTTAGTAACTATATCCTTACATAAAAATTTCGTCTATTGTAATTTCGACGTTACGTCCAGTATATAAGGTCGAAATTTATATGTGTTTTATAAAACTTAGAGATGTTGACAGGGTCAAGGGGTCTCGTACATATTAACGAATGCTGTTTAAGAAATTCATGATGACTTCTTGCACTGTTCAATATTGAGAAAAATAGAAGACACAATCGAAAGAGTCGTTTCGTTTTATTTTTATCAAAGTAAATCCGCTTCGTTTGGTTTAAACTATTACTATTGAAAAGGCTCACTAATTTAGTCAACCATACTTACAACCTACTAAAAACTGCAACGCCATAGTAAAGTATGCCAAGTCGACCGATCTTATGTCTGTGATTTTAAACGGTTGTTTCTTCTGTTTCTTACAGCTTTTATAAGAGAGAGTGTCACTTCGGGAATCCTGAGACAGTTATATTTATGCTAAGTTATTATTGTAATAAATAAAATTGTACTATAAATAAAAATATATTATGTTTAAAAAAATGGAAAGGTATTAAAAAATATTAAATTAAAACGAGAATATCTCAACAAGTTGGCATTTTATTTACAATGACATTGAAAATATAGCTAACATCTATAAACTACTAATAAATTTAGATTGTTTCGAACGAGAAGTATAAAATCTAAAATTCTAAATCTCAAGATTAGGTGTCATCCCTTCTGTCAGGGAATCTGATTAGATGGACAAAATGGCGCTAACTCACCACAAAAATACTGATTTTTTTCAATATACAATGATTCAAAATGTATCAGGATGCCCTGCCAGACGGCCTAAACTGATTTAGACATTCTACGTGGAAAAAACCTTCCCTATAGCTGCTCTAGTTTCCGAGATACGAAGGTGGCCCGGAGTGAGACCTGGACGGGCCACCAAATTTAACTTTTGAACCTTAATATATCGACAAACTCATATACATATTTAGTGAATAGTGACATTTCGGTCCATCCTTGTGTTAGTGATCCTAACAAAAGGGGGGGAACCAAAAAGATAGCTCAAAGGTGGCTCAATGAATTTTCTATGATTTTAGTGTCATTTCTAATAAAGGTATTTTAACAGACTTTAATAAGTATGCAGGTACTAAACGAGTTTTATTGCGATCGTTAACAATACATAACATAGACTAACAATGTTATACAAAATAGAACTAGCAAAGCTTACGTAGAAGCGTAAATAATATATAAAACATATTGTATTTATTGGAATTCAGTTTCGCTTTTGCAGACTTTGCTAGTATTAATGGAATAATATTAGAGCTTACACTAAAAACGTAGATCAAAGAACCATAGAGTAATCCATCTAATATAAAGATTTCTTTAACTCCTTTTGTAGCTAGCAAGCGAAAACAATTTCACAACCTAACATAAAGACAGAAAACTAACAACAGCAATAATCTATTTAGGTATTACATAATATGACACAATCATAAACAAAATATAACTTGTCGACTTTAATATTACATTATAATAATCCCAGCCCTTAAATCTATTGTGCTTATAAATAAACTTAAAACATCTGTATTTAGATTAGAACAAATTCGTAATAACCCTTCGAAAAATAGCGAATTATGTTAGATTACACTTATACACTAAAATATACGTCAAAAGGGAATACAATTTTAAGTGGTAAGGAACGTGTTTAAAGGATTGGAGTTGCAAGAAAGCACTCTTCACTGTTGTCTATTGTTCTAGTCTTTGCGTTTTCGCTTTAGGATTCGTGTGCAGAATAAGTTGGAGTGTCAAGTTTAAATGCTGAAAAATTATCTTTAAAATTAGTATTTATTCTATTTGACATATTATTCTTGTATTTATTTCTTTGAAAATTAAGTATTCATTCAAAGTTTTTATTTTAATACCGTTTTGCGGCAAGTTTGATTCTTGTGAGGGTGAAGAAACCAGATGTAATTCAGATGTAATTCTGAGTCTGAACTCATGAAACTCAATGCATTCTTGCAACTTTGCCTAATCATAATAATTTATTTTTAAAACTGCCGACTAATTCAGACAAAACATTGTAAACTCTACAAATTCTAAGAGATATTTCGAAAAGATCTTAATGTTTTATGATAAACATATATCACGGATCATGATATGGTTTTTGGCACAGTATAAAAACTAAATTACGACGTAATGAATTCGATAATAAATGCGACAGAGAGCACGTACAATCGTCTATTAGTATATTTATAATAATTATTATATTGTATTTATTTGTGATATTTTATAATCAACGCGAAATTATGGCAAGACTTAAATTTATCGATAATGTACATAAAAAGAAAATGTTATAGAATAATCAGTAATTTCAATTTTAAATTAAGTTGCTTATCTATATATAAACTTTTTAATCAGATCTAAACCAGATTTGTGGGACAAAAGGGTTATGAGATCCGTGCCTTTTAAAATTGAACTGACAAAGAATTCGCGTTACATACAAAAAAAATTGTCAATCTCCTGCTTTTTTTTTTATCAAAGAACAGCAACTCGGTTACAGAATAGATTGATCTTAATTTTACCTTAACAAAGATAGATAGAATGTATTCGTTTACAGAGTATTTTATGGGATGATTTGTAGCCAGCATCTAATAATGATAAGCGACTATTTGAAAATATCGATTAGTCAGAGTAAAAAACATGAATACCAAAAAACCACAATTCAACAGTCGATTACCTACTACGATAGAAATAGAAAAACACATGGCACTCACACCGTAAGTTAGAAAGTGGCTTTAATAAATTATACGATATTATAACAGAAGGTAACCGTGTAACAAAAGTAGCATGAACAGCAAATACATCATATATTAAAACGATATAGGTAATTTTTTTTTTTACTTTTCTCAAAAATTACATAAATTTTTAAGGCGCATTTAGAGATATACTTATAATGTTAAATCTATAAACATCACTACACTTAAAATATTAAGGACTTTTTAAGCATTAGAATGCCTCACAACATTAAGCGATTATTATAATATATTATTTATTATACTATGATAATATTATATCTCAAAAAAGCATGACTATTTAACAACGTATCTGCGCGATTTTGATACAATATAATTATTAATTGTTTTGAAGATCATTTTATTTTATAAAAAGCTATAATCGTCAGAGTCTGTGATTCCTAAGACACAAATATGCAATCTATTTCCAAGAATTATGGTCAATGGTATTTATAAAAAAAAACATACTTAAAAAAAGTAAGATGTGTAATATTTACTTAAAGTATGTCAAAAACTAGAAGGAGAGCCTATATAGATGAAAAATATTAAAAATCGTTGGGCATCACCTGAGAAAACCTTCCCCGAAATTTTTTATTTGTATCAATGATATATTTACCTTAAAACGAGAAATATTTTAAAACTAATATTATTATGGCAATACATTTTTACGATCAAAATTCCAAGTCAGATCTGAACTTTTTCTTAAAAATATTTTATGCAGCCACTTGGCTTACGAATGACCATTATACCATTAAATGATTTTAATGAAAAATATTTTTAGTTTCCTCTATGTCGAATAAAAAAATTCATCGAACATAATATTGGACGGAAAATTTCATCCAGAGAAATTAAGAGACGAAGAATCCCTGCAATTATGCTCTTGATCAGCCGTAAGTTTGATCGCTCTTTTAATTACCATAAACAATTAAATACTTATTATAAAAAATGAGAGTGCAAACACTCGAAAAATTTGAATTTCATAGTAATTAAAACTCCGCCCAACTTATCGGCAGAAACAAAGTCTAAAAAAAAATGTTTTCGTACATCTTATCACTTGTTTAGTTTTCTTGAATGCAATAAATAAACCAGTTAAAAAAACCTGGATTACGGGCAAATGTATAAAAATAATATGAATACGAAAAATTTCAGCTCAATCGGTTGAAGTTACCTGCTTTAAAATTGAGTTGCAAGGTTCACCCTTTTACATACATACATACATTGTAAGTTAAATAAAAGCTTTTAAAAATAGAGTTGACATTTTTCAAAAATATAAGTAGGTAGCCAAATAAAAGCTAAATTTATCAATTTTCATAAAAAGTTTACAATTGCAAAAGGTAAAAATCATTTTCCAAAATTTCCTTAAAAAACAATACTGTTGAAATGGAATGTTTCGCGCTCATAACACTTTACATAATTATAAGGAATGTCTTAATTATTTAAGTTTTCACATATTATGAGATTGTACAGATTTATGTAGATTTTTCGCATCATTCAAAACCGAACCAATATTAAGGTTGAGATTCAAAACCGTTACGTTTTAGCCGTAAGTCGAAGTTTATTCAAAAATGTTTTATGTGTAGGCAAGCAAATCCACAAAAACGAGGGCAATCAGCCGCACTACGTAAAACTGAGAGAAAGGAATCGGTTTACTGGCATTTTTGAAGTTTTTCTTTTTTTAAATAATGCTGCGGTGGTAAATTCGAGACAAAAAAATCATTCACGATCATGCAACATTCAGTCTTGCAAACCGTATTTTTGCGTATTTAAAAAATCTAGCGAATCTTTAAAAGAAATTCTCAACTAATAATGACAACAAACACAATATTAGCTGTTATATCACATTACCAGGCCACATATCTAAGTGACGTACATGTGGTGTACATAGTTAAAGATTATTCTATATTTATTATAAGGGTATATAATAATCGCAGTTAAATATAATAATCATTGGATACATGACAACATTAATTTTAACAGTGCAATAGTTTTATAACAACAGCTAATCATTAACTGCTACATACAATATGTATATCGTTTATTATGATGGGGAAATAGGAAGGTAATAACTTTAGAATCAAAAGTCTTACTATACTATAATGTATTTTTTAATAATGAATAATTATGTTCGTTTGTTGCCGTCAACGCGTGCCTGACCGAATGACCTTCGTGTTGCTATTAATGAAAAAAAAAACTTGGTACATGGTACAAAAATTTCTAAATATAGGCAGGTACGTAGGTGGAACCAACTTGTGAAACCTTGTTAAAACTCTTTTACTAGGACCCTTGGCGACATCGCGCATTTTTTTTTTTCTTCAATAGCAGCACAGAAACACTCGAGCCAGCTACCCATCAAATATAGGGTATATTGGCCTGACCCTAAATCGAACTAGGTTTATGTCAAAGGGTTAAATATTTTTGTCAATATTAAAAATTGTTTATAAGTATTATAAAATATTTTGTCATTTTATTTAATTATTTATTATATTATTTACCTACTATCAATTATGCAACAGATATTATAATATTATTACAAATCTGTGTATTATTTATTATCATAAACACTACGCAAGATAATCAAAAATATTGAACGTCATTTTTTTTTAAATCTTCAAATATTTACTAACGCCAAAGCTACCATTCGTAAATTCAAGAAAAATGTACTCGTTCTTTTTTTAGTGTCATTTTATTAAATTTTATTTAAAGCCCGCCATACATGTTTTATTGTCAGATAGATCTGTCTCTAACAATTTTTTCTTTTTAATATTATATTTCTATATCTAAATCACTACATATAGTTGGATATATAAATAACGTTTAATTTCAACGCAAATAAAATTTTCATGTTATGTAATATGAATTCAAGATTCACAAGAGGATTCAATTCAAGATTCAATACATCCATAGTATAAGATTCCCAATAGGAGCGTACTTTGTGATGAACACAGAGCTCCGATTTCCAATTTGAATATAATATTGTGTATATAGTAAAACATAATAATTATAATGTAACAATTTATGATAGTTAATGTACCAGTATATAATACCGCATCACTCGCTCGTTTCCACGATACAAGCTTAAAGCTTAAGCTTAGAGCTTTAAAGCTTAGTAAATAATAATAATAGCTAATAAATAAATTGGGCCACAACATAATTTAGTTCACTAACGTTGACCTCGGTGATATTTATATCTCGGTAGATAAGTGTGTTCTCATATTATTATTAGCAATTACTTAGTCGTAGTTGCGTCTTATATTTAAATTTGTTTATTTAAAGATTTTATGAGTTGTTTTATTTCTAACTTTTATTTCACGATGTGTGTATGACGTTTTAAAATTTTTATTTATTTATTTATTTAATGTTGACACATACGGTATAGGACCAATTATAAATATATACTAGTATTTATTTCATTTGTATCAAGTATGAAGGATTGTAATCAATGAATAAGCTTTTAATCTTTATTGATATTTTTGAAAAGTACATATTAATTTGCAATAATAAAATAATGGTAAATTTTGATCACAACGTAAAAAAATATATTTAAACCACATTTTTCATATAATTATAAAAAATGCTCTAGCTTTTCAATATATTTCAAAACTGTTAATACAGTTTGCACATTATTACTTATTTATTTATCAACAAGTTTTGTCAATAATCTATTTTTTTTTTATTCTCAATGTAAATATATTACAATGACTAGCAGCATTCGTAGTAAATTTATGTAATTTACAGTTCGTTGATCTTTCAAATTTATTATCTCTATACATACAGTCATACTGCCAATTTGTATAAACAGTAAGTGTCAGTAATTAACTGTTTTTAATGATTAATTGAAAGTGAAATAAAAGCATCAGATACGATAATGAAATTCAATATTCCATTACGGCACATTAACATACAAAAAATTAAAAATAACGTCAACAAAAGATATTCCAGTTAAAAATACATAAAATGTAATAATATATCGAGACAGAAGCTCACGCTAACCGCTGGAGACATATTCGACAATGAATTTCAATTAAGACGACCCAGACGTCAGACCGTGCTGTGTAATAATTGTAACATGACCAATTTAAACCAAAACCTCTGTGTCGCGGACGACAGTAAAATGTAGTATATCACCGTATCAATCAATCGGCACGAAATATGTGGGCGTCCAAGCAAAAAGGTACCAGTAGTGGGGTATTGAGTTAATACTAGATTCGGTGTCTAGAATAGTCAATCGATAGTAAGGATTGAAGAAATATTCAAAAAATAGCACAATTTTTTTTATCAGATTTGAAATTGAAATTCTGAAAAGCTTCGTTTGAAAAAAAGCATATTGCAAAGTTTGAGTGCAAAAAAAAACGCTCCTCTAATTGCCCGTTACATAGATTTTTATATAATATTATTGTAGAGAAATTGTAGAAAATTTAGCATTTATTAATAACTAGTTGTGCCCCGCGGTTTCACCCGCGTGATACGTGTTTATACAACAACTTTTTTTTCCCGATATCCGTTTAAATGAAACAAAGCCTATATGTAGCTTCAGGCTAAGCTTAATCTACCTGTGAAAACCGCATGACAATCCGTTGAGTAGATTCGGAGATTATCGCGAACAGACAGACAGACAGACAGACAGAATGACAGAAAAGAAATTTAAAAACTTTTCTTTTATCACCCCTCTCAATTTTAGGTAAAAATATTCAATGTACAGAATCGCGGATTCTACTCTTTTATTATAGTATAGATAATTAATCAATTAAAATCGCGGATGAAATTTTTTCACCAAACTTTACAAAACCTCTTTTATCTAAACTAAATGCCGAGATTTGGTACCTTTTTGCTTAGACGCCTACATATAATTGAGGAAGAGTCGTTAGTGATATTTTTTAATCATTCCCTAATTTATTGTTTTACATGTTTTCCGCTCTCCACTCCAAATTAAATTAAAGCTATACCTAAACAGCTTTACAGCTGTAAAGTCAGCGTCAGAAATTTGTCAGTCATTGAATGTGATCTAACTGCAAAGTAATAAAAGTTAAATTACTGAAAAGTGCTTACATATTTTTGATCCTGACTGTACCTGCTTTACTGCTGAGATTACTTTGGTCGGATTCCCCTCAACTTTTTTTACTTATTATTTTCATAACAAATCATTAAAGTCCTTTTAACTAAAGAAAAAGATCCGATATCTGATCCTAGTCATGATAGAATTGAAAATTCTAACTAAAATAAAATCTAATATAAATTAAAAATGAACCAGTATAAAAGGGGAATTTAAAAATTATGTTATTATAGGTTTTTTTACAATCTTTTGAAACAATCGCTTGCGAAAAATCACGAAATTTTCACGAAACATCAAGTGATAACAATGGGCTGCTTAAGTAAATTTTAATTTTTTGTCCGTCTTGTAGATTAATAAAAAATATTGTTTACGTAATCAAAAAATAACGGCGATACATTGAGTTGACTAGCTATGCCCCTAACTAGCTGTGCCCCGCTGTTTTACCCGCGTGAGTTTTGGGACCAGGAACCTCTGCGGACGCAAAGTTTCATAGCAATCGGACCAATGGTTTCGAAACGCATAGAGGACAGACATACAAACATTCATTTTTATTTATAAAGAAGATTATGACTGACGTCGCGACCTCCCACTCCTAAACTTTAACACGTTTTGTCTAAGTTTTTTTCAGTAAGTCAAAAAAGAAAAAAATTACGAGTCTATTATTTTTTTATTATCTGACGGACTAATAGAATTTTGATTGTTATACCTTATCATGATGCCCATTGTTATTATTTATTGATGTTGGATTTGTTCCAAGGATTAACTAAAAATCTATACTTTTATTTTTAATGGCCATATTTTTAAGGTAGTAGAGAAACTCATGTAATATTCTTAATATTGATTATGGATGTTTTTTATCCTCTAGCTTCAGTATCTTTGGATAAAACATCTTGTGGAATGTCGTTTTTTTATATAAATCAAAAACTGTTTATACGACTTCTGCAATGTTTTAAGGAAACAAAGTTGAGCCGATTAAAGGCGAGGCGATTAAAAAAAACCGGTCGTTAGATGGCTCATACTCTGGCCTAAACGAACACAAAAAAAAACATAATAAGTACTTTCTTATCAAGCGCATGGAGCCAAGAATAATTGAGTGGCGCACGGACGGCAAAATAAAAAATATGCATTTTGCATATTATTACATAATATTATATTCAACGAAGACACTTATTTCTCGTAGTCCTATAAACCTACTGCATCAAAACTTAAAATCGAATAAGTACACTCAATGTGGAACGATCCATAAAATCATTTACATTCAAGTTTTCAACATTAACACTAAAATCTGCGTGCATAAAGACAAGCTGACCGCCTGCCCCCTTAACTAAGTTGACAATTTATAATCGTTATCGCTATAGAAAACTAAGGAACGTCATGTCACGTGGTCACGCAAATGGAAAGACAGGGCATTTATTCACTATGACCATTACATGTCGCGTTATAATAACGCGCTACAAAACGCCTTTCTCTCGTTGCTCGATGAAATTTCACTTTAAAAGTAAACATTTACATGGCATACAGAATGTTAATTTCTAGTATTTTGCCTGCCTATATCTGACGCGTTTGGAATAGTCTGTTTGGGACGCGCGTTGCGGGCAAGGAATGTGTAAGTATGTAACACTTACAAGAAAAAGACACCATACCTGGGAATCGTTGTGACACTTTCCTAAGCACCACATGCATACGCAACCGGCTTCACTTCGTTGTTCGAAACGTTCCGTCTTTAGTTTTTATTTGGTGTGAAGTAAGTACTTGGTCACAGTGAATAAAGACCTGGGCATTGATTGGGACGATTTTACGTGACCACGTGACATGACGTTACGTTAGGTAGTTTAACTATATCGATAACTATAGATTGTCAACTTGGCTAGGAGGGTTGGTTGTTGTAGTGTTAGTAGGTAGGTATAGGGAGTTAAATGGGTCCGCACGTATGCAATGGCATGGAGGCGGGGCGTACGTACGTGCGTGCGGGCGGGTGCGGGCGGATGCGAGTAGACTATTGCTTTGCGTGACTGTTCCCGCCGCGGCTGGCGCTGCTGCTGCTCAGCGCCATCTTCTGCATCTGGCGGATGACGGTGGTCGCGTGGTACGCCTGTTTCCAGCGGGACTTGGCGAAGTTCTTCTTGAGCTGCTCGGACACGGTGCCGTGGATGTTCTTGTTGCTCGCCGCGTTGCCCGATATCCAGGGGTGGGCGAGCGCTTGTCTGGAACGGTGGACCGAACGGGGCTTTAGTACTACGCTTGGTGTAATGCTCGGTAGATAGTTGAATCAATAGACTCAACGCAACGTAGAAGCGAGTGAATATTAATTATGTATACCTGAGAGATAAAAAACTTAGTGCACGTCCTTGGTACACGTCTACGTGTACACTGTACAGGGTTTCAAAAACCTTTAAAATACCTATTTCTGGGGTATGATAATCGAAATTATATTTAGTCCGTCAGTTAATTAATAAAACAAATAAAAGACACGTATATTTTGGTTTTTCTAATTATGAAAAAATTATTAGATAAAGCGCATCGAAAATTGGGCTCGTGGCATCACAACGTGCTATATAAACTGTAGCACGGCGTGACGTCACGCGACATTTGTTGATTACCTACGTAAAAAAAATTTTAAATACGTGTCTAATATTTTTTACTAATCTACAAGACGGACTAAAAACTAAAATTTAGGAAACTAGCCCAATTTGAGAATTAAAGTGAATTCCTTGTAACTTCTGATTTTGCTTAAAAACTTATCTTAGAAAACCTATAATACCTATGGTTATTATTGTGAGTAAGAAATGCTACAGCTTATCGGTCACATTCGTTGATCGCGCTATTCAATTATGTAGGTACATGATATTGTGAGACTTTCTTGCTCATTTCAAAATTGCAATTGAGTTAGGTCACTTCAATTCTGAAGGTGCGATATGCTAAAATGTGTCTTGTCGGGTCAAAATTTTCAACCACGTGACGTAGTGGAAAATTCCGAAAACAATCCCGACGTTGGATCTGAGAAAACTCTTTTTTTACAAAAATTGGTCCGAATGAGACAAACTTTATTTGTTACTTTTAACATTGAAAGTTTTTACCACGGACGAAAAACAAACCCCTAATCTTAGTTAACAATAATTTGTTCTCGCTTTCTCTCATCAGTCTTTTAAGCAAGATTTTTTTACGGAGTCCAGTATTTCGTATAACGGCATCGCACAAAAATAATATAACGGCGTGTCAAATGTGTATAATTTTCGTATTCAAGGTTGGTAACGTGCGCACGCTACCCCTCGAAATAATAAGACAATATATATATATATACGGCTACAGACTAGATTACAAAGAGCATTAAGTTCCCATCAAAACGCCACGACGCACGATATAAAACCTAATCAAATAATAATATAATATTATTATGATACGTATTTTACGACCGAGCGAGTAGGTAATAAATATTTGATATTCTGAATGAGCAAAGATGTAATCGACAAGGAAAATCCTATTGGGTTTGACTGTGGTACACTTATCAACATATCGTATAGCGTTTCTACTAAGAGATCCGAGAGCTTAAGAAACATAGGGAAACTGTCTTAGAAATCATTAATTCTTTTTGTGGATAGTTTTGATATTTAATACACTCTTGTTTGTAATACATACTGATGTAACGAGAAATACCATTTTTTTTTTTGTATGTATAATTTTTTTCGTGAACCGATTGAGATTAAGGCAACTGCGAAAACCGCGTTCAATTTGACTGGAATAAAATTTGTATTTTTTAAGTAGACTCTAGAGCATAATCTACTTTCACCCAAAGTTACATTCAAATACGTTCAGTACCTAGGTATACATATAGTAGTTTTTGTGGCGCGCGGACAAATCGACCGACGAACGGACAATTACAGTTTTATTGAGGTCACAAAAAAAAAATCTATAGTGTCATATTATTAATAACGACAGTGACACTCGTATAATCACCACATTACAGCTCACAAACATGACCTTACGTGAGGTCATGCAGACGTAGAGCGGAGACGTTAAACCCAGCGAGAGTCGAACGCGTAGGTACAGCCTGTGACCGACTAACGAAATGATCTATACTATTCACTCATATGAATTTCTCTCTTCCCTCAGGAACTCCGGTATGTAATTCCCTCTCTAGTTGATGTTTATTTAAGGACCATCAAAATTACATCTCCATACAAACTTTGACCTCCCATTTTACCCTCTTAGGGGTTGAATTTTAAATAACCCTTCTTTAGTGTATGCCTATAAGGAACCCTAGTTTCAATTTTTAAGATTCTAGACTTACGGCCGCACTCAGAGACGACTTTAATGATTACTTAGTTAAGTATAGATTTTTAAAACAAAACTGCCCCAGTCAGACAAGTTTAATAAATTAATGTTAATTGGATTTAACTAATTAAGTTACATCTCATTAAATGTCAATTAACATTAATTTACTAAACGTCTCTGATTGCGGCAGTTTTGTTTTAAAAATCTATACTTAACTAAGTAATCATTAAAGTCGTCTCTGAGTGCAGCGGTTAGTGGTTTGGACTGTAAGTCATTCAGTGAGTTTCCCTTTTTATATAGGCATTCGCCTCTCAGTGGTTGAATTAATTTACCCGTGTGAATTTCTCTCTTTCTCTCTTTCTCTCTAAAAATCCATCGGGATCTCTAAAAATCTGTCCTATTTCACTGAGGGATATTGTAGCTCTTAGAGCTGGTTTCCCAAATGAACATGCAGTGTCTCTAGACTTCAACTTATTACGATCCTTATACGTACCTACACTACATCAACGCTTAAAATTAAGTAGTCACTTAGGTACATGGTAATGTGTATTTAACAGGTCTTTTATGCGTCGGAAATAGATTTATTTCGATCATTCGAAAAGTCGTCTATTTTTATTATTGTCGGTTTGTTTGAATGCGCATCACGTAAAAGCTACTGAACGGATTGTATGAAGGTAGTTTCACTTAACTTCTATCCCGTTAACACAGATTTCCCGAGGAAATCTCGAAACACTTGCGAGACAAATCGCGGGCATCAGCTAGTTATTTACAATATACTGTTGTTTTAGTCTTTAGTGTAAAAAACACACATAATTCTGTGTGTCTATTTGTGGTTATGTAACTTCTACTTCATTTTTCATGTTAGAAGTTCCCGTCGAAATTAACGCGACTGAAACCGCCGGAAAGAGCTAGTTCAATGCACAGACATGACATGTTTACAGTGCTTTATGCATGCCGATAATACTAAGGTGTACATACTACAATAGATTAATTTGCTAATATTATGCTCTTTTATAGAGTACTATTCAAATTGCCATATTATTACAAAGCTGTATTTACTCAAACTATTTACATTATTAGCAGCTTCCCACCAGCTATAGTAAATAACTACTGTTGACATTTATAACAGCTTCACAATACATATCTGTGTGACCCTGTTTCGATATGAATGATAAAAATATAGTGCTCAATTTATATACCTACATAATCTCTACCACTTAACATTTGTTAGAGGCTGAATAACCAAAGCATTTTCATAATAAAATGTTTTATCAATTTGGAATGCTATAAAAAACCAAATGGGTAAAAGAAAGTTTTTATGTACATTTATTTATGTTTCGGTAGCTATTTCCCGCAGTTTTATCGCGCAAATTTCGTATACCTCAGAAACTGATGGTATCGTGATATAAAATACTCAATTTAGGTATTACAAGAACTGAAGTAACTATGGTGATTAACTTTACACCATAATTCATGAAAATTCATGCAGCCATTAATATGGAGTTAAGTGATATCAACTCAACCATACACACTTTCGAAATTTTAATGTTTATTAGCAAAACCTACTGTCTGCTTAATATTTGGCTCTTCAAATATTAAGTAGACAAGTGTGTATGCAAATGATTATAATTATTTAACAAATTGTCAAAGTTGAAACTATTCATCTGAGGATGAATGATCATAAAAAACAAAGTCCTCCGCGTCTGTCTGTCTGTCTGTTCGCGATAAACTCAAAAACTAGACAGAGGATACTTTTTATCCCAGAATACCCGCAGAAGCTCCGAAATTACCGCGGCGAAACTGCGGGGAACAGCTAGTTAAACATAAAAACACAGGGTAGACTTTGTCTGTTATATTTTTGACAAAACTTTGTACGGAGTTAGTTTTAATCCTTAGGAAGGAAATATACTAAAAGAGTTCCTGAGGGAGTTCCAAAACTGACCCAAGGGAAAGCACAGGCAATAGCTAGTTTACAATAGAATAATATCCTATTTACCTGAAGGTAAATTCTACTCATAAAAAACTGCATCACTCCTGCATTTGGGGGCTCACGGCTGGTCATACAGAGGACGATTTGTGCACCTTGCCATAATACAGTTTTTTAACTAGTACGGAGGGTGGGTAGTTGTTGTTTGTTTCACATTTTATTTTATTTTATTATTTTATTATTATACTAATACTAATTTTTAAGTCCAATTTGTACTACTAACAACATATTATGGAGAACATCTGAAATAAATCCATTTAATAAGGTTCTACCCTCATTGTCAATTAGCTGTCGCGATAATTTCGGAATTCCCGCGGGAATTCCAGGATAAACTATACATATAAACCTTCGGCTTGAGTCACTCATATCTATTTAAAAAAACCACATCAAACTCTGTTGCATAGTTTTAAAGATCTATGCATACATAGGGAAAAACAGACAGCGGGAAGCGACTTTGTTTTATATTATAGTAGTGTAGTTGTAGTGACTTATGAGCGGGGTGGTTTTAAGTTATGTGTGAGTGGAATTGGTCTCTTGTTTATTTATATCTATTAAAAAAACATCTCTATCTAACTAGATAAGACTGTTGGTTGAGTATCACACCATTAAAACTGGTAAGTAACACTAGTCCAATGATTTTAAATCTTTGAAATACTAATTTGAATTCTAATTTTATTTAAAACAAGCTGTGCTCTGAGATTTCACTCATGCGAGTTTTAGAATTCCCGCAGGAACTATTATTTTCTAAAATAAAAGTAGCCAAAGCTACTCTTTATAACATCAGCTATCTATCAGTGAAATTCCTGTTTAAATCGGTCCAGCCATTTCAGAGATTAGCCGAACAGGCAGACTGACAGATAGACAAGACAAAACTTTTAAAAAATGATTTTTTTATGTAAGTACCATACATACTTTAGTGAAAAGCTGTAAATTTGGAATTACAAACAGACACTTCAATTTTATTTATATATTGTATAGATTATAAGATAAACATCTTGCTGTGGTATTTTTTTTATCTTTTACCTATTAAATATTCATGTAAACAACGAAAATAAACAACATAGTATAATAGGTAGGGACATAAACTTAATAACAACTGCAGTTACTTACGGTCAATGTATAACTATAAAAATGACTATAAGCCTTAATATGTTGGTCAAGTTATACTGTTCCTTTGTTTGTTTGTATACTTTATTGAACACAAACAAACTTAAAATTGAAAAGTTTATAGGATGTTTAGTACAATCAAATACCAGTATACCAATTTGGATGACATTTGGCAGGGGTATACATATAGGGGTATATTACATAGCACCTGGCACCACAACAGGTAGTTTTGTCTTTGTATTCAAGTTTATGATAGAAATCAAATCAAAACAAACAATTCTTATATGTATCTGAATCTCACAAACAGCTCAGATTTTCTAAACTAAGTATGCAGGGGGTTTCAAGGGTGATTAATAGATCTAGTTAGGTTTCATATTTTGAAAACATTATTTTATTTATGTTTTCAGGCAATGAAAAATGAGTGTTTGGTAGCTTTTCTACTTAATAACAGATATTGCTATTATAAAAAACAGATGCTATACTCACTTGCAAGTATATCTCTTTTCAACATCAACACACATCAAGTGTCGGATGAAATCTTTTGCTGAATCACTTATATCATCCCAGTATGGGGAGTCGAACTCAAAATCTCCTTTCAATATCTGTGCAAATAAATTGGCATCGTTCTCATCATAAAAAGGTGGGTAGCCACAAAGCAAAATGTATGATATGACTCCTATGCTCCAAACATCAACAGCTTTGCCATATGGCTTCTGCGCCAACACCTCAGGAGCCACATAGCCTGGAGTTCCACAGGCTGTTGCCATAATACCTGAATCTTCGATCTTTGACAATCCAAAATCACTGATCATAATTTTACTGTCTTCGTCAGAGCTATAATACAGGAGATTCTCAGGTTTCAGATCTCTATGCACAACGCCTTGCGTGTGCATGTAATCCACGGCTTCCAACACTTGTCTAATTAGATTCGATGCATCTTTCTCAGTATATGAACCCTTCTCCACTATTCTGTCGAACAGTTCTCCTCCCGTGACTAGCTCCATGACGAGGTATACTTTGCTTTTGTCCTCATAAGTTTCTAACAGCTGGACGATATTTGGATGTGAAAACATCTTTTTCTCGCCACCTTCGATCTTCGCTTGTTCACTGAACCTTTTCAACACTCTGATTTCATTTTCTAAGGAGTCCTCTTTGCCTTTCAAAGCTTTTTTATCGATAATCTTGCACGCGAAATGCTGACCGTTTTCTTTGCTCTCAATCAAACGTACCTCCGAGAACGCGCCCGTGCCTAACAAATCTTTGATAATATATTTGTCCTCGATGGATGCTTGTTTCTCTGAATCTCGGCCATCCTTTTTAGATTTTCTTCCGAAATCTTTCTTTCCAAATAGAGGCATTCTGGCGCCTCACGATTGGAGAACTAATGAACTACTTAACTAAAAAACCCTACGTACATAAATCGAGTTTGGCTGATCAACTAAAAGACTAGCCATGAAGTTGCACGCTCGAACAAAATCAACGAATGCGCAATAATGATACCATACCTCGTTTCAATTTAGCCAATATAGGTAATATAAATATTTTTAGAAAGACAAGATTATCAGTTTCCAATACCAATTCTTTCTATGTGGTTGAAATCGAGAAAATGGTACAGAATAACCCTAAAAACTCGTTTTAAACATATTATAAACCTCCAAAAATCTTTGTTCCATATAAGTCGATATTAAAAAAATAACAATAAAATTAATAAAATTATACACTTGATATAGCAATCTAATCAAATCGATCACAGTCAAAATACCTACGCCGCGCCGTGTACCTATTATCGAATCATTGAATATTGAAATAAGTTGTTCTATCGATTTAATAATCTGTAGGAAATGTCATACAAGATGAAAACTAATAACCTGTGATCACAGAACACCCTGTGATTATACCATTTCTATTTTTTTTATGGAAAAAAACAAAAATTCTCGAAATTGTACAATATAGTTACATCTTTCTCTATGGTGGCCAGCTCTGTTCCATTCCATTTGATTCTTTTTTCAAAAGCCGCACAAGTTTTAACCCAGCAGAGTAGCAAACTAAAGCCTTTTGCATTAGATGTTTTACATCATATCAGACTGGCTGTTGACGTGGTGACGCCGCTGCGCTATGTGAATTGTGAACATGTAAAACAGTGTGGCGACGCGTCGCCATGTGCAAGTGACTTTGCGACTGAAGTCATTTATGGAGAGATGCTTTGCATTAAATTTTTAAATTAATTAATTTAAATATATTAAATGAACAATCATCTTGTTTAAAAAATCTGAATGTTGTATTTTTAATAGTGCTACTTATTAATTTCTTCTAAGAAACTATCCCTTTATACATTACATTATTTCCACAAACAGCGACAATATTTTTTTTTTACAAGGTTTAGAAAAAATATTGTTTTTAATTATTTCCTCATTTTAAACGGTTCTTTTTATTTTTCTATTACTGGAATTATGATAGGTATTATATCGAAAATATCGATATTTTCAATCGATGTATCGCAAAGTTTCGATACAACAATAAAGTTGCCGATATTATGTCTCTACTTTCTAAAATAGGTAGGTACATTCTGGCAATAATCTGATACTGCGCAACAGATCACCCCAAGGTCAGTAGGGATGTCAAAATTAGTTTCACGTTTCGTTTCACGTACTATAGGGTCCGTCTTGAGTCTGTCATGGTTTTATGTAAAGTTTTAAATTTTATTTTAAAAATATACATACAAGTATGGTAATACGCTAAAATAAAAAATAAAAATGAAATAACTAATTGTATACCCACAAATATGCGAGTTACGATTAACTGAAAACTCGGACCGAATAATAACTAATATAAAGACTGAACGTCTCGAACAACGAAGTGAAGCCGGTTGCGTATGCATGTGGTGATTAGGCAAGTGTATGCACGTAGTGATTACCTTCTCTCTGAGTGTATGGGTTTGCAAAGTTTACTTAGGATTTATGGTGTCTTTTTCTTGTAAGTGCCTGCGTGTTTCTGTGTACGTGCACGGCGATGGTGTCTTTTTCCTGGCTTCACTTGTCTGTTCTACACGTTCTGTCTTTAGTTTTTATTTGGTCTGAGACTGAAAAATGTGCTTATGAATAGTACGTAGTATATTTACTCTGAGTTATGAATAATCTACGGATTGGACCTGACTTATGAGAGTTAGAGGATCACAAACTTGCAAAAAAACTGCCACCACGACACTTTCGAGAGCGGTTGATTTTGTTTAAGTGTTGTTTGTTGTGAAGAAGCTCAACCCACCGGTGAAAGAAAAAACATCACATTATAAGCTTATTTTCTTTCTGAATTCTACCTTCATCTTCAAAGTTCAAACCCCAAGAGGCAATAGGTCCCAACCACGCTCGAGTAATTTTTCATCTCATCATCTCATCGTCGACTGCCCTACTAAATACCTCAAATACCTACTATTATGTTCGTGCGCAAGTCGCAACATAATCTTGCGCAGGTTGCTATGGCAACTGGACGTTGTTATTTACATGCGCAGTCGAAACGTTGCTATGGCAACAAGATGTTGTTATTTTTGTAAAATACTTATTGACTATTGTTATTTATTATTGTTTGTCAATATTTATATTTATACTAGTTGTGCCCCGCGGTTTTACCCGCGTTAATATCAGAGTTCCCGCGGGAATTCCGAAATAAAAAGTACCCTATGTGTTAATCTGATGTATAAGCTATATTATTGTAAAGTTTCATTTAAATCTATTTAGTAGTTTTTGCGTAACAAACATCCATCCATCCATCCATCCATCTATACATTCTTACAAACTTTCGCGTTTATAATATGAGTAGGTAAGATTGTTGTTGTTGTTATCTAAGTTGTTATTTTTGTAATATTAATATTGCTATGCAGAGATAACAAATAATAAGAAGTAAACTCCAGTCGTAGGTACGTCGGAGCTGACACACATGCCTACTTTTCTTCTTTGAATCAGTTACACCCTTATTAATATCACATTGAGTTACACTGTTTTATTTTAAGTAAATGTTAATTATAATATCTACAATTGGCTACTTGACAAAAAAATTTTTTTTAGACCGTCGTGTAGATTAGTAAAAAATATTGGACACGTATTTTTTCTTTTTTTACGTATACTCAAAAAATAACAGAGATACATTGAGTTGAAATTTCGCGTGACGTCACAATTCGATGCGGTTTGCATGGCGCTTATAATGAATATTAATGTCACGAGCCCCCCACCCTAAACTTTAATGCGCTTTATCTATGTTCATTTTAATTAAATTGAAAAAGCAAAAAATACGTGTCTCTTATTTTTTTATTTTCTAACTGACGGACTAATTAGAATTTTGATATTCATACCTTGGAGAATACCCAATTTTACTTTGATTTTATTATTGGTTTCTAGTGAGTACATATTATGCCTCCTTTAATACTTATAAAAATGACATTCTATGTCATTAAGGACATCAAAGAAGGACATGCACATTTTGAAATACATAAAATTAAAATAAAATTCTCTCCGGCTGCCTATCTACTAACAATTAAAAATGCGTATGTCGTGGAACACTTGGTTAAAACGAAGTTTTTACCAAAGTCCATTATGTCCGTGAAAAGAGGCAAAATTACAAAGAAAACCCATTTCGAAAAAAAAAAAATACAGTTGCTTTGTTTTTCCGTAGAGCAGCCGTATGAGGCCGTGACGAAAAGTGACTACCTATTTACGCCTATCCGTACCATGCGATAAAGAACTTCGTTCTCATAAATTCGAATTTCATACTGTAGGTAGGTATAGGTCTAATTATCCAGCTACAAGTTTCAGTGAGCCTTGATATCCGATGGTCGTTTAAAATCACACTTAAAAATTGCCACTGCGAACCATTACTGCCCATAACAGCCTCGAGATACACAATAACATTTTTGTACCATTTCTGATAAATACCAAAATAAATAACGGAACCGATTACCGATATCCATTAGTGGGTGTTCGCCAAAAAAGAAAACTTCAGTTCTCTTTGTTTTCTTAATTTTCACCCTCTCAACTCTACAATTTCCATTCTCTATGCCGCACCCCTGACGTCACAGCTCAAAGTAAAAATCGACCAATCGTGGCGTACACAGTTACACCCGACCTCCCGAGCGCACAGGGCGCATGATAGTGCTCACCCTTAAATGTTATAAAATGTTTCTCACAATGCGACCATATGTGACCTCTAAAATGTTGTTATCAGTGATCAAAATCGTTTGAAATGACCAAAAACATTCGATTGTTAATGTGAAACTATTTTGTTTTTCCTTATTATTGTGAAAATTTCGGTACAAGATCAGTAAGTTGTTGGTATCGCCAATATATCACTTTAGGGGGGTGATATCGTGATGCCTGTGCGTAAGCAAGGTGATTTTCAATTGACATACCTACTCATAACTAAATAAATATTTATGTTAAATATTCTATTTAGACGTGTGATGCGTGCATGACATGTTTTTTTATCGACTTATATTTATTTTTATTACAAGGGGTTGATCGTTTGTACGCTGGCGTTACGTCAAACGCACCCCTCGCTTAGTATCGATAAGTAGGTACCTAAGTGGTGTTAGCGAAGCTTATACTAGAATGCCAGTCAGGTCGCTGGCGTGTATATTTATTTTAACACTGCAGTGTTATTAAGATGAATCCTAGGTCATTATTATGCAACCGCACAGAGACATACGCCCACTGTTTGGTTCTAGTAAACAACACTCATAAGTCATAACATATTTTCCTTAGTATACGTACGACGTTAAAAAAGATACAATCGGTTTACATAACATAATAGGTAAATAAACAAAAAATCGTAATTCAAATTACCGTTACCTAATTAAGTTTTTACTATAACCATGGACCAATAAAACTAGACTCTTGTAAACTCTTGTTTAATTGGTCCATGCTATAACTATATCAGCTGCCAGCTTAATGCCAGTGGTTTAAGAAACCTCTTTTTAGTTTTTTATCTCCTAAGATCGTTTAGCATATTTGTGCTCAGGACTTTGAGAACTTCACTAAGTAGATTTTGCGTAATAAGTAGGTACGTGGGTCGTGGTTAAACACTCCAAGCCACAGACATTTCCCATAAAATAATATTTGATATCTGAAGAAACCTACAAATAGGTAAATATAAGTAGGTTATTGTAAAATCTAAATTATGAAAATTAGTCTGTACATGCCTATCCAAAACAGCGGAACTTGGCCTACGAACTACAAAACACGCGTCGCGTATTGCGTTGTTGCCGGAAATGCAAAAACACATTTTAATTTTCAGTAGAACTTTTCACTTTTTTTTATTCAAAAGTTTTTTTTTTCAAACGCATTGTCATTGTATTTAAATGTAAATAATATAATACATCTCTAAATAGTAAATAAATACTGGGATTTGGCTTCTTCTTTTCAAATAAAGAAACTGATCAACTGAATCTATGGAAGTTACCTTTAGCTTTGAAGTCATGGAAATCTACTGTTATGAAAATATTATCATAGGTACACATATAGGGTGAAACGTGGGTTAAACGAGTGAACAGCCAGTAATATCAAAGTACCTATTCCTTCGTTGCAACAATGCAATACACAATGCAAATAGGTACCTAATTTGCTTGGTTTGACTGATAGACTTGTGTTGAGTAAGTATGTGCTGTTGTTTTAATGAACAGAAGCGCACCGAGCATTGGAACTGCTGGAAGATTACCACAGCAAGCTCGTGAAGCCGCAGGACCGACAACTGCGACTAGCCATCGAGAGAGTCATCCGAATATTCAAGTCACGACTCTTCCAAGCACTACTCGGTAAGTCCTCTAAAATATTAACAACCTCGACAAAAAACCGACCAAGCGCGCATGTCCGACCACGCTAGACGGGTTCCGTAGTGAGAAAATAGGGAGGCGGCATTTTAACGATAAAACTATTTAAGATTTTTAAATTGGTCAGTCTCAGTTATAGGAGGCAGTTAATATTATGATACATACTTGGGAGTTGGGATACACACACACTGTAGAGGCAGCCTAACGTCGACTATAATATCTTTTCATGCCAACTGCTCGACAATGTCCAATTACATATCACGCAATCTCGACGTAAAGCAAGGCATCACATCCCAACCCATGGGAGGAAGGTAATGTTGTATGAAACTCCCAAGGGAGTAAAGTGATTTGAGTTTGGAATGTTAAAATTTGTAGGAAAACTCTTAGCATTTTTTTTCTTTTTATGCGATCTGCCTGTGGTGGCCAGTTCGATTTTCGAATAGACCCTCTTTACAATGCCCGTGTAAAGAGGGTTTATGTCTCCCAGTAGGAAGGAAAAGTAGAGCATTCACCTCGAGGATAAAGCCTGTCTTCGTCACGGGCGGCTTAAGACCCCTCGCTTCAATAAGGACTTTACATAACTTCCTCGCTTCGCTCAGGAGTTGCATTTTAAATCTAGAGTCCCTCCTTACGCTCAGGATCTAATATGCCGTCAGTAACGTAAGAGACTGCTTTACTCCCTCTGTGCATAATCTACTATTACCGACTTTCATTATAATACATACTATTTGTGACTATACCAAATACCGTGAGGTATCGTCTAAGTATGCGACCTTTATCGCGTTACATCGAACACAAACTAGAGTAAGGCCGTGTGGGTATCGTTATATTGGAAGAATCAGATCACAAACACAGTGCAGCATTTCGTTTTTGGGTCAGACAATCGTGACGGTTTCCATGGTTCTATTCTCTTTGACTGACGCTATACATTAAATCGTTAACGCATAGAAAACTAAGGAACAGAATCGTTTGTCATATTGTGGTCACGCGAAACTGGATTTTTGGTTGGACCTGTGGTTGGACGAATTTACGTGACCACGTGATGTGTCATGACTGTCCGTTCCTTAGTTTCCTATGCAATAACTTAGTCACGTTCGTTTTTTTTTCTTTTGTTATTTATAAAAAGTAGTCGCTGCCGCAGCTAGTGAAACGTCCTCTAAGCGACGACATTGGGGATAGCATAGCACCTCAGAGTAAATATACTGATAGCACTGAAGAACGAGAAACGACAGTGGTTATATAACATTGTTATATTGCATTGTTATTCTAATGTGTACAGTTTTGTTTTAAGTTGCAGTGTTTTATAACAATGTAACATAGTCTGTATGCAGTTATGCACCGATAGATTGTATACTTGGTCAATGGGGCTGGATTGGTGTGGAAGGGAGGCAATTGCATCCATCGCCACCCCTGGATCCGCGTTTAATTTGCGTTAATGCTATAAATAATTCGTGCGCGTCACCCGCGTTCTTGAGTGTCATATAATGTGTGATGTCTGCAGGCCGAGTAGAGGAGGCCGGTGGCCACGACCCTGCCATTGTTATTAAATTGGGCACCGAGTGAATTGTATTTTTAACACGCTAAACACTATTATTAATATTGATACTTATCAGATTGCCGTGTGATTTGATGGATCGTGAGAACGATTCGATTTTATCGAGTATAATTAATCTATACTATTAGGTATTTTAATATTATAAGTGTGAAAGTTTGAATGGATAGATCACGTCAGACCGGCTGAATTGGATGGAATTTGGCTAAGATAATTACTATAGCCTGGAATAGGACATAGCTGACCCTTGTTGATTCGGAATTCCCGCGGTAACTTTGAAATTATACCGCGGGTGAAATTTAAAGTTGCCCTCGGTTCCGCCCAAGATATTACGGGTTTCCCTCGGGAACTCTTTGTTCCGGGATAAAAAGTAGGTATAATAATTAATTCTATTATGTAGGTATAATAATATTATGGGGTCCAGGGACAAAATAGCTTTCTATTAGAGTATGAATTTTTCGCTTCGATGCCCGGTTTTTTTTTTTGAGTAGTAACATCCATGGTAGTAAGTAATTATTAGGTACTAGCTGTGCCCCGCGGTTTTACCCGCGTCAGTTTCGGGATTCCCGCAGGAACTCCAAAATAGCCTAATGTATTCCTTATAACATCAGGTAATTAGCAGTGAAAGTCCCGTCAGTATCGGTCCAACCATTTCGGAGATTCACCCGCGTGAGTTTCGGAATTCCCGCAGGAACTCCAAACTTATTTTATATAAACTTTGTCCTGACAATAAAGAACACAAAAAAACAATTATCCAATTTGGTGCTGTCGTTTGGAAGTTATGCGCTTAGCAACACATTTGGAAATTCATTTTTATTATATGGATGAGTAAGTAAACACTAAGCAAATATTACATCGGATTAACCTTGCGGCTCCCTGTTCAGCTGAGTGCGACGTTTGCTTTGAATGCACCTCTACTTGTATCGTCTATTATAGGGCTTCCTTCTATTGTGATAGATAGAATAGGTAGTCGAAGAGCCAAGTCTGCTCATGCCAAACACGATACCACATCATTCCCGCCTCGATAAGGATGTCGATATCGACACTAGCATACTCGCATTAAGCCGCTCGGTTGTCGTGACGAGGGTATATACGATGGGAGACCCTTAAGCGTTCGTCAAACAGACGGCAAAGAATACTATAGTATTATTTGTAGCGAAAGCGTCGCGCGGCGTACCTACATAATATTATATCGCCTTTACAATAGCCTCAGAGTAATAATATACAGGATGTCCCGTAAATCGACGTCAAGCCACAACCGGGTGATAGGCTAAGTCACAACTTAATAGAAAAACGTAAAAAAATAATCTTTAAAAAAATGGTCATTTATCAAAATTATAAGGATTTACTCCCTGCGACGGTTTTTTCTCCTGTTGCTACAAACCTTAACTTTTTTTAAATTTTCTTCTTATTGTGTAATCCTGAATTCTGAAAACTACTGCTTAAAATTTAAGTTTTTGCTAATGAAATTTTCAAAATTATTACTTTCGTCCGTTTTTTTTAAATAGGCATAGCGAAAATTTTTATATTTTTCTGTTAACTGCAGCTGATGTGACTTAGCCTATCACCTGGTTCTGGCTTGACGTCGATTTACGGGACACCCTGTATACTACGAACTACAATAACGGTTCGCTTTCGTTTCGCATTTCCATGTGACTAGGTTCGCGACTTTTTTTTATTAGACATAAATAATACTTTAGATTTTCCTTAAAGAACCATCTAAAATTCGTTGTAAAAGAGTTATGTAACGGGATTACCGGGAATATTCGCGTTATCGCTATTAAATTACGAACTACCCAAAAAAAATACGTCAATGGTTATCCCGATGATTGCAGTCGAGACGATGAAGGATACCTATAAAAGGATTCACTGTTGTAATGTAAGAAGGGTTTACTAATACAACCCTCCTATAACACTACTATATAACCTATAATGCTACTATAACCTTACTTATTAAGCGAAATAAATTTTATTTCGCTTTGTAATCGCTTTGTCTTTGAAACCAGAAGTTCACAAGTCATAGGTACGTAGGTACTCTACTCATTCAGTCTCAGTCAGTGCTCCAAACTTTGTTCCTATTATTAAACTGTAGAATAGGATGCCTCCGAAGTGGGTCCATAGATGAATTGTTTGTTTCGTGAAGGTTCGTAGATAAATATGTCGAGATGTGAATTTATGACACATGAATAGCCCATTCAGAAACTAAATGGGTGTTTGAATTATCATCGCAATGTGGTGTAGAATAGTGATTTGCTATTCTGTAAGCGCATAAATAGGTACATACAGGTTGTCCCGTAAATCGACGTCAAGCCAGAACCGGGTGATAGCCTAAGTCATAACCTAATAGAAAACGTAAAAAAATAATCTTTAAAACTTATAAAAGTTTACACCCTGCGACGGTTTTTTAACTCCTGTTGCTACAAACCTTAACTTTTTTTGAAATTTTCTTGTTATTGTATAATCCTAAATAGTGTTTCTGAAAACTACTGCTTAAAATTTAAGTTTTTGCCAATGAAGTTTTTTGAAATTATTGCTTTCGTCAGTTTTTAATGACTGTACATTTTTTTAAATAGGCATAACAAAGATTTTTATATTTTTCTGTCAACAGCTGTCATGACTTAGCCTATCACCTGGTTCTGGCTTGACGTCGATTTACGGGACACCTTGTATGTCGCATCACTTTTCATTTTCACTTTGATTTTTTAAATACAGTATTAACATGCTGCTGATAACTTTCGTGAACGTGGAAAAGGTACCTACGTAGGTAGTACTTACTTGAACCCAGAACCTATGCAGCATAAGCACTTTTTTACACAATGGGCTAGTAGAGTTATTTTTTTTAGTCCGTCGTGTACCTAGATTATTAAAAAATATTGGACATGTATTTTTTTAAGAATCAATACTTACCTATATATTACAAAATAGGTATAAGGTGTCAATTTTGTTATACATATTCTCATTAGATATTTCATATTGGTCTACGTCAGTAGAGATGCATCAGATAATAATCAGATCGGAGATGTGATGTTCACAATGGCATTCTAAAATCTGGATTTATGCTCATCGATTTATCACTGAGGCCGATTTCCGGACCCGGCGGTAAGTTTTGAATAGTTACCTAATCATAGTTACCAATAAGTCCAAAGTGTGGTAAGTAGGTTGATGTAGGTCGTTTGTAGTTGCTTTTACTTCGAATTCTGAGAAGGTTGTACAAAACTCAAATGTCAAAGGCCCTAACGTAACCTAAATACTCGTTTTTTTCGCCGTTTCGTACTAACGAAAGGTATCAATTTCCTTTTGTATTTGGGTCCAATCCGTCGTCTCCTTTGTTGACATTCTTAAAATAAGTTGGTGAAAGTCTTAATATTCAATATCTATAAAATATCTATAAAAATTTGCAAATATTTACTAAGAAACATCGTTATCAAACTCCACTAGCGAATGCTGCTAACCATTGATATTTTTTAACATATCAATGTTTAGCAACATTACTACAATTCCTTAAGTTGTGTGTACTGACAACTCGAATGGCGTCATGCATTGACCGGAACGTGCTGGTGACTTGGTGGTGTGAGGGGGTGATGGAACCTGTGAGGTGAATAGAGGTAGTTGGGAAACAAACAAGAAAAGTTGACCAAAGATGTTACATGTCATCTGGTACCCTAGCTAGAGAGCTAGACAAGTCTAGACTAGAGTCAGTAGAATCCCTCGACTTAGGGACTCTAAAATTAGTATATATAGGCAGACGTTACTGTATGGGATAGCGGAATAATGCTGATAGCCGATCCTTAAAATAGAAGTGATGAAAGAGGAAATGATATATGGAATGGAATGTGAGAAACAACTATGTAAGAACTAAGCACAACAAAATAAATAGGAGTGTCTCGCTTGTGGTCGGGCTAAACCGAAATAACTGAAAATAATAGGAGTCGGAACATTCAGTTCACAAAATATTGATCACCATGGTCCATGCCGTATATATTATTACTGTGTGCCATGCCGCTTACAAATCAATAGGTCCAGACATAATGTTTTGTAAGCCCGAGTTTCGATTATCGTAAGGGGTTGAACTTTGTTCATCAGATTGTCAGCATCCTCATTCATGAGGGTGGAGTCGAGGCGGTCATCGTGAAGATCCTTGGCGGCCTTTGTCCAGCAGTGTAAGGCGGTTGGCTGATATAATGATAACGATCGAAATATGTGGGCGTCCAAGCAAAAAGGTATCAGTTCTCGGCATTTATAGTTTCCGTGATATAAGAAATCTATGTAACAAGCAAGTTTTTTACTCAAACTTTTGTAATGTTTCTTCAGAATTTCGACTTCAAAATAGTTATGTCTGATAAAAAAAAAATTGTGCTAGTTTTTGAATATTTTTTAATCAATTGACTATTCTATAGATACCGAATTTAGTTTTAACTCAATAATACCCCACTACTGGTACTTTTTGCTTGGACGCCCACATATGCTGGCAAGTGGCAACTGGCAAGTAACTTAGGATGCCGCGAAATTATTTACCGTCGGTGACGCGCACGTTACGTTCATGCGACGTATTCTGCTTTTATAGTCTGACATTAAACAGCTTACTTAACTCTGCTTGCGTACTCTCCATCATTACTGTAATCAGTACCTACATCGACGATATTACATCGATTTGTATCGACATTAGTCGTGCCTCATAAAATCGTAATCACGTCATGCCTATTACAATGACGTCGGTAAAATTGCGAAACGTAAACATCGATCCGGTTTAAATCAAATAGTGACGTCATAGCTGCAAAATTATGACGATTATTGTATGTAAAGTTACGTCGTAAATTTCAAACACCGTAAATAAATGCCTACTTCATTTTAACTGCGTTACAGTAGGTGCCCGCTAATCAAGAGGTTTCGGGTTCGATTCCCGGTGGGGGTGGACTTTGTGTGATGAACACAGGGTTCCATTTTCCAGTCTGGATGTGTTTATATATATCTCTATAGTATAATATATATGTAATAATATGTGTAGTATATACCACGTTTGCTTGGTTTCCACGACACAAGCTTATAGCTTAGTGTGGGATCAAGTAGATCTGTTTGTTGTGAAGTGGATTATACAATTTTTTTTTTTTTTTTTTTATACAAGACCTCTAGGTGTCAACGATATGTGCGGTCCGTGGTCCGATTGACCCAGATTCGAAGACTGAAGCATTGGGTCAGCGGATACGTCAAGCGCATCGCTTCAGCCGATGACATCGCATTCAAATTGTGTCCCGTCCCCCGACCACGTGTGTAGTAGAATAATTGCTTGTCTATCGAATTAAAAATTACGATTGAGTCTTTAGCCTCTAGAGTAAATAACTTTACAATGTTATCAAAGATCGTGACAGTTAAGCGGATTGATGTTGGGAACTTTTTGAATGCATGTTTGCAATGCTACCTAACCTACTTACATATTTTTTTAACTAATACACAAATTGTTATCTTTGACGAAAGCAGAAATATAGCTATATCTGGTCCGTGGTCGAAAGCATTTCTCTTTTTAGGGTTGTGTAGGTATTTGCTTAATTTTTATGGGTCCGTTTATATTTATTTATTTATATGGAAGACCAGCAGCACATTTGTAATTTGTATATATATAATTATCTACAGACATTGAGCGTACCAGACATGTTCAGTGCAACTGCAAATGTGCCAGACACGTTCTGTGCCAGACACCTGCCAGGGCACTAATATGGGGGGAAACTAACACACACCGTTTATTTACGTCTAAAAGACGTCTGCACTGATACGGACACGGGACATGGGCCGTGCTCGGCCAGTATCCGCGTAAAGATAATTTTGACTCGTGGTTCATTTATTTTCATGTCTATGGCTACATGACGAACAGGGTGAATAGAGCATCGAAACCATGGAGACGTCTTTTGTAAATAAATGGTGTGTTTTGGTTTGGTGTGTTTTGTGTGTTTTGCTTTGTTTTGTTTTGTTTTGTTTTGTGTGGTTTGGTGTGTTTTGCTCACATTTCTGCCCTGGCACGTGTCTGGCACGGAACGTGTCTGGCACGCTCAATGTTTGCAGATATAAACGGACCTTAATGCACACTGTATAGGAGAAGATTATTTTGTCTGCCACGAAACGTGTCTGGCGCGCTCAATGTCTGTAGATACAAACGGATCTTAAAAAGTATAGGTAGGTACGCATAGAACGTGATGGAATTGTTATTATTATTATACCTATGAGTACAGATGAGATGTTTCTATTATTACAATTTTTCCATAAGGCAAAAGATATTTTCTTGAAATTGTTAGTAGGGTCGTCTTTATTAATATTATATTCAAAGCACGTAGGTACCTTTGCAGTCCCTGCCTTCGCCAGGGCTTGCGAGAAAGGAACCAACTGGGTTTGGTGACTTTATTATAATATAGGCCTAGGTACCTATATGTTACGTTAGAGGATATAGGCACTTAGCTATAGGTAGGTTTTTATGGGTAGACGGGTCTCCTTTCGGTGACAAAATACGACTGTGTCTACTCAACCGAACGTAAATTCTTGAACATCGTTATTCGTAATTTACGTCAGGCTACGTTGATGTAGCTAGTCAATTTCAAATACTTGGTTACGAATCACGATTAAAATGCCTACCTATAAAAATACACGCTACCAAATCAGACTTGATACGCTCTCAAGTGTTTGTTTGTCTTTTTCGTTTTCTAGAGCAATCAATGCGACAAAAAATTACTTATAAGCACATTTGAAAGCATATCGTATAGAGGGTGAGTTGTACCTACTTAAAAATACGGGCAGTATTTGTAGCTTGAAGGAGTGAGGGCCAATTTTGATGGAACAAAACCATACCACTCTTAATTTGTAAGGGTCTCCCCAGATACACCCGGGTCGTGAAAGATGATTGGTTTAATGCGAGTTGGCGAGTATCGATATATTTGGGGAGACCCTTAACGATGTAGGAGCAATGCGGTTGTGGTTAGCCTGAGGAGAATAATTGGCTCTATATGCTTCTCTGTTGATTACCTAGTAGATACCTGGCGCCTCTGTCGTGTCTCTCGTGAGACGATTCATCCTTAACATAAGACTATAAACCAATTGGGTATTCTCCATGGTATGAAAATCAAAATTCTAATTAGTCCGTCAGTTAGAAAATAAAAAATAATAGACACGTATTTTTCGCTTTTTCAATTTAATGAAAATGAACATAGTTTAGCTATATTTATGTATATTTTCATTAATTTGAAAAAGAAAAAAATACGTGTCCAATATTTTTTATTAATGTACAAATTGGACTGATTAGAATTTTGATAGTCAAAAGTTTTCAACATCCCTATTTGGCACCAACGATAACTTAATAATGTGTTAGCTGCCATTTGGCACCAACGGTATCCTAGGTAGGTATACATTATGTACATTGAATACCTAATCTAATGAATGCACTTTCACGCCCTACCGCGTGCCTACTTGCACTTCATGTAGGATCTGGCTCATCTAGCTCTACCTTTGAGCTCTACTCACATAAAAGAGCCTTAGTATAAAATAATGTTAATCCACTGTATTATTATTATGGACTAAAGCTAGGGTTTAAGCCCTAACATTAAGAGAGTTGCTTTTTTTATTCAGTTAAAATGTTTTTCAGAGTTTTAGTTACTTCTACCACTTTTAACAAAGTATAAATAACCTGGTGGAAACCACAAGGGTGAAACTCTATAGTAAACAGTTAATATTTATTTACTATTAGTTAATTTACTTCTATAAATAAATAAAATACGCATATTGTAAAAAGTTAAACGGGTTGCTTTGCTAAGTAAAATTTTTAGAATTCGACGCGGCATGCCAGCTGACGGCTTATATTATATTTTTGACATCTTATAAGACGCAATAAATACTATCTTTACCTGTAGGTAGAGATTATCGAAATACCGTCCCACTGTTCAATAAAACAACAATTCAAATATCACTATGAATGCCCATCGAAACAATCGGTCCACTATTATTATTAATAATCTACTTCACCGTTTGGTCTAATTGTTCTGCGTTTCTAAAAGACTGGTCGGTTCTTTTAATAGTTTATTTTACAGATGGCAATCCTAGCAGAGATAGACCGGGAACGGGGATAGAAGGTACAGGGATAAAAAGTTTTACAACACTAGCTGTTATACTTTAAATAGTGAAGGTATAAAAGTGTGATTCCAATCTAGCATAAATTATAGTGTATGGTGGTGGGATATGGGGGTCGTTGGTCGACTCCGCACGTAACAACGTCGCGTCGTCGGGTCGATATCGATTGTACGAGTTAAACTCACGCGATATTTTGCGTTAAGCAGTTAAATAGAGTTAACCCCTCATGTACCTATTTATAACTAAGTCAGACTTCCGGCTTAGGTATATAAATTTACGTACCTATTTACCTAGATAAATATAATTAAAAAAAAAAACAGTTTTGATTTTATCGCAGTCTAATCTGAAATGTCCAATATGCCTAAAATTTTGATAAGAATGTACCTAGTTCAAATACCGACATTTTATTAATTGATGCAATAATGGTAGGTAGATATAGGTATACCTATTGTCTTCCAGTCAACTGGCACGAACAAGAATTTTCGTTAATGCATTTCTCAATCTTATAATAATAATTTTAATACTACCTATGCTTACTTTCTTGCAGTTCCAACATTTCAGAATTTCATACCATCAGTGAAACAATTTTTGAAATCGCCCCGATTACAATGTGTATCTATGTTTGTTTCTATAGTCATAAGTCATATCATATTACCCATAAAGGTCATTTTCTACTTACGATGCGTACAGACTATATAACATATTAGATAACTTGTGTTATATAGCACGTCCACATTATGTAATATTGTTATACAACATTGCAACATAAAACAAGACTGTACAGTGTACACATTAGAATAACAATGCAATATAACAATGATTTATATAACCATCGTCGTTTCTCGTTCTTCAGTGCTATCTGCTGTGCTATCCACAATGTCTTCGCTGAGAGGATGTTTCACTATATAGCTGCGGCAGCGACTGTTGTACTACTTGTAGTTTTAAATAACAAAAGAAATTCAAAAAAATACTAACGTGACTAAGTGATACCTATAACATGTTATATAACACTCAGTATCCACATTCTGAAACATGTTATATAATATGACTGTGTTGTTATACTAGTCTTTAGGCACCGTTAGGTCGGTACGCAAGTAGGTATAAAATTATAAGAAAAACAATATTTATGACACTGAAATTCTGCATGGCCACAAGAGTCCGTCTCTTAGAAAGTCACGCGGGTAAGTAGGTAGGTACACACAGTAAGTCATAGGAAAAATAACATACTTTTCGTCGTATATTGCAGACATACAAGAGTTCTATGAGCTGACACTCCTCGATGACAACAAGACCGTCCAGCAGAAGACAGTTGAGACCATTCGCATTGCGAACAAATGGGAGACTGATGGCACGAGGCGGGAGGTAAGAAGACCATGATGTACCCTGTACCCATAGCATAAAAATTTGTTCTCTAGGCTACAATAGAGCTGCCGAGTGCCGTGCGAAATCATTTGTAAAACCACTTTTGAACAAGATTAAAGATTATTACTTCACGCCACAACTTACTACTCAGTACCTACTGATGAAACAACATGGTCAAACAGACCAACAGTTGTGGGATTTAGGGGTGGACGGGTTATATGAAACATGGTACTCGCACTTGGCGTTAGAAATCGACCCAACATAAATTTTGCTCATGAGGCCGATCGCGCTAATTTAATATCAACGATCTCACACAAACAATTTAACAAAACCGTAAAACGTAGTTACGTCACATATTGTATTTATTTTTTAACCAATTTTGTATCGCGCTGATTATTTTAAAAATGACAATTTAACTCTTATTTAGAAAATAATGTTGATTAACTTCCGACCGAACTTGAACGAGCATCGGGGCCTGGGCCTAATATACCTACTCTTTGGCCTAATAAAAATAAACAAATACCTATGTAATGTGACATTTTCACTATTCGGTTTTCTTAGGTACCTACCTACTTATAATGTCATTGGGTTTTGGGATCGTTTAAAAATAGCACGATCGCTACCGTCCTTTTTAAAAGCTTTTATAAAATAAAAGTAAATAAAAGTTTTTATTTCGTCTGAGACCTATGTAGTATGTATGTAACTATGTTTGTACGGGTTACGGCCTACGGGTGGAATCTTGCAACTCAGTTTCGAAGCAGATATCAAAAATAATATTATAATTACTGCGTTGCAGAGTAGGGAATTTTAGTGTTTAATTTTTATTTTTACAAGAACGAACATGTCTATATTCAATAATCAATTCAATATAGCTCACCTATGTAATCAATATTTAGGGACATTATTTCGTAGATTGTTTTCAGCCGTACCTAGCGAAAAATTTGGTCGCTTCCACAGGTTTATTCTCTTATATTAGCGGTCTTTGAGTAAAACGACAGAACGGCGAAAAAGTGTAGCTGCTCAGACCAAATAAAAATAACATAATTCATTGGTCTGAGCTGCTGCATGCTGGTATAACGAACTCTGTAGAAAATAAGGTCGGCAATGAAAACTCGACCATATTTTGTTGAACTATGGTTTTTCTTTGAAGATTACCTAAATACCTACTTATTGGATCAAAATTATGGGGGTAATTGGTTCAAGAAGTGGTTTCCCTGAATTGTTCCGTTCAGTGGTTCTGAAAAATTGCATCGTTTGAGGTTGAATCTGTAACAGACAACAACAAACTGCAATCATTGGTTGTTGTGTTTATTCTTGGTGCTGTACCTACTTACATATATTTCCGCCGCCGCAATCGAAGCGCTGCGCGCTGTTTACTTCCGTGACCTAATTAAACAATTGCAATCGCTTGCAATTTTTGCAATTTTATTTCGCAACGTAAATAGTAAATATTAGTTAGGTACAATTCACAATGGAACGATGAAGCAAAGGTATTCAGAGTTCGTGGTACCTCCTGCTGACCGGCTGGCTACATCCAAACAATGCAAATACCAAAGTTTACGTTCATTCGTACCCAGTTCGTACCTTTAACCTAGTTACGATAAACGCCGAGAGTTCTGTTAGCCTACAATTTTTTTTTATATTATCTACTCGCATAAGGTAGGCATCAAAAGTTTTTATACCTAATATACCTAAAAAATGGCACTATAGACATGTTCTTCTGTATTGGATAGGTTAAACTTTTTAAACATAATTTTGAGGACAGTACCAAAACGAAACGAAGGGTAAATCGTAGTGCCATTCATATTAATATTAGGCAGATGATTTTTAAAGTTGCTGTCCCCCGCGGTTTCACCAGCGGTAATTTCAGAGTTCCCACGGGAATTCCAGGAAACTATACGTATAAACCTTCCTCTTGAATCATTCCATCTGTTGGTGAAAACCGCATGAAAATCCGTTCAGTAGTTTTGAGTTTATCGCGAGACAGACAGACGCGGCGAAGGAGTTTGTTTTATAATATTAGCATTTATGAGATATTAGGTATGTTATGTAAGGATTTATTCGTAGCTAATATTAATTATTACTATATTAATTTAACTATTACCTACTACTATATTAATTTAATTTTGTAGATACCAATAGAAGAAGGCGACTACAGATCTGTCTCCAACGCCTTCCTCTTGGATAACAACAGAAAATCCGATCGGCACAATGACACACCAGACTCGGCTAAGGTTTGTAAGGCTTCACTTACATTTTTCTACTGCTACTTATAAATACCCACTGTTGTTAGTGACCTTCTTTATGTAATAATAATATTATTCATGCCCACGAAGTAGGGAATAAGCACGATAGGTATCAATCAATTTTATTTTGGTGATGATCGAAGATTTAAGACTGCGGTTGCATGTATTTTATTGTTTTGTTTCAGGTGGATTCCATCCGCTCCGTGGCGCCACCGAGTGGTGAAGCCGAAGAAAAGAAAGTAAGTAAACCGTTCCCACTTCCCAATCTGTAAAGTTTAAAAAGCTCTGGACTAAGGTAAAAGCGTGTACAGCTAGCTGTATGTCTAGTAGTGTATTATGTTTGTGTTTCTAGAAGTATTTAATACTACCCAGTGCACAATAGTGTTTTAATGATAATAATTTCTAGTTTCTACTAGCGCCACCTCTTGGTAATCTAACGTACTAAGACATATTTTCCAATAGGATAGGACGGTCAATCCAATCGGTGATTCAATTTTTTTTTTATTCTGATGACGTGACGTCTGTTCTGTTTCGTTCGTTCCGTGAACGTTATTCGTTGAAGTAGATGGTTAATGGCGGATCGCTGGTGTTTCGAGTCTCGTAGTACTATTTATAACCTAAAATTATAGTACAAGTTTTCGTCGATATGTACGATAACGTTGCTTCGTTGTGTGCAGTGAAGTTAAATTTCACAATTGTGCAATGACGTACGAAAAGCACATCGTCTGAGAGACAGACGATACAAAAACTCGCTGTAAATGATAACAAGTGAAATGATATTGCACACAAAATTTTGACATTCACACCGCTGATATTTCGTATTCGTCGCAAAGTAAGGCCATTTAATAAACACTAATTCTATTTTTAAACGTTTAGTAATTTTCATTACACATTGGGAGTTTTTTTTTGTATATTGGTGAAACTAACTCGCTGAACGCGACTACTGTGTTAGTTTTGCTTTTTATAATCGGCTGTTTCCACTGGCTGGCTGATTGTTGTGCCTTTTCGAGGCGAAGTGATCGTTGCACTAATCATAACACGGACGTTCTAATTAATTTCATCGCTTTGACATTCATACCATCCTATCAATGAATGCAGGTTGGTAACTCACCTAATAATTTTTTACCTCGCATCATCTACTAAATCACTATCAACTGAAGGGCTCGGCTCATATTAATAAAGATAAGGATACTCAAAAAAAATTAAACAAGCTAAATAACAGAGATAATTGGCTTTACAGTACATTATACCTACTTGTGTGAAAAGTGTCATAGCTGTGCGAGGTCACATAACTCTCATACCTACATTGTTTGAATTTTTTTCTTTTTGGTGCAAGTTAGCAATGGGTTTTAGGTAGAAAATGGTGCATGAACGTGACCAAGTAAGGCCCTGACTGCAGAGTGATGTGTAACTAACAATGCATGCAGTGTACATAGCGTAGTGCAGAAAAAACTCGGTTAATAAGTACCTGAAAGATATGCACAATTTGCCAACAAAATGACTGAACGGCGGAAGAAAAAAACTCATAATGGCTTCCTACGGAAAGTGTCCTCCTTGTTTAATCTGGAGACGGTAAGTTAGTGATACTATTCAATATAATTACACCTAAAGAAAGAAATATTACAAACTCCAACAGATTATGTGTACCTAAAACTTCCTAAGTAGGTACTATTATTGTTATTCAATGTAAATAAATATAAAGCAGCTTTTGTGACCAGAACCTCTATTTACCTTTTAAACCTCTATTTACAAATACCTACTGCAATTTTAAATAATAAGTTAAGTTAAAACTAATGGTAATGTCTGTGTTGATTGTGCATAATTTTACTATTCTTTCGTGAATCTATACTTCAAGCATGGTGTCAATCTGAATGATTTTTTTATTTTAACTTTAATTATAAAATAAAATACAATTATTTTAATTTTAAGAATACTTTACCAGTAGTTAAATAAACTAATAGTATATTTGTCATTACAAGATATTTTGCTTTAATCTTGGAACAAAAAGCCATCCATGAAACTTCCTACCTACATGACAAGAGTTTGATTCCAAGAAAGAATAACAAACAATATTTCTACTTCCATGGTTTCAACAGCTTTTCCCATTTGGAATGACTAGAATTTTATTTTTATTGCTTGAAATTACCTGTTCCTGCAAGATTTCAATAAATTATATACTACCTACCTGCATCTGAAAATTTAAATAGATATCTTTAGACACTAATCTGAAAATTGCTTTTTTTTTATTTATGTTATTAAATATTTAAATTCACATCTTTTCAGGCTCACATTACACCACCTGAAATGAAGCAGGTAATTAAGATTTCATGAAAAATAATATCGAGTTTATTAACAGACAATTGAAATATAACTTTTACTAATAAAAAATCTATACTTATAAAAATTTCGCAGTATTGCAAAAACTTTCCAATGTGTAAGAAAATGCACTAATATTTAAATGCCAATTTTAACCATAATTTGATACTAAATTACAATAGTTAAAGCTTAAACAACCACATGATGGCTCCAATGGCTGTCACATAAAGTAGGCCATAGTTAGACCACTCTTACTTTCTCACTTAGTGGCCTTTATTGTGACCTCCTGACCTTGTGCTCATTACAAGTCAATCGGTTTCATAGTGCCAGCTTTCTGTAGGTGACAAAATGTTTAATATGTTCATGTATGCTTATTAGTCATTAGACACTAGCTGTCGGCTGTCCCCCGCGGTTTTACCCTCGGTGACAATTCGAATTCTAGGATAAACTATATGTAACTATGTATAAATCTTCCACTTGAATCACTCTGTCTATTAGTGAAAACCGCGTGAAATCTGTTAAGTAGTTTTTAAGTTTATCGCGAACAGACCGACAGAAAGACGGCTTTGTTTTATAATAATTACTAGCAGCTGTCCCCCGCGGTTTCACCCGCGGTAATTTCGGAGTTTCCGCAGGAACTCCAGGATAAAATATAGAAGCTTACTTATTAAGAGGTACATAGAATAATACATACTTGATTATGATTTTGATATAACTCACTTTTGGCCAACGTTTCATTCACGTGTTTCCTTTGGGAACTCTTGACATAGGTACTGAAATTATTTGTCGAAAGAAAAGCATGGGTTTTTGCCGCCCGTGGCAGATGCAAAATTTGCCGTCGTCTTGCCTCAATTCCTCTCTTTCATTAGAGCTGTTGATAGATTTTGGTCCAGTGCCCATAAGTGAAGGCCATCACCAATGTGAAGAGCACACGGTTTGCGTATTGCCATATTCACTTGTCGGTGCTCGCCTTAACTTGACCAACGTCGTTTCGTCATTTCAACCGTGAAATGGTCAATATTTAAAATGCTCTTACATTGGTCGCTAAGTCTGGCTGGAGCAATTGTTTCACCATTTTTCCATATTTGCCATAAATTCTCCGGAAATTTTTTGTCTTGATCCGTGACGTCAAACCTGCCCTCAATCGCGCGATGTATTTGCTTGTGTAACTATAATAATAATTGCGCTTAAAACGCTCCATAAATCACAACACACAGATCTACATGCCACACGGAGGCAGACTAAATATTCATACATAAACACACCCAGACTGGAAATGTTGGCCACACAATATCCACCCCCACCGAAAATCGAACCTGGAACCTTCGATTCGAATACTGACCCAATCTTCATATTCGTCCATTGAAATCTCTCATTGGGGTCGGTGAAAAAAAAGGGTCAACTTCACAGCACCGTTTTACTCGTCCATTTAAATCCCTTAGTAGTCGGTGAAAAAAGAAGTTAAACTTCAAAGCACCGCCATATTCGTCCATTGAAATTCCTTTAGAGTCGGTGGGAAAAGAGGTCTAACTTCAAAGCACCATCATATTCGTCCATTGAAATCCCTTTGGGCTCGGTGAAAAAAGAGGTCAAACTTCAAAGCACCATCATATTCGTCCATTGAAATCCGTTTGGAGTCGGTGAGAAAACAGGTCGAACTTCAAAGTTGCAGGTGAACGGCATAGAGGGCGGTGCGACGGAGCGCACGCAAGTCGACGACGGCTGCGTGTACATGACGGTGGTGCTGTCGCGCGCGGGGGGCGCCGGCCTCGGCTTCAGCATCGCTGGAGGCTGCGACAACCCCCACATAGGGGAGGACCCCAACATATACGTCACCAAGCTGATCCCCGGGGGCGCGGCCGCCGCCAGCCAGCTGCAAATCAATGACGCCATACTACAGGTAAGCAATTGGGTTTCTTTAAAGTGTTCGTTGTGATCTTATTATAAGACAATAACGATGTATAGATGATACGTTATTGATTTTATTTATTGTTGTTATATTTTCTATCAAGTAGAATGGCAGAGCAATAAAATAGCAAAAAAAAGATACATACAATCGAATGCATAACCTCCTCCTTTTTGGAAGTCGGTTAAAAATGATACGTTCTACAATTTTAGTACATCTAATATATTATATAAATCACGTGTCACGTTGATTGTCCGCGATGGACTCCGAAACTACTGAACGGATTTTGATAAAATTTTGTAACCATTCATAAAATGGTCCAACTTAAAAGATAGGATAGTTTTTATCCCGGAATTCCCTCGGGAACTGAAGGACATAGAGTACTTTTTTCCCGCAACCTCCGCGGGAACTCCGAAATTACCGCGGATGAAATCGCGGGGGACAGCTAGTCTATACTATAATAAAAGAGTAGAATTCGCGATTCTGTACATTGAATATTTTTACCTAAAATTGAGAGGGGTTAAGAGAAGAGTAACCAAGCCCAAAAAAAAGTTTTTAAAATTCTTTTCCGTCTGTCTGTCTGTCTGTCTGTCTGTCTGTTCGCGATAATCTCCGCATCTACTGAACCGATTGTCATGCGGTTTTTACAGGTAGATGAATCTACATGTAAAAACCGCTTAGCCTGGAGCTACAATCTACATATAGGCTTTGTTTTATTGAAATCGGATAAAAACGTTGTTATATAAAAACCATTCAAGCGGGTGAAACCGCGGGGCACAGCTAGTACTATATATCTAAAAACTGCACATCGCACAGTAACCACTATTGCAATGTAAAACTATAACGTCACTTATCGAAGAGTATCGAGAGTAGATGTATTTTTAAGAAGGTAGCTACACTAGCAAAAAGCACTATATTATGCGAGATACGATAAGTAATGAATAAGGAAAAAAGATATGTAAAAAAATTGAATGAATATGTCTAACTGTGTTGATGTTCCTAATATGAATGTTATGTCAAGTACCTACCTTTTTTATAGTAAACCTTGAAACGTTACCTTGAACTATTGGCATACTCACCTAACATATTTGACACTCGTATCACATACTTATGTGCCGGCGTAGTAGTTATAATAGTAGTTTAGTTATATAATTAGTTGTGTCCACGTCGTGAAGCGCTGTCACGACAAATTATTGTTTATTTCCGAACGCACTTATGATAAAAAAGTGTTACTTTGTTGTGTTTTAAATGTTTATTACTGAAAATCCTAACTCGCGCGTGTGTTGAGTCACAATGCAGGAAGTCGCAGGAGAGGTCAGTGACTATATCCTCTTTGGAGAGTTCTTTGAAAACGTTAGTTACCCCTTGGCCACAGCCACGGCGGCGGCGGCGAAAACAAATGGTAAACAACATAAGATGTAGGCCACAGCTGTCACCGGCGCGCGCTGTGGCCTCCTTCTTATGTTGTCTACCATTTGTTTTTGCCGCCGCCGCCGGCGTGGTTGTGGCGCCGTCCTTAGGTGTTGATAGAATGAGATGAGTTTATTTATTTTAAAGTCATGGCGGTTAAAATGCCTCCCAAAGAATAATAACGCGATGCCTACTGCGGTATGTACCTACTAAAACTTAATTGATCATTGTATTGCAACTTAAATAGGTACGTCTTGTATCAATAATTCAATTTTTATTTGTAAAGCTTGTATTCAAATCTAGTTTAATAATTAGACTTAATTATCAAGTTTAATTTCAATCCTCAAACCACCTCGAGATGAAGTTAAACTTCAGAGAAATTTAAATTCATCTCGAAAGGCTCTCTAAAGACGCCTTAAAATTATATTATCACTAGCTGTCCCCCGCGATTTCATCCGCGGTAATTTCGGAGTTCCTGCGGAAATTCCGAGATAAAAACTATCCTATCTTTTAAGTTGGACCATATTATAAATGGTTACAAAATTTTATCAAAATCCGTTCAGTAGTTTCGGAGTCCATCGCGGACAAACAACGTGACACGTAATTTATATACAACGGGTTAATGAATTAACTGAAAACCTGATACACCCCATTTAAAAAAATAAACAATAATATGATTAAAACATATTTTGTGTTGAAAAAATTTATACTTTAAAAGTTATTCAACATTAGTTTGTAGGTGACCTATCTACGAAATTCCGAGCGCTACGCCCGCCCCTACCGGTACGTTTTTTTTTACTGCGGGCGGCGTACGCGCCAAATATTGTATTATAAATAATTTAGACATGGGCTAGTAAAAATGAAAAAAAAAAATAACCTATATTAAAACATAGTGCGATCGATTCGCTAGTTGATTCTGAGCAAACTACTTTCTAGTTTTCAGTTAATTCATTAACACGTTGTATAGTATTAAGATAATAAAGTTTATTGAACACTTTTTATTAGAATAGAATAAACTAAAAATTCCTTGAGTTCTTACAACGCACATTTGTAAGTTTGTACCACTGATTTTATCGAAAATACATCTATCGTTAGTTGCGTTTTAAATTAAGTTGCTATATCTTAACACGATTATTGATTACACTCTTTGATGGTGTCCATCTACGTAATCAATAAACACAACGTGACGGGAAACAAGAATGCATTCCGTCCCTACTCCGTACAATGAAGGTACAGTCGGCGACACAATGGATTGATAAACACATCACGTCCGTTGCAGGTAAACGATACCGTAGTGGAGAATGTGACGCACGCGGAGGCGGTGGACGCGCTAAAAAAGGCTGGCAACACTGTAAGACTGGTGAGTCGATTGTTTTTGTTTGTAATAAATATTTTAGATAGAACTTATTTATTTTATTAAAGACTAGCTGTCCCGCACGGTTTCACCCGCGATAGTTTCGAAGTTTCCGCGGAATTGTTCCATACAAACTTTGCAACCGCTTTTCATCCCCTTAGGGGTTGAATTTTCAAAAATCCTTTCTTATCGGATGCCTACGTCATACGAAGAACACACCCTCCAAGTTTCAGGTCCATACGATCAGCGGTTTAGGCTGTACGTTGATCCATCAGTCATTCGGGACAAAGCATTTTATATGTATAGATGAAGCAAATAATCGTAAATTGTGAACGACCACTCCCTTGAGACAAGTATGTTTACTTAATAATTTAACTTCTGTGTTTGTGTGAGATAACACTCAATTTTTCATATGTCAATTAACTAAAACGGTATCTCGGCTCTCTTTTTTACACTGTTGTTTCCAAAAACATTACAGACTAGTTGACTAAATTTGAGATTTTAGATGGTCATGTAGTTTAATAAAAATTTTGGACACGTATTTTACGTCGCGTCTGGTCAAGCCTTGCTGCACTCCTAAACTTTAATGCGCTTTGTCTGTCTGTGTCTGTCTGTTGTTACTACTAATCTCTGAAACAGCTCAACCGATTTTAACGGGACTTTCACTGGCAGATAACTGATGTTATAAGAAGTAACTTAGCCTACTTTTATTTAGAAAAAAATATTTCCTGCGGGATTTCCAAAACTCACCGGGTGAGACCGCGGGGCATAGCTACTATTTAACATTACAAAAGTGCGAAAGGGTACCCACCATTGTTTTCACGCTTTAACTACGTAAAATTTTGCATAAACGTTGACAATCGTACAGAGAACAAAATAGGACGATACTTTCTATATCGGAATTCCCGCGGAAACTCCGACATTAACGCGTACGAAACCGCAAAAAACGGCCGCAAAATACAATAAAATTGAATTCGAATTCTCCACTCGACAGAAAATAAAACGGCGCGTCGCCGACGACGCTAACAACACGCTGAGCGCGTCGCTCGCCTCCAACAAGGAGGAGGAGGTGGAGATCGAGCTGGTGAAGGGCGGCTCCGGGCTCGGGTTCAGCATAGCGGGCGGCGTCGGCAACCAGCACATACCCGGCGACAATGGCATCTACGTCACCAAGATCATGACGGGCGGCGCCGCGCACCGGGACGGCCGGTTGCGGGTGGGCGACAAGCTGCTCATGGTGAAGAACACGTCGGTGAGTGTCGAGCTAATGGCCAGGCTTATAGGGTGATGTAAAAAAAATGAAATAAAAAAAAAGGAAAATTAAATCACCAATTTTTTTGCATTCACGTTGTCAGGGGTACAGAAAAGGCTATAGGGTACTTTGTATCCTTGATAGCTAGTAATCAACATGACATTGCCGTTCGCAGCGCGGCGACGTGAAGTTGGAGAACGTGACGCACGAGGACGCGGTGGCGGCGCTGAAGGCGTGCGGGGAGCGCGTGCGGCTGGTGCTGGTGCCGGGGCCGCGCCACCCGCACCCCTCGCCGCGCAGCTCGCGCCCCAACACGCGTCAGTATACCGCACACGGCACGCACACACCCCCGGGGGGCGCGTGCGGCTGGTGCTGGTGCCGGGGCCGCGCCACCCGCACCCCTCGCCGCGCAGCTCGCGCCCCAACACGCGTCAGTATACCGCACACGGCACGCACACACCCCCGGGGGGCGCGTGCGGCTGGTGCTGGTGCCGGGGCCGCGCCACCCGCACCCCTCGCCGCGCAGCTCGCGCCCCAACACGCGTCAGTATACCGCACACGGCACGCACACACCCCCGGGGGGCGCGTGCGGCTGGTGCTGGTGCCGGGGCCGCGCCACCCGCACCCCTCGCCGCGCAGCTCGCGCCCCAACACGCGTCAGTATACCGCACACGGCACGCACACACCCCCGGGGGGCGCGTGCGGCTGGTGCTGGTGCCGGGGCCGCGCCACCCGCACCCCTCGCCGCGCAGCTCGCGCCCCAACACGCGTCAGTATACCGCACACGGCACGCACACACCCCCGGGGGGCGCGTGCGGCTGGTGCTGGTGCCGGGGCCGCGCCACCCGCACCCCTCGCCGCGCAGCTCGCGCCCCAACACGCGTCAGTATACCGCACACGGCACGCACACACCCCCGGGGGGCGCGTGCGGCTGGTGCTGGTGCCGGGGCCGCGCCACCCGCACCCCTCGCCGCGCAGCTCGCGCCCCAACACGCGTCAGTATACCGCACACGGCACGCACACACCCCCGGGGGGCGCGTGCGGCTGGTGCTGGTGCCGGGGCCGCGCCACCCGCACCCCTCGCCGCGCAGCTCGCGCCCCAACACGCGTCAGTATACCGCACACGGCACGCACACACCCCCGGGGGGCGCGTGCGGCTGGTGCTGGTGCCGGGGCCGCGCCACCCGCACCCCTCGCCGCGCAGCTCGCGCCCCAACACGCGTCAGTATACCGCACACGGCACGCACACACCCCCGGGGGGCGCGTGCGGCTGGTGCTGGTGCCGGGGCCGCGCCACCCGCACCCCTCGCCGCGCAGCTCGCACCCTAACAAGCTGAGCGTCATTATACCGCACGCAACATGCACACACACTACAAAACACTAAATAAATAAATAAAACACACCATTGTAGCACAACCGTGGTTGTCGCACCCGGGAACTCTTTCTCCGTTGTTCGCCGCGCCCTGACGCGAGCCTTACGCCACAGGCCCGCGCCACACGTTTACACACACTTCAGCGGTAGGTACAGAAAATAACATCGGTGCATACCTACTTTTTATCTCGAAATTCCTCGGTCAGCATCTATTAATAATTGTAATAAATTGTGTAATTGCATTATGTCTATATTTCCAAATAAACGCCTCTCTTTCATAATAATATCTCGGTCGCAGCGTCCGCGTCGAGCGCGGCGAACTCGCTGCGCCGCGAGGAGGCGGGCGAGGGCGGCGGCGGCGGCGGCGGCGGCGGCGCGCCCGAGGAGGCGCCGCGCGTCGTCTCGCTGGAGAAGGGCGCCAGCGGGCTCGGCTTCAACATAGTGGGCGGCGAGGACGGGCACGGCATCTACGTGTCGTTCCTGCTGGCGGGCGGGCCGGCCGAGCGCTCGGGCGAGCTGCGCCGCGGCGACCGGCTGCTCGCCGTCAACGACGTGGACATCGCGCACGCGACGCACGAGCAGGCGGCGAAGGCGTTGAAGGTGAGCTGTCATATTTTTTTTTTTTTTTGCAAAATTTCAGGGAATGCAAAGGAATCTCAGTCTATACAGCCAAGTCAGATGTTCTTGTTTTATGAAGTTATGTAGATCTCACCGATGCATTTCGATGCTTTACCGGAACTTTTGGAAGCAACTCGTCACAGTGCTCTTTGGGAAGTGGTATAATACAACGACCATCTCCCGAAGAACGCCTCATTTCATCGTATTTCACTGTTTTCACACACTGTTCATCAGGAAAGGCTCACTATTATGCAAATACCACCAGAACAAAATATAGCACGAGTTTAGATTTTGTACGATTAATATAATGTCCTTGTACGTAGCTAGTTACGTAAAAGAATATTTTATTATTTTTATGAAACCAATTAAAAAAAAAATCTGCTCTGAGCGTCATACCTATATCTTCTTGTACACTTAATAAAAAGGCACCGAACGTCTTCGACAAATAAATAATTTTACTATACATGGTGTAAGGTTTAGTTAGGGACAAAAGCCAAAAAAGAAATATACAGCGCGTAAGGTTAAACGATGGACGTATTGAAGGAGGGTTCGATTCGTTCTCGTCTCAAATAGATGTGAACATAGCAATTTTTTTTTGTGAGCAGTATGTAAATAGCAAGTGGTCTGTCCGTTACGCTCCAGAGCACCGGGCAGCAGGTGCGGCTCACGGTGGTGTACCGGCCGCACGAATACAACAAGTTCGAGGCGCGCGTCAACGAGCTCAAGCAGCACCACACGCTGCTGCGCACCTCGCAAAAGCGCTCCCTCTATGTGCGGTGAGTACGCACGCACGCACGCAAACATACAAACAAAATTTATTTATTTATTTATTTAAAACATACAAACATACAATTCAAAGCGAAGGGAAGGCAGGGAGGTTTGTGAGATTTCTATGTTCAAGCCCAGGCGTGAAGCTGCCTGTCAACTGACAGCTTGCTGTCAACAACGATACGCACTCACGCACACCAAGTGTACACGTGTATAAGCCGGCCGTCTTTACTTGTGCGACAGTACTTGAATCGTATTGGTGGCTTCTGTAATCAGTTTACACTTTCGAATACTGCAGGAGAGGTATAGTGTGCCGGGGTTGTGAAATTTCAAAATTCTAATAATAAAAAAATAGTTAAATGTATTTTTTTTTTTTCTTCTCTTTTTAAAATTAATGAAATATTTCTCAGATGAAGTGCAAAGTTTAAGAGTGGAGGCTCGTGACGTCACAACCGCACATAAACTGTGCCAATTCGTGACTTCACGCGACATTTCCATTCAATGTATCGCCATTATTATTTTGATGACCCAAAAGAGATTTTTTTTTTGTAGGTCAACATATCCTTAAAATTAACCGAAAAAAAACACATTTATAAATTGTAATTGTAACGTCAATAAGACCCATTTATGGACCGCAGGGCGCTGTTCGACTACGACCCGGTGCGCGACGACGGGCTGCCGTCGCGCGGGCTGCCGTTCCGCTACGGGGACATCCTGCACGTCACCAACGCCTCCGACGACGAGTGGTGGCAGGCCAGGTGCGCGGCCGACGTAACATATATATTACTAGCTGTCCCCCGCGATTTCATCCGTGGTAATTTCGGAGTTCCCGAGGGAATTCCGGGAAAAAAGAACTCTGTATCCTTCTTTGTACCCCTGACAGTGGTTTACGATGATGAGCAGTTCCCCGCATTAATTCCGGAGTTCCCGCGGGAATTCCGGGATAAAAACTATCCTATCTTTTAAGTTGGACCTATTATAAATGGTTACAAAATTTTATCAAAATCCGTTCAGTAGTTTCGGAGTCCATCGCGGACAAACAACGCGATACGTGATTTATACAATGAATTAACTGAAAACCTGATACACCCCATTTAAAAAAAATAAACAATAATATGATTAAAATATATTTCAAGTCAAAAAAGTTTATACTTTAAAAGTTATTCAACATTAGGTTGGAGGTGACCTATCTACGAAATTCCAAGCGCTACGCCCGCGCCTACCGGTTCGAATTTTTTTGCTGCGGGTGGCGTACGCGACAAATATTGTATTATAAATAATTTAGACATGGGTTAGTAAAAAAGAAAAAATATACATTAAAACATAGTGCGGTCGATTCGTTAGTCGATACTGAGCAAACTACTTTCTAGTTTTCAGTTTCATTAACACGTTGTATTTAAGATTTAAAAGGTTTACAAATATATGTACACTGGTTGCCCCGCGCAGTTTCACCCGCGATAATTTCGAAGTTCCCGCGGAATTGTTCCATACAAACTTTGCAACCTCTTCTCATCCTCTTAGGGGTTGAATTTTCAAAAATCCTTTCTTATCGGATGCCTACGTCATACGAAGAACAAACCCTCCAAGTACAGCTCTCTACGATCAGCGGTTTGGGCTGTGTGTTGATCCATCAGTTGTGTCAGTCAGTTGAGTCATTCAGGACAAAACATTTTATATACATACATAGCATTTTATATATGTATATAGAATAGATTATCAGAACAGCCAACCAAATATCACGATTTGTCCGGAATGCTAAACTGAGTTCGTTTGATCAGAGAACCAAGATCAAACAGCGAAAATAATACATACCCAATACAATCCAATCCAATTACAAGTAAACATAAAAAATAACATCATGTCAGGTAGGACTCGATTGCCTCAGCTGGTCATTTTTCTCGGTTGACGTGTGTCCCAGAAGCTACGGTTTCCTAGGAGAGCGGTGCCTTTATCTAGCGACCGCAATATTTTATTGTGCGGCGACCGTCTTTACGGCCTCTCCTAGGAGACCGTAGCTTTAGTGCACAGCTGCGGTGGTGTTTGATGCGTGTGCGTGTGCGTGCGTGCGTGTGCAGGCGGCTGGACGCGACGGAGGTGGAGGGCGTGGGCATCATCCCGTCCAAGCGGCGCTGGGAGCGCAAGCAGCGCGCGCGCGACCGCCAGGTCAAGTTCCAGGGCCAGGGCACGCCCGTCAGCGCCGTGAGTACGCCCGCGCCCCGCGCCCGCGCTGGGATCCTTACCGCCGCACTCAGAGTCAACTTTAATGATTAACTAGTTAAGTATAGATTTTTAAAACAAAACTGCCGCAATCAGACAAGTTTAATAAATTATTGTTAATTGGCATTTAACTAATAGGCTAGTTTCCTGGGTAAAAAAATCGAAATTCTATTTAGTCCGTCAGTTAGATAATAAAAAAATAAAAGACACGTATTTTTTGCTTTTTTAAAATAATGGAAATATGCATAGATAAAGCGCATTAAAGTTTAGGGTGGGGGACTCGTGATGTCACAGCTCGCTATAACGTGCGAACAAACTGTAGCAAGGCGTGACGTCATGTGAAATTTCGACTTGATATATCTCCGTTATTTTTTGGTTACATAAAAAAAAATACGTGTCCAATATTTTTTAATAATCTACAAAACGGACTAAAAAAAAAATTTAGGATTCTAGCCTATTATGTTAAATCTCATTAAATGCCAATTAGCGTTAATTTACTGAACGTCTCTGATTGCAGAAGTTTTAAAAATCTATACTTAACTAAGTAATCATTAAAGTCGACTCTGAGTGCGGCCGCTACTATTTTTTTGTTTTTATGTATTGAAAGCTAACTCTACAGCACATAAAGAAAAAACCATTAACCAATAAAAATTACTCACAATAGTGCCAATGACAGGTTAGACTAATCTTAACGAAATAGTACTGACAAGTTAGGACAAAAGAAAAAGATTAAAAAAAATAGATGAGAAATGTGAGGTGTGTGGTGTGAGGTGAGTGGTGTGTATGTATTCATACATGTATGTCTATACATCTATACGTATCTATTCTATCTATCTTGTTCGTATCTATCTATTCTATGTATTTTCTATCTATCTATCTATTCTATCTATTTTCTATCTATCTATCTGTTTTATTAGTGTAGTGCTTACATTCAAAAAAAAATAAAAAAAATTCTTTGTATGTCTGTCTGTTTGTTCCGGCTATTCTCCGAAACGGCTTGACCGATTTTACCGGGACTCTCACTGGCAGATAGCTGATGTTATAAGGAGTAACTTAGGCTACTTTTATTTCAGAAAAAAATAGTTCATCCGGGAATTTGTAACCTCGTGGAATAAACAGCTATTAACATTATAATATCGACGATTGAAAGAAAAATATAAGTTGCGAAAGGGCGATTTAAAGATTTATTACCAAAAAAAAAACATTAGGTACACAATGAGTAAATTTTATAATATTACTTTTTAATTATTATTAATACAATATTTTTAAAAACGGATTGCGCAGTTTTGTTGAGTTAGTTTTATAAATATACGAGCTTCATTTTCGAGATTTACCTTACCTACCTATCCAAATATTTTTTCAATCCATTCACAAAATCTTAGACCACAATTTCATATTATTATAGAGCCAGTCGACTCTGGAAAGGAAGAAGAAGACGCTGTCCTTCAGCAGAAAGTTCCCCTTCATGAAGAGTCGAGAGGACGGCAAGTCGGAGGACGGCTCCGACCAAGAGCGTAAGTACCGCGCGGTAGCACGACAGCACAGCACTAGAGTGTATTGGTAGTTGGTACATAATAGGCTATTTGACTATTTATTTATTTTTAGTCCGTCCCTTAGATTTATAAAAAATACTAGCTGTGCCCCGCGGTTTCACCCGCGGTAATTTCGGAGTTTCCGCGGGAATTCCGGGATAAAAAGTATCCTATGTCCTTTTCTGTACAACGTGCATGCCAAATTTCATCCAAATCCGTTCAGCCGATTTTGCGTGATTGAGTATCGAAGTGTCGAGATGTCGAAGTCGAAATGTCGCGTGACGTCGCAAGCGGTGCAGTTTTTACCTGCATATGACGTTACGAGCCCCCACTCCCAAACTTTTATGCGCTTTATCCAAGTATATTCTGTATATTTTCATTAATCTGAAAAAGCAAAACGTGTCTATTATTTTTTTATTATCTAACTGACGGACTAAATAGAATTTGGAAAAATAAAATTAGTCAAATAGCCTATTTTTAATGTGCCAATATTATAATAATTAAAAAGAAATCGATAAAAGAATATGTAAAATAGAGTAAATGGAAATTTTTATTAATAGTTCTCTAGTATTGAAACTTGATATCAAAAAGTATTAAGTATTTAGAGCTGCTACTTTTGGCAGTTTTCAATTATTTTTTTATATTATGTTGCAACACTACAGAATTATCATCCAAAATTAACAGGTGCATTCCCAATTTTACATATTCTCTTATAAATTACTTTTTAGCCGACTTCAAAAAGGAGGTCATCAATTCGGATGTTTATATAGGTATACTTTGTTTATGTATGTATACCTGGGGATAACTCCGGGTTTGCAAAATTCTTTTTCTGTACAAAAGGGGTTTAATCCGAAACGGTCCCATTTAAATTTCATAAAGATCAGGATTTATGTTTAAAATTTCAGCAGAAAATTTAAAAATTCAGCAGTGTGTGTAATTAAAACCTTACTTTTGTATTATAAATACACGTATCTGTACAAAAATACGCTTTAAACTGTGTCTAAACCGCCACACTGGCTAACAATGCGAAATTTTGTTACAGCTTTCATGCTTTGCTATACACAGGAGGAAGGTAACACTGACGGTAAGTGCCACGGGGTACCCATATCAATATCAATTATGCTATTTATATATAATATTTTTTTCACACCACATGCTCGACAATACCGAATTATATGTCATGTAAACCTTACCGAAAGCAAGACATTATATCTCTTGGCTTTAGCCGGGTTATAATGTTCTATTGAATTTCATTATAACCCGCTGGTCAATAATGTGATTTTCACTTTCATAATTCTTATTGCTATGTCCATAACGTCTCATTTCGCTAAACAGAATGTGTTCTCAGCGGGCGCGGCCAACTCGATTTTCGAAGACCGAAGCCGTGGCCCACTAGATTCGCAGTGAGACGAACTTCATTTGTTTGGCCAATCGAGTAGGCCACGCCAGCTGAAAGAAGTGGCTATATAGGATCTACTAAGCCTGGTTTTTTATTGTCTCGCATTATGTGAGAAAAGTAGAGTATACACCACAGGGATAAAACTGTTTTTTTCTTGGGCGCTTGAATCCCTCACTGCACTCAGGACTCAATCTTAATTCCCTCCCTTTGGTCGGGAATTAACTTATAACACCCTCGCTGCGCTCGGGAGTTAAATTTGGAGTCCTTCGTTATGTTCAGGATTCAATGTAGCGCCCGTGACATAAAACAGTGCTTTATCCCCTTGGTGTATAATCTACTATTTTTATATTATACATTGTGCGTAATCGCTATGTTTTCGCTGTTTATCTTCATAATGTAAGAATTTGAGCAGTTTTGTTTTACGCGGCTGGCTAAAAGTAATTTTACGATGGAAGGTGCGACGAAATTTTTAAACATTTTTAGATTGCGCCATTTCACGCGACAAACTGCATAGGCACTGGACAAAATGAGTTCTATTGGCTGACTTATTGAATTTATCATTTCATCGTTTATTCATTTCGTTTCAGCTTACATACTTATCAAATAAAAACAAATACACCTTTATTCTATATATTATTATGTCCGTGGGTTTTCTACGCTTTAATCTGGCCCCAGAATAATTAATGTTTAGGCATTTAAAAAAAACATATCGATCAACGATGTTTTGAGCTTTGTTGAACAACAAAGCCTATCTATTTTACGTTTTTCCTCTCCGTTTAACTTTACATACAACGTGTAATATCAAAGTGACACATTTTATGGTATTAACCGTTGTCTTCTGTATTTAGCTCAAAAGACTTGCGTCACAAAATACCATGGAGGACGACCTAAAAAAATGTTTGGACCAGTTTGAACCAGTGCCGTTACATCGTATTGTGTAGTCATTGTACACCATTACCGTAAATGCCTTTCTGATACACGCTGTATGTTCAATTAAACACATAAGAATAGAAGATTATATTCAAGAAACATAATTCTTGAAACGAGATCAAAAACTGCGCATCTAATCTGCTATGTACACTACAGTCAGCAGCAGAAAAATGTAAATACTTTATTGCTATATATTCAATGACCGGCCTAAGTGTTAATATATTGCTGCTGAGTGTACAACGGCTGTATTTCAACTCCGTCAGATAATTTTAATCTATTTATTTTAATATGTGCTATTATAATTTATATTATTCTAATAATATATTATTATGTCATCAGAATAACGGTACATTCATTGTTATTTTCATAACTGTTATTCTAAATAAATATTTCCTTATTTTAACCGGATCTGTGTGAGTACTTAAATTGCTTGTGTGTAGTGTTATATCGATGAGCATGATGGCTTTAATATTATGCATTAATAATTAATGTAATATAAAAAATACATCTAGTTATTACATTGTTTCGAGTCGGTAAAGATGTTAGTATGCATTTCGTTATCATAATCACTAAACGCCCTTTGAACATTATTTCTTGCGACACCTTGAATATGTAACCTTAGGAAGCAGTGTTGTTATTGATACAACTTCTTTGTCTTTTAACGTTACCATGCTGGGGGTAGGTCCACCCTAATGCTGGGGATCTGTGGATGTGGGGATAATCCACCACACACTAGCTGTTAAAAACACTTTTAATTTTTAATAATGTGGCATAGCCAAACGTGTATCGTATTTTATAAAATAATTGTTGCTTTTTAAATAAGCTTCAAGATTCTTAAAAGACAAAACGAATTAAATTTTAACCAGGACATACGACTATTTAAGTATTTTTGTCGCTAGTATAAATTAAACTAACCGTACTTGTTGCAGCCCAAGAAAAGGATTCTTGCAGCAGTGCAACATCATAATAAAATTTTTCTATAAAAGTTTTAACGTGTTTAGAATGAAATTTTAATTTTTTGGCATCTCATTTTGGTAATAACTTTGGCAATCCAACTTTGTAGACTTTAAGGAACTATATCCATGACCGTTAAATAAATAAAAAAAAAAACTGGGGGCTTAGTGATTCGGGTCGTTATTGATGTTCAAGTCAGTAATCTTATGCCTATATTATGCATAGCAGGCTATCTGTTTTGTGTCATATTTATATGGCACAAATGTTTTGACTAGGTATATATCCTAATGTGTGTTATAAATAGTCGATAAGTTAAAGCGTTGCTAGTTAAATTGACAAAAGTTTAAAAAATCATTATCCTTGACAATAGTCAATGAACTAATAACTTCATACAGTTATTGAAGTTTTTTTTTCACAGAGCTGTGTTGAGAAAAATGCAATGATACGTATAATAAAATATAACTCTAATTCGTATAAAGTCGCCATTGGAATGGAGAGTAAAATATTGATTACAGTCCAGCGATTTCCTTTGCCTTATTTTTTCAATTTTAATACGTAATAGCTGACTCAACATGACTGTGTGATGAAATATTCGGATTTAATGTTCCAATACAATAAATAGTTAATTAGTTGGAAGCTTAACTTATGTGAACTAATAGTATCTACATAAAACACCATCCGGGTGTCGGTCGGAAGTTAGTTACAGCGTCTCAGTATGGTAGTTCGCATAACCCAAGCCGTACCTATTGGCTCATGTCATTTAAAATCTTCGATCAACAATAAATTCTATTGTTTTCAAACATGTACAGTTAGCATCAAATAATATAGAGCCAACTGTATTATTTAGCTCACGCAAAACAGCAAGCGCAATATATGATCAATGTGTGCTTGGAACGGCGCGGTATTACCTTCGGTGACGCGCACACAAGAACACGACTCCGTATACGACATACTCGGCCTTTTTAGCCCCACTTGAAATGGCTTCACCTGCCGTCGTTCACTGTTTTGTTCTATGCTTATTAAGTTATTAATTCTTTGTCTGTGATGGTATTTGTTGATCGTAGGTTAATATCATCTACATATTTGTTTTGCTCTTTACGATCCCCGAAGCGCTACTCATGACCTTGTAATGATACGCAATACAAACGGTCCCTCATACTCTAGTTTAGAAGACATCCGACTAGCGGTTGGCACACTCCTCCTTTTATGACCTTGTATCATCGCGGTACTGCGCATTTTGGATGCGTTCCTTTCACAATTCTTTTCTATTAATATGAAATGTATGTAACGTTAATTTTTCTACGTGTAGGGGAAATCTTGTACCGGGTGGAACTTCCCATGATGGAGGAGATAACGCTCATATATCTCGAGGACGAGAGTAAGTGTTGGGAGTGAGGCGTAGCTTGCGAGTGCCGTAGCCTTACCTTACCTCCCGCATTCTGGTTATGATCATCAATTTAGAAACGTAGTTCTCATATATCAATATAACACTCAAATTTTGGTTTTCTCTTTTTTTTTGTTGTTTCCGTTATTCAAACCCAAACTACATTCAAATATTCTTTTATTACGATTATCATTATTTTGTCACGTTATTTTTTATTTTATTTTATGCGAGTGTTAGTTTTCTTTCTTTCTCGGTTTTCCTTTTTTTGTACCCATATCGGTTCATGTTTACAAACGCGACAATTCAAATGACCTCTTATTCGCACTCGAGATTTGCCATCACGGGGTCGTGTTATTTTTGTTTACAAAATTAATTAATTTGACGGAGTGAGGTCGCGGGGAGCGCTCAGCCCGCATGCGTCGGGGGCGCGGGGCACCGGGGTGGGACGGGGGGGGGGGGAGCTTGTCCGCACACGACAGTACGCACGTGCGTTGTACCTACGCTTCGCATCTAGATTCTACACAACACGTCACGAGTCACGACGCATGTACCAGTCCCCTTAGCCAAGTCGACCTATGACACAATCCTTATCGCTATAGAAAGCTAAGGAACTCCTTATCACTATGACGTCACGTGGTCACGAAGATTTGGACTTTGGCGATTTTTCGTGATCACGTGACGCAAGTCCAGTTTTCTCTATGCGATAAAGATTGACTGTCAACTTAACTAAGGGTGGACGGATGTTTCACGATCTTTTTATCCATTGCGACATATTTATCATTCGACGCTTGTTGTTTGGACGTTGTTATTTTTATTTATTTTCCATATTTTCATGCTGTGCTGTGGTTATTTTCATAGAGTTTTAGATATTTTTCGCTTCCAGAGACGGTAGGACGCTGTGAATAGCCATCGCCTTAGATTTTTTGATATATCTGTACATTTTGCTTATTGTTATTTATATATCTACTTATTTATCTTTTATAGATACAAATACTGGTCATTTTTATCTCTATGATGATCAGAATAAATTTAATCAATACTATTTAGTATTTCCATATCAAAAATATTTTTTCAAATTATGCTTTATACAACATGTAATAGGTATGTAGTTGTAATAATTCGTAATATTAAAGGGTATGTGTGTACCCGTTAATGTTGTGAATATTTACTATCTAGTAAAGAATTAGGTACCCGTAAATATATGTATATAGGTACCGAGAAACAATTTTTAATTGGAAAAAAAAAAATTCGTTTCGTTTGGTTAAAAAGTGTCAGTAGAGTGACATGTCAAGTAAGACTTGTGTTCTTGGACCTGTATACCTACCTCACGATTCAACAGTTTTTGCTATATATGTACTATTCAATGCATTTTTATTTCACTTACCTTTTACACGTTGTATAGTGTATACCTAGTTATTGATTACTTTTATTTATATGAATTAGTCTTGCTTTTATATCGTTATTATTAGTAAAGATTAGTACCACGAGTTAATCTTTAAACGCATGAACATTGAAAGAATCTCAACATGAGTATATTATTATATATCTGCATCATATTATGTATATGAAAACTATATTAAGTAAAGAATAACTTTACAAATTGTTACGTCAGCCATCCGAGGAAAATATAGGGAGGCTTAATTTTTAAGGATATTTTGCAAGTCAACTGTCATGAAACTGATCTATTGCATTGCGGTAAGGATTAGGTCGCCTAGCACGTTATGAATTACCTAGAATTTAGTTGTCACGATTTTTCAGAGCTATGAAACCAATTCGAACTCTGTAAATAATCTGAAATATCACCGAATTCACATTATCATATTTCATGAAGAACCGAGAGTTGATCCACATTTTATTTTAGATTCTAGCCACCACAAATAAGGATCAAGTTCGAGTGACTAGTGACAAAATGCTGAGTTGCCTTGGTATTTATTGGTAGTAAAATAACACGAAAAAAAAAAATCTTACTATAAAATAAAATTATTCCACATTTCTAACCAAATTACGTTGGTCATCAAGTGGCACTATTACCATCAATACTTAATTAACTCTGCATTTCGTAGCTCGAATTCCGGAAAATATACTGAATACTAACAGGCCCATAGTTAAAATAACAGTGAATGATAGAAAATCCCTAGTCTGTAGTCTGCATCAGATATTTGAGCATTTTGCTTGTTTAATTATACTGTACAAAAATATTTAAATACAATCTGTACAGTTTTAATGTGTCTAAGCAGCAAAATTAATTTGTGAAATATTTCTAAACGTTATTGTAATTGTAAATTAGATGTGTTCTTAAAAAAAAAACAACTGAACTTAGCTATGGGCCTGCAAGCGATTTCAGTTCACATGTCACATAGAGACACGGTGTCGTAGCGAGCTTGCTGTAACGCCGTCGCCCTGTGCCCCCAAAGCAGGCCAAGAGGAGGCGGTGCTGTCGTACGAAACCGTCCAGCAGCTGACCATCAGCTACACCCGGCCGGTCATCATCCTCGGCCCGCTCAAGGACCGGATCAACGACGACCTCATATCCGAGTTTCCGGACAAGTTCGGCAGTTGCGTGCCGCGTGAGTGCTTGCTATTATAGCTGCAGTTCTTTTTTATGAAGTCTGTTTGGCTATGATTGTGTTGGGATGGGCACATGTATCAGGGATGTTGCGGATGCCGATTTTTTCACATCCGCGGATGTGAATGCGGATGCGGATTTTTGGAGGCTTATTAATATTTTTATGAAAATTAGTATTAAGAATAATGTTTCTATTTTTTTAACTTCACTTACTAATTTTCATTTGCCGGCCTCGCCCAATTTCTTTCTTATCGCAACTTGTATTACATTCGCATCCGCATTAACATCCGCATTGATTAATGCGGACGCAGACGTCGAAATCTATGCGGAAGCTCCGCATTTACGGATGCGGATGCGAATATTCGCAACATCCCCGACATGTACATTGTTTTAGTGCGCATAACTCTGGGAACATTCAGTTTCAACTGCAATAATGTTGACACACACAAGTGCGCTCATCGGTACACGTCACTACAGCCAGGGCAGAGCGGACTTGGTGAAATAGAACAACTATACCATTATTTGTTTTGTTCACACTAACATATTATGTACGTACAGCTCTACACACTGTTTTCAACTAATACTCTATCTGTATAAGAATTGCTATTATTGGCTGTAATTGTAATCTTTAAAAATGTACGTTACTTACTGCTGTATTTTTTTTTAAATAAACCACAATTAAATAATTACCAGCTTGCTGTCCGTGGAAATTCTGGGTCTCGACAACAACGTCCAGTGGATCTTACCCATCGGTCGGCCATATTTTTTTACAAGTATTTTGACCTCCACCGAAATATAAATGATAACGTGATTTTTATAAATGAAAACGTGATTTTGTAACGCTTTCACGCCTTAACTATTCAACCGATCATCATGATAATTTGCATAACTTTTGTCAGGGGTATAGAAGAGGACAGGGCACTTTTTGCCCAGGACCTCCCGCGGGAACTCCAGCATAAACACGGGTTTAAAGTGTGTAATGTGTGTGTAATTTGCATACCATTTGTCAGGGGTATAGAAGAGGACATAGGGCACTTTTCATCATAAACATAAACACGAGTTTAAAGTGTGTAATGTGTGTGTGTGGGTGTGTGGGTGCGCGTGCGCAGACACGACCCGGCCGCGGCGCGACTACGAGGTGGACGGGCGCGACTACCACTTCGTGTCGTCGCGCGAGCAGATGGAGCGCGACATCCAGAACCACCTGTTCATCGAGGCGGGCCAGTACAACGACAACCTGTACGGCACCTCCGTCGCCTCCGTGCGCGAGGTCGCCGAGAAGGTACACGCCTGACGCCGCTACTGACATTTTCATGTTTAATAATAATATGTTTATTCAAAAGGTAATTTAAAGTAAACTAGAACATGACTAACGTCTCCTTTTAAGTATAACAATACCCGTGTTAGGAGACCCCGCTCTTCTATAGCTAATTACAATTATATTTAACAGTAGGTATCCTCTTTGTTCAATGTATGTGTGTTTGTGTGTGAGAGAGAGTGTGTATGTGTGAGTGTGTGGGTGTGGGTGTTTGCGCGCGTGAATGTGTGCGAGTGGATGTGTGTGTGTAAGAGCGTGTGTTTGTGATCGTGGTAGCACAATATACTACAAATGATTATATAGCACCACAGAGAACATTAAGTACATAAAAAAGAGAACAGATACATGGCAAAAATCCATTGTACACGGACAATCGACCCGACGTAATATAAGCCCGTAAATAGGCTATTTGACTAATGTTTGTAAATTCTATTTATTTAGTCCGTCGTTGGATAATAAAAAAAATTATAGGCACGTATTTTTTGCTTTTTCAAATTAATGAAAATATACTTGGATAAAGCGCATTAAAGTTTGCGGAGTGGGGGCTCGTAACGTCATATGCGGGTAAAAACCGCACCTGCTTGCGACGTCACGCGACATTTCGACTCAACGTGCCTCCGTTATTTTTTGCTTAAAAATACGTGTGCAATACTTTTTTTTAATCAATCTACGGACTAAAAAAAAAATTGTCAAATAGCCTATTTCCAGGCTTTTTTTCGGATTTTAACCCGGTGCTTGAATCGATTGCCCACCTATGACTAACTACCACCAACCGCAACAACTTGTCCGGCAACCCAGTAGTACTAGCCCATGTTTAGTTTGGGTCGTTGATAATGCCCTATCATTATTATTATTACCTATAATGTACATATTGTATATGATTAGTAGTCCCCACGTCGTTTCACCTCCTATAATTTCGGAATTCCCGCGGGAATTTCAGGATAAACTATACGTAAAAACCTTCCTCTTGAATACATGAAAATCCGTTCAGTAATTTTGAGTTTATCGCAAACAAACAGACAGACAGACAGACGTGGCAGAGGACTTTGTTTTATAATATTTAGTGATTCTTTCGAAAAATAAAAAACAATCAACAAAGCATGAAACTTTGTTTTTCGAAAATGAATACAAAAACGCCTCTTCGCATATACCTACAGACGCTTTGTAACGCTAAATCTGTACTCTTTATTGTACACCAAAATAATGTTACAGTGCGTTAACAAAACAAAAAATTATAAATAAAGGCATAGAAAAGGCGGTCTTATCGCTTTACTAGCGATCTCTTCCAGACAACCTTTGGGTGGATAGCAGAAAATTTATATGTTTTGGTATATATAGGTAGAAGAGGAATCATAAAATATATAATGTAAATGTAATGTAAGTTGCACATCACTCGGTCTATTCCCAGTGTTTGAGACGAGTTCCGTTGTGTTGGTTGCAGGGCAAGCACTGCATTCTGGACGTGAGCGGAAACGCCATCAAGAGATTGCAGGTCGCCCAGCTGTACCCTATCGCCATATTTGTAAAACCAAAGAGTGTAGAATCCATTATGTGAGTACCGTACTTTATTATCCACAGGTCCTAGTTGATAATGAAAGGTAAAGTTTAAAATATAGATGGGTAAATTAAAAAAAACTGGTTGAAAAGGAATTTTTAATAAAACTATATTGATAAAGGTGTAATAAAATAAATTCGATTCCCTCAAGTTTATTTCAACTTAAACATCCTGATTTCAATCGAAGCTGTTGATGTTATTTCGTGCCGCTTTAATGATGGTACC